>OX327003.1:45960166-47160166 GCA_946800695.1 Geum urbanum | reverse complement strand
GAAATCGAAATAATTCAACCCCCTGGAATTTTCTCGCCTCATTTTCCTAGTAGAGAAAATAGTGACTGAAGAGAGAGAAGAAGAAAGACCGGATATAATGTTTACCGGAGTAACAAAAACTTAGGGCTGCACAAAGATGTAGATGTTAAGATCTTTTAGGCTTCTTTTGTGAAAGATTGAGGTCCAAGAAAGAACAACATATACGTCAATTTGAAAACTTTTCGGATGATTGATTTCGGATGATTCAGTATTCAACGTCAGTAACCGTTCAAATTGTTACGGTTACTGGTGTATTTAGTGGGGCAAAACCGCATGAATATTAATTAATATTAGGTAGGACACATTGATGAAAACTATAGTTTTAGTATAATGTTGAATCAAACTATATAACACCAATAACCGTATACATTATGAACTCTCATTCACCTCTTTCTGTGTTCCTTCACTAGTGCTTCGTGCAAGCATCTTTGTTAGTAGAAGTGCAGAACATTTACTACAGTAATAAGGAGATGCTGAGAATCCGTATATATATCAAGTATGATCTCCTAGCTTGAAGTGTCATATATGTTGGTTGTTTTTCTACACTTGAAATAGTGGGCCTCTGGTCTCCAAGACCCCAAATGGGACTGATGCCTTTGTTTTGGAGGGGAGGAAATTATTGGGGCTGAATATATGTAAGTCTCTCGGCAGTATTATTAAGAACAGTTATGTTGTGTTGTTCACGGGAGAATTGATGAGATTGTCTACCTCTCATCTCCGAGCTAGGGCCAGGAGACCTTATCTTCAAAGGTTTCATATGAAGATGGAGGCAGAGAATTGAGTAACAAGTAGCTAGTGCAGAGTTTGATACATTAAACACATTCAGAGTGTCATGCATGTTCTACCTTTGGGAATTTTAGCTTTGAAGCATGGTATATTTAAGCCTCTGCAGTGCTTTCGACAGTGACTTCGTGTGAGTCGTGAACTAGTGATCGTGGCTGTTTGGTTAGAGACTTGAGAAAACTAATGTGCCACCTATACGGCTAGTCCATCGCTTGTGCTACTTGTATTCTGTGCATAGAATGAGCATGAAAGTATAAATTTACATGTAAGACCGACCCTGCAAAATGATTTCATCAATACAAACTGAATGGTCAATTGACATCTAAACCAAGTTTGAGAAGATATCAATCATATCATGATAGCAATAACAACTTAGATGATTGAATGTAAATCAAACAAGAGATATAGACTGTCAAAACTTAACATCATCAAAGCTTAAAACAAATCTTATTTCAAAGAAGAAGAAGAAGAAGCTTAAAACAAAACTTGACTGGTAGCTAGTAGACAACTGAAAAACTATACTAGTTTCTGATAAGTGACCCTCCCATAGAGCTCCTTCTTGCAATGAATTCAATCTTCATCACCGGTACATATGCAAAGAAAGGACTAATCATGTAATCCTTATAAGAGTCTCTTTGTACCAGCCCGAACTTAAATTACCTAATTAATTCTTAATCGTCAAGTTTATTTTTGAGTTAATTGAACTTCCACGCATTCATCGAAATTATTAAGTTTGTTGCGATTTAAAATTGATATTATTTGTAATTGTGATTCTCGATTCACTTTCTTCATGGAAGTTGTAGAGAAAATTATTACGAGCTCGAACATATTTTTATTTTATTTTTTGGAGGTTTGAGCTAATTGTTACGAATTTTAGATGTTTGAAGTATTTAAGTGATTATTTAAAAATCTACTAGTGATAAAAAATTATGGACCGTCAGATCTTTTCGTAGATTTGATCTGATCCGTTGATTTCAGTTCAACCCTACGTTATAAATTCAAAAATTGGTGGGTTGGGTAGAACCTTCTTTCGCACGACCCGGTTGGTGACCCAACGGCGTGAGCCGACCCGAATTCGTGACCCGGTCGGATTCTCCCCGTCCGGTCACCTTGGCTTGCTGCACCACCTAGAATCGATTGCTCTTTCTCTCCTCGACGGGGTCAATGGGCTATCAGGAAGGCTCATGGCCTAGGCTAGTGACCTCCATTGCACGTAGGAGGGGTGCTCGGTTAAGGTCTGTCCAAGTGGGAGATCCTACGTCATAATTTGTTATCGGGGATTTGCGTTCCTGCAACCCCTTCTAATATAAGTACCAAAGCTTGGGCGTTCAAGATTGTCTCTGCACCATATTTGCAAAGTCCTTGCTAATACGCCTGTTACCAAGTGATCTTTTTGTATTTATATTTAAATTGAATCACTAAGATCCATTATTAATTTTATATTTTATTTGTCATACAGAAACCGAAACGTCTCTTAAATGAAAGGAAAATATAGCGAAACCACACCACCTATAACAGCTAGCATTTATAGCAACACATGCAACAAGCGCAATTCAATCTTCCTTGGTACCACGCTAGCACTCACTCAATAATACTCATCATCACAGAGAGGGGTTTAGTTGTATTCCTCGGGATGGGCGACAAGGTAGTCCTCAACGAGCTTGAACAGACCAGCTGCTCTGTCTTTTCCTTCCTTAACATGCTCTTCCTTGATCTCAAAGTCACCCTTGCAATGGTAGTGACTGGTGCTCTTGATGACGCAACCTCCCTCACATGCCACCAACTTGATCTCGTAGGAGATCTTCTCAATCTTGTCCCCGATAGCATCCCCCTCTATGATGCTGTACTTGTATACAAAGTTGTCCTTGTCAATTCCGTCGATCTGGTGCACCACATACTTGAATTCACTTCCTGCATAAATTTAAATGATCGAGGATCATGAATTAGGATGGATGGTCACAAAATAAAATGATCGAACTGGTATGACTAAAAACATAACGAGCTAGCTAGCTAGCAGTAGAAATCCACATTAGTGATGAGAATTAATTAACTAACCTTCACCGAGGTGAACCTTCTTGATGGTTCCAGCACCTCCATCACCTTTAATGGTTTCGGTACACTTGATAGCGTGGGGGGCGATCTTGGGGAAGAGGTTGTCGCCGTCAAGGACAAATGCCTTGAACAGCTTACATGGTGCAATGATGGACTTGTACTCAGTTTCGTGTGTGAAGACACCCATGATCGATGATAAGTAAAGAGATAAATGGGAAATGATCAGAGTGAGAATGTATTGTAGAGGAGGTTAAGAGTGAATTGATATTGGTGTGAAGAAGTGTGAGAGGCAGGGGTGGTATTTATAGATAGCTGGCTAGAGAGAGCTGAAGCTCAACCTGCAGATAAAGGCTAGATATTCAAACGAGTTACTTGTTCAAAGAAGTCAATTTCCATGCTGAGGATGCAGCTCACCTTAGTAGATCAAACAGTTTAGAGAAAGTCCAAGTCAACTTTCAAAGAATGTTTTTCTAAGTTGAGGAAGCCATTTTCCACAGTTGATTCGAGGACTTTTAGAAAACCTATAAATATATATGTATATATACAGAAGCTTTCACTCAGGTATATTTGAGTGGAAATTTTTTTTTTCAGGTATATAACACTTACGTCAATTTTTTGATCATATTTTACTATCTTCACCGTCCAACTATTAAGCTTATATGAGTAAATCATTTCTGTAAATTTTCAGTCAAAAATGTGATCGTTAAAGTATCAAACTTGTTCAAATCAATGGACGGACCGAATCTGTCAAACCTGAATTATTTATACTTATGAACTTCAATTGCAGCTTTGAATACTTTAACTATCACCATTTTGGCTGAAAATTTACAGGCTTGATCTACACATTAAAACCTAAAATCTGAACGGTGGAGATGATAAAATATGACCGAAAAGTTAACGTAATGTCATATACCTGAAAATGCTTTCACTTAGGTATTCTTTCTCATTAAACTCACTTTTTCTTTATATTTTGACAAATTTACCGTTGGTTAAATAGATATAATCCATATTCAACGCAAAACGCCGCTTTAAAAAAACGAAATAAAATTTTGATTTTCACAAAATTTACAAAATATTTTGAGCTGAAAGCATAACTACATCCATAATGTAATCCTAGCTAATCCATATTGTAATCCTAATGTGGCCGGGATCGATGAAGAAACATCGATCACACCATCACAATATATTAACTGAACTAAACATCTATACCAAAATAAATCCGTACTAACTATTCGTACCACATGCAGTTACAGCAAGTCTGTACGTAATTAACAAGTCAAACAACTAAATGTTTAACGTCTATTCCAATTAGTTGTGAGTTGCCAATGTTGACCGTCTCCTTCTCTTGCGAATAAAATCAAGCTTATATATATATATATATATATATATATATATAAATTCAAGATTCATGTAGTTTTGAACAAGACCATCTAGAACCATCCCATTCCCATCGTAAAAAATCTAGAACCATCCAATGCATTCACTCCTTTGTACGTCTTTTTCAATTTCAGGTCGTTAATTATACACATCCAAGAGAAAAACAAAATGCAGAAAAAATGAGAGAGAGAAAGAGAACAATCTGGTATGTAGAAGTAATTTCCAAATCAAGTACATTACTTGAGAAAACATACGTATCTCAAACTGTTAAGAACTACTACATTTTGGAAAAATGAATAAATGTTTCATTCTCTTATATTTTTCTAAATCTTTCTCACATCCATGAAGAACATGTACGTTACCCTGATAATTGCACCCTTGATTCTCAATAACGACTCGGTGATGGACTTCGGTGTTGATAGTGCGCAATTATGGAGGCGACGTCGTTTTATTCGGTGGGAATTAAGAAGTAAAACATCGGATTTCCAAGATATAACGACAGTCTAAAATATAGATATTTCATCAGAAATATCGATTCAATAAAAAATTTGACGAAATTTAAGATAAATTCATAAAAAATTGTGTTGAAACTTTATGAGATCATTATATGATTATCTACCTTATTTGAAAATAGAATATTGATCAAATAATTTGGACATTTAAATCTGTGATAATGTTAGATAAATTAGTATGTGTTGAATACTGATAGTTATTAACATATAGTTTAATACTTATGAAATATTTTATCTCGATAGCTAAACTGAAATGATGGTAAACCCTCATGACTTTTGTAAGTCATTTTACACATCTTAAGAAATTTTAATAAAGTTATTTTGGTTCTTACCTATAGCCTATAGTTAAAAAATTCTTATATGAAATAATTAATGATAGATATTCAAATTTTACAAGTGTAGTAAGACACTATAATCAAATATTAAATAAAAAGAAGAAGAGAAAAATATTAGAATTCAAATTCAAATTGTGGGTATATATTAAAATAAGTAGCTTATACATTTAACAAAGAGCCTGGTGCTTTGGTTAATGTCGTAGTTGGATAGTTTGAGATCAGGGGTTCAAATTTCAAAACCCAATTCTTATCGAAAATGAAAACCCAATCTTTTTTGAACTGATAAAAACCTAATTTTTTAACTTTGTGCTTTGGATTTACCGCGGTCAATATATATGTAAAGTTAAAGTTTTGAATAAATTCGAAAATATCGAGAATTTCGGTGATATATCAAAAAATTTCAAATATTTTAAGAAATATCAGGTAAAAATATTGATATATAAGATTAATATCAAGAAGTAAAAAAAATAAAAATATCACAAAATTATCAAAGATATTATAGATATTTTATTTTTTTTAGAGAGAACGATACTTGCTCGCAACAAGGAGGCTGATGATCACCGTGTCTTGGGTACAATTGCGCCGACTTGCGGATTGAAAGATCATTTGGTAATTTCAGCTTTGGATTGCTATACGTTTATTGTTCCATTTCTGGAGTAATGATGAGTTTACGTAACATACAAGATCTTGCATGGAGGTCTATGGAATGTGAAAGGTCGTATGCATTTATGTGTGAATAAGGTAGTTTCGCTGATCGCAACAGTCATGTTGTGGTAGTTGTGGAATGTGAAAGGTCGTATGCATTTATGTTTGAATAGGGTAGTTTGGCTGATCAGCCATGTCGTGGTAGTTCGTGGTAAGTTGTGATTAGTTATTGTTAAATTTGCAGATGATATTAAATTGTCTTTCAATTGTTATTAGATGCAGATTTCACGTCAGTTAACCATAACTGACTACAAATATCACTGACCACCAGAATATTACTGGTTTGACAAATGTATCTTTGACGAGTTGTTGTACGTGGGTTTTAAGTCTAACTAAGTTTATTAATTTACAATCTATCTCCGCTATGGTTTAAGCACACAATTCTATCACACTACTCTAATGTTACAGATTTCCAATATAACAAAGTTGAACCCAAACGCACTATTCTTTTTCCTATTCACGGACTCTTCATGGCATTGTAAAATTGTTTGAAAAAAATGTGAGGGTATTGTCGAGTTTACGGACTTAAACTTTGTGATCTGTCGAAACCCTGAGGCTTCACTCTTCCCAAACCCAACCCGACTTGGCGCCTCCCTTTCTCCTCTGATTGATAAGGGTTTCGGAGTTGAACTGCTAGCTTCCTGGTGCCGGTGATCGGATTCTTCGTTGCTCGCCACAAGTGGCATCTTGCGGAGATCAAGAGACTGCTGCTTTCTGCCTTGGCCTTTGAGGAAGCTGCTTGAGCCGAGGTCACTATTGAATACGATGTCGATTTGGTAGCTTTTGAGTTTTGAGAATAAGGATTTGGTTTGTGTTGTGTGATGTGCTCGCTGCAAAGCGGTTAGGTACTGGTACGTGAACCCTTCTATTATTCTTCTTCTCAAATTCTCTGATTTTGAGTTTGTAATTCATTTCATGATTTCAAATGTGAGGTAATTTGTTTTGCTGGAATGAGGTTAACCTCACTAAATCTGATTATGTAATTTGGTGGGAAAATGTAAAATCTGAGGAAGTTGTCCAAAGTTTGCAAAGGGGAAAAGATGCACTTATGTTCTTATTTATGAATCTGTTGAATTTCTTCACCGGGACAAAATTAATGTAAAAACTATGGAATTTGGGATTTTCAGACAGAGAAACAAAGCCAACTAATTGAGAAGAGGCATGTATAGTTGATACTGTTAGACTCTAAAACATTATTTTTGATTTATTAGATGAGATAAATGTAACAATTATGTATAAAGAATCCCAATTTCTCCTCTCTGTAATGTGGTTCTCTTCAGTTTTCTTAGAAATGGAGACAAATTTGAAGTTTAAAGTTTCAATTGTGATGCAGGTTAATGAACCCAACTTTCGCGATGTAGTTTATAGTGTTTTTTTTTTGTTGGAATTGAAATGAGTATGATTTTGTAGCTTCGTTTCTGGTTTTGTTTGAAGAAAAGGGCCATGAGTTCTGAAAGTAGTTGCTTTTGATTAGGGTTGGCCACAAGATCCGAAGAACCGATCCGAAAGAACCAGATCCGTATGGTTCGGTTCCGGATCTCTAAAAAAAATTGTGTTTTCTAAAATTCGGTTCCGGATCCGTTACGGTTCCGGTTCGGTTCCGGATCCTGATATCAAAAAACAGTCAGATCCGAAAGAACCGTTTTATAATTAACACAACCCATATATGTCTAACTATATAAACCTTAAATATCCAAACCCAAATAAGCCGGCCCAACCCAACACCTACTCTATTTTTTCTAATTCAATTAATTTCAACTTGTCACAATTTGTTTAGGCCTATGAAATTTAATTTAATGACTGATATGATGCAAATATGATCTTGATGAATGACATTGTTGATATGTTGATGATCATATGTGATTTAATATGCAAATTATACGTTTTTATATAGATAGATTATATATGCAACTATGTCAAACAGAAAGTAAGAGAATTTTGAAGTCCAATTTACAAAAATTTCATTGTTAATTTTTCGATTTTTTTTTCAAATGGATCTTCTACGAGAACTGAGAACCGCTAGAACCGGAACCGGAATCGGAACCGAACGGTTCCGGTTCCAAACGGTTCCATCCTTAATTTTCACAGAATTGGATCAATTGTAAGCAAACGGTTCTGGTTCTGGATCTTAAAATTTTGTATCAGAACCGAACCGAATCTATGCCTACTTTTGATTGAATATAGGATACCATCAAGTGGGAGTTGCAGCCTAACAAACACACCAATTTTGGAAATATAGGTTAGATGTTTTCATGAATGTGACGTCCATACAGGACTAGCTTGATTAAGTAGTGCGATATTGATGATGTACTCTGAATGATACTTATAGGTGGTATTTATGAAGTACCCTGAAGAGGTGCATTTGTTTGCTTTCAATGAATGAGAAAACCTTCATTAAAAAATTGGATGAAGTAATGAGCTTGCTATATATCTCTTTACATAAATTTCAAATTTTGATTGATTTTGAATTTTGAGATATTTTTCTTCAGATTGGTGATGGGTTTAGCTTGATTCGTATTGATGTGATTAGTTTTCATGGGATGTATTTGATGATGCCTTGCTTATAGAGAAAAATCGCTAAAGAGATATAGATAGAATCAATGTTGGATGACGCTCTACAAACTGTTCAATCAAATACTCAGTTGAAAGTTTCACTCAGTGGAAGTATTAATTATTTTGATAGAATCACAGTTTTACAACTTCTAGATTTTCCAATGCCTGAATGATGAGTGAGTTAGAAGGGTGAGGAGCTATATGAGTTTAAAAGAGGACTAAAACTCAATGGATTCGACTAAGTAACGGAGATGAACATTAAGACATGAGTTTAAAAGAGGACTAAAACTCATAGGATTGAAGATGAACTTTAGAATAGTACCGATGTTGTTTGGAAGTATGGTCACCTACATGAAATTGCGTCTATTGTATATACTACTTTTAAAAGGATGTATACGATAACAGTAGCGATGAATGCATTTTTCTATTCAACCAATTATTTCTATTTATCAGTTTCGTTTTTGATATTACTATGTCACTGATCTTAGTTGATCAAATTGTTCATGTGTGGCAGCATTTAATGTAAACTGGAGGTGGAGGTTGTGCATATTGAACCATAAATTCTCGTGCAGGGTATTGTGGAACTTGGATATAGGCCTAATGTTTTTTATACTTCTGAGGCTGTTGGGTATGTTGCGTCATTAATTTAAGTTGCCTACACTCAATAATCTTTCCTTTGTTAGGAGGATTATATAGTAAATTGTAATGATGTATCTATGTTTTCTCTTAGAGTTCTAAAAGAACATTTGAAGGTGAAAACCTGCTGTAATGGAGATGATGAGACATATATCTGCCAAGATGATAATGTAATAAAATTGTACATATAAGATTGAAAACTTTTGGGGGAAAAGAAATAAAAATAAATTCCTTTCTATATAACTATAGTGTGTGATTATTATCTACGAGTTGATTTTCTTTTTCATCTAAGTGCAAATAATTGAATCACTGCGCCTCGCACTTGCTTTCTATCTGGTATGTTATACGTTTGAATTTTGCAAATGTATTGATGCAAAACTTATTCTTACTCGGTGGATTGTTGTCAGTCATTGAAAAATTGCCTTATGATTTTAGCTTTATCTCTCCATATAGTAGAAGGAACTAATACAAAAGATGAGAAGAACATGTGCACCGGAAGGGGCTTTCGGCCTTTCCCTCAGCTTTTATACTGTCATTGGATTTGACAGTTACATCCATATAGAAACTGTTTCGTAACAGATAAGCTTAATTTGAATTATATGTGAAGGCATACACATGAATTGACATTTCCTTGACGATTGACAAAACACGATGTTCATCCGGTCAAGAGTTTGAAGATGTTGGCATCTCCAAATTTATCTCCTTGGTACATCAGGTAGTTCATTCATTGCATATTATGTTTTCCATCTAGGATATGATAGTGTGCATGTATCCCTGCTGTTCTGGTATGATTCTGTGAACATGTTCTTATCTGGTTCGATTGCTTAGGTTTATCCTATCTCAGTGCGCATGTGCTTTACAGCAGCTTAGGTTAATCTTTATGCATGTATTCTGGTTCTTGCTAGTTGACCTTAAATTTCAAATGTATTAAGCCAACATGTGATACTTAGGATATTGTGCTACTTTATGCATGTGCTTTACAATCTGGAATTATGATAGCTTTGGCTTTCACGTGATACTCTTTCTGCTGTTTTGCCATTTCTGGTAATAAGTTGGATATAGTGTTTTCCCTCCTAAAATACATCTTACCCCAAATGGAAAACTGATGTTGACTTAGCATTTTGCCTTGAAACATGCTTCTGCTTTGTTTACTGTGTCAAATCTGTTTTGTCAAATCTGAGTTGGTTTTTAGACAGCCATAGGCTTCCTCTTATGATATTTGACCACGTGATTCGGTGCTATGCTTGACCCCTATGTGTTGTTTCTCACTGATATGTTTTACTGGGTATTAGGAAAAACGAAAAGCTGTTTTGGTTTCTTTCTTCCTTATACTTGTGGTGTTGTCCCATCAGTTTGCAGACCTGTTTTGCTCTGTATTAGGACTGTGTTTAGGGCAGCGTTTTGTGCTGCTATGACACATGCTTTTTCAGTTTTTGTTGACCCCTTGCTTTGCCTTACTTGCTGCATTGTGCTGCTGCTTTGTATGGTCTATATAAGGTGTCTCTACTGTACTGAAAAGGTTGGTTGTTTGAGTGAGATACTTGGGTGTTTAGGTTATTCTGTTTTGGTACTCTTTGAGAGCACTTTCGAGTGTAGTTTCTCCTCTCTCTTCTCACCCTCATCCATGTCTTTTGGTTGCTCATAACTGTGCATAATAGACATGGTTTCTAAAACATAAAAACTGTTTTTGAAAACTCATATGCATCATTGCATTGTGCATTCTACAGAGATAAAGTGTGGAGATACCCAACCCATGAAGTTGATCAAGAAGGTTTTAACTTGAAGAGTAGTTAAAGATCTGTTTTGATACTTCAGTTTTTCTTTCCAAGTGTAAGCACATAGATTAAAGTAGTGTAGCTCTGTTTGTACTAGTGGGTAGACTAGTCAGGATAGCATAAGGGTTATGTATCCCCAGAGTGCCAGAAACTTGTAATTGTGTGTGTTACAAATTAGTGGAAAGGTTTGTCCCTCAAGAGTTAGGGGCACGCAGTTTTTATCCTGGTTGTAGGATTTTTGCGTCACCAAAAACATCTGGTGTCATTCTTTCCTTACTGCTTCTCTTTCTGTTACTCGTATCCTGTGTTTCGGTATAGGACAATATCTTGCTATCCCGATAACAGATTAAACGAAAAAGTGGTAAATGCCTATTCACCCCCCCTCTAGGACCTTTAATATGTATTAATCGACTTTATGTTTTCGTATCAACCATATAGGATTGCTATTTCAAGTTCAATTATACATATGTTGCCCAGGCTTGCGAATTGGGGAGTCTCTTTGGCTCATGGGCGAATCCAGGATTGGATTCTCGGTAGGGCTAGATTTTAAAGAAAAATTAAATCTTGAAGCATAAAAAATTTGGTTGCCGAATGGAAACATAATTTGAATCTTTTTTAGAAGTCATAAAAAATAAACATGTTAAACTCACTATAATAATGAATAATGAATAATCTAATTATTTTGTTTTTTATGTAAAAGGGATCATAACCAATGTAGATGATTGAAATTTTAAAGAATGGGCGGATTACTATTAGTGAGAATCAATAGAACTTCGATATCGAAATAATTGTACTTCTCCTTTCTTTATTTTTGAATTCTTTGTTTCCAGATCGCAGACTTGCCATCTTTTTGCCATTTTTCTCGATCTTTGCTTGCCCAGCTTCTAAAATCGAAAGCTAAAATATTTGGTTGGGCAAACAAGCTACATGTAATTCCACCCATTGCCTCATATCCTACATACGTATTGTCTTGACATCTGCTCATTATTTCCATAATTCAAACTATAAATAGGTATCTTTTTTCCTCCCAAAACGTTACCGGGGCTTGAGCCCTGGTAAACCAGTTTGTAAATTTACCACTGCTTGATAGGCAGATTTCTCTGCCCATATCAGAGCTTGTTAATGAAGAAAGAGGCAGAGCAAATGTTTCAGAATGGTTATGGTTGGATACTAACAAGTGTTTGCTGGCAATGGTATTCTGTACATAACTAGTGCCAATGAGTAAAATATCGAATATCGAAGATATATTGGTGGTCCAAAATATGAATATTTCGACAGTAATATCGATAAAATATTGATTCAGTAAATTTTTTGACAGAATTGATGGAAATTAAGATAAATACTTGGAAATTTATATTGAAACTTTATGAAATTCTTATATAATTAATTATTTACCTTATTTGAAAAAAATATATTGATCAAATATTTTGGACATATAACTTTGTGATAATGTTAGATGAATTAGTATGTGTTGTATACTGATAGTTATTAAAATATAGCTTACTACTTATGAAATATTCTATCTCGATGGCTAAACTGAAATGATGGTAAACCCTCATGGCTTTGTAAGTTATTTTACATATCTTCAGAAATTTTAATAAAATTATTTTGGCTCTTACCTATTGCCTATAGTTAGAAAATTCTTATATGAAATAATTAATGACGGAGATTTAAAATTTGGTTCTTACCTATAGTCTATAGCTTAATAATTAATGAAATATTTATCATTTTGCTAATTTATCTGCTACTACGTTGGCCTCTTGGCCTAAATGGAAAAACATACAATTGGACAGGGTCCTGAAAGTTTGTCTAAGATACTCACAAGCGTCTCGACTAGAAACCGTGGTGGGATCCGAGAAGAATTATCTGGCCGTTTCAGAAGTAGCGACAAAGCTCTGGTCCGAGAAGATACTGAGGGGCAGTTACCCGTATACTACATATCTAAGGCTCTTTTGAACCCAGAGACTCGTTATCCCAAGATAGAGGGGTTAATATTAGCCCTGGTCATGTCATCACGTAAGCTACGATCGTATTTTAGGGCTTTCAAGATAGTCGTCATGACTGAATACCCGTTGAGAACGATCTTGCATACCCCAGACTCCTCAAGCAGAATAACTAAATGGGTCATTGAACTAGCACAACATGACATCGAGTACCGACCTCGAACAACAATGAAGGGGCAAGCTTTAGCAGATTTCCTAGCCGAGTTCACCACACCAGAGCAAAAGGTACAAGAAAGAAGAGAAAATGACAGGGAAGTAGATGAGCAAGGGGTCAATCACTGGACGCTATACACAGACGGATCCTCGAAAGACGAAGGAGCAAGGGCAGGCCTGGTACTAAAAATCCCAGATGGAATGATCATGGAGCAAGCTCTAACCTTAGGATGGAAAGCCACCAACAATGGAGCCAAGTACGAGGCACTCCTAGAAGGGCAAAGACGAGCACGGGAGCTGAATGTAAAAAAGATCAAAGTATTCTGTGACTCTCAAGTGATCACAAATAAGGTGCTTGGAGAATACGCAGCCCATCACGCATCCATGGAGGCATACCTCAGGTTAGCAAAGGGGTTGGTTAGCCAGTTCAAAGAGTTCTCCATTATGCAGCTCCCTAGGTCAGAAAACACACAGACCGATGCACTAGCAAATCTGGCCTCCAACATCGATTACCAGCTCAGGAGAACAGTCTCGGTGGAGCACTTGCCCAATCCAAGCACGGACGAAGAAGAGACGATAACGGTAATGCCGATACAGCTGTGACCCTCTTGAATAGATGAGATAACAAACTACATAGAGACTAGTACCCTACCAAAAAGGCATGTAGGGTAATTTTGATATGGTCTTTGTGATAGCATTAGAGAGTCTCTACGAAGGCAGATAGATACCTAGCCAGTCAAGGACCTAGTCGTGAGAGAGGCTTGGAGAATGGTGGTCTTTGTACAGACCTGGGGCTAAACATGTAAACCCCTTAACGGGGAGGCAGTCTCAAACCCGCA
This sequence comes from Geum urbanum, assembly GCA_946800695.1. Classification (NCBI taxonomy): domain Eukaryota; kingdom Viridiplantae; phylum Streptophyta; class Magnoliopsida; order Rosales; family Rosaceae; genus Geum; species Geum urbanum. The sequence continues at coordinate 47,146,404 of OX327003.1, read as the reverse complement.
AGCACCTCCTAAGAGACTTTAAAGTTACCAAGGCTCTCCTTAAGCTTCTTCCGAGATCAATAGCTTGAAAATATGGGGATTCGAGAGTTGCACTGAGGTCACATGCACTCAAAGGCAGATCCCCCAGCCCTGGCAAAAAACTGATAGGGTATGAATGAAAGAAAAGCATAAAGTGGCTAAGTACGATATCGATATTTATATATACCCCTGACATAAGTTATCTAAGCTAAGGCTTAGGCCAAGGTAGCAGAATAATTAATTTATAAAGATAACAGATGTTCAAAAAAGGGTCCTAAAACTATTACAAGGATACACCCCAAAAGACAGGCATGGGACTTCACTCTGATTCAGTCTCAGAGGCGGCAGAAGGGTCATATGCACGAATGAGCTCCTTGTGTTCTTGCTCCCAGTCCACTTGTTGAGATTCAAGCTAGAGCCCATAAGCCTTCTCTAAAGCAACTATATGATCTTCACACTCTCGACCCTTGGCATCTAGTGCTTCCTTAAGATTGGTTTCAGCCACCTCCCCAGCTGCTTTCCTCGCCTTGGACCAAGCTTTCTCAAATTCAGACCTCATAGTTTTCACTTTACCCTCATATAAAGAGCACTCCTCCTCGAGGGCCCTCTCCCTTTGGTTGATGATATGGCAAGCATGAGCTTGAGCATTCCCGATCTTGTGGACCTCGACCTCTAGCTCTTTGATTTTGGAGGCAGACTCCTCAACCTTCCTCTCTGTCTCCACAGCACTCTTGTCTGCCTTGCGAGTTGTGGCATGGAAGTGTCCAACTGTGATAGTAAGAGTAACAAAAAACTTAAATGAGATCAAAAAATTATGTTAGGCAATGAAGGGAAGAGAACAAAATGAAGAAACATGTAAGACAGAAGAAGAAGTGTTACCTTATAGAGGGAAGTCCAGGAGAGCGTCATCAGATCCTCACCTTCCAAGGACCCAAGGTCATCAACATCCTGCTCAAGCATCATGGAGGTCAGGGAAGAGCAGGCCATATCAGTATAGGCCAAGCCAGAGCAAAACTGGAAAGGGATATACCCCCCCCCACACGGGGGAACACAACTTCCTCACCAAAGGACTCGATTTCCTCCTCGGATAGATCACGAGGAGACTAGATGATGTAGCGCTGGTCTACTTAGGTCTTTTTGAAGTAGACCATGGGGAGATAGGTCAGGGAAGAGCAGACCACATCAGCACGAGCCAAGCCAGAGCAAGACTGGGAATGGGTATGCCTCCCCCACACGGGGGAGCACAAATTCCTCACCAGTGGACTCGATTTCCTCCTCGGATAGATCACGAGGAGACTGGACGATGTAGCACTGGTCTAGTTAGGTCGTTTTGAAGTAGACCCTGGGGAGACCAGGATCAACACCCTCGATCAACTTCCCGAGGGAACCTACACAATCAAGAATATAATATTTACATATATCCAACAACAACAGCAACAAGCAGTGTACAAATTACTGAATGACAAGACATGTAAGAAACTATAACATGGGTATAATCTCAGAGCAAGGCAAGGGAGAACTCACCCAGAGAAAAGCCCGCAGGCTTGGAAGACCCCGGCTCGGAGGATGAGGGTTAGGGTGGAGCAGAGCCGGTAGACGTCACCTTCTTGGATGGCAGAGCTGTAGGTAAAGGATCCTCGAGAGAAGAAAAAAGTATTTTAGCAGTAGCATGAACGATCGGCGGGAGGGCTTTCTTAAGCTCCCTGGCCGAGGTTGGAGCTTGGACCCTGTCCTTGGTAAGCTCGGAAGTCTTCACGAGCTTTCTCTTCTTGGGCTTAGAGGCATTCCCCTGCTCGGTTAGACCTTGGATGTTTGAGGGCTTAAGGGTAGGGGCTCTTCCAGCCTAGTGAACTTGAGGGGCCCGAGGGACCTCAGTCAGCTCTTTATGATTCTCATGCAGAAGGGGCTCGATGCCCACCAAACCTCTAGGACTAAGACACTCCTTGCTCCATAACGACCGTCACTTGTGGAATTTGGCGGGAATGGCGAAAGTGTTGTTCACAAGGTCGCGACGGAAATCGACGACCCTGGACAGCTCCTCTGGCATCTTGGAGATGCAATTGACGACAATATGGACCTTGAAGCGAGCCTCCTTGCAAAGCTTTTCCCAATCCCCAAAGATAAGGATGAGGGTCTTCTTCCAGTCCTTGGGGGAGTAGGGAGGATCGATCAACAGAGAGTCCTTGATATACACGATTTGCTGGGAGAGATAGAATTGGTTGACTGGAGTAGGCTTAGCTTGAAAGAGCAGCCAGAACTCTGGCAGCCCCATACGGAAGTTGAACCACCGGTTGAGCCGATCGAAGCATGCGAGATAGCAAAAGTTGTCTGGGTACCATTGCTCTAGGGCCACGCTATAAAACTCTAGGGCAGAACAGATAAAAGCTGGTATAGGGAAGGTAGATTATAGATGATCTGGAAGGGATGGACGAGCAGTCCCAGACCATGAGCTTCCTCAAGCTCCGATACTTTTGCTTTTTCTTTGACAACAACTAACCAGAAGTTCTCATTATCCCTTTGGTAGAAGGACTGAATGAATGTGGCCAAAGCTTCGCCAGCGGTGCACGACTAGAGCTGCATATGGGTGGGATCAGCCTCAGCCTCCAGAACTGGGGGTTGGACGATCTTGACCTCATCCACATTGAAAGTAGTGGGCGATTGAGGATTTTGAACAGTTTCTAGAGAGTGCTCCCAGCTAGGTAGGAAGGCGGCCGAAGTAGCGGTGGATAACGGCGTCTAGAGAATATGCACGGTAATGGCGAGTGGTTTGGAGATGTCAATCTGATTGATGGCATGTGGGTCTTGAAGAATAGTGATGGTATGGCCGATGATTTCGTTGGGAGTATGGGAAGAGGAGTTGTTGGTAGCCATTGATGTTTATTTGGATTTTCTGAAGTCTTGAATTTTTGCTGGGAAGCGAAATTTTAAAGCTTTAGGGTTGCATAGAGGTTTTCTGGGTAAAGAAAGAAATCTAGGTAAGTGAGAAGATGTGAAAAAATGAGAGAGGAGAGAAGTTTCGATTTATAAATGGTGAAGGGATGTGATGTGATAAGGGATGACCATTTGAAAAGATATATGGTTTCGGATTTCAAGGGATGTGATTGGGTTTGAAATGGAATGAGAATGGAAAGAGTCGTGCATAGTTGAAGCAAGTATGAATGCTGACAGGGTTTGATGAAGAAGGAGTCATGATGAAGGTGGAACAATGGGGGACACGTGCCTAGGGTTTCGCGCACGGTTTGATGGGAAAGCTGAAGAGTTTTTGAAATCTGGGTTAGTGGAGCTTGGACAACAGTAGCACGAGGCCAACACGTGTTGAACCTCACACTGCTGTGGGGGTATTTGTGGGAGTCAATTTGGCCACCTAAACTAGGAAAGGATGGGCTCGGTGGATCCGACCCTGGATAAGGTCTAATAAGGTAGCTGACGAGCTTGGGCTTGGACGACTAGGGTTCTAATTAAAGAAAAAGTTATCTGGAGACTTATGGAAGTATCTAGAACAATGTAGAGGCTTGTGGAATGTTTGGTGGCATAACAATCCCAGGATAAGATCGGACCTAAATGAGGCTAGGTAATCTGACCATGAGGGACTATTTGATAGGACCTCAGGGGAATTGACAGAATCTATGAGGGAAAGGGTAAGACTTGAGCGTATCCTATGAGGATTATGCCAAATGGCTTGTGGTAATCATAAGATTTGATTTGCCCTAGATATGGAGATCCATTTCTTAGTGGATTCTTCTTTTCCTAATGTAAAGTAGTCTGGTTCGATAAGGACTACGCTTAGACCTGACATGATCACTATATATAAACCATTTATACATGGTCACAGGTAATGTAACTCTGCCCTAACCACCTCTTGATTCTTGAAAGTGCTACTGATTTTTTTTTGGAGTTGCTACTGCATCATTCTTGAAATTTTATTATATTAAAATTGAAAGTGATATTGAATATTTTGTAACACTGGTACTGAAAATAAGTTTTATTGAATGTAAGAAATCGAAGTGCTACTAAATATTTATCCAAAATTGATATTGAATTTTATTTTAAGGTTCTACTGAATTTGAACAAGTTGCTGCTAGTTTTGCAAAAAGAAAAAAAAATATATTGATAATCTGAAGAAAAAACAATCGGACTGCTACTGAACTTTGAATGAGCTGATTAGGGATCATCATGGGCTGGGCCGGCTTCGGCTCTAAATTTAAGGCTTAGAGTTGGGCTAGACTTGGTCAAAAGTCAAAAAGAACGAGGCCGGGCCGGGCCAAAGCCACAATTCAGAAGTCCTAGCCCGCCCATTAAGGCTAGACCAAAGAGGCTAAAGAAGTTGGGTCGTTCCGGCTCCTATGGGCCGGGCCAAGATGGGACATAAATTAAAAATAGAAAAAAATTTAAAAAGTTTGAGGTATAACAATTATTAATTTATGATATTTATTTTGAAAAAATGTTTGTAAGTTGAGAAGAGTGGGGAGAATAAAAGAAAAATTATAAATAAAATATGAAAATAACTAATCATATAATACATGTCTTTTTTAAATAAAAATGGCCAAAATGAGCCGGGATTTCGAGGCCAAAATGGGCCAGGGTAGGCTTGGCCTCCAAGGTTCAAAAAGACCGAGACAAAGGGCTGGGCCAGGTTTCACTTACATCGCGTAAGCCTTATCCTAATTTTAATGAGGTTGGACTAACCCATCCTAACACAAGGCCAAGCCGGGCGGGCCAAAATGAGTCTCGAGGCTTTGAGGCCAAATAGTGACTCCTAAGCTGATACTAAATGAAAAAAAAATTCTTTTGAAAAAAAATAAATCTAAACAAAAATTAGAAAATGAAAATTTTCAAGATATATCAAAAATTGACAAATGAGAATTTTTTTTAACCAAAAATATATATATTAAACATAAAAAATAAGGAGGGTAAAAAAGTAAACTTGTCAATGCTACATAGCAACCTATTAACCTTTTGTCCTTGGGGAGTGATAAGCTAAACTCGGGATTGTTGTAGAGGAATAATTGATAGACTATATACTGTAACTCTTTCATTGATAGAATGCCTTATATATAGGCTGATACAATCTGTTACAACAAATGTCCCGATATAACACGGATTCTTTGTATCTCTATCTATATTAATCCGTATCTAATTAGAACAAGACACACCGGAAGTTACAGAGAATAAATCTCCTTAAATACTCCTCCTTGTGTCGATGACCTAATGAATAATGCATAACTTGCTGTCTCACTAAAAACCTTGCCAAGCAAAGAAAAATCTCATGAGTAAAACAAAAGTTTGGTCTAAGGGAAAAAAAGTACAATGCATCAACTACAAAAACTATTACATGTGACGTAAACTCCCCCTAATATCTACATAAATGTAACTACCCCTGTCTGTAAACTTAGTCATAGATTGACTATAGATTGACAGTTTAGAAAATTTACCTCGAGGGTGTTATGCTTGGTATGAAAACTTTGAAAAAAGTTTGAAGAATCACAAAAATCCGGCAACATGCTCCGGCAATGGTGGTTAGGGTATTTTTCTTTCTTCTCCTTTTTATTTCTTTTCAGGTAGGCTGACCTTAGTACACTAAATTAGCCATAACTTATTGTAGACACATTCAAATTACAATATGAAGAATGTTCTGGAAACTAGACATTTGGAACTTTTCGCACATATAAAGATCTTCTTCTGGTTCGTCCTGAGCTACTCGTAATCTTCTGTCGAAGTTGGTGGATGTGCACGGGCTATGAGATTGAAGTGGTCAATCTCGAATTTAGGGATGAGTTTTGAGTTTTTTTTTTCTTTTCTATGATGATTGCTAGCTATCAACTCAGAGCATGCTGATAGCGTGTTATAGAGGAATAATTGATAGACTGTAAACTGTAATTCTTTCGTTGATAGAATATTTTATATTTAGGCTGATACAATCTGATACAATTAATGTCCCGATATAACAGGGATTCTCTATATCTCTATCTATATTAATCCGTATCTAATTAGGACAAAATACACACTAAGAGTTACAGAGAATAAATCTCCTTAAACAAAGATGAGTTTGAGTTAGCCACACTTCACTAAATGTCATCTCTCCTTTCTCTCTTTTGTTCTAAATATTAAGCTGTCTCCTTTAAATTAAAGCTTAAAGAGCCTAATTTTCTTATTATTTTCTATTTTTCTTTCCGCTTTACCCATGAACTTCGCCGTCTTCCTTTTGTCGACCACCCTGTTTCACACTTCACAGTCTCTTTCCTATCAAAGGGAGAAACCCACATAAACCCAGCCTCAGAAAGGAAAAAAAAAAAGGAGTGAACCCGGCTTCTTCACTCTGTTGAACATCGCACAATGGGTAAATTTTCCCTAGATAAATCTTAGTCTGCAACTCCATTAACCATACTGCTTCGCTTTCTATTATGTAATCTCAATCTACGCAAGCGGCCAAGCCTTAAATGAAAACAGTTAGAAAGATCAAACATGTATAGAAGCCCCAATTTGTCGAGACTCCTAGTTGCTTCAAAATCCCGTTTGCGATTGATCTCGATGGCTTCCTGTTTGGGCCTGAATAAAGAATTTCATTTTGGGCTTGGATGACTAAGGTCTATACGAGCGGCCCATTATAATTAATGTTGCTTGGCGAGGAGTCAAGTTATATAACGTCTGGCGAGCTTCGCTAGAAGAAGACTTTGAGTTCTATTACAACTATGTCTTATTAGCTGGTTCTATGCGGCTTGGTTTCTGTCATAACTAGTTTCGTTTTAGATAGAACTCTTAGAGGAGTTATGATGGAATTGAAGATCTATGAGTGATATGACACGTATGTTGGTGTTGGATTTAGACTGTGATTACAAGAACAGAAGAATTTGACATAGAATGAATGACTGTTATTAAGCGAGTATATAAGGAGAGCAAGGATCTTATGAAAAGCCCTCCCCCAATCGATCAAACAATCTTGCTATACGCAAACAAACCTAGACGGACATCTCGTCCTCGAGATTTCTATCTTCTTGCAACCGGAAGGTCTAAGTGCTTGTCACCTATCGAGTGAAAGTATTACGACTCCAAGGAAGCAATTGCAACCGGAAAGTTGAAGAGCAGCTCACTTGTAAGTTGGGAGCTTGAATACTCAAAGGGAGCGAGTGTTCTCAACACTCTGTTAAGAGATTGCTCTGCTTTGCACGAGAAAGGACGTGTGGAGTATCGATTTCAAGACTTAGCGAGAGATTCACATATCAAAGTCCTAGGTTTCTAGGCAAAAAGGACCTATTCGAGCAGGGTTGGTGCTCTCACTGTTCTAATCGCTTAATATAGAAGTCAGGCGGTTGTGATCAGTCCATATTCCGTCAAGAGACGGTGGCACGTCAGCATACGAAGCACATACAGGATAGACCGACCCACGCGGTTAAAACATCCGAGATAAAAGAGACTGCTTCGCGAGAAGGATCTCTTCGCGAGAGATATTTTTGCATCGAACACTTCCGATTTTGTGTCATCAAAACGCCTTGATCAATTAATTGTTGCTTGTACATTTTAATCGTTAAATATTCCAAATGGTAAGATTGAGAAACATGGGATCTCATTTATGAAAGAAAAAAATGGATAGAAAAAGACGCAAAGAAGCAAGAGGAAGAGGGAAACATGGAGGGATAAAAATGGAAGAAATTATCAGAAAATAAAATTCGGTGAGTTTTAACTCTATATAATATTTTATTATTTTAAAAAGAAGGAAAATTGTTCGGATGATCACTCAAGTATGGTACGTTCTAAACTTTGCTCACTCATGTATAACAAATATCACTTTGCTCACTATCGAATTACATTTTTACTCACTTTGCTCACTCCGAATTCTGCAAAATTTGGGGTTTTTAATTTGAGTTATAATTGGTCAAGAAAACTTGTTGGGTATTGTAACTCTCTTCCTTGTAAGTCTTTTCATACCAAGGTTGAGCCTCAATTCAACCCGAGGAGGGAGAATCGAAGATTTGAAGTTTTGGGTGTTCTTGACTTCAAAGGCCAAATTCAACCACTTCCATGATGAATTGGACTTAGGTGTAGTTGAAAAAATTGTTGTTGAGTTGATTTCGCACAGATTGAACTCCGATTCGCCAGAAATTGGAGTGACGCCGCTAATCTCTCCGGTTCAGAGTGATCAAAGTGAATAAAAGTGTAATTCGATAATGAGCAAAGTGATATTTGTCATACATGAGTGAGCAACGTTTAGAACGTATCATACCTGAGTGATAATCCAAACAATTTTCCCTCAAAAAGATAAGAGGACGTTGACTGACTCAAACTCACCATGAATTTGAGCTTATGACTCCTTTTTGTCCTTATGTATAATATTTTTTCTTTCATTGTTTAAATAAAAGTCTATTGTCATTAAATATACACATCTTTATTTTGTTTGTTTGCTAATTTTTATTTCTACCTTCAATTTAGTGTCATTAGGCCATCACTTCGACTCACAGACTTCTAGTGAGGAAATCTAGTGTTCACCTGGTTAAGAATATTATGCATATAAACACTAGCTGAAGATTATTAAATGACCTTTGGTATATATATTTAAACTGAATCATTCATATCCATTATTGTTTCACATTTATTTGCCACACAGAGACTGAAACATCTTTAAAAACAACAAGAAAATATAGCGAGACCACATAACCAATGAGCAGGACATGCTCAATTGCAACACCATCGTCCTTAGTAAAGCACTCAATAATACTCATCATCACAGAGAGGGGTTTAGTTGTATTCCTCGGGATGGGCGACAAGGTAGTCCTCAACGAGCTTGAACAGACCAGCTGCTCTGTCTTTTCCTTCCTTAACATGCTCTTCCTTGATCTCAAAGTCACCCTTGCAATGGTAGTGACTGGTGCTCTTGATGACGCAACCTCCCTCACATGCCACCAACTTGATCTCGTAGGAGATCTTCTCAATCTTGTCCCCGATAGCATCCCCCTCTATGATGCTGTACTTGTATACAAAGTTGTCCTTGTCAATTCCGTCGATCTGGTGCACCACATACTTGAATTCACTTCCTGCATAAATTTAAATGATCGAGGATCATGAATTAGGATGGATGGTCACAAAATAAAATGATCGAACTGGTATGACTAAAAACATAACGAGCTAGCTAGCAGTAGAAATAAAGATTAGTGATGAGAATTAATTAACTAACCTTCACCGAGGTGAACCTTCTTGATGGTTCCAGCACCTCCATCACCTTTAATGGTTTCGGTACACTTGATAGCGTGGGGGGCGATCTTGGGGAAGAGGTTGTCGCCGTCAAGGACAAATGCCTTGAACAACTTACATGGTGCAATGATGGACTTGTACTCAGTTTCGTGTGTGAAGACACCCATGATCGATGATAAGTAAAGAGATAAATGGGAAATGATCAGAGAAAGAATGTATTATAGAGGAGGCTAAGAGTGAATTGATATTGGTGTGAAGAAGTGTGAGTGGCAGAGGTGGTATTTATAGATAGCTGGCCAGAGAGAGCTGAAGCTCACCCTGCAGATCAAGGCTAGAATTGTGAACAGCGGACTTGTTCAAAGAAGTCCATTTCAATGTGAAATCGACGTCAGAAATTCAGAATAATGAATATAGTGTACCATTGTTTTTTTAAGTCTTCAAATTAAGCCGCCTCCCTTGATTTTGATTATTTTATATGTTCAACATGGAAGGCATTAAGGTATAATCAGTTTGTCGAATAATCAACAACGAACATCGACACTGGGATCGGGTGTGTATATATATAAGTTTTCATCAAGTGCAAAGTTTCGCATTGAAATTTTGATGTGAAGTTGTATTTTACACAAAATTAAAAACGTAATTCGATCATTGAAATTATTCATCTTTTAAATACCTGTGCAAGAATCGGGCAAGCAAAATTTCAGCCAAATCGGAGATCGTTTAACTATTTGATCACCACATTCAAAATTTGAGTTAAATCAGATAATCTGTGTGTATTGTTAAACAATGTCAAGATCAAATGGCTAAACGATCTCCGATTAGGTTAAAATTTTGCATGTATGATCTTTGCATGAGTATTTAAAAGATGATTGACTTCAATAATCGAATTACGTTATTAATTTTATGTAAAATACAACTATACACCAAAATTTCAGTACAAACTTCACACTTGATGAAAATTATATATATGTGTGTCCACTATTCAACAACGAACGATGGTGGCATAGTATTTACTATTTAGAATAGGATGTAATGAATCATGATCAGAAAAATTCACTAAACCACTTAACTTCAAGACCGGTACAAATTGTTCCACCGTCGTTGGCAAACAAAACGAGGTTCCCTATAGAAATTCTGTTTTCCCTACTCACACAGATATAACAGATCCTGAAAGACATTTCTAATCTCACTAAATGTTACTTTCAGTATGCGGATATGGTTGTGAACCTGACAATGTCAAAAGAATATAAAAGTAGGTGCAGAGTCGAGACAATAAGCAAGTCTTAAATCAAAGAAACATAAATTAGCTTAGCCAATATAGACCGCCATCCAATTAAGTATTTGAACTGCTGAAGAAGCTATTGATTATTCAAAACAATTGGAATAAGACCATCTAGAAGCCCAAAGTCTTTCCTTGTTATTGGCCGTCCAGGACCACTGTACTGTCTTAAATCAATTAGGTTCTACCTTTTTCAAGCTGGCATGCATGAGGTGCTTTCTTTGACCATTCTGGCGGGCAATATCCAAATGAATAGTACAATGCACATCTACTAGGACCTTCATAGTTCATAGTTTACATGCATTTCAATATAACAATGCTGAACCCTCTCGGTACTGTTCATTTTCATGTACTATTCATTTTTTTGTTCATTAGTCATGAGGGTATTTAGACTCTTCGTACTTGATTTTTTCTGATCTCTCCAAACCCTACCCCATTGCTTCACTGTCCATCGCCTCCCTTTTCACTCTGTTTTTCATCGCAGACTCATACTGAATTGGTGCTCACTTTTTCTGTTTAATTGAGGAAAGATGGATGAAGAGAGTCTGAGTAATCGATGAGCAGTAAGGAGGGTCTCTCTAGAGGCATCGATTGGGGCCAAAAGAAACCTACTGTGTTTTCATGAGAGACAAGTGCGACGAAGGAGAAAAGAGCGAGGTCTCAGCGTGAGAGGTCTAGGTTCACACCCCTTGCCCACTCTTCCTCGACACATACCAGGTTACCTTACAGTCCGATAAAGTCAATTCTGTAATTATACGAGTTTCTTTCCTTCTAAATTGAAGTTTTTTTAGGCAACCTACAACACTTTTTAAGTTTGAAATTTCCAATCACTATATGTGAGGAAGACTAAGATGGGTTTTAGTTGTTTTTGTGAATTATATTTGTGTATTGTCAATGTAAGTGCGAGTAAAACAACTACTGTCGTTTTTGCTTTCTAAAAACAACTACTGTCGTTTTTGCTTCCTAAATTTACAGAAGCTTTCTCATTGTTTTTGCCATCAACTGATTCGATGTTAATTTTTTTCTTCCTCCTATAGAAAACAAAATTTTAATTTTCAATGTTTCTTGGGACCACGTAATTGATGTCAATTCAAATAAAGATGAATGTGAAGTAGTAAATAGTATGGCACTGATCACCATAGTATGTGAATTAATGAATCTTAATTAAAGCTACTAAGTGTTTAGGTTATTGAATATATGGCTTAAATATTAGTGATTGTCCCCTTTGATCAGATTTTGGCAAAGAACCTAACTCGGAGCGGATTTGTTTTCTCAAAAAAGTAAATGGTATATTGGTGTGATTACAATTAAAAGTTTATATTAAAAAAGTACTAGTATTTTGCTGTTACACCTTATACACTATTGTTGAGTCGTGTACAAAGCTTCATATAGTCGGCTATTTCATATTGTTCTTTTTCTTCTTTTGTTTTGCAGTCTGAACCTTTCTCCTCTAAATTAGGGGTTTAGGTTTTGACTCTGATATTATGAGTCATCATTTGGCCCGTGGGCCTCGTGGGCCGGCGAATGCCCGCAAGTACATGGGTTAAAAGTCCGGCCTGGCCCAAAAAAGCCCGCTTAGGTAGATGGTAGGCCGGACTTGGTTTATAGGTCTAAAACTCGGCCCGCCAAAAGTCCGCCAAGTCCAGTTAGGCCCGGTCCATCAAAGTCCGTTAGGCCCAGTCCGTCAAAACCCGTAATTTTTTATATATATAAGATAGTAGTACATATATCATTATACCTACACTTATATATATATATATATGATATAGTGACTAATACTATATAGATATATATTTTATATTTGTGTATGTTTATATTAATATATTACATATACATATATTGATCAAATATTAGAATTTCATATATAGTTATTTTTGTGTATCTATTTTACTATTAAATCATTGTTTAGAGTTTAGGATAAGTTAGAGTTTAGGTTTAGGGTAAGTTAGGGATTAGGGGATTGAGATTTAGGGTAAGTTAAGGTTTAGAAATTTTGAGGTTTAGAGTAAGTTAGAGTTTAGGGTTTAGGTTTTAGGGTTTAGGGTTTCATTGTAATTATTTTTAATCTATTTATCTTACACAGTAAAACAGTAAATATAATAGATAGTTCAGATTAGATCTTATAATTTTTCAATGGTGAGAGTTTAATTGAGATTGTGTGAAATGACATCAATACCCTTCTCTTATATATTACTTATTTTTCCATGGAGAAACTAGATAAATCAAATTTTTATGTCAATTTTTTTGACACAATGAGATAGATATGTAATTTATAAAAATGTGTGTTAAAATTTTAATCTTAAAAAATCTCTTTAGGGATGGGTAATTCACGTTTTAGTTGAAAGAGTACTACGGTCACATTTAGCGAAATCCATAGATGTAGGTCTAAATCAAGTCCAAAATTTATAAAGTTTTAACGACATGCTTAGAATATTATGAACAACCAATCCGACAGTCAGTTTTGTAAAATAATGACACATGATCGATTACGTTTCACAAAAGTCTTTCAACCCATATAACCAAAGAATAAAGGTAAGAACATCAGTGCGCATATAGAGAATTCAAGCAATATAAGAATTAAAAATGTTTTAACAATAAAGAAAGCCATATATAATAGTTCACCTTGTAATAAAAGACACTGTACGTAAAAATTAGCCTAATCGAAGTACGTTTGGATCCCGGTCAATACAGTTAAACAAAATTTGTGAAAAGACTAAAATACACTCATCTTATTTTCCTTATTTTCCTATGGGGGGAGTAGATAAATCAATTTTTATGTCAATTTTTTTGACACTATGAGATAGATATGTATTCCATAAGAATATGTGTCCAAAATTTGATGTTAAAAAATTATTTTCGGGAGGGGTAATTTCCGTTTTAGTTGTAAGAGTACTAAGGTCACATTTGGCGAAATGCATGGATCGATGTCTAAATCAAGTCCAAAATTTATAAAATTTTAAAGGCATGGTTATAATATTCTAACCAATCAATCCGGCGGTCAATTTTATAAAATAATTAAACATGACCGATTAAGTTTCACAAAAGTATTTCATTTCTTATAACAAAGGAACAAACGTAAGAACATTAATATACATATGGAGAATTCAAGCAATATAAGAATTAAATATGTTTTAATGATAAACGAGGACATGTAGAAGGGTCCATCTTATAGTGATAAACACCATACGTAAAATTTAGACTCGTCGGAGTACGTTTAGACCCCGGTGCGTGGATGAAAGTTACGTTTATGTAGAAATGTCTTAATTTTACAGTAATTAAAGCCCGATAGGTCTGGCCCGTAAAATCCTTATAGGCCCAGCCCGTAAAAGCCCGCAAAGGCCCGCAAATCCCGCTTGAATGGGCCAGACCCGGATCCTTATATAAAAGATAAAGCCCGGTCCGCAAATATTAAAACGTTGTTGAGACCCGGCACGGCTGGACTTTTTGCCGACCCCTATCTGATATAGTGAATGGAACTCCAAAAACTGCTTTTTTTTATTTAACAAGCCCTGGTAAAGACGCAATTGTCCTGCCAGTATCCGTCTCAATCTCAGTCACAGTTATTTTTTCTTTGATCTTCTTTATTGTTTGAATTTTTTGATTGTAATCAACACAGATAATGAATTGAGGCTCTATTTTTAGATTGATATTTATTGTTTATTTTTAGTTAGACATTGTGTGTCTAAATTTTCTTTCTATTACATTCATCCAGGGTAAAACACATTAGTTTATAAGGGTTATGCATAAGGTTGTAAGACAACTCCTGCATCAATCCATCCAAAGTTATGATGGTGGCTTCCTGAGACTGAGAGTGTACCTAAGATGTCATGCATATGGGAACTATAGCAAATATGGCAGGCAACAAAATGTCTGCTCAAACTGGAATTGGTACCTCAATAGCAATTGTCGGTGTTGCCATGGACTCCCTAATCAAAACAAACTTTGTTTTGAAGAGCAAAATAAGTTAGAGGGTTCACGATCTTTTACTCTTCCTTTTGAGTTTTGTTGTAATATTTGAGATTGAGCTTACATTTGAAATCTTATGTTACACGTTCAGAAGGCTGGTGCAATTTCATAAGAGTTGTAGCTTAGCATGAGGGTGCTACAAGAATAGGGTACCTGATGGAAAATTCGACTTTAGTGGATCAACTAAGATCACAGTAGAAGTTTACGGGGAATTAAAAGCTCCTAGAAATAATTGATAGAACATATCATCTATAGTCACAAGCTCCCTTTGTAGAATAAAATTAGAAATGTTCATCGAAATATGATTATTTTTTTATAAGATCAGAATAGATTGTTGATGTATTATTACTGAATTTTTTTTAACAAACTTTTGGTGTTATAGGCCTTCTGCATATCCTCCTTTATCTAAACCTCATAATTAGAATCTGATTGGTCAAGATTGCAGTTAATAAATAGTAAAAACAAAGACCAATCGTTTACCAGTACTCTTACATCATACAGTAAGTTTGTTAGAACTTTAAGCTTCATTTCTAATGATACATTACTATTTGTTTTTTATGAACTAAATGTGTAGTTCAACTATAAATGCTTTCTAAAATGTTCAACTACAATCAAATTTGATACTCACAGACTCGCTACACACACAAAGATGTATATTTAGCATAGTAGAAAAGTATTTCATAGAGAATTCAATGATTTCATTCATCCTAATTTTGGGGTTAAATAGAGTTTCACAAGTGGTATCCTAATAGGAAAAAATATTTACAAAATCCTATCATACCTACAAAAGTTAATTCTAATTGCAATGAGAATATTCTTTCCAACACTCCCCCTTAAGTTAGTGCATAAATGTCAATCATACCCAGGCCAACTTATCATCAATCCATCATGCAAATGCTTGATGTAATAACCCCTTATTGAGTACATCCACCAATTTCTGTTTAGAAGCTACAAAGGGAAAAGATATAATCTTCTTATTAAGATTATCTCTGATGAAATACCGATCAATCTCTACATGCTTGGTTCTATCATGTTTGAGCTATCTCAATCGCACCAGTATTGTCACAATGCAAATTCATGGCATTATGAAGCTTGGAGTCTAACTCTTTCAATACATTCTTCATCCATAATAGTTCACACACTACATTTGTCATTCCACGGTATTCAAATTTAGCACTAGAGAGGGCAATCACATTCTGCTTCTTACTACGCCATGTCACTAAACTTCCACCAATGAATGTAAAATATCTAGAAGTAGACGCTCTATTAGTCTTATCACCAACCCAATCTGCATCAGTATACTCTGTGACTCCAAACTCACCATTCTTGTAAAACAGTAAGCCCTTACCATGCGCCGACTTGAAGTACCTGAGAATACGCATTACAGCATCCATGTGTTCTTCACTAGGATCATGTATGAACTGACTGACAATACTGACAACATATGCAATGTCAGGCAGTGTGTGTGACAAATAGATTAATCTCCCTACTAATCTGTAATATCTTTCGTTGTTTGTTGGAACCTGACCAAGACAAACTTCTAAGTTGTGATTCATCTCAATGAGAGTATTAGTAGGTTTACAATCCAACATTCTAGTTTCAGCAAGGAGATACTTCGATTGTGACAAAGTGATTCCCGACTTGGATCTTGCAACTTCAATCCCCAAGAAATATTTCAATGGACCTAAATCCTTTCATTTCAAATTCTTGGGATAAACGGTTCTTCAAATCTTCCATCTTAACCAGATCATTACCTGTAACAACCATATCATCCATATATACAATCAGAGCAGTAATCTTACCACCCTTACGTTTGATGAATAAGGTATGATAAAAGTTGCTCTGTCGATATCCAAACTTCTTCATAGCTCTAAAAAATCTCCCAAACCAAGCTCTTGGAGATTGTTTCAAACCATATAAAGACTTCTTCAGTCGACAAACATTTCCAACATCACATGGCCTACAATTGACACCTGAAGGAATGTCTATGTACACTTCTTATTCCAGATCTCCATTCAAGAAAGCATTATTCACATCAAATTAATGTAATGGAAAATCATGTCGAGCTACTAAGGCAATGAGAATGCGTACATTACTGATTTTTGCCACCGGGGCAAATGTCTTCTGGTAATCCACTCCATATCGCTAGGTGTAGCCTTTTACAACCAAGCATGCTTTATATTGATCAATGCTTTCATCTGCCTTTAGTTTCACTATATACACTCATCTACATCTAATTATCTTTTTTCCAGGTGGTGTAGGAACAGTCTCCCACATTCCATTTTTTTTGTGGGGCTTCCAATTCTTTGTTTATAGTTTTCTTCCACTTTGGATTCGTCAAGGCACCTGCATATTACTAGGGATAGGTACTGTAGATAATAGATTAACAACAAGTGCATGTGATCCAGACAACCTATGGTGAGATACAAATCTATCAATAAGATATTTGGCTTTGGCTTATATGGTTGGTTCATATTGTTTATTTGGAACCTCTTTTGTTTCCCGTTGAAAACTCCTAGGCATACTAACTTCTTTAGTATCCAATTCAATGTTATCAGTATATACGTCAGGTATGACTGTAATGACTCAAACCTAAATTACCGACTTAATCTTCGTTAATCGAGTTATTTATCAAATTAATCGCTATATGTTACATTTATCAAGGTCCATCGCCACTAAAATCAATTTTTTATAAGTTTTGATTTTTGGACTCGTATTCTTTTTGGAAGTTGTAAAGGAAATTATTTTTGAGCTCTTTGAGTCGAGTACGTGGACATGTTAAATGTTATACGTCAGGTATGACTGTAATGACTCAAACCTAAATTACCGACTTAATCTTCGTTAATCGAGTTATTTATCATATTAATCGCTATATGTTACATTTATCGAGGTCCATCGCCACTAAAATCAATTTTTTATAAGTTTTGATTTTTGGACTCGTATTCTTTTTGGAAGTTGTAAAGGAAATTATTTTTGAGCTCTTTGAGTCGAGTAAGTGGACATGTTAAATGTTAAATTTGGAGTTAAGACAAGAAAGTTATGGTTAATCGGAGTTTGTCGGGAATTTTTACGTTTCGGTAAGTTTCGAGGTATAAATACCAACTTTCCAATTTTGGAAAGTCATAGACTTTCCATTTTGGTCCGGACGGGGTCAACTCTTGGTCAACCCCATTTTCTTTCTCTCTCCCCCGGCCTGTTTCTCCTCGTGATGTCATCGTCGGCGAAGCACCACCAGCCGACCACCAAATTGGTCGGCCTTGGTGTCAAAACCTTTGTCTCGGTGTAACGACCTGAACCGGGGAATGTGTACATATTCGTTCAAGCCGTGATTATTGTGAATTAATGGTACTCGTGGGTTTGTTCACGACTAAATTATCAGGCTAGAATTTGGTTTGAGTTCCTTCGCAGAAATTGTGGAGGATTTGATTTCGAGTTCGTAAGAGGTTTCAAAGGATTTTTCGGTAATCGGAGAATATAAAATGGATATTTAAAATTGTCGTCGAGTTAGTCGTACTTATCCGTTTGGGTTTGAGTTATCCGAATCGTGAATTTGGTCGGTTTGCGACATATAAATATCGAATAGTCGTAAAAATCCGAAAATCACACATTTGGACCGAGTTTGACCGCGTTGACCGGAGCTCCACCGACCCATTTTCTTGCCGTCGTCGGACCCGGCGATTCCAGCCACCTCCGGCCTTGTTCTTAGTATGGTTGGAAATATCTTTTTATTTCCTATTGATTTATGTATTTATTTGTGTGATTTGGTTGTGATTTGAGGTAGTTCGAGCTTGGTAAAGTTTGAGATTTTCGCCGGAATCGGGTGGCGGTTTCCTGCGAGAATTGGTGTCGGGTTGGTGGGGGGTTTGGTTACCCTCAAACCATAAAAGATTTCTGGGTGGTTAATTTGGGATAAGGAGGTGGTTTGAGGTGGTCCGTGGTGGTGACCGGAGAGGAAAATCTGGCGAGATTTTCGATCAGAATTCCGACCGGTGTGATGTGTTTTGGCTTTGGTGGTAGAAGAGAAAAGTGTAGGGCTTGAGGAGAGGAAGAGTTTGAGGTAAGGGTCGCCGGAGTTGGTCATCGTTGGTGCCGCGCTGCCAACGGCTGCGGCGGTTAATGGCGGGGCTCCGACGAAGGTTGACTTTTGGGGATTTTAGAGATTTTTATACCGTTTTGCTCGTAATCGCACCCCGATCGTAGTCGTGAGGTTTTTGAGATGATTTGGGTGTGTTAAGTCGGGACGAGGGTTATTTGGGTGTATTTTGGAAATTTTGTTATTCTCGTAGATATTTCGAGCGATAGGCTTTTCGAGAACGTGGAGTTCTCGACATATTTGCTCTGTATGTTGAAATTGAATATGTATTGATCGTATCCCTATTATTCAGGTGATCGTGATTGAGTGTTTGGTGAGGGATCTTCCGCCGGACCTCAGAGTTAGTCTCGTACTGTGAGTGGACACTTTGATTTTCACTGTCGATTTGCGAGTCTTGATTATGCATTTTATGATTATGTATTTACGATTATGCATTTACGGTTATGTATTTTTACTTGGAGGCATATGTATTATTTGTTTTACATGGTATATGGATTTTTGGATGCATCTATGCATTGGCTTCTCGGCTGATCCCCGAGATGCTCCGGGGGGAGGGGGGGTTATGACAAACGCCTGACCCGTGATTATATGGCTCCCAGGAAAGTTATGACAAGTTTCTTACCTGGTTGAGCATGATTGTAACTTTGAGGAAAATGTACTCAAGTTACGGCCTCTACATTTTATATGGCATCCAGGAAGGTTATGACAACCACCTTACTTGAGTTTGATAATTTTAGACTCGCATCATGATTTCATATTTATATAGGTGAAGTGCATATTATTATTTTCGTCCACTCACTCTAACGATTTTATTTGCCTTGCCCTGGGCTTTTCGGTTTCCTTTGCCCAGTTTGCAGTTTGAGTTCTGGGGTTGCACGTCGACGGTGGAGGCGTAGAGTTCCACTCACACTTCTGTTCGAGTAGGTCCTCAATTCGATCTACTGGTTGAATATGATGTACATAAGAGTCGCTCTGAATACTTATGTTTTCAGTTGAGTTTACTCCTGAATGTTTTCTGAATTTCTTGTAAACCTTGTTGTTTATTATATATATGATGTTGAGAAATCTGGATGGGGAACGGAGCCCCATGGTTTGGCTTTTGTGGAATATTCGAAGTGTGATTCTCTTTGCAGGTTCTAATTTTGGTTCACGTATTTCAAAGTAAACTTTGGCAAAAAAATTTTAAGGTCATATTTTCGAAGGGGTTTGATTTCGGTTTAGGCAACTAAATCGGAGTCGGTTCCTATTACTCGGCCTCCTCTACCATTTCCCCAACATTTTAACTTCTAATTCGTATCAAGCAAAGATGAAAATCACCCGTGACCTGATGACGCCGACCGATCAAATTGATTCTCCGGTGAGGGTTTTGAGCTTTCAAAGTGAATTTCTATACTTTCCGATCAGATTTGGACTTAGAGTTGTACATGAATGTCATTGGGCTTAGAATGAGCTTTCGATTGATGTATCATTTATAGGCATATATCCGTGATGGTTGGATTCTGGCTGCCGCTATACACAGGGGAGCTCCGGCGACCCCGAATAGTAAACTTTCACGGGAAGTTTCGCTAGTCAATTTGTATTAGTTTTTGAGTAATTTCATGGATTTTGGGGAACTTGTGTAATGTTTCTATGTATGTTTAGAATTTGGATGCGACTTGACACTTCTGACGTGATCTTTCATCGTATGTCTAGTTAATGCCCACCTTTCTATAAAGCTTAGGATCATAGCACGACGAAATTGTTTGATTTTGCAATGTGGTGGAGTAGTGACGCTTATGGAATCAAAAATGGAATGTGAGTATTTGAGATACAATCATATTAGATTCCTTATATTCTCTAGTTGTACTCAATTAGAATACTATATTAATTAAAGTAGATCTCTGTTTGGCTTAGGAACGCTTCGTAACGAATTACGTGTTAGTGGATCGACTATTGAATTTATTGCGATTAGGTGAGTGGACTTTATTTTCACATTCGATAGCGAGTTTATTTATTTTCAACATTTCAGTATTTTAGTTTATTTTATGATATATTTTTATAGCATTTTAAATTTGGAGGTTTTTCTTTGTGATGACATTAGTTAGTTGCATCGATGCACTGACTATTCGGCTGATCACCGGATAGTCTAGCCAGGAGAGGTCAGGGTGCCTCGTCTGGCCATCAGAGGAGGTTAGGATACCTCGTCTGGCTCATCACCTATAGTTTCGTTTTATAGATTGCCGACTCAGGTTAGGGAAAAGCTCTTGAGCGACCACCTACATTTGCAGTTCAATTATGATACTTGAACTCGCATTATTTCACTGAAATTAGCGGAAAGGCATAATAATTATGTTTTATTTAAATATGATCTTTTACTTTTTGTGCACTCACTCTAACAATTTTTATTATTTTCTATGCCTTTCGCTGGACCTTTTGTTTTCAACCGCCCAGGTTGCAGAGTTTCAGTAGAGGTCGGACGTGCATGAAGTTCATGGCATAGCAGCATTCCCCGTTGGATCTAAGGTTGATCCTGCGAGTTAGTATTTTGTTTGCGTAGTCGGTTTAAGTTGTCTAGCTGCTCTAATGTCAAAAACAGTTGTTTGTCTTTTATATTTTTGTAGTGAACCATTTTTTGGAAAATTATCTTTATTTGGTGACACTTGAGTTTTGGATTTTCCACTTCGACTTTCAATTAGTGAGTAGAAACTAAGGTTAGTATAGTAATTATGGCTTAATTTCGATTTAGACAATCAAATCGGGGTCGTGTATTTTCAATGACATTTTGGGAAGACTCTTCAGTTGATTGAGTAGAAGGGGGGTCTTCATGAGATTGGAGTTCAATTTGTGGCGTTTTGGCTTCAATATTCGATTGGTCAAAGGGAGCTTTCTGTCCCATTTCAGTTCCATTCTTCGATGGGTCGAGGAGATTGCTCAACAGGTCAAAGGACACCTTCTGTCCTGTTTCAGTTCCACCTTTTGATGGGTTGAGGATGTTGCTTGATGGGTCAAAGGTCACCTTCTGTCTCATTTTGGTTCCATTGTTCGACGGGTCAAAGAGAGTGTTCGATGGGTCGAACTAGGCTTCTGCAATTTTTGTTCGATTTCCAGCTTCAAGTATCCTCTCCAAGCTCTCCAGTTCTTCCAAATTTAGAGGATTTCCTTCACATATACTTCTCTCTCTCTGAAGGGAAAACTCTGAAACTCCATCTGAGTAATAAGGTTCATATTCATGAAATGAGACATCCAGAGAAACATGTATCTTGTTGAGGAGTGGGTCATAGCAACGATATCCTTTTAGGAATTCATCGTTTCCAACAAAGGCACATTTCACAGCGCATGTATCAATCTTGCCTTGCAGTTGTTTTTTGATGTGAACATACACAATACACCTAAAAACTCCTTGTTCCAAATTTGGCAAAGATGGCGCCTTCAACAGCTCATGCAACTTCTAATATGGGTTTTGAAACTCAATCACACAAGATGGGGTGTGATTGATCAAGTATGCAACAAAACACAAGGCTTCTTCCCATAGATTTCAAGGGACATTCATCCCAAATAAAGAAGCACGAACAACTTCCACGGACTGTTGATTCTTTATTTCGTACTACCAGAAATGGAGACATCACCGGCGACCTCCCGTCGCCGGCCTTGTCTTTTTTTTCCGCCGGAATTGTAATTACCGGCGACAAGTCGTCGGCAATGATGTCGCCGGAAATCCTCCGCCGGTGTTAACATTGCCGGCGACGGGAAACGCCGTCGTCGATAATGTCCGAGACATCACCGGCGACTTGCGTCGTCGGCAATGTCAAGACATTACCGGCGAAGCAAGTCGCCGGTGATGTCTCGGACATTACCGGCGACGGCGTCGCCGGCAATAGCAGCGCCGCCGTGGCCGGAATGTGAGACATTGCCGGCGACTGAGGTCCATGTCGCCGGCAATGTCTGGAAAAATTTGGAAAAAAAAAAACACGGTTCTGGATTGGGCCCAATTCCAGAACCTGCATTGAAAGACATAAACCGTACAATCATACAAGTTCAACAGTACACATAAATGTCCAACGTACAGTACAAATAGCAACGACGATACGAAAATTAACTACAACTACAGGTCAGGGTCCAGGAACTTGCGGGTCAGGGTCGAAGTAATCCATGTACTCATTTGAATTCCGGTGGCTACCTTGGTCTTGCTCTGGCGTTGACTGGTGCGGTGGTGGTGGTGGATAGCTAAGGAACGGAGGGACCGGGACCGGGGGAGGTGTGGGGAACGGTTGTCCGGTAGTCTGAGCCTCGTACATCGTCCACATCCATGTGTACATCTGAGCCTGCATTTGTGTCTGCTGCTGGACCATGTTTTGGTACTCGGCCATCTGCCTCTTTTGCTCCTCCAACTCCCTCTGCGTCCTATGAAGCTCCGCTGCGAGGTTACGACTAGAAGTTGAACTTCTTGACCCGGTAGAGTATTCTGAAGTGTTCTTCAATACTCCTTCGCCCGCCGTGCCCATTCCCCTACAGTAGTAGGTATTCTTTCCTGTCCCGCACGCTTTTGCCATGATCTGAGCCGCTATAGGGCGATCAAGCGGATCGATCTGAGAGGCATACTGGGTGACTTCTTCCTCGGAGCAGTCATGATGGTTAGTCCGAGCTATATTCATGGTCACTTCTGCGGTCGCCTCCTCCACTCTCGCCTAATTGAAAAGCGAAAATGAATAACGTATTAGCTAACAAAATAAATTAATATCGAAAAATAATTTTATTAACACATGGAGAGGCAAAAGACTTACCGCTTCGTCAGGGCACTGCGGATAGAACTTCTGATGAATATACACCAAGGGGTTCACTTCTTGTTGTTGCTGCGCCTTAGTCGACCAACCCATGTAGTTGAGTGAACCTGCATGATGGGCCCTGGTGTTTTTCAATATATTTGCCCGGTTCGTCTTCGAAATCGCCTTGTTTGATAAACATATGGAAAAAAATTAGTAACTAACTATTTCAAACTGATACGATACATTAGGCTTGTAAAATATATTCATGATGCATACCTTCGCTTTGGGGTGCTCGAAGTGGGCTATCAGCCACAGCCACTCGTACTCCTTAAACCGGAATTCGCTAGGGGTAGAACCTCGGCCTAGGTCCTTGTATACAGTGTAATGGGAAGAAAGCTCGTTCTTCCACTCTTTATACCTATATTAAAACAAGGAAAAAAAGTTAGAGATATTAAAACACTTGATAAACAAAAATCTAAGTCGATATATATTCAAATAAGTTGAAGCACATCACCTCATATGTAGTTGACGCTCTACCCACGTGTGAATAAGAACTTCATCCACGTCAAACCACACCTGCAATATGAATATATAAAAGGTAAAATTATATATTTATTCGGACTTAATTAATAAATGTAAAATTTACGTAATGAAAATACGATTTTACTCACACTGAGTGCATTATGCACTTGCATCTTCACGTAGATAGACACAGATTCCCAATCTGGCCAAAGCATTGGGACCTTGTCCCGCACGATCGCACCGGCCATGCTGACATATTTGCGCGTGGTGTCGAATGCCTCGATCACCTCGCCATCCTCATTGGCCCTTATGGGCGTTTTCCTTCCCCCGGTGGCCTGCTCAAGTCTCTTCCCGGTGTAGGTGCCTCTAGCCCCTTTCCGTTTTCCAGTCCCATTAACGAAATTGCCTAATAATACAATGTCAACAAATTGATATTATTAATTGAACCTATCGTAAATCTTAAGTAATAATTAAGTCATCAATCTTGCACATGATAAATGGGTTTTACCTGCATCGTCCGTTTGTTGGTTGGTGCACCTCACACTCCAAAGATACACGGGGTCGAACGGGATGAAGTTGTACGCTTCCTCCACGCTCAGGAACTCCGGCCGTCCTTCAACATAAATAGGCATCCCCCTATCATCGAATTCAGGGATCACAGGAATCTCGTCGGGTAGGAAGAGACCGGACGGCGGAGATAGACGAGGCCTGAACGATGAGGCGCCAGCACCACCATCTGCCTCAGATGATTCCCGTGAAACGGGAGTAGCCACCGGGCGAATATGGGGCATTCAGATTGAGGGAGTTTCTGATGCCCCCGTTGACTGTCGCTCGTCTGAGGCTCTGCCACCGGAGGGACGTCTGCTGAATGAGCGTCTACACTTGAACAAGTGCACTTTCATGTGGTTCCCATAAATTACTTCAACAACTGAATGAAGGACACCGTAATAGTCAACGCCATCCTGCCCACCATGGACCATCACCCCACAATTCTGTGTTTTCAGTCGGTCGTCTCTATTTTCACATATAAATTTCACGCCATTGACCTGACACATCGAGTAAAATTTTGAAGCTATCGGTTTCATCGCAAGGACCCTCAATTCGTTTGACCACTCTGGGTAACCATCATCTGCTACATGGTTCATCTGAAAACGATAAGAAACCACACAAGACATTATGAACATAGAAACCATAAAACCACGTACGTACACACATGCTATATAAGGAAAATGGCAATACAAAAAAAGACATATACACATATACCCTTACCCATGGACCAAAGTAGTTTGCAAACGTCCTGTTGTGGTAATCAACATTTCTGGCAATAGCAGGGCAGTGAAGATGATAGTTTTTCCAATATTGTACTTCTTCACAGTTAATCAGTACCGACCAGTGGACAATGACTACCTCATTTTCATCCAACTTGTACGACTTTGGCAAGATTCCCTGTACTACAACGTCATTGGAGATGATAGAAAGGTTGAACTGAGGTTCATCTATCGGCATCTGTTGTTGGGGGTCCTCAAGCGCTCCCAAATACACTTTGGTGTACGTGACACACTCGTGCGCAACATATGCTTCAGCGATACACCTTTCAGGTGCATATTTATTCTTCACATAGTCCTTGTAGGCTCCCAATTGTCTACAAGTTAACAAGTGCATGTTAAAAGGGGTAAAACTAAGACTTTACATATAAAAACAGAGGCAAACCAAATGTACCTTTCCATGGGATACATCCAAGTGTAGTGTACGGGATCGGTAAACAACAATTGTTCGGGAAGATGGATCGTTAGGTGAGGCATGATGTCGAAAAAATTTGGCGGAAATATCCTCTCAAGCTTGCACATGATAAAAATTATGTCATCTTGCATCTCCCTGAGATCTGATTTTTTAACTTCCCTGGTGCATAACTTCTGAAAGAATCTTGACAAGGCCACCAACGGCTCCACCACCTCATTGGGCAGGTACCCTCGAATGAAAATAGGGAAAAGGCGTTGAAGCAGTACATGACAGTCATGACTCTTTAATCCGTACATCTTATTGTCCCGGTAGTTAACACACCTGCTTATATTTCCTGCATAGCCATAAGGATACCTGCATGTATATATATATAGCCATAGGCAACAATTATATTTCTCGCATATCACCATAATCCGGTAAAAATTAAAGGCAAACCAATTTCCGTACTGCATAGTCATATATAAGAATATTTACCTGACATTACTCAGCCACCGAAAAATTTCATGCTTATGCTTCGGCTTGACGGTGTAAGGAGCTTGCGGCATTTTTCTCTTACCATCTCGTAACCACAAATGTTTCCGCAGTCCCATAGCTTTCAGATCAATACGTGCCTTAGAGATGTCTTTTGTTTTTCCCTCCAAGTTAAGAACTGTGCCCACCACACTTTCACACACATTCTTCTTTATGTGCATGACATCTAGGTAATGTCTGATAAGCAACCTGGGCCAGTAGGGGAGTTCCCAGAATATGCTCTTGTGTGTCCAAAACTTATACCTTTCGGGCTTGTCTGGAATTGACGCCACTATGTCAGGATGATTGCTCAGCTGACCAAAATCATATTCATTCAACACTTCCAAAATTTCTTCCCCTGTCCATCGCCTGGGTGCCACACCTGTTTCCACAGTCCCATCAAACGCGTCTGGATCCTTCCTAAATGGGTGATCATATGGAAGTCAACAACGGTGACGCATTTGAACAATTTTACTGCAATGAGGACTGCAACAATCAACCGTCATGCACTCTGAACAAGCCCTGTAACCCCTGGTAACGTTGCCCGACAACATACCGCGGGCAGGAAAATCACTGATGGTGCCAACAAGCATGGCATGCATCTGGAACATCTCCTTTTTGAACCTATCGTAAGTGGGGTGACCACACTCACTCATGTACTTAAGCTCCTCAATCAAAGGCCTCAAATACACATCGAGACACTTTCCTGGATAACCCGGGCCCGGAATTAACAGAGTGAGCATATTGTATTCCTTCTTCATGCACATCCATGGTGGAAGGTTGTACGGTACCAAAATAACTGGTCATATACTGTATTGAAGACTCATGTTGCCAAAAGGGTTGAATCCGTCAGATGAGAGCCCTAGCCAAACATTTCGGACCTCTGCTGCAAAATGATCAAACTCCCTGACCATGTGCTTCCAAGCCTCTCCGTCGGAAGGGTGTATAAGGGTGTCATCGTCAGGCAAGTTCCTCTCAGCCCACCATCTCATTGCCTCGGCCGTGAAAGCACACATGAACAACCGCTCCAGCCTATCAATAAGCGGGAAATATCGAAGTATCTTCACAGCTTTCTTGTTGCCTGCAGGAGTCAACTTATACCAATCTGTAAAACATACCGGGCATGCTTCAAGGTCTTCGAGATCTTTTCCCCAGAAGAGAATACAATCATATCTGCATGCATGGATTTTGATGTAGGAAATCCCAAGATCTTTCAGGATATGTCGCACCTTATGATGAGTGGTAGGAAGACGATGACCAGGTGGCAGTAGTGAAGCAGTCCACTTCAACCAAGAATCCACATCTTTGACAGACATTTTGTTCTCCATTTTAAGCTGCATCACTCCCATCACACTTTCAAGAACAGTCTTACTACAACCGTCGTACAACGGAGTCTGTTGCAATGCAATCAGGTTGTTGTACTTGTCCATACCGCTTGTGTTGACATGAGCTCCAGGTAATGGTTCAACTTGCTCGATATGGGGGAAACCCTCAACGACGGGAGGGACATTTGGTGCTTCATCAGCAAATACACCGCTCTCATGAGGAAACATATCATTGATTAACATCGATGTTGGATCATAGGATGAACTGCCCCTCTCAGCAAAATCTCCATGATCATAGCGTGGACTGACCCTCTCACCAAATTGTCCATGATCATGCGGACCCGCTACCGATGTTTCACCGTGATAAATCCAACAAGTGTACTTATCCCAAAATCCGTAGTTACTCAGGTGCCTCTGGACTTTATCAATGGGAAATCTAAATCGATCGCTGAAACACTTACATTCTTTACACGGGCAATAATGAAGTGTAGTGTCTCCACAATTAGCCTTCATAAAATCCACAAAACTCCTAATTCCCTCGTGATATCTGACATCCCATCTTTCGAGGCTCATCCAACTCATGTCCATCCTGAAAATTCTAAAATTTTTACGTATTAATTATATATATATACACACATTCACTACTAATAATCGACGCGATATCTCAATTCAACTCTAATTAAATCAACACATGCATGCATATATATATATATATATATCGATCTAATCTCTGAATTCGATTCAGTACTCGATGATGGTATTCTTCTTTTTTCAATTCAAAACGTATTTGACTGGGTAGGAGGCTCTGTTCAGCCTGGCTCCGATAACAATACGATAATACCAGTCGTTGATTCAGACACAAGATTAACTACAAGCTGTTTTCTCGTTTCGGTGACATCAACAACATTTCATATATATCTCATGAATTGGATTTGATCAACACACACACATATATATACATACACATATACGTATATATACACCTACCTATATATATAGCTTCCCGAGTGATCGAGTTTTCGACGCGCACCTTAATTTTGACAATATACCGAATGATCGATTTCAGAGCGTACGTTTTCCTTCTTTCGATTTCTCTGGATTTTTTTCGATCAAAATGATTGAATGATCGAGCTGCCGTAACCGGCATCTAATATAAGACACATTGCCGGCGACGGAGTAAGTCGCCGGAAATGAAGACATTACCGGCGACTTTACGCCGAAAAATCGTCGGTAATGTTCCAAAACATTACCGGCGACTCCAACCGTCGCCGGCAATGTCTAGCCACACATTTCCAGCGAAATTCTGGCCGGAAAATCGCCGGAAATGTTCGGCTTGACATTGCCGGCGACGGTTGGAGTCGCCGGTAATGTTTTGGAACATTACCGGCGATTTTCCGGCGACATTACCGGCGACGGAGTAAGTCGCCGGTAATGATGAACATTACCGGCGACTTTTCCGGTCGCCGGCCTTGTTGGCCGGAATCTCGCCGGTAATGTTTCCATTTGTGGTAGTGTCGGCTAATCCATTTTGTTGAGTATAGGCAATGGAAGTTTGGTGCCTAATCTCGTGAACACCCAAATGCGCGGACATGTCACCATTCACATACTTTCCACCATTGTCATATTAAAGGACTCGGATCGGCTGTTGGTATTGGGTTGCCACCATTTTGTGAAATTCAATAAATCTAGCATGTACTTTACTTTTACACTTCATCAAAGAGTCCCAAGCCATTCTTGTACATTCATCAATAAAAGTCACAAAGTAAGGAAATCCAGAACGAGAAGAAGTTCTTGCAAGACCTTAAACACCTGGATGAATTTTCAAGAAAGGAACATAACATTTATTCAAACTAGGAGAATAAGTAATACGATGGCTCTTGGCCAGTTCACAAACATCACACTTAAAATCTGATTTGTCTACAAATGAAAACAACTAAGGTTGCATGATTGGACCTCGAGGGATTGTACGATCAAACCTCAAGGGATTGACAAAATCCTAGAGGAAAAGGGTAAGATTTGTATGAATCCTAAATGGATTACACCAAAGGGCTTGTGGTAATCTGGAAACATGATTAGCCCTGGATATGGAGATCTATTCCTTAATGAACTCCTCATATCTGAAAGTATGTAGTCCTATTCTTATATGGACTATACTTAGACCTAACATGATCACTATATATAGACCATCCATACATGCTCATAGGTAAGGTAACTCTGCCCTAATGACTTCTTGATTCTTGAGACAAGTTCTAACTTAAGCATCAGAGGGTCTAAGTGCAGTACCACCCGTGATTGGACTTGTTTTACAGGCATTTGGACGGAATACTCAATGAAGGCTCAAGGACAATGACTTATCAAGGATCTACGACAACGGTAAACTGGAGGAAGAAGGTCTTGATCTTCAACGATCATAGGCAACCCCTATGATCTTGTGCTTTCATTCAATCACAAGGCATTAGCTTGAGGGCGTCACAAATCTGCGCTCACAAAAATTGATGCTTTCATTGAGAGGGCTCCTACTATGATTATTCAATGATCTTTCTGTAAATGAGCTCTCCAAGAATTCAGATCTATCGGGTTATCACCTAAACCCTAAAAAATACGATGAAGAACGACCTTTCAGGAATCCAAAAAAAGAGAGCATCTGTTCGTCAATATTCTGGCAACACTATAGGAAACCTCAAACCATTAATCTTATACTGTTGGAAAGCTACGGAAGTCTAGTTTCTAAAGAAATAAATTTCATCTCAATCGAAATTTGGAGTAAGAAGATATGATAGAATTACCGACCGGGGGTCAAACTTGATGAAAACAATATCGCTGCCACTGGTCTGTTTTGTGGGATGATTTTTGTGAGTAAATTCCAATACTCAGGAGGGGTATGACCTTTAGTTGGAAAGCCATTGGAGTCTATTTTCCAACGCTATATTAATTGCATCAATCGGAGATATGTGGAGGAAGATACGGATAAAGTTCCAAAACGTGTCAGAACGAGAAAACTGGCCAGAAAACCTTCTTAAATGAGTTACCATGGAAGAGCGACAACAACAAGGATAAGGAGGTTACCAGACTGATTTGGACAGATATAATGGGGGTTACAACACCTATGGATGATCTTGTAATTCCGTTGAGTCTTGAAAGCCCAAGGATTTCTAGAAAATTGAGTTCCCCAACTAGTTTTCCAAAAAATCAACACTTGGGAAAGACGTAGTTCTCTACAAGAACAACAGTTTTCAACGATGACTATATGAAATATTGTAGTCTACATCTACAAGAACACCATTGGAATATTGGGAGAAGAACCCTCAAGATTTTGAAGGGCTTACTAGCTTGGCTCTTATGATTTTCAAACTTGGAAAATCATGTATGAGGAAAAAAAATGAAGCCACAACCACACAAAGTTCGCAATGCCACAATCAACCTCGAGGGTCTATCCCCTATTCACGAGTACGATCGAGTTATACAAAGTAAGTTATGAGGAAAATTCTACCACACGACAACATCTACATATTGTAGTTTACATCTAAATGCTGCATGTAGTCTACATCTACATATTGTATTATGCAGTGAGTCATGAAGTTACATGTTGGATCGTATGATTTGTCCAATGGTAATCCCACACTCAGCGAGGTGCGCTTGCGGATAAACAACCATCTTTATACAGCATGAATGATGAAGACTTGAAGACCACAAAGCCAACATCTCCGAGAAACCTTTGAAAGTTGAAGATCAAATGGAATGCTTTTGGCACGGGGGTAGTGAGTTGTGCAACCATTGCCAATATCTTGTCAAACCATGCATGAGTAATCTCTAAGGCTCAAGAGATTGTCCGACAAGTAGGAGGATTGGAAGATGTATCAGAGTACCAGAGGAAGTTTGGAATGAATAAGAACAATAGGAGAAGAAGAATGGTTTCAAGGTTCGAGCAGGGAAATCTGTCTATGCAGATCAGTTGACTTCAAAAGAGAACTGGGAACATCTCAGAATGAAGTTTCCGGAACATCTTCCAGATTATGATTATCATGTTTCACGAAGAAGTTATGATCAATTTAGTGCAGGGGTGTCAGTCTGCTTGGGAATCTAACCCTTTACCTCACCATGAAGGGTATCTTGAGGACAACCTTAGGGAGCAGCGTGAGAAGGGGTGACGACCAAAATCAGAAGAAGAGGGTCAAAGATGAAAGGCTATGCTCACTAACAAGATCAAGAAACACATAAAACCCAACCAAGATCTCTATCTCAACAACACTTCACCATATCAAAGATGAGCCGCATTTGAAGAGAATTCTCCCACTCTCAAACCAACCTAAGGACAACTAAAGGAACTTCTGTGCCTACGACAAAGTGAATGGTCATAAAGTGATACTTTACCGAGGTAGTTGACTAGAGTTATTGCTAGGAGTATTTGACCGATGTGTACATGTGAAAGCTTGAAGATTCATTGAGGCCTCAAGGTAATGCCAAACATTCTAAGAGTGATTGGACCTTGCCACCACCAGCTAAAGGCCAAGAGAAGAAGTGCTTAGTGCTATGCTGTATCATCGGAACTCCAAAATACCTTGGGGGAATGACTTTTCCAAGAAGTAGTTGGATAATGCTAGAGGTTAAGGAATTGGGGGTACCCTCAACATAAGAATGCTTGAAGTGTGATTGAATGAAAGAATTTGGAAACCTGGGGGCATTCTCAAGCTCATAATGCTCAATGGCGTGGCAAGAAGGCTCGACGCATGTCGATGCTCGAGGGAAGATTATGAAGACTAAGGAAGAAGGCGTCGATCACCGAATAAGGAAGATATTTCCTCTCCTTCGCCAATGAATGATTATGCAAGGTTGAACACTATTCAACTGGTGATAGAATCCTCAAGGGCTGAAGAATCCTCTAATCTACGACCAGAGGGCTCGAGGGTAACAAGCCAGGAAGAAGACCTAAGTGGAGGGCTCCAGGTAGACCTCAAGGAACGTCAGTTCTATGTAACAGACAACAAAATAAGGCCAGAAACAAGGAGTAGAACAGAATCCCCTTGACCAAGAGATGAACCCTCAAGGTTTCCACGAGAAGCAACTTCAGAGCTCGTGGAAAGCTAGAAGAAAATGGCTGACGACTATGTATGCTCTTACAAGTAGTATGAGAAAACACATTCTGTTTACCAAGTCGGAATATGATCGCTATCGAGCTTAAGGAAAAAACCATGACCTCAAGCTTTACGCTGAAGCTGGGGGTAGTTTTCTGAAGAACTCAGGATCGGACCTAGGGGCACTGTTCCCCTTAGCTTGAAAATTGTTGGGGGTAAGGATACCACACCTACACACTCGAAGCATTTTGAAATTCGCCAGAAAGCTGCTAAATTAAGGAGGAGACCATGAGACCGCACACTCGAAATCCCAAAAGCTTGAGGGATCATGCACATCCAGAATCTAGAGGACAGTGGAACACTTCACTCTTGAAAGTTTGTTGGACGATTATTGGAACAAGGATTGAAAGTGTAGGGGGTCGTGCACGAAGAGAATGCAAGCTAAGGGCATTGAGTATTCTCCAAGACTCGAACAGTCTAGCAGAATACTGGGGCAAGGAGTATCTAGCCAAATATCACTATTTTCAACGAAAAATTCAGAGATGATGTACCTCAATGAGGGCGCTGGAGCAGGTCTGGTACTTATAATTCCAGACAGTACAATCATGGAGCAAGACGACCAACAACAGAACCGAGTACGAAAACCCTTATAGTAGGGCTAAGATGGTTGGCCAACCTAGCCTCCAATATAGATTATTAGCTGAAGTGAATTATCCATGTGGAGCATTCACTTATGCCCATTAAAGACAAGGAGAAAACAATGATAGTGATGCCAATATAAATGGGAACTTTATAGATAGACGAGTTGATGGATTACAGTGAGGCAGGAATTCTCCCTGAAGGGCGTACAAAGGCCAGGAAGGTTATTCGATAAGCAACACGATACAACATCAAAGACGGTAAGCTGTATCGACGACCCTTAAAGCGGGCCAGACCAGCCAGGGATACATCCCCCTGGCCAGGACGATAATGGAAGAACTACACTTTGGGATATCTGGTATGCATATTGGGGGCATAAATCTTCCTGGTGAAATGGCAACTGAGATGAGGGTTATCTATTTCCTCGGAGATAACCAATATTCGAAGAATAAGCTGGGGGTTGAGCATCAGCACCTGGACTGAGCTAGGGGTTGAGTATCAGTACGAGGACCGAGCTGGGGTTGAGGACCAGAGATCCTCAAAGATGAGCGGACAATCAGAAACCTCAGGGAAAGTTGAAGGATCGAATAGGTACCTTGAGGAAAGTTGAGTAACAGATCAGAAACCTCGAGGGAAGATGATAGATCAATTACTAACCTTGAGGATCATGAGCTTTCAAGCTGGAAAGCTTGAGGGATCGATCACAAACCTCGAGGGTCGAGAGCTTTCGAATGGAAAGCTAAGGGGTCAATCAATAAGCTTGAAGGATCGATTAGCAAGCTTGAGGTATTGGTCAACAATCTTGAGGGATGATCATCATACTTAAGGGATCGATCAGAGATATTAAGGGTCGTGAGCTTTCGAGTGGAAATTTCATGGGACGATTGCTAACCTAGAGGGGACGATTTCTAACCTGGAGGGTTAGAGGCTTTTGGAGCTTGAAGAATCAAGCAGGGGGTTCAAGGCCAGACATTATCAGAGCTTAAGGATCTAAGCAGAAGCATTAAGGATATCACAACCCTCTACAAAAAACCATGTCTAAAACAGATCATGCCATCAAGCATGGCCAAGGTTAGTATTTCCTTTGAATCTTGATTCATAATATGGATCGTCGAACCACTTGGAGATCGATGTGGCATATTTGTTCAGAACTATAGCATGAGCATGAGGTACGATGGTTTTGCATGAGGAACGATGATATGCTCGATATATTCATGTGTACGATGTATATGAAGCCCCTATAGTCGGCCTTGACTACGAGAAACGAGAAAAATTCCATACTTAGCATCGGTGTGGAAACCTCGAGGTTTCTCACAAACCTTTAGGGTTTTCAAGAAAGTTTATCAGTCTTCATCGCGAGCTCAAGGAAACCAAGGAAATCAAAGGTAAGCTTGAGGGTTCTATTCATGTCATATGGAGAAGACGATACTAACTAAGGGAATGCCTTCCCACGAATTTATATAGTGTCCTTAAGCATAGAAAGTGTTATTGCTAAAGATGATGATGGACTTGGTCAACCTTGAAATCTAGAGTATTCCAAGTGAATCCATTGATGTGGGGATCCTAGCAATGTAATCCCTCAAGGTTTCCTCGATTTCATAATGTTCCCTCGAGGTTCGTGACAGCAGGTCAGAATACCCTTTAAGGAGAAAGAATCTCTTGGACAAGC
The DNA here is from genome assembly GCA_946800695.1 of Geum urbanum. Classification (NCBI taxonomy): domain Eukaryota; kingdom Viridiplantae; phylum Streptophyta; class Magnoliopsida; order Rosales; family Rosaceae; genus Geum; species Geum urbanum. Next base: position 47,111,646 of record OX327003.1, on the reverse strand, counting down.
TCCGTGAAATATCTCCAAAATCATGCTCATCCCTAAAAATAATGGTTCCATGATTTATTCAATGAATTGATTGTGTATGATCAAGTACAATTAGCTTGTCTTTACAAGAATGTTTTGCAAGTGTACGATCTATTTGATGTGTTATTCAATTCCGAGGAGCTTAACGCCCAGGAAAGGCACTGAGCTCGAGTAGGGCAGACGATGTTGGTTCCCATGGGAAGGACCTTCACCATGAGAGCTAACTAACTCTCCCAAAGGTAAGGCATCCTAAAGGAAAGATGTTAGGGCATCGAGGAGGATGCCCATGGATAGACCAAAACACTCAGAGAAAAATCCCACGAGAATTTAATGTAATCTTGGGTTAGTAATGCCTCGAGATCAGATTTGATGAGGTTAGGTTCGGTGAGGTTAGATTGACAATGCCCCAAAGGTAGCTCAGCCATATCTTGGCACTTTGAGCATCTAAGTCCCAAGCGTATTCATCAGGTGACGTCTTAGGGATAAGCCAACTACGATTTGAGTGTTGTGGGAGTTTATTGTAGCACCCGGGACAAGTTTTCTAGATAGAAAAACCCAAGGGATCTTACCATATGAAAAATTAAACTTGGCTACAACAAAGCTTCAAAGTACGATAACCTTTGGTACAAGGTTAAGACTAAGCTAGCAGTCTTGAGGGGAACCGTCTCAAAATCGCGACCATTCCCCGGAGACCTCAATAAATTACGAAGGCTCTCCATAACCCTCATCCGTGAGCATTTGTACGATCCATGGGGTCCAAGAGGCATGCTGCGACCACAGGTATTCAGAGGCGAATCAAAATTCTAATTAACGTTTAAAGAATATGTTTATTTTACTAAGTTTGTATCTTTAACAAGTAATAGAATAAATTTGAAATTCACACTATGTATTTGTAAGTTCAGATAACTGCATCACCCTGCCTCGCCCGCAGGCTTTCACCCTAGTAGTTTACATGCATTGGCCACTACTAGTAAAAATAGCATTACATTCCTTACTATATATAGGTGACCTTTCCAGGAATCCTAGCTAGCTATAAGTACAAGACATTGCATTCTCTTCTCTCACATCTTAAACACCAATTGTCTTATTGATTAACCACTTCTCTTTCTTTGATAATTTTCCAACTTCAAACTCAGTAAGTGAGAATAGGTATGTTCACTTATGAATTCGAGTTCACACCTCCGTAGTCACAGCACCAAGATTGTTCAAGGCTTTCATCCTTGAGGGTGACAACCTTATCCCAAAGATTGCTCCACAAGCAGTCAAGGGTGCTGAGATCATATCAAGAGATGGAAGTGTAGGAACCATCAAGAAGATCCCCTTCGGTGAAGGCAGCCAGCTCAGCTCAGTCACCCACTTACCCACTAGATCAACGGCATTGACAAAGATAACTTTGTCTACAACTACATCTTGGTTGAAGGAGATGCCTTGTCCGACAAGATAGAGAACATCTGTTACGAGACCAAGTTGGTGGCATCTTCTGACGGAGGCTGTGTCATCAAGAGTACCAGTAATTACCACACTAAGGGTGACTTGGAGATCAAGGAAGAGAATGTCAAGGCCGGAAAAGAGAAGGCATCACACCTCTTCGAGCCGTTGAAGACTACCTCGTTGCCAATCCTAATGAGTACTGTTGAACGAGCTTCAATTGTTATGTTGTCCACTTGTCCAGCTTCTTGTTCTCTTTCTTATTTGATCGTCTAGTTTGTTTTGATGTATCAACCTTCTTGCTTAGTCCAGCCACTTGTAATACTGTATTTGATCAATGTTATTCGAAGGGCAAATTTCTCTTTACTTACTTATGGTTTGCTTCATACATCATTTCACTACTTGCAGTTTCAAGATCTTCATCAGTTTACTACTTAATGTTACAAAATCTCATCAATTTGTAAAATTCATCCCGAAATTCTATGAAGTGTCACTCTTTAATTCAATAAAAACACACACAGATTAGTTGGAATATGAGGATGGAAGAGAAGGCATCATCGAAGCTAAGGTGCAGGAGAAAAGCAAACTTCTTGTGCTTTGTTCTGATTGTGTCGATGTAGTAAATTGATGAGATTTTATAACTTTAAGTAGTAAATTGATGATCTTGAAACTACAGGTAGCGAAATGATGTTTAAAGTAAACTACAAGTAGGTAAACTGAAATTTGTCCTTATTCGAAATAAAATTATGAGACAATTAAATTTTTACGTAATTTCTTTGAATCCAATACCCATTAGTTTACATGATTATAAAATGTGTCTTCAACTTCATTTAATTAATTAAGTGAGAATATGCGATTTAGTTCATTCGCAGCATTTTGTATGGACCATAAACTATCATGTCTATATTATCTATCGAAAAAGAAAAAAAAAATATCATATCATATCATGCCTTTTGAGGAAAATTATATTCATGATTTTCTCATTGAATTGCATTATTTTTGCCTATATAAAGTTTTTGTTCTTTCACGATTTTACTTGGGAAACAGCTCATTCCTTGTTAATCAAATTAAAAATATTTTCATCCTTTCGAAAAACCAGAGAATATTTTCATTAGAGCTCATTTTATAGATTATGATTTAATATTGAATGTAAAGCTCGAGATATTTGTGGAAGCTAAAACAACTTAAATGGATACATAGACGTATATTAGTAGATTAATTTAGACAGCAATCTTTTCAGTTGAAACTTGTTTAGAATAATGAAAGAAAATAATAAGTCTAGCAACATAATATTTTTTTCGTTTCGTTTACTTATTGTAAAAAAAAGTTCAAAAAGTTTATCAAAAGGACTATATAAAACATTGTTTCTAGTTTTTAATATCATTTGAAACTAGAAAGTAGCAGTTTTTAATATCGTTCATCACATCCATACTTGGGATACGTCTCCGGTACCAGAGTTAAAAGGCCGAGAGAGGGAATTAGAGAGATAAACTCAAACTTTAGGAAGAAGACCGAGAGGAAGTAGCAGCTTGTGCTCCCGGGTGTAAGACGCAGAGAGGCGTAATGACACCGTTGGTCAGCATGAGTGCCCTATCTAGATCTTCAACTTGCGAAATAAGTTTGTTTTCCTAAAAACCTTTCAAACCTTATGTCTTCGATAGCAAGCAGTACTAGAAAAAAGGGCATTAGTCACGACATCAATAGCAACAAAATTTTGTTTCTAATGTCTTACTTTACACTAAAGAGTCAAGGAAGGATTTCTGTGACTGAATAAAGTGTTGCTATTGCTAAATTTGTCTAATAGTCACATAATGGGTTTTCGTGACTTTTTTAGTTCACATGTTGACTAATTGGTTAGCAAGGTTTGGATAGAAACGGATGAGACATCTGTTACAAGTTTGTACCCACCATTTTGATTTGTAACAATAGGTTTCCATTGCTTTAGTTTGACATAGTAAAAAAAGAAAACCTTGCATGTCTCTTCAGTGGGACCCACCCTTTTTGTTCACAACAAGTGAAAACTGAAAAATCCACTCACCTTGATCGCCAGTAATTAGTTAGCCCGTTGACTCATTAATTTGTAATTCGTACCCAACTCTCCTAGGTCAAATCAAAAACTAAATTAATTAATATAATAGTTTAATCGAACCACTAGACTAGATAAAGAACCAGAGATGATTCATTTTCGAATACTCACATTTTGTTTTCAATAATTAATGGCACTACGTACTCCACCCCACCGTGAATACAAATATATCTGACAAACTTGACTTCCTAAGTTCCATAGGAAAGTGAGCTCGACTCGACACACGACGGAAGACCATGTCGAGTCGCGATCGAACCCTGAAAATAGTCAAAATATCACTACATCATCGAATCACATGAAAACTACGAATAAATCAATTAGAAATGACCTTAAAAACTTCCCGTGAAAAAAAAATTGGTTTTGGGTCACCAGAACTCCGCCGCACATGGCTGTGCGTGGAGCCCACACGCTGTTGTCAGCGGTGGCCAAAATTTGGCCCACCCGCATACTCCAACATGCACATCAAAATAGGCAACCCAACATTCCCAACAACTTCCATTAACAACACTAAGTCCAAATCGTAACCGTTTGGCCAAAAATACCTTGTAGCAACCGAAATCCTCTTGGATTTTGGCGACGACCGTACACCATTCAGCGGCCACAATGGGCCACGATATGGGTGGCATTCGATTCCCCTGAGGTTGGGCTTCAAAAGCCCTCATGAGTTGCGGCAGTTCAACGCCGAAGGTGTCGCCAACGATGGAGGCCGAAATCCTTGAATTTTCCCGTAGATTTTTGGCGTTGGAGGATGAGAATTGGAGGTTGTGGTGTTTGGGAAAGAGAAGAGGAGACCGAGGTGAAAGTTTTGAGACCAAAACCAACCGAAATGGTGGCCGGCCGGTGAAGGGTCGCCAACGATAGGTAGACTGGGGGGAGAGAGCGAATCGGGGAGAGAAAAAGGAGAGGAGAGAGAAAAATTGATTGGGCCTATTTTACCAATCCAGGTAAAATACCCACATCCAACTTCATAAACGAACGGCTCCAATTAAATCTACAGATAATCAGATGGTTCACAAGATTTATCAAAAATTAAATCAACAATTTAATTACGTTAACCACAACTTCCAAAATTCGTTGAGAATTACAAGTACCTCCAAAAATTACAAACAAAGTATCAATATGCTCAATATAATTTTCTCTACAACCTCCATGAACAAAGCGAATCCAAATTCTTAATTTATAAAAAGGTCGACATTTAGTCGAGATGAATCTCGATAAACTTCCGATAACCATAACTTATTCATTGTAACTTTGATTCCTACGCTTCAAGTGGCCTTGAACTCATCTTGGCGAACAGTATGACTTCAATGAGAAAACTGGATCTAAAGATGTAACTTATAAAATATCATTTTCTTTATCACGACTGTCGATAAAACTTCGATAAACGTGACTTGTGATGCTTAGCTCGTTAATTAACGTTATTAATGATGATTAATTCACTAATTTTAGTTCGAGTCGTTACAGAAAATACTAGGGGTGGGATGTTTTACCGAAAAACTGAACCGAAAATCGAAATAAACCGAACCGAAACTCGTTGGATCCGAAATTTGTTGGACGGACTAATATAGAAACCGAACTGAAATAAATCCGAACCGAATGATTTTTTATAGTATGGTACCGAATAAAACCGAACCGTTCCGAAATGATATATGTGACAAAATTGTGCTTATTTCTTTATACAAATGAATATATATTCACCCGTTTTGAATCTTTTTAGGACATATATATAGAAAATTCTTACAAAAGTACTCTTATTCTCTCACATTTCTTCTATCTCTCTATGATATTGCCTTTCAAATAATAATTAACTTAAACAATTATTTAGGCCTAGAAAATTTTATCGAAAAATCGATCCGAAACCGAAATATACCGATCCGAAACCCGTTGAGACCGAAACTCGTGAGACGGACTTGCCAAAAAACCAAACCGAATAAGATCCGAACCGAATATTTTATTACAGTAAGATACGGGTTCCGACCTAATAACGAACCGTTCCAAACCGATCCCACCCCTAGAAAATACCTCAAACAAACTAATGCCTTGCTCTAGAAAAATTGAAAAACAAAATCTCCCTCCAGTGCTTTGGTATAAAGGAAATGAAAAATGTCTTCCAAGTATTCAAGCAAACAACATTCATATCTCCTCAATCAGCTACTCCTTTCACAACTCTGACCTTGCAAATTCTACAACGTCTTCTCTGCATATATGTATCACCATTCAGTATCTACAAACAAGAGTGCAAATACACTCTCAAACAGTGAACATGATATAACGGCATCTACATATATGAATGCAAGCAATTATACAAGAAAGCAATTAAACAAGTAATTTCACAAGTGATAAAATTGAACATGTCTAACAAAGAATGCAAATACACTGCTAGTAGAGCACTAACAACCACTCCAACCATTTGAAGACCACAAACATTCAATTTAACACAGCAAATTTAAGAAACAAAATTTAAGAAACAAACCATTTGAATAGTAAGGAGTTATCCATCTTATTCAGCCCATAAGCATGTGATTATTGCTAGACCATTCAAACGCACCAAGTACCTATCACCCACCACCAATATAACAAGGAATAAACAGCTAAATTAGTTTGGAGATATATAAAGTACTCATATCAAGTTAATCAAATGATAATTGTAAATGCATCTAATAACCAATAATCAATGACCGAATCTTGCTCTCTATATACACATTTCCCAGAAACAAGCATATAACTTCATAAAACTCACAAATCAACAAATTCATAGCAACACTAAGAAATTCTAAGGCTCACAGATATAAAACAAAAACAATACATAGAAATAATTACCATTCATGCCTTGAGGTTGTTCTTGTCTAGTTGCAACTTTACTCTCAATTCTTCAACTACCAACCTTGCTCTTTCCTCCATAACCTTCTTCAATGTCTGAGTGGCCTCAGCCTAAAACTCAAAAGGAACAAAAAAACACCATAAGCAAAATTGAAAAAACTTAAAGACAAATTGAAGAGAGCGTGTGCACTACGAACTGAACTCTTTCTCGATCAAAACCTTTTATCACTGACCTTCAATTTAGTGAGTAGAGAAGTGTGTACTGATCAGTGATCACAAATGTGCCACTTGGCTCCACAAACAACTACGATTAAGATCCATTCTTAACGAGATTCTTGGTCTCTGAAACCCTACATAGGTTCTGGACTCTAGATTACAAAGAGTGAAATGACGAACAGAGAAGGATGAAGGGTATAATAACGTCGATGTGGAGGCGAGTGTAGTGGTAAACTAATTAACTATGATTGGAGATTGAAGTTAGAACTTAAGTTTTGGTGTTCAAATGACCAGATCGAAGTTTCTTCAGACCCTTCTTCGATTGAAGAAGTTTGAGAGAGCATCCACAATAAGAACTTCATTTAGAATTCACCTCATAAGGATAACCTGAGAAATAGATTTAGTCCCAGTAAGAACTACCCAGATTAGCATAAGAGTTCACTGAAAATATCCACAATTACATCAGTAGCAGGAGGAAGATGTCATCTTAGTATTTCATCATCTGCTAAGTCTACTCACAGATTTGAGAGCTAGCCATTTCTCCTTTGATTTAGACTCTACACCTCCTCCATGCAAAGCGAGAACCTAGAAACAATTAGTTGATTAACGAATCAAACCATGAATAAGCTATAATATCAAAATGGCCTGAATCAAACCATGAATATGTGCGAGTATGTGTAATCAATCGATGTGGCCATAAACTAATTTCTTTCTTTCTTTCTTCCAACTCACACACATCTCTGTCACAATCTACTATGGTTCGAAATCCACAAATCTTATGATCGAACACCACAGTCCAAGATGTATCATTAGGTTTATAGCCACCACTTCGACAACAACAACGAGGCTCAAATCCTATATATTCATGACTAGATGAGTACACTAGGTTGCAATAAACTGATAACAGATTGCTCTAACTATATTAGTATCTATGTTAATACCACATGGTCATGGATGGCGTATATGTGACTACATTAGCTAGTATCTATGTTAGTACCATTATGGTCATAGATAACGTTTCCGTTGCTCTTTGACACCATCTTAAATAAAAATTGGTAACAAATTTCTCCTCCGTGACTAAATTGTATCTATGTGAATACCAATATGCATATGGTAATGGATGGATTTTTTGTTGCTCTTTGATCCATGACTATATTGTATCTATATTAATATAATATGGTCACGGATGGCCTTTCTGTTGCTCCTAGACACCATTTTAAATAAAAAAAATTGGCAACGGATTGCTCATCCATGACTCATTAACATGCTCCTAGATGTATATTCCTTAGTTAGCAACAGAATCCGTTGCTTTTTGGTCTATTATTGTCACAGAAAACTTTCTGTGACAAATTTGATACACGTACTTGATGGTATATTGAAACAGATCGATGTTGTTCCATTGCCATTGACCCCAAAGTTATTGGTCATTTTTTAAGTGGTGAAGTAGTATTCCAAAAACTATATTAAACTATGAAGAATGGTCTTTACAAAGTTTAACATAAAACATAGGAAGTTGGAAACTCTCAAAGAAAAAAAATAATAAAATATATAAAATAAGAACTTTTGAATTCAAAACTAAATATTCTATTAAAACCCAAGAGCAAACCATAGCAACTGGATCAGATACACAAAATATTCAATTATTTACATCACACATAATAAGAGCACATGTAAAAGAAAAATACAAATATTTACATATAGGATTGGTCCAAATAGGAATCCAACCATTAACTAGAAATAGTATTCAAACTTCTGTCTTTGTCGCATTTCGTGACTGTAGATACAAGAACTTTGAAAACTCCATCCTTGGACTAGTTGAGTCTAGTCTTTGTAATGGTCCAATTCATTTTGAATGTTTTCCAAACTTTCCTATATCACTCACTGATACTAGAATCCAAAAGGCTTTAACCTTAAATGTCAAGACCCATAGTTATGACATGTCTCCGGGTGAACAACCTCTGGCAATCATTTATAAAATTTATTACAAAGTTATGACGACTTTGATAAACCCAAAAGCAAAAAATATAGACTATAAAGGACAAACCCTTTTGCTTGAAACAAATGTTACAAAAGCAAACGTAGTAATCCCAAAAATGATTAAATGGACCGATACAGAACTTCTCTCAAAATGAAACTTGATGAAGTCGTTCTCCTATAACAGATTCAAAATCATCAAATTGATTATATATCTCAGCACCCAGATGGAAGTGTAGGTTCACGATTTACAAATGAAAATATGAACAATTTACTTTTAAGACAATTTTTAAGTTCTAGAAGGTCAACATCTTCAATTCCGACTGTTTTTGAAGTAGAAATAAGTCTTAGAAATTTCAAACTTCAAGAATTAGATGAATCATCTACAATACCAAAACCTTTGTATACTACAAAACAGACATCTCCTACTCAGTATTCTATGGTTGTAGAGGAAATAAGAGACCCATAAATTTTCACAATCTCTAGACCATTTGAAATTGATAAAGAATAATTAAGGGAAAAAAACTATTCAGAAAAGAATAAGTTCAAATGGACAGCTTTTCTTTAATTTTTTAATAGTCAAGAAAGAGATGAGATCCATAAAAAATATTATATTTTTTTAAACAAAAAATAAAGTCAATACGTTTTCTTTGATTGATACTTTGATTAGAACAAACTAGATAAAACTCCCAAGAAAATAAATGTAACCAATAAAGTCACAAATACTTGGACATTAGCAGACAAAAAAACTTTAGAAACAAAAAGACCTCTAATGGAAGGGATAATTCTTAGGTATCCAAAGGGAATGACAATTTTAATTTACTGCTTGAGAACAAATTTTGTGGTCATTATAATAATCTGAGTTATTATTTATGTAATTCAGTTGTATTTGAAGTAGTTACTTATATTAGAAATTCAGGTACAACTTTTGAACAAATTATTTTCAAAGTTGTAAATATCATATTTAATTATTTAAAAATATAGTAATTGTGATAATATTTGTCCTAAATGTTGTAAATTTATGTTCAAAATATATTATAATTTAAGTTCTCCAGTGATAAATAAGGGTATAGTATACCCCTTGGGTACCCAAGAAGGTCACATGATGGAAGATATTCAAATTAAAGTCAGAAAAGCAAATATTATAGCTTCCCCATTTAAAATACAACTTGCCATAGACAAACAAAAATCTGCAACAAAATATGATACACAGAAATTAATAGAATAAAATAATTTTACAAATCAATATTTAGAAACAATAAGATCTCAATTAGACCGAATTAATAGAAGCCTTAGGCAAAGGTGGACTAATCAAAAATAGTCAAAAGGAAAAGATCTAAATGAACTAATATTCAAAGCATTTCAACCTTTGAAAAAAATTTCACTTAGAAGTAATGAACAAATGTTAGAAGAAATTGACAAACAATTAAAAAATTTAAACTTAAGGGAAGCGCCAAGCTCAAATACTTTACCAAATAATGTTCCGAATGCTTAACAAATAAATACACTTTCAAATCTTAGATATGATTTAGATAGCGAATCTAAAGTCAGTGAGATCGAGAAAAACTTTAAAATTGAAAAACTCAAATTTCCTATAAAAAAAATAACTACTCCAATTGATCTCCAATTTGAGGAAAAGAAATTAGAAAAATATTTTGGAATTTCAGCTGGTACTTAGTTTCAGTGGAATATAGATGGAATGAGTGAATACATGAATACCAAGTAACACAACATATCAATGAATTGCTCATAGTAAGCAATGTTCTTAAAAATATAAAGTCAGATAGACAAATAGGTGATACCCTTGTAGCAGGGTTCATTAGTCAACTCAAAGGATGGTGGGACAATTATCTCACCGAAGTCGAAAGACAGACCATATTAACCAGTATTGAAAGATAACAAACTGGAACAACAATTGTCGATCAAAATTTCTAACCAGACACAGATGTCGTAGCCACTCTATACTACTCAATAATGCAACATTTTATAGGAGACCACAAAGGAGTCAAGAATAGAATGTCTAGAATTCTTACAAATATCAAATGCAAAAAACTACAAGACTTTAGGTGGTATAAGGATGTATTCCTTTCAAAAGTAATGCTTAGAACATATTCAAATCAAGTTTTCTGGAAAGAATAATTTGTTTCGAGATTACCAAATCTTTTCGTAGAAAAGGTTAGACAAAAACTAAAACAAATTTGTGATGGTACTATACCTTATGAAAATTTGACCTATGGTCATTTGATTAGTTTGATCAATAGCACTGGTCTAGAACTTTTCAATGACATAAGATTAAAAGCCCAAATGAAGAAAATTTCAAATAACTACAAATAAGGAACTAGAAAATTTTTGTGAACAATTTGGCTATGAATCATTTAAATCTCCTTCTAAAAGAAAATCTGAATATCAGAAGAAACATAAAGATTATTATAAGAAGAAAAGATCCTTTAAGAATAATCCAGAAAAGAAACCCTTGACCAAACCATACAAAAATTATAAAAGACGATTCTCCAAAGGAGAGTCAAGCTAAGACACAAAACTTCATATTTGCTACAAATGTGAAAAAATAAGACACTACAAAAGAAACTGTCGAGTCAAACAAAAAATTAACTCTTTAAACTTCGATGAAGATATTAAAACCCAACTCTTAAAACTAATGCTAAATTCAGAAAGCTTTGTATACAATAATTCAGAATCAGACGAAGAAACTCTACATATAGACGAACTCGATTTCTCCGAAACTTCTAGTTCTGAAGAATCAGACGAAGAAGAATGCAAACTCTCTGGAAATTGTGCAAAAATTTGTAATTGTAAAAATAAACTAAAGATTCAAATGATCTCACAAACAACAAAGAATGATTTCTTAGAAGTAGCTTCAAGAATTGAAAACACTGAACTCCAAACTCAATTTCTGACAACATTCAAGGACTTATTAAAAGAAACTGTCCAAAAAGAATCCTCAAAAATAGAAGTTTATAGTATAAAAGACATTTTTAAAATATATGAAAAAAAACGAAAGCCTGAAATAACACTGCAACACCTACAACTAGAGATAAATCAGGTAAAACAAGAAGTTTCACTTCTCAAAATAGAACTTATAAAAGTCAAAAGTAAAATTACAAACGAATCTCCAAATACGTCAAATTCCAATTTAGAATTAAAAGAAGAAGAAAGACAAGAAGATGTGGACCCAAACAGAAAATGTTTCCTCAAATTAATCACAAGAGTTACATATCAAAAATGGAAACTCGAGTAACCCTCGTAGTAAACACTTATCCAATCCAAAATCACTGCTCTAATAGATACATGAGAAGATATGAATTTCATCCAACAAGGTATAATCCCTACCAAATATTGTGAAAAATCAAAAGAAAAATAACTGGAGCAAAAGGCTCAAAGCTATGAGTAAGACATAAAATACCCAGAGCCCATATATGTATAGATAATGTCTGCATATAAACATCGATCCATAATTGTAGTTGACAATTTAGATTCAAAATTTATACTAGGAACACCATTTATAATCTTAATTCATCCATTCTTAACTATCGATGAAGGACTTGAAACGACAAACAATTCGTTTTTCTTTCATGGAAAAACCAAGACAAAAAGAACTAAGATTAATCAGGTCAGATGCCATTTCACGAAAAATCAATCTTATACAAAATAAACAAAAAAACATATAAATTACTTAAAACAAGACCTCCATATAAAAAGAATTGAACAACAACTCTAACAGCCTTATCTTCAAACTCGAATTAAAGAATTCAAAGAAGAGATAGAAAATAAAGTAAGCTCAAATATCCCAAATGTTTTTTGGGATAGGAAAATACATATGGTAAAATTACCGAATGAAAAAGATTTTGATGAACGAAAAATTTCAACCAAGGCAAGACCCATTCAAATAAAGAGTGAGTTACTAGAATATGGTAAAAATGAAATTCAAGATCATTTAGATAAAAAACTAGTAAGGTCAAGTAAGTCCCCATGGAGTTGCTCCACCATCTGCGTCCAAAAGGCTTCAAAACTCGAAAGTGGAGCACCATGACTTGTAATCAACTATAAACCCTTAAATAAAGTTCGTTAATGGATTTGATAGCCAGTTCCAAATAAATGAGATCTCCTAAAGATATTCGTTAGAGCAAATATCTTCTCAAAGTGCGATATGAAATTTGACTTATGGCAAGTTCAGATTGCTGAAAAGGACAATACAAAATGACGTTTAATGTTCCATTTGGACACTATGAATTGTTATGCCCTTTGGTCTCAAGAACGCCCCTTCAAAATTCTAGAATATGATGAACGATATTTTCAATCCCTACACCAATTTCTCGATAGTGTACATAGATGACGTTCTGATCTTCTATGAAAGCATTGAACAACACTAGAAACATCTTTGTAGGTTTTTCCAAATCATTAAGGCTAATGGTTTGGTCTTATCTGCACTAAAAATAAAATTATTTCAAACAGAAATTAGATTTTTAGGACACAATATCAAACAAGGAACAATTAACAGTCAAAGAAATCAAAGACAAAATTCAGCTTCAAAGATTCTTATGATGTCTCATGATTTTTACAAAAACCTAGTAGTCATCTACAAACCTCTATATCAAAGACTTAGAAAAAACCCTCTGGCATGGATAGGAGAGCATACCAAGGTGGTCAAAGAAATCAAAACTTATGTTAAAACCCTATTGTGGGCGTCAGATTTGGTTTTCCTTGAAAGCTAGAGTATTCCGAGTGAATCCACTGATATTGGGTCCTCAACAATGTAATCTCTCAAGGTCTTCATGATAGCATAATATTCCCTCGAGGTCCGCGACAGCATGACAACATATCCTCTAGGGAGGAGGAATCCTCTGACCTTGAGGATCCAGTTTTCCATGCCAAAATCTACAAACTCACATTCATCAAGCCAACCAAAATCCCTAGCTCCTGAAAAACCATTCAAGAGTCCTTATTTTATCAAGCCAGAATCCAAAGCAATTCTTGTTGTTGAGCCAGAAATATATGATGAAGATCCTTATCAAGTTCTTAGAAAAACCACATATCCTTATTATTTCCTTACTAGTGATCCAAATAAAAGCCAAACCTTCTATTAATTTATTCTGGTCGACACTGGTTCTGTTAGTGTTACTCACAACAAACACAAAAATGATCAAATTCATTCAAAAATCCAAATTCGAAATTTTTTAACCATAGAGGATTGGGCTCAACACCCAATGACCTCCAAAATATTTTCTCAAAATTTCATTCCAAGTATTTATACATACTGGGATTATGTGGACGCCTGGAAAAATATTTTTTATCTTCAAAATAAAAACAGGCAACACTTCTGGTTTATATTTTTCTGTCAAAATTTCATATACAAAATGCATTCTTGGTTCAAAAATTGGTGGCGATATTTCGGTGATACCGATCTCATTCTGCCCCAACAAATGCAAATTTTATTCAACTTTTTTGAAGAAAATTGTTAAACCAATCCAACAAAACCCTTTAATGCAAATTTTATGTTTTATGCTTCTCTAACTATTGCCTGAATAATATCATGAGACATTACAGTGTCTCTACCGTCTCAAGACCAATAAATGATGCTAACAAGAAGATTCAGACAAAAATGGTGGGACAGTTTTGATACAAAAATTTTTTCTTCAGAAAGCCATATACTATCATAGTTTAAAGATCATCCCTAATTTTGGAAGAAATGATCCATTGCTCAAGTAAGAGAACAAAGCCAATTTTTAGTACAAATCTCACAAATTTATAGCCAACTTGCATGCATTTCATCTTGTTGAGAATACGCTTGAAAGCTCCAAGAATCCCTATCTCAAATATCAAATGATGATAACGAAGACAATGATTTCATTGATGAGGCTCAATCGTCCCAATTTGCGAATCATGATCCAAATGTAGTCTTTGCCGAAGATTTCTGAATCGTACAGTTGTCCAAGATATTCCAAAATGTAGCAAAATTCAAAAAAGTGAATAGTCAAGAATTACAAGTGTCAAATAGTTCACCAAGGCCTTGATCTCAAAATTCAAAAGCCAACAATAGAAATTGCTCAAATACAGTCAAATTCCTTGTCCACATCTACAAATTTTAAAAAACAAATAGTTCAAATTCTCCGCCAATCTTCTTCAAACTCTAAGACAAAATTCAAAAGGTGTATGATTATGTTTGCAAACTTTTTTTTAGACAAGTAATTTAACATATATTAGTACAAAATATTTAAAACCACATTGCCATCTTAATTTTCGTATTCATAATCTAAGAGATAAATCAAAATATCAGATAATAGCGCTGTAACAATGCATCCATTCCGTAAATGTTGCATTTGTCATCCTAGTTTTCAAAAAAGAAAAAGAAAAAGAAAAAGAAAAAGAAAACAAAGAGTAAATAAATAACTGTCCGATGGTCAATTCCGGCTCCTCCGCGGTTCTGTCGATGTCTAGAACCACTCTCCGCCTTTCGCTCAGTCCATTCCCTCACTCACTCCCTCCTGGGGGCGCGTGGTCTCACCGCCAACCTCCTTCCCTATCCAAACTCACCTTCCGACCTCTTCACAGCTCCACTCCCACTCCACTCCTCCGTTCCTCCCATCATCCATCTCCGACCGCGGCCATGTCCTCTGGCTCTCCGCCGATCGAGCTCAACGACGAGTCCGACTTCGAAACCATTCTCTCTCCCGATGGCTACGTCTCCATCTGCGGCTTCGGCTCTCTCCTCTCCGGTAGGTAATCCTCTTCGACGACGACGACGTCGTTTTAGCTCTTTCTTCCGTGTTAAACGGTGCGTTTTTTTTGGTGAAACACAGTGAGAAGCGCGAGGAGTACATTTCCGGAGCTGATCAACTTCCGAGTGGCGCAGTTGAACGGCTTCCGGCGAGTCTTTGCTCACATGGCTCCTATTTTCTTCGAGCGTGGCATTGCCAAGCCTGAAACCAAGGTCTCACTTTTAGTTAAAAAAAATGTTCTTTTGATTCGAAGTATTTAAAATTTGTGATCAGGTGTTTGTGATTTTGGTGAATTATGCAGGAGATTTCGAGCTTGAGTGTGGAGCCTTATGAAGGCGAAAGCCTTATAGTTACAGTTTTTGAGATTGAAAAATCGGAGGTAACAATGAAACTGTGTGCAGTTTTTAGTACGAGGATTGAGATAGAATGGAACTAGATCATTCCGTGTGAGCTATGATGTGAACTTATTTGCTGTTTTTATAAACTCAGATTCCAGCTTTTATCAAGAGAGAGATCGAATTTCGATTCCTAGCTGTAAGTACTAAGTAGTGTGAATGTTTCTAGCATTTGCATTGTAGTCAGAAACAAAATGTTAAAGGCTTTGCCTTATTGATTTGGAATTCTTCGTTTCACTTGCAGGTTCTGCCTGAGACCCTTGATGGGAAGCCATTTGATAATCGAGCGGTGAGTGGAAATTGAGTATTGGTTATTCCAATGATTTGAATCATTCTTTGTTTTTTGTGAGATCATTTGAATCTTTAGTTTATTTTTACAATTACCAATGGTGATGCCAATGATTTCACTTGATTATCTGCCTTCTTTGTCCTGGTTTTTGGTTTAGTCTTATATGTTGGTATCAATGCAGGTGCTTTGTACTCGTTATAGTGATGAAGAGTTCTTCAGAGTTAGATGCAAGGGTAAAGCATCTAGATTCAATTTGACTGCTCTTTTCAAATGTTGTAGATATGGATCAACCTTTACATGATTATAGACAGTAAAACATAGTAGAAATGTAGTTAGCCAGTAATTTAATAATTTTTCATATAGCACCACTTTATAGAGTACAGAGATAATGCATGGTTTTGTAGTTACTTTTGTGCTTCCGTCTTCCAACATGCTGCTGTTTTCTTCTTGCCAATTTCAGGAAGCAAGGAAATGTACTTTGAGCTGTTTGGGAGGTATAACATTGATAAGATTTGGAGGGATGATATATTACCTTGTCGAACTTACCTTCGTCACTGGTAAGTATAAAGTTTTGATGACTTAATTATACTTGCATCGCCAATGCTACTAAAAGTCACTGAGATGACAGGACCTAGTACACGTGTTTAGAAGAAAACTTGGTTTTGCCTCTGAGTGGTGTTTGCGGTTTGCCATAGCAAGTTGTATGGTTTGAAATTTGGACTAAGTTGGCTTAGATGTGTCTTTGTAGCGTGTTAGCAGCCAAGAATCTCAACAATATTGCATACGACAACTTCTTGGATCACACTTTCCTTGGAGACCGTAAAACAACCATTCGCGAGTACTTAGCCACAACAGGTTCAGGAATCATGGAAGAAGAGCCTCCTGAATCCCTCAAGATCCGCTACGGTGGTTGATTTAGATGAAAGCTGGGGCATGCTATGTATTTGCAAAAGAAGCTGTCTGTGTTTTTTTAAGTTTAGTGGTTTACATTTGTTGTGTTGTATCTCAATCATGAAGAAGGGAAGGGGCCATGCTATGTATTTTTAAAGGTTCAGTGACATTATGTTAAGTTGTGTCGTGTTTGTAATATATAGAAAGTATAAACTGTAATCACAGTTGTTACCCTTCTCCCTCAAACATGTTGTTGCCTATCTGATTGAATGTTTACATTGCCTTATACGGTGGCTTGTTTAATCGTAAAATCATATAAACACAAAGATGTACCTAGTTTCATCTAGAACAAAGTTGTGCTATTTTGTCCCACTCCCACATCGGTAAGCTGGTCTTGGAAAACGAAGAGAGCGGCTATTACCAGAGTGAAACTTGCCATTGAGTATGTAATCTGTCCTGTCAGGGGTGAGGATCGACTCGTCAATGATCGAATAGAGACGGCGGGTCGTGCCAACACCTATGGATAACGAACACACACATTTGGGTGCGAGCAACTTGAGCCCTACTTAGGTGAGAGTTGCCCGTCAATTTTTGAAAGCCTCGCCTCTGGTGGGGCTCCAAAAACAGAAAATTATTAAACATTCGAAATACGGTGGAAATTTGAATAATATCATGATCCAGAATGCTATATTAAAACTGATGAGAGGCCTCTCGTCTCTCGTTTCTCTCCTGCCGTCGGCGATTGATCCATGTTCAAGTTGAGGCTTGAGGCTCCTCCTCGTGACGTTTTCAGTTTGATCCTTCTGCGATCGTGGCATCAGTTTTTATCGGAGAGCTGATCGGGTGTGGCTTCGAGTTGGAGATTGGATTGTGGTCGATCTGGATCCGTTGTAATCGACGTTTGGCGTACAAAGTTGAATGCGGTGACAACCTTCTGGATTGGTTCTCCTGGTGATGGCTGCACTCCATGGTGGTCTTATGGGTTGATGGTCAGTTGCGACTCGGGATTGGCTGGAGCTCCTTGGTGGCGACTTAGGGTTGCGAGATGTCAACCGATTCTGGTTGCTCGGTGGCGGCATGATTCTGGAGTCGGCAAGATGCTCATTGGTTATGGGCCTGTTGGTGGAATTGTTTACTGGGCCCAAACGAACCCTAGGCCTATGTGGGCCTTGGTTAGTTACTATGTTTTGAGCCTGAAGTTCCATGAGGAGATTGACTCAACCCATTTTTAGTGCCGTATCTGGGATCCTGGTGGTCATAGTATAAGGTTGGATTCTCGACTAGTGCTTTGGAGGGGTTCTGTTCTCTTAAGAGCTAGCTTGAGTGTCCAGGAAGAGTTTCGAGAGTGATTAGAGTTTTGGTTTATCTGTACCCCTAGTAGTGTTATGGTTACTTGGTTACTATTTGAGTTAGAGCGCGTTGTTAGGCAACAATTTGATATCATGATTCCTAGCATAACAATTCTTAGTATGACAATAATTCCTATATGCTCGGTGCCCCTCGAGGGTGGTCACTGTAAACTGTTGTCCATTATTTTTTATTAATGGAGTGACACCATATTTGCGTTAAAAAAATGATCTAGAATGCTATCATGCCAACTGACCATGTTCGAGGTTATGAATTTGGTAAAATATTCTTGTGGAAAATAATTGCAATGTATTGTGGCCTGTGGAGCAATATGTTTGTTCTTGTGTGTGATTGGGCAACAACGTTTTTTTTTAAAATTTTTTTATGGAGCAATATTCATTTCAAATGGGAGTAGATAGTTACAAAGTACGTATTGGGATTAATTGCTTTAATTCCCTGTGGTTGAATATTGGTTGAACTGGGATTAAAAGCAAAACTTTTGAGTAGTTAATTGACTATGTTGTCCAAATTGGCTAGCAAGAGGCAAAACTTAAATCGATCGGGTAGATGGCTTTCTTGGTGAACTGCAATCAATCTCATCAATGTTGCATACTAGCAAAATTTAAAGAAAACTGATACTGATGGATCAAGAAAACTATTATTCCTAGATCCGAATCTTCTTAGACGGAAGATCATCGAGAGATGTACATGTGGAGGTGAAGGAGTAAAAATGGGGATATAGCTGAAAGTTTGATGTGCGAAATAATGGAGGAGATATAAAAAAGTATTTTTTGAGGTATGAATAAACTCACCCTTTCGAATAATCTCCTATCAAACTTAAGAGTTGGTGTATTCTATAAGTAAAATTGGGGCTTAAAATGGATCTAAGATTAGGAGGCCGGTGCACTGAGCCACTGACCTTGCCTATTACTTCACAATTATTAAGCACAAAAAACTCATTCAAGTCGAGCTGTGCTCGATCTCTTTTAACAGATGTATATAGAATGACTATTAGTATAAGCTGAATGTTTGACATTTAAAAGAATCAATATTTTCATTAGATGTTATTCCTAGATACATTCTTTAAATGGTTCGTCTGTATACCGTATGCCTTTTTTACTATCTTTCTCTATATCTCTACAAATCTACACATCCGTTGGATACATATTTTCGTACAAACAATCATGAGTGTTCGGAATGACACTCAATGGAATACCTGAGCCGACGCATAATACTCGCTCCCGTTAAATACAGGTCTTAAGTCTTCTTTCAACATGAAATCCAAAGGGAAAGAAACAAGATGACCCTTTATAGTCTTTAACGAGATGAAATCCATGGGATCTGATTTCTTCACATCCCCGTCTTGATATGACTCTAGCTTCCCAGGAGCAATTCCTAAATCAATCGTTGTGTGGCCAATCTTCTCCTTCCAGAAGGCTAAGCTTTGTCTGAATGCAGCTCAGGGCCAGATAGGAAAACTCGCATGTTAGCCAACTCGGCAAGAAAGCTGAATTGCCAGGATTAGAGAAGAACGTACCTAGAATGTATAAAATCATTTGGTACGCAGGAAAAGACTTGGTAGATGGCAGTATTTGTCTGTTCAACCACAAGCAACACACATTACTAGGATTCAGACCAAAAGGATAAATATGTTAAGCAAGATACCAGTATATTTATTTTCTATTCTGGCTTTCCCCGTCCTACTTTTCTACTAGTTCAAAAAGTTTGGAATTCACATGTTCAACATTTGTTGGTCACAATTTCAAGTTTTGAGTCTCAGATTACTTTTCCGTAAGTCTACCCATAAACATATTTACTTTCTCCCATGTTCACCTACCTTTGCTGTTGCCATCCAAATTTCCTTGTAAGTTGAATCAATAGTTGGATCGATTATTTGGTCCATCTGAGAAAAAAAAATGTAAAACAAAGGTAAGCAAATTGACATTGAGCTGGTTTAAATATTGGCCATGTCATTTGTAAAATCAAAATAAAGGGAAAAATATATGATGCATATTTACAAACCTCTCCAGCACGAATACCAAGATGTTCAGACCACAGTGACAGGCGAAGACTTAAAGAAAACTTTCCAGCCTTCCATGGTTTTCCTCCCATAAATGAATTAATTAACTCTTTGTCCTCAATTACGAGACCAATCTGATAAGAAAAAGACAGTTAACAGAAGCAACCATACAACCAGGGTCCACGTTTGAAACAAAACAACCAAGGTTCGATTAGAAGGACAGAAAAAATCATATCAAAATGTGAGAAGAATACACTAAAATCATAATTATTAGACATGGACAGGGACTTGGTCATTTTAACAGAACAAAAATACTGAAGTTAGTTTGAAATTAAACAACTGCGCAATGTCCACCTCCAATACACAAGCCTGGATGTTCCATAATGATTAAAGGCAAGGAACTCATCTGCCTGAATTAAGCGACTGTGACTTTTCAAATACAAAATTAATAAGCTGAAGCTGATAGCTACATCATAACAAAGGCCAGGTGGTACATATCCAATCTCCAGATTTCAAGGTCGAGCCTCAACAATGTAGAGAAGGGCCATGCATAGCGCAATTCAAACCACTCGATTTTAAAAGCTTTTTTGTGTAATTTTCACTTTATCAACAAATTTTTTTCTTCTACCAACCTGAAGAAAAATTGACCACTTTGTGTAGCCTATTTATTTGGTTGACGAAGCAAAGAACTAATTAGGAACTTATCTAAAAGCAGATAAAAGAAATTCCAACTTCCTTGCTTAACTCTTCACTTCAACTCCATTGTTGCATGTCTAGTTCAAATATGTGTTTTTTTCGTTTATTTACCACGTCTGCATTGTCAAGCCATTTAGTGTACAGTGACCAGTTTCAAAGCACCACAGTATAAACGTAGACAGTAAAAGCGGGAGAAACTCAGAACAGATACCTCAGAATCTCTTGAACCAAGCAAACTCCTATCGTTGATGTTAGCTGATCCGATTATAGTTGTACAATCATCAACAATCATGATTTTACTGTGTACATACACCTGCAGTACCAAAATAATGTGACTTGAACTTTAACGAGGTATCAACCAGAGTTTTGAAAACTATATTTCTAGTCTCTGAGACTGGGAAGAAATTAATAGAGGACAAAGCTAATACCTGACTGGAGGCCACAGGACCACCATCAAAGAGCTTACCATAGGCTCTAGGGCCGTATAAAGAAATGTAGTCATTTGTCTTTGGACCAAGAAGATCATATAGATTGTGTAGAATTGAATTATGCCCTCTGAAAATGGTTCGATATTGCCAATGCATTACAGCTCTCACGGATGCTGCACCGGCATCATCAAAACCACCCTATAATACTAGAAAGTCAATACAAAATATACATGTGCAAAGGAAATTCCAATATTTGGGAAGAATGCACCTGAAAACCGGGTATGAGTGGTATGACAATTATAGCTCTAAAACACTTTTTATCATTGTATGCTCGCATAATACAGCGAAATAATGCTTCTAACACACGATTCCAAATTATTTCATCTCCTGAAAGGCCTGAAATAAAAAATTGATTCTGGAAAGAGTTGCCAAATTACAACAGTTAGACCTTGAGAGATACCCTAAGAAATATCAGTGCTCACAAAATAATACATTTATTTAACTAAAGTAAAAGTGGCTTTAATCATTCAGAACATTATCCAAATGAACAATGGATTTCCAGCGTTCTAAAGTTAGGGTGATAGAAAAAGATCATGTTACACCCTGACCCTGAATAAAAGAATGTCCTATACATGTACTAATAATATTACATTAGAGAAACATGTCAGTGAGTCAATTAAGAATTTCACCATTGACAGTGGGGAAAGCAGAAACAAGTTTCTCAACTACACAGTATACGGACAAGTAGACAAGAAATTGGTATTACTACCAGCAATTCATCTCAAGCCAAGCCTAATGCTCGTCAATACATTTCATAGTTGTCTTCCCAAATTTTGAGCATGCTTCATGCACATACAGTATCCCCCAAGCGTAAAATGCAGAAAAGAGAACATTGGAAGTGTTTAATGGAGTCAACTATTATGTTGCAAAGTAATAAAGATTGAGAAGAACCTCACCTCAATGTAAATAAAGTGCTCAGCTTTATCGATAAGTGAACAATAAGCACTGTGAATGCTATCCTCAACTTGGCTTGTCCCTGCTGATCACTGACTGACACCTCTGATAACCTGAAAATAGATGTCATAAAAAAAAGGATACGATATGCAAGGAAATTTAATAAATAGACCCCATGAGTTTCTGTATATCATCTCCCCAGCCCTTAAAAAACAATTTGGAAATTCGAGACCCTTCTTCACTCTAAAACATTGCTTTTAGTCTTACATTTACCAGAAAGGTAACTAAAATTTACTGATTAAACCGCATGAAAGTAAATGTTATAAAAAAATGATACAATATGCAATGAAATTTAATGATTAGACCCATGATTTTCTGCGTATCATCTCCGTAGCCCTTGGAAAAATAATTTTGAAATTTCTAGATACCCTTCTTAACTCTAAAACGTTGCCTTTACTCCCTTTAGTCTTAAATTTCTCCAGGCAATGGAACCAGACACTTACGATGGCAATGACACTATTAGCATGATACTCATTAGTATTTATCTGCCATATGTTTCATCGTTAAAAGATTGAAAAGCACAACAAAAAGAAAGTGACCATCATAGATGACGAAGATGTGGATAAGCACACATTGCACAAACTACAGTTTACCTGGACTCCTTCCTTAGCTTTTGCCTCCAGTAAAGAATCAAGTTTAGAAGAAGCATGAGTATGATATGGAATTCTGGACAGAGCCACCAGCCACACATAAATATCCGCAATCATGAGATGTATCATCAACAAGATGAAAGTGCAAAAGTATTAAAACAACTGAATTCCCAAAAAGGGAATCGAAAGGAACAGACCTCTGATTTTGCATCCTCAATTGAAGAAGCAATAGCATCAAATGCTGCTCGACCATCTACAAACCATTGAGCCTGACTTCCATCATCAGTCAAGCCTCTTGGAGGCGCAAAGGACCCGTATCGATGAGGATGACACCAACCTTCAGGAGGCCTGAGCCCCGCATCATTGAATGAAGCTACCCAATCTTTAACTTTACTACTACTTCTAACTCTTAATTTAATGCTCCGGCTTCCACAAGCCACCTTTCAAAAATTTAAAGTATTAATCAGAGCTGGAGAATGTCGACCACAAAGTATTTTGAATGCGGTAGAAACGGGAAAGGTGTTCTAAACAAATTGAACACGCACAAAAATAAAAAGGAGGTTACCAGTAAGTTGAGCATGCTCCTTGTCACAAATGCAAACTAACCTAAAATTCTACTAGTTTGGGGCACAAGAGAAAACAAAAGGATTTAATACTTCAAAAGTCAAACCTCTCCTTGAATTGACATTTGTTAAGCATGAAAGTTTGGTAATTCACAGAAACCTAATTTTGCACAAACCATATATGTCCAACCTCCTACAGAAGTGAAAAAGAAATATGCACTAGCTCCGGAAAGAATCACTCATAAGCAGACCTACTTGACTGAACGTTCAAGAAACAAGTCAAAGAAACTGCACCATACTCAAAAACAAAATCTAGAACACCGGAATGACCAGCACAAAAAAGTCCCAGTGATACTCACCTTAAATGCATGGCGAAGTGGGTTGCGGTCTTTTATCTCTTTTGCTAGAGATACTCGCCCATCCCCATTCCCATCTGAGGGTGGTAGTACATCAAATACGATTATATCCAAGGGTTGGGTATCAAAAGGATCTGCCAGAAATGCTAAGAATCCTGGTTTTAATACAGCCCATACGTGAAATGAATCAATTAGATAAGACGCAACAGCAGATGGGAAGACATACCTCAAATTAAAGTAAATTAATTTGATGAGAGCTTAGAATCTATTACTCTACCTCTAAAAATATTAGTGATGCCTTTTATTCGACGTTTTTGGGGTTGAAAAGAAAGCATACATAAACATACGACGCACGAGATAGAGACAGAAGTTGCTATGTTTAGGAGTCGATATTAAAAAAAAAATATCCAGAGTTCAATAACAGATTCTTCCGTTTTCGTGTCTAATATTCTTTATTTTTTGGAATGTGAGTTTGAACTAAATATATCATAAAGAGGACTTCGTTACACTACAAGCAGTGAAAACTACAAGCAGTGAAATATCGACGCTGTATTAAATTATGTACCAATCTAATGAGATCAAGGAGTAAAATATCGGATATCGAGGATATATCGACAGTCCAAAATTTGAATATATCGACGGAAATATCGACGAAATATCGATCAACTGAAAATTCTGACGGAAATGACGGAAACTAATAAAAATATATGGAAATTTGTAATGAAACTTTTGGAGGTTGTTATATGATCAATTACCTACCTTATGTGAAAAGAAAATATTGATCAAACATCAAAACATATGAATTTGCTATATTACTATATGAATTAGTATGTGTTAAGTGCTGATAACTATTAAAATATAATTTAATAGTTCTATTTTTATTTTTTTGATGACTAAACTTTAATGGGAGGCTAGACCATCACATTTTTGTACAATATGTTACACATCACACATTATAAAATCAAATCTATAAATACTTCAAAACCACATAGAGGACCTATGAGGTTCGAAATTCACACTATTTTCCTCATCTCTCTGTGCAGAATCATGTGTGTATTGTGAAGAGTACTCATTAAATGATTGCTCTCCCATGTAATTCTGCACGTATTGACTTACATGCCAACCATATGGGCAGGGGGCGGTCTTTGAAGATTTTGGAGCTCGTAGTATGAACCAAGCATTGCTCGACTTTCTTCATTGCTATCATCATTTGAGGCATTTGTTTGTGATTGTAACGATGAGTTATCACTTGTTGGAAGACCATAAGGCATGATATATGAAGGATAAAGCATTGCAAAATTTTGACAAGCTTTTAATTTTGTTAAATTAAAAAAGTTACTGAAAATTTCAAAAATTTCGGTAAATATCGGAAATATCGGGGATATATCGGAAATATCGGAAAATTTCGGAAAATTTCGGAAAATTTGAAGATATATTCACGGATTTTTCAGGTAAGTTCAAAAAACCGAAATATCGATGAAATATCGCCGATAATTTCGATTTTGTATTCCTTGAATGAGATTATATTTGCTTGGTAACAAAAACTATCTATAGCAATAAACACACTAATTACTATTACAGTCTTTAGAAAGAAAATAAAAAAAGCACAAACAGATCTCTCGAGAGTTCACGATATCCGTATTTTCCATAAAGTGATTAAGATATCCTTGCATTGCAATCTTTGATCTGTCCGAAATAGATTGCTGCCTACCAAGTGTTGGCCGAATGATTGGTAGAGCCGCACTAGATGGAACATCTCTGAACAAGGATGCAAATACACCAGTTAGTCATGTATGACTAATAACTCCTGAAAGACTAGTGTTTAATGCATCTGATTCATTTCAAACCTGTTTTTAGCACTCTCATCAGTGTGATGTAGGGGGACAGTCTCATCGTCAACATTCTCGTCCTCGTGCACAACTTCCGTGTGATCTCCTATTCCTAGATTTTGAAGCCATTCTTTAACCTTTAATATAATGTTGGAAACCACATTAAACTCCAAAACAATCCCAAACAAGCAGCTAACTGCCAAATGGCATGAAAGAGTGAAAAACACAAAACTGAGCAATTTCCATAAAAATTCAAACTCTACAGCTCACACACCTGTTCCTGCTTCTCGTGAATTTCTTCGATAAACGCTCGTTTCTTCAACGCAAAAAGCAAGTAGAACACATGTGAAGCTTTCTTCAATAAGCGCCACTTAAACTGATATCATCATCATAAACACTTCATCAGTACAATCTTAATCTATCAGATATCTAAATCGGTAAAAAAATCGCATACAAAAAATGCAAAATTTAACAGTAATCTAACAGCTCAGAGTCACCTATAAGTGAAGCAAAATCCGAGAGAAAAAAAATGAGATTGTAGAATTAGAGAGAGAGTACCTGCTTGTATTGGAACTCGATGGTGTAGGAGAGCAGTATAGGGCTGATGTCACCGGCGTCGGGGCGTGAGACGGAGACGGTGGTGGTGCTCGGCAACTCCTCGAAAATCCGAGTCAGCTCGAACGAAGAATGACGGAACGAGAATAGCGACGACGGCGACATTAACTGCTCCGATCGCATTTGCATATACCGCGCGGAGGAGCCACCACCGCCACCGCTCGTCGTCGATATCAACTGCTCCGACTCCATCGCTTTCTTTCTTTCTGATGGGGTAAAAACATCCCTCCTTATTTGGAGGAGAAAAACTCATTGCCTCATACCCATCAATCCTTGTGAGGCAACTTGTGGTAGCAACAAAACTTGACAAACGTGGAAGAGTTTAGAACAAAGTTGGTGCAGCATGCATTTGTTGAAATGCAAGAGTGTGGCCGCCATCTTTCTTTGACAAAAGGAATGGAGAAGCAATTATGAAGCATGAAAACATGGAGCTTGAAATGAGGAAGACTTCTTGAATTCATGCTCAATGTGAATGACGTGCATGGTGAATGCATGCATATATTTGCCTATATAAAGGCATGTTACTTTGGAGTGAGACAGAAGCAAGCCGGAGAGTTATATATCAAGAGTGTGAGATAGAGAGAAATACTCCAAGAAGAGAGTAGAAAGAAAACTCCAAGTAGAGAGTTTGTGTGTGTAGCAAAATAAAGTGAGTGTGAGAGTGTATCTCTTCAAGTGTGTCTTGAAGTAGTGTTTCTCTCAGTGTAACCTTTAATCATATAGTAGAGGTTCTTTGTTGTTGCTGTCTCGTGGACGTAGGCATTTTGTCGAACCACGTTAATTCCCGATGTCCTCCATCATTTCATTTCCACTTGTGGTTGTGAGTTTATTTCTGATTCCATTCTACAGCTTATTCTTCTACGTTCCCTAATACTTTCGTCGATCACTTCGAGATTGATCCAACAAGAAGAAAAAAAAAAGGAAAAGAAAAAACGAATTTTTGTTTCGGTATAAAAAGACGAGTGGAGAAAATAAAATAATGGAAAAGGTTTTGTTTCGGATCGTGAAAGACTGAGGGAGACAGAGTTGGACAAGGAATTGGTCAGTTTTGGGCGATAGAAATTTGGTTCTCACTGCACCCTAGTACAACGTCGGGAATCGCTTTTAGTTTTGGCTTTTTATACCTTTTTATTACGTGGTCGAATTGTTTCTCTACAGCCCCGGGTTTCATGATTCACACTATCAGTCATATATATATGCTCTTTTCTCAAAAAAGAAGAAGTTATATATATGCTCGTAACATAACAGTCAGTCCCATTTAATTTTCAGGGTAGGTAAGAATGAAGTTAATGCAGCTACACACTTGTATTATGTTCATCTTCCGGCTCCCATATTCATTTCCGGTCGACGTCGATCCAATCGGATCAAATCTTCTGATGCAAATCGAACCCTCTTTCGTCGCTTAGGAGGGCTTCGGAACTATGCAATTTCGAGTTCTGAATTCTGACTTTCAGCATACTTGGGTTGTTAGCGACATGCCAAAGTCACATGCCAATTGACTTTTCTGGCTGGCAAGTGCAGCGGATTAAAATGGTTGATGGGCCAAAGTCACATGCCAATTGACTTTTCTGGCTGGCGAGGAATGCTACAGTATCAAAGAGGCAAAGGCTCTTGATACTTGAAAAAGGATGACAGACATTGAGCCAAGTATGACATGCTTATGATTGAGGGCTTCATGATGGGTATGATAATTCCATGATCAGATAGCTACATAGAGGAACTACTACGGATGTGGATACGTCACACAAAATGATCCATCGTATTTAGATTCAACAAGCCTTAAAACATTTAGGGGAAAACAGAAGAGCTAGCTAATCCGTGCATAACAAGGTTGTACAATTCAAGCATCTTGGGGTCTCAAAAATTGTATATCTAAACATGAAGTAGATTCAAGTTTGCAAAAGTCACAAACACATAATCCGATGTTAAGAAAAGAACCTGTGCACCTTAGTTCCAAAGTTTGGACCAGAAAATTTGAATGAAAAGGAAGAACTAGAGCAGCAAAATATAACTTCTAAATCAACTTGAAATTAAGCGCATTAACATAGAGTTATTGTTCTCAGTGCTCTGGTTTATTCAATACTCACTTCTTCGACTTCTTGGCTCCTCCCCTGCAAGAATGAACACAATAACATCTCAGAAGGAAAGTCCAACAGACAGTAAGTTGCTTTATTGAACAAGCTGTGTCCAATTTACAGATCAAACAAAAAGAAAACTAGACTTACGCAGTAGCTTGAGGTGCAGGAGTCGGTTCAGCTGCAGGCAGTGCTCTCTCTCCAGGTCCCTGCCATGTCCAAAACCAAAATGCATAAGCCAACTATTATGGAATACAGAGTTTTATAAAAAGAAATACTTGCATTCCATAATACAAGCAGCATTGTATTATGGAATACAGAGTTTTATTATGGAATACAGTGTTTTCAATCGCAATCAAATACAAACCAACTAATTTCCTGTCAGTGAATAATATTGGTCACCCAATGCATATCAATCTATAAAAAACAGATAGAAAATTAACAAATTCAAGTGAACTTATAAGTGTCTGGACTTACTTTCGCCAAACGTTCCTCTCTACGAGCATTCTTTCTGTCTCTGCTAGCCTTGTTTTTGATACGCTTCATCTCCAACTGGTCATGCAGATTCTTCTCTCTTGCCTTCTCAGCCTTGGACTTATGAATACTCTCCATCAGCACTCGCTTGTTCTTGAACACATTACCCTTCACCTTCATGTACATGTCGTGGTACATGTGCTTGTCAATTTTCTTGGACTCTCGGTACTTACGGAGCAAGCGCCTGAGTACCCTCATCCTCCTCATCCAGAGAATCTTAGTTGGCAGCCTTGCCTCCCTGGTACCCTTTCGCTTACCTGGAGATATAACGAGTCAGCAGATTGTGTAATCTTTACAATGGATGGCTTGAAGTGGACCTTTTAGAAAGTCTCAAACAAAAATCACATACCATATCCAGAGTGACGTCCCTTCCTCTTGGCAACTGCCATTCTCCGAGCACGAGAGCGAGAGTGGATCTTCGTTGGTTTCCTGATGATGTAACCATCCTTCACCAGCTTCCTGATGTTTTGCCCTGCAAATGATCATGCGCATCA
Organism: Geum urbanum; assembly: GCA_946800695.1. NCBI lineage: Eukaryota > Viridiplantae > Streptophyta > Magnoliopsida > Rosales > Rosaceae > Geum > Geum urbanum. The sequence goes on along the minus strand of OX327003.1, from coordinate 47,082,234 downwards.
TTCTCAAATCAAAATAAACAAAAACAAAAACCGTATTGCACGAAGCATGATTCTCATAATATACATTGCTTCGAAAATCAAGCACAAGGCGATACAATGTCAGTAACCAAATCACATCAAATTAATTTCATCTAATTAACCAACAGTAAATCAGTAAAATATATGTTATTCGGTCAATGACAACAATAATAAGAATTCTTCAGACGAAAAGAAAGCTCTAAATTTTAGTAGAGGATGAGATGAAAAGGGGATGATGGGACGTACTGGAGTTGGCCAAGGCGATTTCACTGCATTCATTGGGGTCGAGCCAGACCTTGCCACGTCCGCACTTGAGGACGCTGGCGGCGAGCCGCTTCTGGAGTTTCAACGACACCATCGCTGCTGGCTGTTCCTGCTCTCCTCTAGGGTTTTACGGCAAAGAGAGTGAGCCCTAGAGAGGCTATAATACAGATCGTGGACGGTATATAAGGTTAGGGTTTTAGCAGTTGCCGCGTGGCGACTGGCGTGCTTATAAATCTGGGCCAAATCAGCGCGGTTAGTTTGGATATAAAGGTTTGCTACACGCCCGAGATAGTAACACTAGTTCTTCAAGCTAGGGCGGTTAATCCTGAATCGAAAATCGAAAAAAAAAATATCGAGCCGAACTCGAACCGTATTAAAAAAAATCGAAATCGAACAAAAATAGAACCGAAAAAAAAACTGAACCAAACGTCAAAGCTGGTTCCTCACTTTGAACCGAAATGTATTAAACGATGTCGTTTTTTTTTACCATTTTTACTTGATTGCGTCATTTGCTTGCAACTTGCAACTCTCCATTATCCACTTATACTACTACCAGACGGCAAAGCTGGTTCCTCACTTTCTCACTTCTCACATTTAGCAGCATGGCAATATCATCACTCACATTGAGCTGGATTTCCGCTACTTTACCTGACAATAAGGTACATTTGCACCAAATTTCTCTAGCTACTTTGCCTTGTTAATTAGTTAAGCTAATTAGTACTAACTTTGTAGTTTTTACTTGGTTTTGCACCAGGTGAATTTTCTTAATCATAATGAGGTGCCGAAAGCTACTGGTGTATACATTCCCGGCAGGACTATCACATGCTTCGGCGAGACAGCTTCCAATGAAAAAAATAAGATAACCCATCTGAGTTTTTCTTGAAACTCATCATACTCATTCATGTAGGTACTATATGTGTATATATTCATAAATTGTCTTATCATGAATAGCTAGTTAGCTACCACAAAAATGCTGCTTTGGATAATGTTCTTTCACATAATTCAACCTCAGCTCCTAGTGTTACTTCTTATGTTAATATTTCTGCATTGTTTCTAGAGAATTTCAGTACTAAGTTTTAGATTAAAGATTGAATGATAGAATAAGTTTTTAGTATAAGGACTCATTGCCTTGATGAATTTTAGGCCAGTGCAAGAGAAGGCCACTATTCTTAGGTATTTTCGAAACTAATCGAAAGAAACGGTATTGTTTTTAGAAAGAAAAAAATGTAGTTTTTTTTATTTAAAAAAAACAAAAAAAATTGGACTGAACCAAACCATTTCTAATCGATTTTTTGTAAAAAAATCAGGATAACCGAATCGAACCAAACCAATTAAAAAATACGATTCAGTTTTTGATTCGACCTATTAACCGAACCGTTTGTACCGATTAACAGCCCTACTTCAAGCCCAACTATAAATATCTCCATGCGTTTTTTTTTCTTTTTTTCTTTTTTTTGGGGGTGGTGTTATTTCCACATCCTATATTTCTATAGCCACACATCTCAAAATATTTTTTTGACATTTTTTTCTCATTTTTCTTCCACTTCTACCCTCCCTCCATTTCTTCTCACGTCTTACAAGGGCTTTCCATTACAGATTTGCAGCAAAACTTACTCTCTCTCTCTCTCTCTCTCAAAGTTTCCAACCGTGCCGCAAAAACGTGATACTCAGCCTGGGCTCCCACCGCCTCTACTCACACCTTCCTGCAACTTTGCTGGTTGTTTTGATCAAAATACATCGATTTACAATGAAATCCTAGTTTAAAAGGTATAGTACAAACTTTGATAGTATAATTTATTGCTAGCAGCCCAACAATAAGGGGATCATTGATGATATCAATGGTCAGTAGTTCAATTCCGTCCAACAAGGTTAGCAAAAAGAGAGAACCATCAAGCTAGAAAACCTCTATAAACAATTAGTTCATAGTCACACAAGGGAATAATTTAAGAATTTACAAAAAGAGGGGTGTGTATTAATCAATTAGAATTTCCCTAACCTTTAAATTGTTTAAGATGTTTAGAAAATTAAACCAGTAGCTTATTTTAAAATACAAACTATAAGCTACAACTTATAAAAGTTGGCAATATGTAATTTTTACAAGCTATAAACCACAATTAATTATTCTCATAACACAGTTCTCCTAAACTAGAACTAAGTAATTTTTTGGTAAAATGAATTCCCTTTTTTCTCTCTCTCAGTTTCTCTCCTTTTGCTCGTGACTCCCACCAAACCCTATTGTCGCTGCCTAGATCTTCTCCCCATCTTTGCTCCAATCTCAAATCTGATTATACCACCACACTCATCTCCTCTCCCTCTATCCAACCCCTTTTTTATGCCACTTTCCAACGGGGATGTTGGTCTCGTGACAAACCTTCTCGCACCTCTGTTCGTTCCACTGATCGAGCTTGAGTTGCCGGCTCCGCAATTCCTTGCGGAGGTGAGCAAGGTTGACCTCACTCACTCAGGTGATGATGATGAGGACCAAGTATTTTGCAGTCGCCCGTCTATTTTCACTCACTCCTCTCGCTACCGATTGAGTCTAGGTGATCTACGCATTTTAGGCGTATTAATTAATGTGTTTTCTCTACATTTTTACTTTGGTAATTGCTTAGTTTTATTAGTTTTAACTTATTTTGTTAAATTCAGGTGTTGACCAAAAGAGACGGAGTAAAGGAGTCTACAAGCACGCAAAACGCAATAAATCCGGAGAAGAAATAGTCCGAGGAATGGTCTTCAAATGGTTACTAAAATGCATTCCCATATGGTGTCAAGAATTGGAAACCAAATGCCAAATGAAATGGATACCAAAATGGTGGACAAAAAGATGAAGACATTTCTCCTGCGCGACCCAGGAAAGAGCAAATATGGCGGAATATATGGAGCATATAATGGACGAATTTTTGAAAGGGTATTCCATGAAGAAAAATACTTTATTTGAGGGCCAAAATATGTGCAAGAATATGGTATATTCGGCCAAGAAGTATTGGGGAATAAGGAATGCAAAATTTGAAGATATAAAGATTTCCTTTTCCTTGAAGAAGAAGAAAACTGGGCAGTCAGGTCACTCAACTTCTAAAATCCGTAGTAAATTCAATTCAACTCCAAATATGGCGTTCATTATATGGATTTTATAGCCCTTTGAATAAGCTTTCCAATGAAACAAGAATCGGAATTTTCTGAGCTCTAGAACTCCCGGAAAAGACGTTTCAGGACAGGCTGGCAATTCTACCCGAGTACACTAGGAAAACCTAGTTTGGAGAGGAAAGTTGGAATTCTTCACCTATAAATAAAGGAGCTCGGCCTCAAAGCAAATAATCACTTATTCTATAGCCTATGCTCTGCCAAATAATCTCCTCCTCCCCACAAATTAAGCCGACATCCTCAAGAAGCCAACTACGCCATCAAACCGCCGCATCTCTTCTTCCACCGACGCATAGGGGATTCCGAACGTCATCCACCAAAGAAGTCTAGTTCTCTTGAGTATCCATAGGGGATTCCGAAGATATAAAAGTGTAACAATGACCTCTTTACTCCGTAGTCTCTTTTTGTTCATGAAACTTGTTTGTGTGTTTTGGATGATTGTATTTCGGTTTTATTACATACGTAAATTTCAATAACTTTTCCATGTGTTCCTTATTCTAGATTTCAATTTGCATGAAGTTAATTGGTTCTTAATGCTTTGGTTTTGATTTAGGGGATTCCTAGTCTAGATCAATGGTGTTTAGGGGATGCCTAGCACAAAATATGAATTATGCATGTTTAATCGAAATTTAGGGTTATGGGATTTCGGTAGTGTTGTTATTTGCCTGTGTTAATAAATGAGTTAGAATATGGATTAAGTTGATCACTTGTATATAATTAATTAGGTTTTCTTTTTGTTTCAAACGTGGTATGTGTTTTTAGGTCTCATATGTGTTTGCTTGTCTATGAGTCAATGCATGTTAGAGTCATAGGATTATGTGCTATGTTTGAGACGTTTCTAGTAAATAAATTAGGTAATTAAAAACAACTCTTTATACCCCATTTTACTACACAAGAATTGCATGCACCCTTCAATCCCCGGTTTAGAACGATCCCTACTTGCTTATATTATACTACATCTATAGGGTTTTAAATTGTTTATGGTTGATTTATGTGTTTAATTTAAATGCATGTTTCCGTCATATCAATTTTTGGCGCCGTTGCCGGGGATTGTTAATTGTTTGTGATTTTTGTGTGTATATATGTAAATTTATACTTGTGCATATTACTAACCATTTTCTTTTTCAGGAATTTTCGAAGTATATATGCTAATTTTACTTACAAATTTTCGATGCCTTGTATATGTGCCCTAATTGATTTAATTTTTCGTAAATAAATACATGTGAATAAATGTTAGTGTTAATTTTAATTTTTGTAAATATTAATCGGTGTTTGTATATATATATCTAATAATTGTTAAGCATGTTAAAGGATTGTCTTAGATTTACATTGATTACATGCTTGATTAATTAGGTCTCACTCCTTGGAATAGATGGTGCCTCTTTTTCTTGTTTATCTCCTTAACCCCTTATGTTTTACACATAAGGTTGAGGGCGGAGTCTACAAGAACTATGAGGGAGTGTGAATTTTTGAATGTTTGGCTGAATGTCGGACATGGTGTCTAGAAACGGGTTATGACTGGTGACAGGCTCTGGATCTAAGAAAGACTTGCATCAATGGAGTATATACCAATGATCCGGTGAGTGGAGGAAAACTTGTCTTTGAGTAAGAAATCTTTGGTAACTTGGTGTCTAGAAGGTGACGGTTTCTATGACGGGTTCTGGATCCGCGATCTCAAATCGGTCCTGCCTCTCGTGGTCTCTCTTGCCAACTGGCCAAGCTTATTAAAGTTGCCCAAAGAAGACAAGGACTAAATCTACTTTCCATGATCGGTAAGCCTCGGGATGCATCGTCGAAATTAGTCCTGCCTCTCGCGTTATCTCTATCCCCAACTGGCCATGTTTTTCGATTGAACCAAGGCTGGACAATTGAGAATTCATACTTTATCGCACGGGTCGCACGTCCTTGGAAAGACTGAAAAATCAATGTCTTGTAATCCTTGTAAATTTTTGGCGAAATCAATTTGAGACATGTGTGCTAAAAAATCTCGAAAATTGTTTGAACATGTAAAGGACTTTCCAACGTTGCAGGTACTTAGTTGCATTAACTCCCCTGCGGTTTCATGATGCTCGGATTTCATCACCGGGTACCCTAACCTAAGTGAAGTTAGGGACATGAGACCAATGGATGAGTCATTATATTCATGATTGTTCATGTAACTTGGATGTTTTCTGCAGGTTCTAACCATTTTCTCTTATGCATTCACACCATTTTATCATCTAGGTTGATCTTGTTTGATGCATTTAGTTAATTCTCATTAAGTAAATGTGTGATACATGGTAAATCGAAGTGTGACATTGTGTGAAAGGTGCCCTAAGAACATGTCCAACGTGCAAAACAAATTTTGTGTGTTTATATACTTAAATTTCTCATTGGTTACTATATTTCTGCATCATTTGCATTGCATTTTTGTTATATATCAGTCATTCATTCATGCATTACATAATTGCATCATCTTGCATCATATTCATCATACATTTAATGCATATCATGCATTTGCATTGGATTTTATGTTTGTTGAGTTTTGAAGGATACGAAGGAGGAACGTGCTCCAAGTGTTTTCATAATTCGCAGCTTCTGTCCAAAACAGAACAGTCAACTTTGAAAAGTCAGAACTTTCAGCTCGTTTGGAGTTAGCACGAGTTCTTTATATGAATGGAAAGCTCGAGACGTCTAGTTTTCAGTCATATAAAGATCACGAATTTCTGAGCTCTACATCGTTCAGAATTCTAGTTTAAAGACACGGAGGTCAGAACATTAAGCTGCAAAGTGGAAAGAACAAATGGAGGAGATGCACCTTCAAGATCAGGCTGTTCCAAGAGCATAAATGAAGCATCATGTCTAGGCTGTAAGACAATAAAAAACAAGCGCTTGTTGGGAGGCAACCCAATGGAGGATCGACATACAGATTTGCTTTCTTTTCCCTTCCTCTTTATTAATTAGTTTGTTAGTGTGTTAATTAGTTAGTTATTTTTGGTAAATTCATTCTCCATGCTTGATTCTTTGCTTTTACTTTATTACATTGAGGACAATGTAGGATTTAAGTGTGGGGGAGGGGTTTACACTTTATTTGAGTCATAAATTGTAAAAATTGGGCGGACAATGAAACTTCTCGGCGGATGATGCCCTAAAAATAAAAAAATTTCGTGGGTTTTTAGTTTTCAAAAATTTTAGGTAGTTTTTGAGTGTATTTTAATGTTTTTCAGAGTCTTAGGATGCCCTTAACTTGTCGATGATGATATTTTTCTGAGACAATTTCGAGTTCATGGCTTTCATATTTTGGAATTCTTTTGTTAATAGAGATGTTTTGATTGCATTAACATGTAGTGGATATAGATAGTAAAACTTGGTACAGAATTCGCATGTTAGAATAAGTTTTAAATCATACAAACCTAAAAGTGAGTTTTTGAGCCTACATTACTTCATTTGAGAGTGAATTTCGTGCATATGGTTTTCAAAAACAAAACATGCTTCATCTAATTACTTGCCATAGATTTTAATGAACTAGAGATTACTAGAACTTACTCATGTAGATTTACAACGCTTTTAAGTTGATATATGCTCTGATTTTGGATATGATTAAAGGCAAATTAGGTTACCACCACTTAAACCAAATGGCCTTGTGTCCCATTGTGCGCACGAGTTGCGACACCCTTAGATTACCCCTTTGTGCCTACATTAAGCCTTTTCTTTCATTTACCACATACATATCTAAACACTTAGCCTAGTGTAGAATTTCCAACCCTTGTTCAAAGACTTGGTGAAGAAGTTTCGAAGCTAGCATAAAAGAAGTGGCGAAAAAAAAAAAGAGATGAAAGAATACAAAAGAAGGGAAGACTTGTCCAAAAGATGATTGCCGAAAATACAAAAAAAAATATAAAAAAGAGAGAAGAAAATATCGAGAGCAAAAGAAAAGAAAAGAAAAAAAAATGTATGTAAAAGCTCTCCGGCAAAAGTTCTAAGTGTAAAAGTTTGGACAAGTGAAGTTTAGAATGAAGTTAGGGCCCAAAAAGATGAAAATTGGCCCCCGATCTTGAAGTTTGACACAAGAAGAAGTGTAGAAAGGATGAGCCACGAATTTGAAAAATTCTAAGTGCTAAACTAAGTCTTTGGAACGTTTTTACACCACCACTTATCTAAATTTCGAATGCCTTAGCCTTAGCCCCATTACAACCTTTCTAAAGTCCTTTATGATCCTTAAGATGAGTAGCCTTCAATTGGTTGAGTAAGTTACATGAGTAAGCATATGGTTTGGTTCATTTGTGCAAGTAATTATGAGGTATTTCGATGCAATACATATACATTTGAGTGAATACCCCTTTTTCATGAGTGAAAAGATGATGAGTGCATCCATGTGAAAGTGATTTAAACTTTTTCGAAACATGCATAGCTTATAACTCACCATTGTTTTCATCTAAGTCTTACTTGTTCATGCATGAGAATGTCTTTATTAACTCTTGAATTCCTTGTGCTTTAATTTTGTGAATTCTCATGAATTTTCGAAATTCATTTGTTAAAGGGCTTAGTAGTATTGTTGTTGAAAAATTTTGAGTCTTAGTTTAATTTAGTATTTGCTAAGGGACTAGCAAAGTTTAAGTGTGGGGGATTTGATCTACGCATTTTAGGCGTATTAATTAATGTGTTTTCTCTACATTTTTACTTTGATAATTGCTTAGTTTTATTAGTTTTAACTTATTTTGTTAAATTCAGGTGTTGACCAAAAGAGACGGAGTAAAGGAGTCTACAAGCACGCAAAACGCAATAAATCCGGAGAAGAAATAGTCCGAGGAATGGTCTTCAAATGGTTACTAAAATGCATTCCCATATGGTGTCAAGAATTGGAAACCAAATGCCAAATGAAATGGATACCAAAATGGTGGACAAAAAGATGAAGACATTTCTCCTGCGCGACCCAGGAAAGAGCAAATATGGCGGAATATATGGAGCATATAATGGACGAATTTTTGAAAGGGTATTCCATGAAGAAAAATACTTTATTTGAGGGCCAAAATATGTGCAAGAATATGGTATATTCGGCCAAGAAGTATTGGGGAATAAGGAATGCAAAATTTGAAGATATAAAGATTTCCTTTTCCTTGAAGAAGAAGAAAACTGGGCAGTCAGGTCACTCAACTTCTAAAATCCGTAGTAAATTCAATTCAACTCCAAATATGGCGTTCATTATATGGATTTTATAGCCCTTTGAATAAGCTTTCCAATGAAACAAGAATCGGAATTTTCTGAGCTCTAGAACTCCCGGAAAAGACGTTTCAGGACAGGCTGGCAATTCTACCCGAGTACACTAGGAAAACCTAGTTTGGAGAGGAAAGTTGGAATTCTTCACCTATAAATAAAGGAGCTCGGCCTCAAAGCAAATAATCACTTATTCTATAGCCTATGCTCTGCCAAATAATCTCCTCCTCCCCACAAATTAAGCCGACATCCTCAAGAAGCCAACTACGCCATCAAACCGCCGCATCTCTTCTTCCACCGACGCATAGGGGATTCCGAACGTCATCCACCAAAGAAGTCTAGTTCTCTTGAGTATCCATAGGGGATTCCGAAGATATAAAAGTGTAACAATGACCTCTTTACTCCGTAGTCTCTTTTTGTTCATGAAACTTGTTTGTGTGTTTTGGATGATTGTATTTCGGTTTTATTACATACGTAAATTTCAATAACTTTTCCATGTGTTCCTTATTCTAGATTTCAATTTGCATGAAGTTAATTGGTTCTTAATGCTTTGGTTTTGATTTAGGGGATTCCTAGTCTAGATCAATGGTGTTTAGGGGATGCCTAGCACAAAATATGAATTATGCATGTTTAATCGAAATTTAGGGTTATGGGATTTCGGTAGTGTTGTTATTTGCCTGTGTTAATAAATGAGTTAGAATATGGATTAAGTTGATCACTTGTATATAATTAATTAGGTTTTCTTTTTGTTTCAAACGTGGTATGTGTTTTTAGGTCTCATATGTGTTTGCTTGTCTATGAGTCAATGCATGTTAGAGTCATAGGATTATGTGCTATGTTTGAGACGTTTCTAGTAAATAAATTAGGTAATTAAAAACAACTCTTTATACCCCATTTTACTACACAAGAATTGCATGCACCCTTCAATCCCCGGTTTAGAACGATCCCTACTTGCTTATATTATACTACATCTATAGGGTTTTAAATTGTTTATGGTTGATTTATGTGTTTAATTTAAATGCATGTTTCCGTCATATCACTAGGCATTCAAGATGCGGATGATTGGCTTATGCCATCATGCAACTGGTTCAGGTATTATGGGCTTTACCCGAATTGATGAAGATCGATTCATATGAAAGTTTTGGTCACTCGTCGATCGTCGTCCTGCGATTGCGAGTGGCCCTTGGTATTTTCATTCTACAACTGTTGTTGTCCAGGCTATAGGAGAATTTGGTGACCCATTTGAGATCTCTGCGAACCTAGCCTGGGTTTGGGCTGTGGTTCAACCAAGGTAAGGCCGATTCGCGGCTGCGGTCTTGCAAGAGAAATGGTGTGGTCGGATCGGTAACGTTGTAGGCCAATACGTGGGGTTCAACCGGCATGCATTGTTTCATAGTTCGGAGATAAAGATCTAGATTGAAGTTGATTTCAGCAAGCCTCTGGTGGTAAGAACCTGATTTTGATTCTTTGAGGCTTATGTTATGGATGTTTTGTTGTTGTATGAAAACATCTGAGGTTATTAGGAGATTGTGGATCTTTCACACATGGTGCGAAGGGTTTTCCTTTTGTTTCAAGTATAGGATCTAAGATTGTGGCGGATGATATGATGCCGACCCCGGCTAGTCAGGGTCTGGAGTCTTTAGTTGTGGCAGCTGACGATGGTTGGAATTCGGGTCCAATTTCCTCGGGCTACTACAGGTTGTTAAAGGTAGTGGCCAGCTCTCATCTAGTATGGCACTTCTAGAGTCAGTGCAACAGGCTCTAATGCCTTCTTCTGTTGTTTTTAACCAGAGCAGGTCGTCTTCTATTTCGGCACCTGCTACCAGGTCTAGTGTCGACCATGGGGCCGCCATGTTCTCGCAGTTGGAAGATCCAGTGGCAACTATGATAGACAACCCTCTTTATGGGGAGTGTTCAGCTAACCGTGTTATCTTTTTGCAGATAGAACCCTCCAGTTTGATACCAGTTCAGAACCTATTTGTCGAGTTAAGATGTCGGCAACTCACCTGGAGGTCATTAAGGACGTTCCTGACTCTATTACCATGCTAGTTGTAGACAAAGTTCATGCGTTTACAAGACTAATTCCTTGGTCAGTGCCCACTCCGGAGGTACCTATGCGAGCTCCGGACATGGTCATGGATCACGATCGGATACCTTCAGCAAGTCAGCAACAAGCAGTCTCGATGGAAGTTATTGATGGAGAGCTGTAAGATGCTGGAGCAGAGCCTCTGAGTTCGTCAAGAGGTAAGGGCACCAAGCGTCGCCATTCTGAAGATAGGAAAGCAAAGTCCAAGTTTGGACCAGTCACCACATCCACCAAAAAGGTCTCACCGCAAAAGAAGCAAGTCCTCCTCCCTACGGGAATGACCATTGAAGAACTCCGCCAATCTACCTCGTAATAGAGATGATGCCTGGGCAACTAAGGAGTGGTGCTACCAGATTTTTTGAAGTTTTTGCGCTACTCTGGTTTGTTTATCTGGGTTTATTTGGTAAAAATATTTTAGTTTTGTAATGCTTAAGGAGTTTCAATATATCGGGCCGGGTAATCCGGTAGAACTCTGTATTATCAATATAGTACTCACCATCTCAAAAAAAAATCTAGACCCAAGTCACTTAAACTCGCTCATTGTTGTCTGATTGACGTCCAGTGATCGATTTTGAAAATTAAGAAGAAAAACACAAAAAATGGTGTGTCTATTCACACCTCCCTATTTAATATTTGAATCTTCAATATTTTTTGTACAATTCCAAATTTACCATTTACAAAAGAAAATTATTTCATGCATTCATCAGCTATATTTCTACTTTTTCCACTGTCGATCCTTCTTGATCTCCTTCTCAACTTAATATTTTACCCCTTCTCTCTCTGTTGCCACAAAATTTATAATACAAAAAGAAGAAAAATCACCGTAATCTAAACAAGTGTCGACATCATTCATATCATCGTACTACTCCCAACCGGAACTGAAAGGTATAATCTGTTTGGACCCAAATTGAAAATAACAATCCGTTTTCAATAGTGGGCTAAGTTTATTGCGGGTTAGCTCATGCAACCCACATTTTTATGCTTCAGTACGAAAATGAAAGTTTGGTTAAATCTCAAACCTATAATCTGTCCAGGATTCAGTTTTGCTTACTCAATGAGGATGCTATCAAGCCTCTATAAATAGATGAAATCAAGACGAATTAGAGAGCTATACACACATAAGCAAATTTGCTCTCAGCAAACAAGCCTTCTCTCATGAGAAACAAACGACGACAACGAAATTAGAATTTTCACTGGACAAGGTGTGGGGATTTGAAGGTTTTCTCTTGTCAGACGACGATGATCAAAGTAGTTTTCACAAGATAGGGCATGAAGATTCTGGAGGTTCAAGAAGTCATCCTCTATCTAGTGTTCTCAACATTCACCAAGGAAATTGCTCTGCTCTGTGCCGGATAGGGTGTATATAGTATCGATTTTCATGGCTCAGCAACGAGACATGAAACCAAAGTCTTGAAATACTTAGGAAAGAAGAACTCATCGGGTGAGGTTAGTGCTCTCTTCGCTCTAATCGCTTGTAAGGAAGCAATATCATTAGGCGCAACACACATCAACTTTCTACCCTCGGCAGTGGCACGCCAAGCACACACTAAAAGAGAGTTTATGAATTTCTAGTCACATCTACATGCTGGAAAAATTGACACCAAAATTTTTGGCTTGCCCAGTGGGCTCGGGTTTAGTGTCTCATAAAAACAAAAGGTGAGCCGTATCAGAAGAGTTACCCAAGTTGCATTGTTCACCGTTCACCAAAATTCTTAGAACATAATTCTTCGCATTGCTGAAGGTTGACTAACATAGAAGTCCAAAGTAAATTCGGTGTACAACAAGCAACAATGAGTTCTAAACCTAAGTTAGCTACGGAGATCAAGGTGCTTGATTCTGCAGCCCACAGGGAGTATCCCCTACAGCAGGACCAACAACTCAATGGACAGCTGAGGTTATGCGAACAATCTCTTAAATCGAAGAAACTGTAAAGCGGTTTACAAACAAGGTCTAAAAAATACGGGCAAGCTTGGAAGAAGATCGAAAGGAGCATCAGAAATGGTTCGATACGCTCACTATAAGCCAGAATAACTTAGTGGCAAACATAACTAGCCTTAGCGAGTGAATGCAACAAAATCTCCAAACTATCAATGCATCTATCGCTGCATTGGCTAGCGACAGGGAAACTAATGACGAAAAGAGGGAACTCCCACTCCTCGAGGAGTGGGAACAAACAGTTCTTAAATTCATTGGCAAGAGGGTGCCTGGCACAACAATAGCTCCAATTGGTTATACTGATACTTTCTCCTATGAGCGATCATGGGAATGAGCAAAGAGTTACAAGCCGATTAGTTTCACAACCTTCAACAACAATGGAACAGAGCCTGCTATAACACATATGGCTCACTTTAAGATCTAGTGCAGGCCTTGGAGGGACAATCAAAAGCTTAAACTCAGAGTCTTTGGTTCGTCACTTTCGGGATCGACTTTAGCCTTGTACACGGGGTTGTGACCCAACTTGGACTGATATGGAAAAGTTATTCGCATACCACTTTGGCAGGATAAAACCGGAGGTAAAAATCTTAACATTGTGCCAAATGACCCAACAGCCGTCAGAAACACCCGTAGCATATCTGCACTGATTTAGAGCCGAATATACTAAGAGCAAGACATCCCTAACCATGGCAGATATAATAGACATTGCGACCGGAGGACTAGAAGAACGAATGCACAACAAGTTTGAAGGCACTAAGTTTGTATCCCTGAAAGAACTACTTGATGCAGTGTCTCAGGCTCATCTCGCATTCCAGGAAAGGGATAATAGGAAAAATGATTCAAAAGGTACTTATGCTCCAAAGGCATCATACATCCTAGAGAGACATAAATCTATATCGGCGGCTTACGTAGAGGAGCCAACAGAGGAAGAGTCTGATCTAAAGCATGAAAATGTGGCAGCGTTGGAGTTGGTATCACGGAACTTGGTAAGTCTAAGAAAGTAATTCCCAACAAGGGAACGATAAAAGTTCTAACAAGTGCATTCACTAAACAAGAGTTTGAAAGTTATACGTACGATGTATACTTAGCACACGAAATCGTTGAGGACTTAATCGAGAAAAAGATGTTAAAGTCAGATTTTGGTGCTTACCCTACTGCGGAGCAGATGAAAAGGAAGAAGTATTGTAAGTTTCATAATATGTGGAAACATACTACCAAAGATTGTGTCAAATTGAATGACCATTTCCAAAGGTGGATCAATGATAGTAGATCCAGCACCCACGCTCGCACTAGTTGACTACCAAGCATTTGCTGACCAAAATGTGGGGATGGTGGACTTAATAAACGGATCCTTGCGGCAAGGAAAAGATAGTACTCGGTCACGGCCAGAAGGAGTGGCTGCAAATATCTTTTGCAAGGACATAATCCCTGAAATTCTTGATGACCTCATTGAAGCAGGGGTAGCGACGGTGCCATACGGTCCAGAACCAAACCCTCGAAGGGTTAGGAGCAAACCATACTGCAGGTTTCATCATGTGTGGACCCATAATATGGATCAATGTACCGAACTACGAAAAAAAATACAACAATGGGTTGACGAAGGAAAGAATGTGATACCAGAAACTGAAAATCAAACTATTCCCGCTGATGGGGGAGCATTCTTGGTAGGAACTTTAGAATTCTCGTGATGCAACAAAGCAAAGAGGTGACAAACAGTAGACCTTAAGACAACTAGTACAATTCAGGCAAAGTTGAGCAAACACAGCATGAAAGTCAAGGGTAAAGAAAAAGAAAGCATGTTAGAGGTAGTACCCGTTGTGTTGTGTACTAGGTGCAAGGTTGAATGGAGATCAAAAATGTCATATGAAGAATTCATCGAAGCAGATTACATAGCCACGTAGATCGCATCTCCAGCGAAGAATTACCAACCAACTAGTCCAAGAAAGGAAGAAACTTCAGCAAGGGACTCCAATGTCTTTAGAAGAATGTGAGCCACATAAAAATACATGAAGCCAAATGTGAGTAAAGGGAATATCATGGGACGTACTGCTCCACCATATGTACCACCTGCAAGCAGGTCTGTTATCAAAGAAGATGTATGATATGTCGGAGAGTGGGAAAAGACTGTGAAAATTACTCCCACTAGGAAAAGGAAGCTGCATAAGTAATATGGTGCAGCCAAGCGAACATTGAAAGCTATGGACAGAGGTCTCATAACACCAGACCATCTGGTAGAGTCTCCGGAGCAGATTCAGAGGAGGTTGAATCGGTTAACAACCAACCCAGTCATAGCTTTTTACAAAAACTCTACCAAGCCTAAGGTCAGAACATCTAAGATGAGTGTTTTCTCCAGACTTGGTGAGTTAGCGTCGACGTAGGACAGTCAACGAGCTGCAAAGAAGCCCCATTAGGGGATAGAGGTTGAGAAGCCAAGGAACTAAGTACAGGTCTTGCCTATGAGTAAAGTCCAGAAAAGTCCAAATACAGATGCGCTGAAAGTTGAACTTGTCAAAAGAAAGCTTCTTCGATGGCAACCAAAGCCATTGATTATTGAAGAACAGAAAAAGCTTACTGTGGCCAAAACCAAAAATCTCGCAGCCGCCCCGACAGGCATGCCACCGGTGCAAGCGAAGGAAGTTTCGGTAAATCCAATCGCGAAAGAACCTACTACTGAGGTTTTTGTAGCAAATTACAATCAAGCGAACAATGACAGCACCCACGATCATGATATGGTTGAGAGTGAGACATCATTAGGAGCGGTTGACAACAAGAATGAAGACGAACAACTCATAGATTATGATGACGAGGACAGTGCTGAGAATATCTATGATGAGGAGGCTGCAATAAACATGGTATATGTCATTCCTACTAATTTTGCTAAAGCTGTTACAAGAGAGACAAAAGTAGCAATTCTTTCTCGAGCAGTAGAAGAGATCACATTAGGGGAGCCTGAAGAGGATGAAGGTCATACACCGACCGTGGATCTAGTAAGTAAAAAATCCTTCATGATGTTTGCTAAACCCACAGCTATAATAGCAATGCACATACAACCTCTATACATCACAACGGGAATGGGGGACATTTTACCCAGTAAGATCATGGTGGATACAGGCGCTGCGGTAAACATACTCACTACCAGAGCAATGGCTTTGTTGGAAATTCTAAAGACTGTTGTTCAAGCCACGTCAATGACGATCAAGAACTTTACAAAAACAGTCTTGCAGATTTTGAGTTTGTTGTTCGTTGAGGTAACTATTGGGCCTGCAACGGGGACTTATAAATTCTTTGTCCTTGACTGTAATGCTCCTTACAGTGCAATCTTAGGCAGAGATTGGATACACCGGAGCCATTGGTTGCCTTCGTTGCTCCATCAACAGTTGTTGATTTGGAATATGGATATTGGGGATGCCGAATTGGCTGATGCGGATCCTAGACCTTATTCTGTTTTCGCTAACACATTGGATGTCAATTACTACAACGAGACTCTAAGACCGTTGGAAGTGTGTGGCATCAACAGCAAGGGCCGACCTATGGGAGTAACGGCCTCAAAACGAGCTCGATGGGGAATTGTGCAGGCCCAGAACAATAAAACACGGGCTTGTTTCCTCAAGTTATCTTCAACTTACCACCAATGATGCAACCCTCTAGATAGTCAGAGGTAGAGGCTTGTACTTCTCTATACGAGTGATTATAGACGTACATGATAGAAAAGTAAGCCTATAAACATTTACTTACCATCACTACAGTTGAATACATCAATGGGGACGTGAAGCAGGGAACCACAGAAGAGGAGGAAGTTATTCAGTTGGCACCAGCGGCTCTGGATGATACACCTCCTAAGGTTAAAGATATCATTGAAAAAGTTAACCTGGGAACATCAAGTGAACCAATGGAAGTGGCAATTAGCAACTTTTTGGAGCCTGAAGAAAGAAAAAGGCTCATAGAGCTATTACATAAGTATAAGGATTGTTTTGCAGAAAAATATGAAGATATGTCAGGTGAAAGGACACAACCCCGATTTAATTGCCTAAACCGGAATTTGCCCTAATGACAACAGAACCTACAAAAAATTTCCAGAGTTTCTTCTACAATTCAAGAAACCCAAAACCTGCAAGGAAACCACACTTCTAATATAGTTCACAAAAACAAACCGTGGGACACCAATTCTCATCCCGATTTCTCAAATCAACCAAAAACTATACAAACAATATATGTACTGATTTCAAAAGGTTATAAGGAATCTGGTGATTACTTAGAAATATAGCACAAACGGAAGCAAACTAAATATAGTATTCAGGGTGACTTCTAATTTACTTAATACACAGAACTAGTAAGCTAAGCTAGGAACCTACTAGGAGAGAAGTGTGACTTGAACTCTAGACCTCCGACGATGACGTACAACCACCGGGTAGAAACTTCAAACTAGGCAATAGGAAACCAAAAAGCCCAGAGAAAGGCTTGTAAAATAATAAAACTGTTAGAGTGAGCAGATAAAAATAATTTTTCATTCTAAACTGAAAACTATAACTATTATGCCTTTCACTATAAATTATACGAAAATTGATGTGACTGTAATAATGTAAACATTCAAGTCGGATTCTTGAGTACTATGTGATGTGTGGAGGCTGTGACTTGGGTCAAATGACCACAAGCCCTAAGACTTCCCAGGTCAGGTTCCTGGCCCTCCTGGGTACTATGTGAATCCTAAGGTCAGGTCCATGTCCTTCCCGGAGCGTCTCGGGGGATAAGCCGAGAAGCCAGTGTATCGATGCATCAACTGTGACTATACTATGTGTAAAAAAAAAAATCATATGTGCCTCTATAAAAATGCATAATCGTAAAATGCATAATCATAAACTGTATAAAATAGACTCTTAAATCAACAGTAAAAATAAAAGTGTCCATTCACAGTACACAGCTAGCTCTGTGGTCTGGCAGAAGTTCCCTCGCCAAAATCTCAATCACAGACTCCTAAATAAATAACAGATTCATTTAATACTTTAATTTGATAAAATGTGCAAAAATCAACTCAGAAACTATCTCGGAAATCCCCCGGTCAATTTTAGATTTTTGCCTTATCGGAGCCCCGTAGTGGAAGGAGGCACGTGAGTCACACGCGCCTCCGGTGACAACAACTCTAATGGGAGCATTAGATCCATGTTGGGAAAGATCTCAACAATCCCTACAACTTTCCTAACCGGATCTACCCCTAACTCGCCACCGTTTGGCCGGAAAACGGCCCGAAACGTCACTGCTCGAAAATCACTGGAAATGGTTTCCGGCCAAATTCAACGTTGTCGTTGCTCCTCGGTCCTCCAAACCATAAGGGTTCAACCCCTGGGGTAAAACTCAACCGTTTCCACCCCGTCACCGAAAAGTGCAGAAGCACTGCCGTCTGTTAAACTCAAAATACGACGGGTTTACCTCGTCAATTCGCACCCTAAAACATCCCAAAATTCCGCAATACCTATATGAATCAAAGTAGGGAGAGGAGAGCTTCAAAATAATACCAAGAATGCCAAAAATAGTGGCGTTTTCCGACGGGTCCGATTTCAAGTCGGGTTGGCTCGTCGCAGGTCACCAATTTTTTGTTTTTTTTTTCTTCTGAAATTTTGAATTATTTTAAAAAAATATCTCTATTTATACCCCTAAGCTTATGATCAGGTCAATGATCTAGATTTGATCTAATCAGGAATGAACAATCGAGATTAAACCGACCTAAAACGATTTTTTTTTTAATATTTTCTCATGCCAACTTAAAAAAATAATAAAAAATAACTTGCTTGTCTGAATAATTCCCCAAAAATTTTTACAAGTTTGAAATAAAATACTATACAACTTTTGTGAAGAAAATAAAGTCTAATTCTCAATCGATAAAAAAGTCGTTAACAAATCATACGATGCGACTAATTTGTGATAAACCAAATTCTTGTCGATTTGTACGTAATTTTGGTTCAGGTTTTACACCAAGTTTATCTCTTGGTATGTCACAGACTGCCAACTTTGCCAAATAAGAAACCAGTCCAGCAGTAGATGCGGAGGATGAACACAAAAATAACTCTCATTGTCGAAGAAGAGGTACAATTAGTGCTCAAGTTTGGAATCATACGAGTAGCCAAATATAATGAGTGGTTGTCCAACATAGTCCTTGTTCGGAAGAAGAATGGGAAGATGAGGGTCTGCATTGATTATAAAGATCGTAACAATGCAACTTCGAATGATGCATACCTCATGTCAGTGACAGATTTGTTGGTAGATTTTGTGGCTCGACACGAGATGTTATCATTCATGGATGGCACAGTGGGGTACCATCAAATCCCCGTAGCAAAAGAGGACCAGCATAAAATAGCTTTCTGGTGTGCAACCATCGTAGGAGTCTTCAAGTATGTTGATATGTTGTTTTGTTTGAAAAACCGCGGGAGCTACTTATCAGCGAGCAATGCACTTTATCTTCCATGATCTGTAGGGGATATCCATGGAGCTTTATGTCGATGATGTTGTTATAAACTCTAAAAAGAGAATGGACTATGTTCATGATCTTCACCAAGTATTTGACTGAATGAAGAAACACCAGCCTAAGATGAATCCAGCCAAGTGTGTTTTCGGACCCCAGACATGCAATTTCCTTGGGTTCCTAGTTCATCAATGAGGCATAAAGGTTCCAAATTATGAGAAGGAAGCCGTGATCAATGCACATCCACCAAGGAACAAGATGGAACTTCAGCAGTTGCTTGGAAAGATAAATTTCTTAAGGCAGTTTATTGCAAACGTTGCGGGGAAGACTTAGCCATTCACTCATTTGTTAAAATTGCAAGGACAGAAGGAGTTTGTATGGGAACCTATTCATTAGGAGGCTTTTGATGCCATCAAGCAATATTTGACTAATCCACCCATTTTGGTACCACCACGACCAAGGATACCTCTCAAGCTCTACATATTAGCTACGGATACATCAATCGGCAGGTTGTTAGCACAAGATGACGATGCTAAGGAAGAGCGAACAATATTTTACCTCAGCTGGACATTGATAGATTGTGAGAATAGGTACTCACCTATGGAGGAACTTTGCCTTGTAGTATACATTTTAGGTTATAAGTTGAGGCATTTTATGTTGTCCTTCACCATATGCGTTATTGCTCAAACAGATCTGGTCAGATATATGTTAGCTTACCCTATACTCATAGGGCATATTGGTAAATAGATACTTGCTCTACCAGAATTTTCGCTACAGTATGTTCCACAAAAGGCGGTTAAGGGCCGAACAATGGCTGATTTTTTGTCACGCCACTCTATGTTAGAGACTTCAAAATTCAGAGAATTAGACCTTGCTCGAGTTTCTCTCACCCTATGGAAATTATACTTTGATGGGTCTAGTATGAGTACACTCGCAGAAGCAGGCATTGCCTTGGTTAACCCCAATGGCGAAACATTTGCCTACCCTTTCAAGCTAAATTTCTATTGCACTAACAACATAGCCGACTATGAAGCTTTAATCATTAGGTTAGAACTCTTGTTAGATTTGGAGGTATCCGACGTGCATATATTAGGAGATTCATTGTTAGTCATACGGCAGTAGGAGATCACTTTCAGATCGGGACTTATTCTGGAACCGTATGTCAAGAGGGACAGCGAGTTGCTTGAGTTGTTTATGGAGGTGTCTTTGGAGCACATTCCTAGTAGTCAAAATTATGCAGGGAATGAGTTAGCCCAGTTGGCCATAGGTATCAACCTTACAGACGGCGTATGAGAACGTATCTGGAAAGTGGAATGACATACTTTGCCATTATTCATGGTCAGAAAAGAAGAAAATGATGAATGGTTTTTTGCGGCTCTTGATCACATTGATACAGATTGGCAACAGTCGTTGATTGCTTATTTGAAAAATCCTAATTTAGCAACGAATAAACGAACATGTTTTCTCGCTCTTAACTACGTCCTCAGAAACGGTGGATTGCTCAGGCGATGGCGTTGACCTACTTTATGTTTTTGGCAAAGAAGCTAAGTGTTTGATGAGGGAAGTCCATTTAGGGGCATCATTCATGGTCAGAAAAGAAGAAAATGATGAATGGTTTGTTGCAGCTCTTGATCACATTGATATAGATTGGCAACAGTCGTTGATTGCTTATTTGAAAGATCCTAATTTAGCAACGAATAAACGAACATGTTTTCTCGCTCTTAACTACGTCCTTAGAAACGGTGGATTGCTCAGGCGATGGTGTTGACCTACTTTATGTTTTTGGCAAAGAAGCTAAGTGTTTGATGAGGGAAGTTCATTTAGGGGTTTGCGGGGCTCATCAGTTTGGACCTAAAATGTGTTGATTGTTGAAAAGACATGGTTATTACTGGTCATCCATCTTGATTGTATTACCTTTGCAAAGGGATGCGAAGATTGCAAAGTTCATGGGCCAGTACATCACATTCTCAATATTCATATGTTACCAATTATTAAACCCTGGCCAGCAAAAGGATGGGCACTGGATCTAATTGGGATGATCTATCCTCGTTCATCGATGCAGCACAAGTTCATCATTGTAGCCACAGAATTTTTTACCAAATTGGTAGAGGCCAAACCTTTAAAAGTGGGTTATGCAGCGATGATTCGTCAGTTCTTATACGAGAGCATTATTTATCGGTTTGGAATTCTGGTGTTTCATCTCAGACATGGGGGCAGCGTTCTTATCCGGTAAAGTTAAGGAGTTAATGCGAAACTTTGATATCCAATTCTTACATTCTTCACCATACTACGCCCAATCTAACGGTCAAGCAGAAGAAAGGAACAAGCTCATCTTGCATATATTGAAATGGATGCTCGCAAACAACCCTAGCTCAAAACATCAAAATGAAGTCTGACAGGTACTACACCCTTGGCTCCCATGTTCGGACATGATGCAGTACTACCAATAGAAATTAACGTGCAATCACTACGAGTCATGGATCAGCATCATCTTATTAGAGAACACTATATTCAAGCAATGTAGTAGTAGCATGAGGCCTTGAACGAGCAGTGGATGGACGCCCTCAATAGTTAACTCGCAGAGAATAAGAAAGTGTCTAGGCTTTATGATAGACGTACGCAAGGCAAAAGTTATGCGGAAGGCGAGTTGGTGTGGAAAGCCGTTTTCCCTATCTGCGAGAAAACTGATGGTAGAGGCAAATGGTCATGAAAGTGAGAAGGGTCGTACGTCATTGACAGAATTCTAAGCAAAGGAGTGGTTCGCTTAAGAGACATTGATGAAATGATTCACATAAACCCCATTAACAGTCGTTTCCCGAAGAAACATATTCAACCTATTTGGGAGTACGAGGATCCCGCATACCCTGAAGTCTAGTTTTACTATGTTCACAAACTGCCTATTCCAGAGTCTTGTTTATTGTTACTCCTTTACTTAGTAAAACTAGGGGGCAACCATTAGCATAGACGACTAATACCTGTGGCCAAACTTTGTATCACAACAATGTGTTATGTAATTTTTTTTTGTGATTTTTATAAACTTTTGTTTTGAAACCAATTTGGTGGTTTACTCCCATATTTCTCGCTATTAGGAAATAAAGCAAAGAAGATACAAAGTTTGATGATACAAAAATGCAATTTTTATTACAATCACTACCAGAAATTCGCACTTAGACGACGAAACCTTAATAGTTTCGCCGTCTAAGTCGAAGTTAGACAACGAAATAAAATTTCTTCCGCTAAGAGACAATTTAGTCATCTAGGTTAAATTTAGACAATGAAATTGAATTTTTGTCGTCTGAGTAAGATATTTAGACGACAAAAAAAATTTCGTCATCTAAGTAAAATATCTTAGACGACGAAAAAACTTATTCATCGTCTTAATACAATTTCTAAGACGACGAACAACATAATTCGTTGTTTAAGATATTGCATTTAGAAGACGAATAAATTCATTTCATCTTCTAAG
Source organism: Geum urbanum (assembly GCA_946800695.1). NCBI lineage: Eukaryota > Viridiplantae > Streptophyta > Magnoliopsida > Rosales > Rosaceae > Geum > Geum urbanum. The sequence goes on along the minus strand of OX327003.1, from coordinate 47,059,677 downwards.
ATCCTAAAACCTAAACCCTAACCCTAAATCATTTCCCCTAAACCCAAAAAGTTTTAGATGACGAAACCCATGTTTCGTCTAAGTACTACTTAGACGATGAAATTCAACAACAAAGTAGAGTTTCAAAATCTGATCTCTAAAAGTACGACCATGTATACCATCTTAAAATACATATTTTTTCGTCGAAAGCATAGAGTAAACAATTATTGGACTGTGAGTGTCGACGGTTCAAAAATCGGAGTCACGAAGATTCGTATATCAACGTTTCTGTTTTGTTGAAATTTCAGTTTTATGGTTGACTACGTTGATCAAACCCTTAACGAACTTCATATTTATTGAAAATTCGTCCACTTACATATTATGTTATGATGAATATGTTCAACGGTTGTTTTGTCCAAATTCAAATTCAATTTCGTTAATGTTGATGTGAAGTGAATATAGACATACGAATACTTAAGTTATACAACATTAGTAGATATATAACAATTTTTTAGTCTTAGATTAATTTTTTATGTTAATTTTCAATTAATTTTTATCTAGTTGATAAATTAAGTTTTTACGACAAGACAAACACTCGTAACTTCAAAAACTGGTTTACGATTTATTTTTTATGATCGTTTTCGTCTATTAACTATTTTTCGATAATCACTAAATTCATTTAATCGAATCCTAAACTATTTTGAAGTAGGTTGAATTTTTTTTTCTATAATATTGTATAAATGTAATGGTTACATCTGACGGTTGAATTTTGATGTTTTTTTAAATAGCTACCCAAAATTAATTTTTCATATTTAAAAAAAATATCACTTGGGCACGAACTATAGAGTTTCATCGCCTTTATTTTATTTTATATAAAATATCTAAAAATTAAGGTTTCCACCAAAATTTTAGGGAAAATTATAAACACTTGGGCGACGAAAATATTAAGTTTCGTCGCTCAAGTGTTTTTTTTAATATATGAAAATTAATCTTAAAAAATTGTTAGTTTTGTCGCATAAGTGTTTATTTAAATATATGAATTTTAATTTTAAAAATTTGAAACACTTAGACAATGAACCTATTAGGCTTCGTCGTCTAAGTCAAAAAATTTGGCGTTTTTTCCCACCAAATTTTTTGCCTAAAATTCAAATCACTTGGGCGACGAAACGAAACTACTAGGTTTTGTTATCTAAGTGAAAAAAAATTTGGCGGGTTTGTTTTCTGCTAAACTTTTGCCAAAAATTCAAATCACTTAGGGAACGAAATTTGTTGGTTCTTGGCCTATAAAACAGAATTCAGCCACCATTTTTCACAATCTCTTATTCTTACCCAAAATTCACTCTCTCTCTCTCACTCAATCAAACCACTTTCATCATCATCATTATCATCATCATCATCATCATCATCATCATCATCATCATCATCATCATCATCACCACCACCACCACCACCACCACAACACCACATACCACTACCACGACACCACCACACCTAGACACCACCACCACCACCAACACACACTACCACCACCTCGACACCACCACATCGCACATCACCACCTTGTCACCACCTTCACCACCACCACCATTAAATTATTTATTACAAATTTTGCATTAATTAATAATTAGCATATAATGAATTAATTAGCATTTAATGTATTTTTCATTTTTTTAAAAAAATCAACCACATAGACAAGAAAATTAACAATTTCGTCGTCTAAGTAGTTTATTTTAAAAAAAATGAAATACTTAAACGATGAAAACCCTACAATTTCGTCATCTAACTGGTTTATCTTAGACGGCGAATTGTTGCATTCATCGTCTAAGTGTTCACTAAAATGAAGAAAAAATTTCGTCGTTTCTTCAGTAAACTTTTATTGTCTAAAAACCTAGACGACGAAGTTTATTTCGTCGTCTAAGTTGTTACCTTGATAATGAAACAAAAAAATTTCATCGTCTAAGTACTTAGTCTACGACACTTAGATGACGAACCTTAGGCGACGAAATTTCTTCGTTGCTTAAGTGTGTTTTTCTGGTAGTGAATGAAGGCTTTGCAGCCTTGAGCTCTGATACCATACATCAAACTTAAATACAATATGGCCAAATTCGGTGGCCTTAGAAGGTGTACAGTGAGAAAAAGTACGGATCAACGTCTGGTCAATGACCGCCCAAGGTATCATTAACGTTGATGTACATTAGATCGATCTTTAATGGTGTTGGTTCTGGCCGCTGGGGAAGTCCTCACTACCGTTTCACTTCTCTACAAATCAAATCCCTGCAGGAAAAGATTTGTGGAATGCATGGCTACGGAGTTGCTGCTTCCAGGGATGAAGTCAGTGAGGATCCCCCAATGTCTGAACCTGGCTTACTTCAAGAGTTTTGGGATGAGCACACCATTGACATACCTGGGCTTTAGTATTACTACTTAAACCAGGTTTGGGCTAAGGTATTACTACTTAGTGTTGCTTGGTAGGACGGAAAGTAAACAAGAAGAAAGGCTTTGAGGCTAAGAAGAAGAAAGAAGAATATGATGAATATTATGGCTTCTAAAAATTGGAAGATTTCCTTTGATGATCAAATCACTAAGTAGATGTTGGTATTTATAGGAGCCAAACCCTAGTGGCTATTCCGTTAAATAAGGTGTACTTACATCAATTCAATACACCAATTAAGGGTACAGACGTGCTGCACTGATTCACGCACCTCATTCAAATCAAAAGGTCGTTCGTTTTGATAAATGTAGTAAGTTGACATTAATTCTCAAAGCATTTAGGGAGCAGGCGTGGCTTTTAGGGGCTAGAAATTAATGACAAAGATATTTGCGTATAAATTACTTAAACGAACCAATAAGTGGGCCTAGTTAAAAATAAATTAGGGCGAGTTGTTTACTAAATAAGCCCAATCTGGGGCACAGAGTAAAAGTTACAAAAACACTTGGCCTAAAAAGTTGCCTAATTCTTTATTCTAATTTTCACTCGCTCATAGTCAGCACGGGCAGTAAAGCGCTTGATAGTAGCGGCCGCAGATGTGGCGCGAGTATTTTCAACATACTTTAGACATGTTTGGCCTTCCTTCAGCATTCGCAGGGAAAAAAGTCGTTTTCTTGAAACTTGGCTTTCATTGTTGCCAATTCAGCTTGAAGTTGATCAATCACCGCTTTCTTGTTCTCAATTTGCTGGATGTCAGCTTCAAAATCTGCTGCGAGAGACTCAATTTTCTATTTAGTACCTCTCCACTTGCGATCCCTCTCACAACGTAGAGAGATTGCCTCTCCATCTACTCTCTCAACCTCATCAATGTTAAGATATAGACTAAGGAGTTCATTCAATTTTAGCTTCATCTCATCCAGAACATGAAGAAGGATGTGAGTGATAGCTCTACGAGCAACCTGGATGTGTGCGTGAACTACTAAAATGATGTTGGGGCCATCAAGTTGAAGCCCCACAAGTCTCGTAGATATGCTAGGGCGGTGCAAACTTCGTCAAGTTCTGTAGGCGGTTAAACCAGTTTTTAATACACTCTTGGCAACTTCATTAAGTGTCACTATCATTTTAGGCTCGCGGTATCTTGGATTGGCTTCAGAGGCATAAAAGGAAGGTAGGCTGACTCGGGGGGCATCATTGAGAGAGCAATTATGCAAGATGTTCTGGAAATGGCCCAGTGCCAAAGTTCCAAATGATAGGGAAGTTTCACCCGTGCTTGGGCCTTCCTCATTGATTTCATGATAAAAAAAAATATGATTACACACTAGAAAATTCAAGCACATAAAAGGCATAGGGAGTAAGCGGGAACACACCCTAGTTTGTTGGGGCATAACTTCAGATTCTTAATGAGAGAAACTCTTTGGAGGTACTACGTGTCCAAAGGCAGAGATTTTCTGAAAGTTTGGGCATAATAAATAGCAGACCCAGATAAGAACCAAAGGTGAAGCAAGGAGGATTCAAAAGTAAAATTACCTTTGTTGGGTTGTTGGTTTCTGCGATGAGAGTTTATTCTTCAAGAGGATGGGTGATTTCTTCTTCAACCACAATCTCTGCTACAACGATAACATGATCACCTAGACCTAAGAGCGATTGATCCATAATCTGAGCCTCAGTTTGGATTTGATGGATATTTGAAATCTACGCAAAGATCAAAACAACTGGCCATGTTCAGTGCAATAAGAATTTCCAATTTGGTTAGTGGGGGTCTCAGAATAACCTCAATAGTAGGTTCTTCTTCCATCCCTCCAGCAGCAGGGGTCTCACTGGTTTCATTAGCCACAAATAAACTCGTAGGGGGCATGACGACTGGAATGACATATTCCAAAGTATGAGACTCCGAAGCTTGGAAAAAAGAGCTCAGTTCACTAGACAAAAGTGGCTTGATCCAAAGAAATGGGGTGAGTTAAAGGAAGAAGTACCACTAAACCAGAAGAAGGGTTGGGTTCTGCTGAAGTATTCTCTACCATAGTAACCCACAGCTGCGAAAATCCTTCAGACTCTTTCTCTTTGATAGATGCTGAGGCGTTATAAGGACGATCACTCACAGTATCTTCAGAAGAACTCGTGCTAAGCATAAAATATAGAATTATGTTCCACAAAATACTGAGAAGTTGACTTAGTGGAGTGGTAAAGCCCTAAGATTTTTCTTAATTGGGCTTGAATTCGAACATCAACCATGTTATCCCATGTATTTTTTTTCTATCTTTCCAGCTTTTTTTTCTTCTATCTTTCCAGTTATATATTTAATTATTTCCGTTTTTTCTTATTTGTTTTCCTTTTCTTTCTTTGATAAATTGTCTTTTTTTCTCTTTCTTGCTTCCTTTTTATCTAGTTTTGTAAACAATATTTTTCTTTATTTCTTGCTACCATTTTTAACCCTTTTTTTTCTATCTTTCCAGCTATATATTTATATTGTTTCCTTTCCTTTTCCTTTTTTGATAAATTAACTATTTTTCCTTTTCTTGCTTCCTTTTTATCTAGTTTTGTAGACATTATTTTTCTTTATTTATTGCTACCACTTTATACAGTTATGCTTCTCTTCTATACAATATGAACCAATATTTTTTTATTTTGAGTATTTATATGTATACGCTAATTTTTAAATGTTTGGATATATTTTCCTTTCGATATTCCCCCCCTCAATACAAATCCTGGCTCCGCCCCTGCTTGTTGCCACCCTAGACTTCTCTGGAATTGCGAGAAGGATTGGTTGCTTTTTGTTTCCCTAAGCGAGTGGAGGTCCTTGTTTGGCTCACGACAGGATCGATAGCCATGATACTCGCAACAAGAAGCTTCTTCTTGGGTGATCGCCAAGAAGGAGTGTTGACCTTCCTGCCCAAACAGCGAGTTTTTTTGCGGCATACCTAAAAAACTTTTCAAATGTCGTTGTGAAAATCTTCTGAAAGATAGTAGAAGCCTCTTGTTTCCATACATATATGAAGCGTCATTTTTTCCATTTACGGAAGGAGCCAGTTGTAACGACCCGAACCAAAATTACGCACGAATTAGGTTTATCGCAAATTAGTCACATCGTGTGATTTGTTAACGACTTTTTTACTAAGCAAGAGTTAGATTTTATTTACTTCACAGAAGTCGTAGAGTATTTTATTTCGACCTCGTAAGAATTTTTGAGGAAGTTTTCAGATAAGCGAGCTATTTTTCATGATTTTTGAAAGTCTTTAAATATTAAAAAGTATTTTTTTTATGTCGGTTTGATCCAAACCATTGGTTCCTAATCAAATCAAATTTAGACCGTTGATCTGATCAGAAGCTTAGAGATATAAATAGTTTTTTTTTTATAAAAAATTTCTGAAATTCTGAAAAATTTGGAAACCCGTGACCTGAAACGAGCTGACTCGACCCGATTTTGTACCTGCTACGAATTATCGCCATTGCAGGAGATTTTGGTACTGTTTTGAAGCTATTTCTTTCCCCTTCTGATTCATATAGATACTTTTGGATTTTAGGGTGTTTAGGATTTGAATCGAGTCACTTTACCCATCGGTTTTCATGTTTAACCGACGATGGTGCTCCAATCATTTTTCAGCAACGAGGTGAAGTGGAAACGGTTGGGTTTCACCCCAAGGGTCCAACCCCTAAGGTTTAGAGGACCGAGAAGTGACGAAGGCGTTGGATTTAGATTTGGCTGGAACCTGATTTCCGGCGATTTTCGAGCCATGGGGTTTCGGGGCAAATTCCGACCGATTTATGCCAAAATGGGGGTTGGGCTAGTTGGAAGAGTTGTTGGCCTCATTGAAATATTTCCAACGAGGTGTCGAACGCTCTCATTGGAGCACTTCCATCGGAGACGCGTGAGACCTATGTGCCGCCACCTGTGGAGGGGCGTTAGGGCCATGGACGGCGGGGCTCCGACGAGGCAAAAATATAAAATTGACCAAGGGGTTTCCGAGGTAGTTTTTGAGTTGATTTTGTCACATTTTATCGAATTACAATAATAAATGAATATGTTATTTATTCAGAAGACTGTGATCGAGATTTCACCGAGGAAACTTTCGCCGGATCACAAAGCTAGTTGCGTATTGTGAATGGACACTTTAATTTCACTATTGTTTTGCGAGTCTACGGTTATGCATTTACAGTTATGTATTTTTTTAGTTATGCATTAGCTTGGATGCATACAACAAATTATTTTACACAAATTATTTTACACTTGGATGCGAGTCTACGGTTATGCATTGGCTTCTCGGTTGATCTCCGAGACGCTCTGGTAGGGCCAGGGACCTGACCCGTGATTTACTTAGTACCTAGGAGGGTTATGACAAACACCTGATCTAGGCATTCTTATGAATTAAGGATGATTGACTCAAGTCACTGCCTCCACACATCACACAGTACCCAGGAGGGTTAGAACAAATACTAGACCTGGACATGTACATTTTTAGACTCGCATCTTTATATATATATATATATATACACACACTCTTTGGAGAAAGGCATGATAGAAATATATTTCAATTTAAAATGAAATATTATTTTTCGTGCACTCACTCTAACAGTTTTATTATTTTATATGTCTTTCCATGAGCTTTTCGCTATCCTTTGCCCAATTTGCATTTTTTGTCCAGAGGTAGCATGTCATCGACGAATGCGTAGAGTTCATGTTACTATACTCATCTAATAAGTTCCTAGCTTAACCTACTAGTCCTATGTATTATGTAAATTAGAAGTCGCTCTGAATACTATGTTTAGTTTTCTTCCATTTGAATTGTATTTCTAAATAACCATCGAACTCATTGTAACCTTTTGAAATTAGTACATATGTTGTTTGTACAGTATTTGGTTAATTTGAGAAATCCTGATGGAATCGGTGTCCTACGGTTTGTTTTTGTAGACTTTTTAGAAGTGTGGTTTCTTTGTAGGTTTTGGGTTTCTTGAATTTTAGAGGAAACTCTGGCAATTTTTTTTTATAGGTTTTGTTGTCGTTAGGGCCTAATTTTCTTGTTTAGACAACTAAATCGGGGTCGGGTCCTTAAGCAACAAATTGTGGAAGTGCGAGAAATAGGTTTGGATCTATAGCTCTAGAATCCAAACAGGACCACCCACTTTATACTTAAAGGGAGCTGTAGACATCCAACTCATACTGCGATAAAGCAAACCAAGGACTGGTTGGGCCAAACCAAGCTTCTGACCATTGAATATTATTTTTGCCACCAACAGGAAGATTGAAGCATAGGTCCAGAGCTTCAGCGACGCCCACCTCTTCCTATTTGGCTTAATCAAGGGAAGCCCTCTCCTTATACCATGTGGTTTCGTCTACCTTAATAGTGGGCCATTTACCAAGTTTTACGTTAGTCTCTTTGTTGTCCCAATCGAGTGGTTTAACTTCTTCATGCTGAACTACCAAAGGTGCACACCGCACTAGTTGAGAAAGTGAAAGGATGTCTTGTGGGAGTCCAATTCCGGTCTAAGGATGACGTTATCCCCTTCCTGCAGTGAAAGAGTGGTGTAGGGACTACAACTGTTACAGTGTACTCGCCCTTGCATATGGGCCACGAAATCAGCAACAGTGTCCCCAATTAGTTCGTCGCAAATTTTGTTCTTGTAAGGGGCCATTGTTAAGACTTGGGAGTTAGATAAGGATGGCTCTTGAGTTTGGAGGCTAATGAAATTAGGTAAAGAAAGGTTTTGGGGTCAAGAGGCTAGGGTTGTAGACAGAAAATGCAGAATAATTTAACATTAAGTAGTGGTGTGGGAGGAAGACACGACTATTCAGAAGGACATTTGAAAAGCCTAAGTGAGGCTAGCCTCATCGTTTGAAAGGGAACGACACGTCGCATCCCTAAAAACCTCTTCGATTGCACTATGAGTTTATCTCAAGATTTGGGGAGAAATGTTTGGACCCAAATTGAAAATAAAAATCCGTTTTCAATAGTGGGCTAAGTTTATTGTGGGCCGACCCCTGCGGCCTACATTTTCATGCTTCAGTACGAAAAGAAAGTTTGGTCAGCGCGAGAATCCTAATAGAATAAGGAAAGCTCAGATTGATTAAATCTCAAATCTATAATCTATCTAGGATTCAGTTGTCCTTGCTCAATGAGGAGGTTATCAAGCCTTTATAAATAGATGAATTCAAGACGAATTACAGAGCTCTACACACATATGCAAATTTGTTCTCAGCAAACAAGCCTTCTCTCACGAGAAACAAGCAACGACAACAAAATTAGAATTTTCACCGGACAAGGTGTGGGAATTCGAAGGTTTTCTCTTGTTAAATGACGGCGATCGAAAGAGTTTTCACAAGATAGGGCATGAAGGTTCCGGAGGTTCAAGAGGTCACCCTCTATCTAGTGTTCTCAACACTCGCCAAGGAAATTGCTCTCTTCTGTGCCGGATAGGGTGTACAGAGTATCGATTTTCGTAGCTTAGCAGCGAGACATGAAACCAAAGTCTTGAAACACTTAGGCAAGAAGAACAAATTGGGTGAGGTTGGTGCTCGCTTCGCTCCAATCGCTAGTAAGGAATCAAGATCATTAGGCACAACACACATCAACTTTTTGCTCTCGGCAGTGGCACACCAAGCACGCACTAAAAGAGAGTTTATGAATTTCTAGTCACAACTACTTGCTGGAAAAATCGAGCCCAAACATTTTGGGTTGCCCAATGCGACTCAGGTTTAGTGTCTCATAATAACAAAAGATGACCCGTATCAGAAAAGTTACCCAAGTCACACCGTTCACCAGAATTTCGAGAACATAGTTCTTCGCATTGCCAAAGGTTGACTGACATAGAAGTCCAAAGTAAATTCGGTATACAACAAGCAGCAATAGGTTCCAAACCTATGTTAGCTGCGGAGATCAAGGTGCTTGATTTTGCAGCCTATAGGGAGTATCCCCTACAACGGGACCATTTACTCAATGGACGACTGAGGTTATACGAAAAATCTCTTAAAGTGAAGAAACCGTAAAGCGTTTTACAAACAAGGTCGAAAACATATGAGCAAGCTTGGAAAAAGATCGAAAGGAGCATCAGAAACAGTTCGATGCGTTCACTATAAGCCAGAATAACTTAGTGGCAAACGTAATTAGCCTTGGAGAGCGAATGCAACAAAATCTCGAAACTATCAATGCATTTATCGCTACGTTGGCTAGCGACAGGGAAACCAACGACGAAAGGAGGGAACCCCCACCCCGCGAGGAGTGGGAGCAGATAGTCCTTAATTTCATTGACAAGAGGGTGCCTGGTGCAACAAACGCTCTGATTGGTTCTACTAATCCTTTACCCTATGAGCGATAATGGGAACGACCACATAGTTACAAGCCGATTAGTTTCACAACATTCAGCGGTAATGGAACATAGCCCGCTGCAACACATATGGATGGCTTTAAAATCCAATGCAGGCCTTGGATGGACAATCCAAAGCTTAAATTAAGAGTCTTTGGTTCAGCACTTTCGGGATCGACTTTAGTCTGGTACACGGGGCTGTGACCCAACTCGGTCCCAACTTGGACAGATATGGAAAAGATATCGAAAACACCCGTAGCATATATATGCACCTATTTAGAGCCGAATACACTAAGAGCAAGACATCCCTAACCATGGCAGAAATAATAGACATCGCCATCGAAGGATCAGAAGAATGAATGCATAACAAGTTTGAAGGTACTAAGTTTGCATCCCTAAAAGAACTACTTGATACAGTGTGTCTGGCTCATCACGCATTCCAGGAAAGGGATAATAGGATAAATGATTCACAAGGTACTTACACTCCAAAGGCACCATACGTCCCAGAGAGACATAAATTTGTGTCGGCGGCTTATGTAGAGGAGCCAACAGAGGAAGAGTCTGATTCAAAGGATGAAAATGTGGCAGCGTTGGAGTTGGTATCACGGAACTTGGTAAGTCTAAGAAAATAATTCCCAATAAGGGAATGGTTAAAGTTCTGACAAGTGCATTTGCTAAACAAGAGTTTGAAACTTATATGTACAATGCCAACTTAGCACATGAAATCGTTGAGGACTTAATCGAGAAAAAGATGATAAAGTCAGATTTTTGTGCTTACCCCACTGCGAAGCAGATGAAAGGGAAGAAGTATTGTAAGTTTCATAACATGTGGAAACATACTACCAAAGATTGTGTCAAATTGAAGGACCAGATCCAAAGGTGGATCAATGATGGGGAGCTCACAGTAGATCCAGCACCCATGCTCGCACTAGTTGACTGCCACGCATTTGTTGACCAAAATGTGGGGATGGTGGACTTAATAAAGGAAAAGACAGTACTCGGTCATGGCCAGAAGGAGTGGCCGCAAATATCTTTTGCGAGGACAGAATCCCTGAAATTCTGGATGACCTCATTGAAGCAGGGGTAGCGAGGGTGCCATATCTCACGAGAACGAAACTATGATAATGAACTTAGAATTTTCACTGGACAGGGTAGGGATTTGAAGGTTTTCTCTTGTCATACAATGGTGAATGAAGGAGTTTTCACCAGATAGGGCGTGAAGGTTCTGGAGGTTGTAGAAGTCACACTCTATCCAGTGTTCTCAACACTCGCCAAGGAAATTGCTCTTCTCTGTGTGGTATAAGGTGCACAGAGTATGAATTTTCGTGGCTCAGCAGCGAGACATGAAAACAGATTCTTGAAACATTTAGGCAAGAAGAACTCATCGGGAGAGGTTTGTGCTCTCCTTACTCCAATATCTTATAAGGAAGCAAGATCATCAGGCGCAACACACATCAACTTTCTGCCATCGGTGGTTGCACGCCAAATACACATTAAAATAGACAGTTTGTGATTTTCTAGTCATAACTACCTGCTGAAAAAATCAAGCCCAAACATAATCAAACAAAAATTCTAAAATATATATACTTGAAAGAATTCGGAAACTGGGTTTTGTTCGAAGACACAAACTATATCGTATAGGTTAGCCAACTATAGGTTAGCCAACTATTTTCTTTGGGATCCATTTGCATTACCCAATTATTGGTTAGCCAACTATTTGCTTTTTGGTATATATAAAACATATATACCCACGATGTAATCATATTCATGTTAAATGACATCAATTAAAACCAGGTAGCTAGATAGAGCTCGAGCTCTGGGACTGGGCTTTTCTCTCCCTCATTGGTTGAAAAATAAGGGGATGAAAGAATTGAAGAAAGTAATAGTCTTGAACAAAGTATGCAGTAGCGAGGTAAGGATAGAGTTGGAAATTTTAGTGACAAAAAATTAATGGAGATGTAAATATTGATTTGGGAGGCGTGAATGGATACATCTAATGCAATAACCTAAAGTTCTTAAAAGTTAAATTACCGAAATCGTCCCTTATGTATGACATTTTATAAATTTTAATCCTTTATGTATGACATATATTACTTTGATCCTTGAAATTTACATTCCGGTATCACTAGTCACTCAAGTATGACATGTATTACTTTGGTCATTCAAATATGCCATGTATTACTTTGGTCATTCAAATATGCATTTCAAATTCACTCTACCAAAGTGAATTGAGTAAAGTGGTAGGCGAAAGTAAAATTGAGTGACCAAAGTGATATATGTCATTCTTGAGTGACTAAAGTGATAAACGAAGATAAACTCGAGGGACAAAAACATCACTAAATGAAACGATATGATATAATACAATGTGTATTTAAAGACTTATTTGAAGTAGTATCGATTAACATCGCCACTAAAATGATGTATTCTATATTGAACTGAACGTGCATAGTTTTCATATACAGTTTTATAGCAACTCCAATAATATCATCTAAAGTTTGCCTATTTTTATTCAAGGGATAATTGCTCGGATGATCACTCATGTATGACATGTTCTAAATTTTTCTCAGTCATGTATGTCAAATATTATTGAGGTCACTATCAAACTACACCGTCAGTCATGTATGTCAAATATCACTGGCGTCGTTAAAATAAAGGCAGATGCTATTCACATGCCATTCATAAGGGCTTTTTAGGAAATTTACAATTTCTCTCTCTCTCTCTCTCTCTCTCTCTTTCTCTCTCTCTCTCTCTCTCTCTCTCTCTCTCTCAATCTCAACCACGAGATCAAAGCAAAACCACCTTCCTCGTTGCTAGACCCTCAACCACCATACTACGGTCCAGTTCTCGTCCTTCATCATCTTTCCCAGTCGTGCTGCGCCTCCTTTCTCGTTCTCAACGTCGTCAGCAAAACAACGGTGAGATGGTGGCGACATGTCCTCGCGAACCCGATAATCAAATCCGGCCGGTAGCTGTGGTGGTGGTTGTAACAACCTAGAATTTTTGAAAATAAAGTTATATTAGGATTTGAATTTTGTATTGTTTTAATTATGGTTTACGTTTTGATTTTATATATGTACATACAAGTAGTTCTAGTACTTATATTATATTGTACGATTTCTTTATATATATAGAGCCCTTCCACTAAGGTATACCTATTTTTGGTTATTTTCAGGTATAAGGCATTACACAAACTTTTCGATCACATTTTAACATCTCCACCGTCCAATTATTAGGTCTCTATAAGTAGATCATTCCTGTAAATTTTCAGCCAAAATGGTGATCGTTAAGGTATCGAACTAGGTTAAATCAAGGGCGGACCAAATCTGCCAAACCTGAACCGTTCATACTTATAAACTTCAATTGCAGTTTTGGATACTTTAACAATCACCATTTTGGCTGAAAATTGATAAGCTTGATCTACACATTAAGACCTAAGATCTAAATGGTGGAGATGGTAAAATATGATTGAAAAGTTGGTGTACTGCCATATACCTGAAAATGACAAAAAAAATGTATATCTGAGTGGAAGGGTGTTGTGTGTGTATGTCTATATATATATATATATATATATATATGAGACCGTTGTGTGATCCAAATATATATATAATTATATATATTATTGGGGTATATACATGTAGATATCGAGTGGTTTTTTTTTGGGGGTCTGAAATACCGAGTGGTAAGGTATTCTTTGAGTATATATTAATTGGGTTTGTCAGCTATTTAATGAGTTTTTCTATTGGGACCTCCTAAATTTTTTCACTACACCTCCTTGCTCTCCACACCTCCACTTTTATTTTGATTATAGAAGATTGCTCTCTAGACCTCCCATTAAATTTTCATTTTACCCTTATTGTTGGAATTCATATATAACACATTGAATTTCTCACTACACCTCTTATTTTCTCACTACATCTCCAATTTTCATTTTCATTTTCAAATATATTACCAAAAGAACTAAGGTAAAATTTCATAAATTATTTATTGATGATACTAGTTCCGAACAAAACACATAATTTATCAATGAAATAACAAGTTTGAATTATTGTAGAGTAAAATGGTATACTTTTAAAATGTGGAATACAAATTTTCATCGATCTCAAACATATACACTACAAGAAAACAGCACTTAGACCACGGAAACGTAATTGTTCCGTGGTCCAAGTGACACTTGGACCACGGAGACTTATCCGTCGTCCAAGTCCCACCAGGACGACGGAGACTACCATATCCGTCGTCCAGGTGATCACCTGGACCTCGGAGTCTTCTCCGTCCTCCAGGTGAACACCTGGACGACGGAGATGGTATTCTCCGTCGTCCAGGTGATCACATGGACCTCGGAGTCTTCTCCCTCCTCCAGGTGACCACCTGGACGACGGAGATGGTATTCTCCGTCGTCCAGCTTCCACTTAGACGACGTATCGACACCTCCGTCGTCTAAGTGAAGCATTATATAAAACCGATGCCAAACTCTCTTCATTCCATTTGAAGAAGAATTGAAGGAGAAGGGAGAAGGAGAAGGCCAGGAGAAGGAGAAGGGATGATCGGATCGGAGAAGGCTAGGCCAGGCTAGGCCGAGATCGATCGAAGAATCAGGATATATAAGGGATCTCCGCTGACTAGCTAACTAGCTTAATTAACAGATATCGAGAAGGCCAGCAGGTACGTACGCAGTTAAAATTTGCTTAATTAATATATATTTAGTGAAAACGTACGTACATATATATACATGCAAGGATGTTAGCTATATATATATACAGATCGATTAAATTACGTACGTAATTGATGGATTGATGTAGATCGAGTACGTATAATTAAGCGTAAATTAATTGACTAATATATATATATATATGTAATAATTAATTAATTATAATATTTTGTAGCAGTATGCATGGACAAGAGTTGGATGAAGTTGAAGAATAGATGTGATGTCCGGTATATGGATGAAATTAGCGAATTTGTGAATTTTGCGATAGAACATGGTCAAGGAAAGAAACGTTTCAGGTGTCCGTGTCAGAAATGTCTTAATTGTCAGTATGCGGAGGTTAATGTTATGGTGCAACACTTGTACGAAAATGGTATGATGTGGAGTTACACTACATGGAGCGAGCATGGTGAAGCAGTAGAGTTCAGCGCAACAGACTTCAGCTCAGGGTACAGTTACCATGGTGCCTCATCCAACGGCAGTGGTGCCGGACCCCCAGCTTGCAACCCAACTACAGATTTGGTCCATGATGCGTTTCCGGGATGTAGTCATGGTGGACACCAACACCAAAACGGAGGTTACAGTACCACTCATGAGCATGATGGCACATTCCCCGCAGCTAGCTTGGCCACTGACACCAGCGAGATGGATAAGTACAACCGGATGCTACTTGAAGCGCAGACCCCGGTGTTCCCTGGATGTCGAGAGAATGTGTTGCAATATGTGATGGAGCAAATGAAGATAAAAGTGAAGCACAAAATGTCAGTGAGTGCTTTTGACGAAATTCAGGAGCAAATATGTAAGTTGCTTCCTGATGATCACAATCTTCCTAAATCTCATTATAAGGTTAGAAATATCTTGAGCAGCCTCGGCCTAAAGTACAGGATAATTGACGCATGTCCAAATGATTGTGTGCTATTTTACAAAGAGTATAAAGATTTGGACTATTGTCCCGTATGTGGCCAGTGCAGATTCCAGTTGAATAGGAAGAGTTCGAAAAAGAGAATTCCTGTGAAAGTTGTTCGATATTTTCCCTTGATTCCCAGATTGCAGCGCCTGTACATGTCTCTACACACAGCAGAGGCCATGCGATGGTACGCAGAAAAGCGAATAGATGACGATGTCCTGCGACACGCCGCGGATGGGGAGGGTTTCAAACATTTCGACAGAGAATTTGGAGACTTTGCTTCAGAGGTTAGAAATGTTCGACTCGGCCTATCTACAGATGGATTCAATCCTTGGGGAAGTAATAGCTCCGCCGTCAGCACTTGGCCAGTTATTCAGATGCCGTACAACTTGCCTCCATGGATGTGCATGAACAATGAATTTAATTTCCTTACCCTACTAATTCCAGGTCCTGAATCTCCAGGGAAGTGCTTAGATATCTATCTCAGACCTTTGATCGACGAGCTAAAACTGTTGTGGGAAAATGGAGTCCCAACTTATGACAAATTCACTGACACGATGTTCACGATGAAGGCTGCCGTAATGTGGACGATCAGCGATTTTCCAGCTTATGGGATGTTGGCAGCCTGCAGGACAAAAGGATATAATGGATGTCCTATATGTTTGGACGACGTGAACTCTAGTTGGCATGCGGGGAATGTGTGTTACTTGGGTCACCGTAGATGGCTTCCTCACGACCACCCGTGGCGACAGGATGAAGCTCATTTCGACTGGACGGTAGAGAACAATCCTAAACCCTGTAGTTGGTCGGGCGAAGAGATTTTAGAGAGGTTGAGCTATTTCTACTTTGGTGTGTTGAGCAATGACACGGATGTAAAGAAATGCAATCCAATTCCTCCACATGATCTGAGCTATTGGGATCACAAGAATATATTCTTTGAACTCCCTTACTGGTCGAAGTTGAAGCTGAGGAACAACTTGGACGCGATGCACATAGAAAAGAATGTGTGTGATAGCGTGGTGAGAACAATTCTTGGTATTAAGTTCAAGACTAAAGATACTCCCAAAGCGCGCAAAGATTTGGAATCAATGAATCTACGTCGTCCCTTGTGGTTGAGGAGGGATAGGAAAGGAGTGTACAACAAGATGCCAGATGCACCTTACACAGTGAAGCCGACGCTTAGACGTTCTGTATTTCACTGGTTTAAGGGCGTTCGTTATCCGGCTACGTATGCAGCTACTATAACTGGAGCAGTGGACGAGGTGCAACACAAGTTTGTTGGTCTAAAGACACATGACTATCACGTTATGCTGCAATGTCTGATTCCAGTGGTAATTCGACCATACTTGCCTCGGGACGTCGTAGAACCAATAGTGGCATTGTGCAGGTGGTGGCAGAGGTTATGCGCCAGAGAATTACAGAAGTCAGATGTGGTGGAATTGCAACAACAAATTCTGCACATCATTTGCAAACTAGAGAGGATTTTTCCCCCTGCTTTCTTTGACATCATGATTCACCTAATGATCCACCTGCCCGAGCAGGTACTCATTTCTGGTCTGGTCCAGTACACTTGGATGTATCCTCAAGAAAGGTACGTACGTACAACTAATTAATTAATTTGTTCCACTGGAGATTATATGTATACTAGCTAGCTATATGTACTTATTCTTATTGTACGTTTGATTTTGTAGACAGCTTGGACAGTATAAGTCATTCGTCAAAAACAGGTCGGCCCCGGATGGCTCCATAGCAGAGACACACCTAATGCATGAGTGTGTTACTTACTGCAACAGGTACCTCAAAGATCCACCACCTCCCACTGCCTCCGATCGCAGTTCCCGCATCAATCTTTTTGTCGTCACCAATGTCGTCCGACCGTTTAGAGGAGTATTAAAGGAATCGTTAACACGGGAAGAACTTATTGAGGCACATTGGGTAATGTTGCGAGACTGTGACGAAGTCGAGCCGTACATGATGTCATACAGGGAGATGCTTCAGGCGTTATATCAAAACAAGAGTTCGGCGTGGATTGAGAAAATGGTTAAGAAGAAGTTTCCCGATTATTTCTTCCAATGGGTACATACGTACTTCTCGGTATTTAATTAGTAATTTATATACGTACATATCGATCATGTTTGGAGAAAGTCCAAATTAATTTACCCTTATATTAATTTGCCCTTCTTTGCAGATGATTGATCTGCAAAAGTCTGAAAACCACGGCAGGTGGTGGTCATGGCCAAAGCACTTGCTAGCAGGGAAGCCGGTTAAACACTATCAGTCGATACAAACTCTAGCTGGTATGAGGATGAGCCTTTCGCTCTCGCCACCTTAGTTCGGCAGGTGTTCTATCTCGACGATCCGAAAGCCGGTGAAGGGTGGAAAATAGTGAACAATATCTCTCACCGAGGAATATGGAATACAGAGACAATCGAAGGGACACCGGCGTTGACTGAAGATGCTGCTGAACCAGAAAGAGACATTCCTGCCTATCAAGAGCCTAATATTTCTGTCATCCGCTCCGATATAATGGACCTGGTTCAAGATGGTGAACGGTTACCCATAACTGATGGTTGTACAGATCTAACTGAAGATGAGATTATCGATGAGATAGATGAAGAAGACGAGCAGGAAGAGGACGCAGACGAGGACTCAGGTTATTCGTCGGACGATGTTGAGTACGATGACGAGGATGAGCCGTCGTCTAACGGGGATGAGGACGATGATGATTATGACGAAGAGTACGGTCATACGACGAGGGAGATTAATTGGTAAATAATTATTGTAATTATTGTAATATATGATCGATGCAGATTTACAGTAATTAATTAATCCGAATTATATATCCTAGACAACGGTGTAATTAATTAATCTAGCAGATCGGATCGATCCATCAATTTTTTAATTATATTTTTGAATCAGAATAATTGAACGGACATACAAATGACCGGGACGACCTAAACCGGAAACCCTAAGGCCCTAACCCCTGAATTCGGGGTTTATAACTTGGACGACGGAGAATGTCATTATCCGTCGTCCTAGTGTGTACCTGGACGACGGATATGGTAATTCTCCGTCGTCCAAGTGAACAAACCATAAACCCTAAACAGTAAGGCCCTAACCCCTGAATTCAGGGTCTATACACCTGGACGACGGAGAACGTCATTCTCCGTCGTCCAGGTGCAGATATCGTAATTTTTTCTAAGACAACGACCATCTAGACCTTCTTCCAATGCATATTCTTTTTGTCAAGACTTTAGAGTAAACAATTCTTGGTGTGTGAGCTTCGACGGTTCGAAAATCGGAGTTGCGAAATGCCTTGTATCCACGTTTCCGGTTTATGAAATTATCAATTTTGCGGTTGACTATGCCGATCAAACCCTTCCCGAACTTATTATTTTATGGTCCTTTGAAGACAATTATATATTATGTTACGACGAACATATCCAACGGTTGTTTTGTCCAAATTCAATTTCGTTAATACTCTGTTGCAAATGAGCCTCTGCTCATGGACACTTAAGTCGTAAGGATAAGTGGATACTTAACAACTTTCAAAACGAAAATATATTCGTCGGTTCAAATTTAACTGTTCATATATACGATGCGTTCATCGATATTGGACGACTATTTCACTCCAATGACAGATCGCTAAATACCTAGCGAATTAATTTTAAACTTTTTTTTACGTAAATTGAACCTGGACGACGGAGAAGGTCCTTCTCCGTCGTCCAGGTTCAATTTACCATGGCGGTTCGATTTTTTTTAATTTTTTTTTCAATGAATATTTGACTTGGACGACGGAGATGTGGTTTTCTGTCGTGCAGGTGTTCACCTGGACGACGGAAAACCACATCTCCGTCGTCCAAGTCAAAAATCATGGCGGTTCGATTTACCGCCTGAATTTTCGGCGCCGCTTGAATTTCCACTTAGACGACGGAGAATTGATTCTCCGTCGTCTAAGTTCAAATTTATGGCGGGTGAAACGTCCCGCCCATTAATCACGCGCCGCTTCGAAAAAATTTAACCCTTCACTTAGACGACGGAAAACACTGTTTCCGTCGTCTAAGTGCACTTAGACGACGGAAATTAGTGCTCCGTCGTCTAAGTGAAACTCTATATATAGGCCGAGGCTCATCTTCTTTTCCTCATCCCATACAACATTAATCTCCTCTCCTCTCTCTCTCTCTCTCTCACTCCGGCGATCCTCCTCCGGCGACGCTCCGATGACATTTTTTCCGGCGTGGTTCCTCCTCTCCGACGACTCAACTCTGACGATATTCCCGAAAACTCCGATTCGGTAAATTTCTATTTTTCCCTTATTAAAATAATTTTTATTTAATTAATTAATTAAATTCTAAATATAATTAATTAGTATAATTTAATTTATTAATTAGTTTTAAATATTTAATAAATGATTAATTTTTTTATTAATTAATTAAATCATAATTATTGTTATTAATACTAATTAAATGAATAATTGTAAATTTATTGTTATTAATTAAATAAATGATTAATTACTGTTATTAATTAATTAAATGGTTAATTATTGCATGATAAATAAAAATAAATTATTGCATGTAATTAAAAATTATTAATTAATATTTACGTGTATTTTCTAGTAAATTAATTAGTAGTACGTGTTCGATTTAAATTTAGTACATAGGCTTGGTTTATTAAGTCGCACTCTTTGGAATAGATGGCGCCTCTTTTCCTAGCTTATCTCCTTAACCCCTCGTGATGTGTGGATTTCATCACCGCACACCATAACCTAAGTAAAGTTATGGACACGAGGTTGAGGGCGGAGTTTGCAAAGGACTTGAGGGAGTGTAAATTTTCGAAAAATTGGCCGAATGTCGGATATGGTGTCTAGAAACGGGTTATGACTGGTGACAGGATTTGGACTAAGAAAGACTTTTGTCGAAATTAGTCATGCCTCTCGCGTTATCTCTATCCCTAACTGGCCATGTTTTTCGATTTAACCAAGGCTGATTAATTGAAAATTTATACTTTATCGCGCGGGTCGCACGTCCATTGAACGACCGAAAAAGTCAAGCTAGTGTACTCTATTTAAATCTTAACCGTACTTAATTAGCGTAAAATTTTTAGCTGTAATTATTATGGTAAGTAAGTACGTATTTTAACAACGTTCTCATTATAAGGTTATAAATGGCTCCATCCGGCAAGAAGAAAGCCCAACAGGAGGCAGAAGATGTCATGCTCCGCCAGTTGGCGGAGCAAGTCGGTTGGGAATTACCGGAGGGCAACGACGCCCTCAATCCGCACCCTTCATCTGGTCCGTCCGTAGCGCCCTCTGGGGAAATTCCCGCTCCCCCATTTATCTCGAGCGGTGATGACGTCGACCCTTTCCAATCTTCGACGCCCGGTACCCATTCAACGGGAAGTACTCAGGCGTCCTCGACCGCCGAATCAATCATGTACAGCACCCGTCGTAGGCAAAGGAGGGCCCCCACTGACCCGGAACCGAAAAAGACTCGGGGTCTCGTTAAAGGGGGCAAAGCGGAGCGTATTTGCAAGGCGACCGGGAAAAAGATCGACTTGCCCTACGACGAATTCATCGGTGGCCCTCCCACAGCTCAGCTAGCAAGTCTCTCGGCGCATAGCATCGGGTCAATCGTCCGTAGCCGAGTTCGAATCACTGCCCCTACTTGGAAGGAGGCGCCGGATCATGAGAAGGCGAAAGTCTTCAAAGATCTTTCGGTACGTAATACGTCCAATTTTAGTCATTATATAATATTGTTAATATTAGTTATAATTTCATAATATATACGATTATAATTTTCTATTTATTTTTGATAGAAACAATTTGCGGTGGATCCGACACCGGCCATGTTGAGGCATATCAACCAACCGCCAACTCCATCTACAAAGATTGGAAGTACAGGCTCCATCAGTACTTCCAAACTTACGATCCCTCGCCTCCCCCCGTAGAGCTGCGTGGGGATAGAGAAGATGAGTGGGAGTGGTTGTGTAACCACTTTGCCGATGAGTCTTTTAAGGTGTTAATTTACTTCTTTTATAATTCAATTAAGATAATTGAATTATTTAAATTCTAGTTATTAATTTTTTAATGATTTAATTATGTTGTGTAACAGAAATTCTCCGGTGTCAACAAAGCCAACCGGGAGAAGAAGGACAAACATCATACTACCGGCGCCAAACTGTTCATTCAAATAGCCAAGGAGCACAAGGATAAGGGCTCCAAACACCCTTATCTTGATGCAAGCATAAGCGCGTACGTGACGCCTGGACTCGATAATGAAGCGAGTCAATGCGGCGTAAGTGATATATATATATATATATATGTGCTTTTAATTATAGTAATTATTATTTAAATATTTTTTCATTATAATAAATTAATTATTCTTTTGTAGGCAAGGGTGATAGAGCGTGCGCAGGAAGAGTTGGCTAACACTCAGCTTGCGTTCCCAGATGTGCCGCCGGAAGACCTGCCTCCTCTATCCTTAGAGAGCCAAATTGCAATCGCGGATGAGGTCTACGGTCGTAGAGCTGGCAAGGAGGTTAGGCACTTCGGGCCTAGGGTGGTACGAGATTTGTCGACGACCTCCGACTCATCATCTACGGGAGGTTCGGCCCAGCGGAGAAGGACTACGGCTGCGGCCGTCGAAGCAGCCATTCAAGAGGCTCGACTCGCACGAGAGGAGAATCGACTTGCACGAGAGGAGAATCAATCCATGCGGCAAAGACTTGACGAACAACAAGCACAAATAACCCAACTCATCGCCCTCATGCAACAAAATCGAGAAGGATGTCAACCTCCTCCGAACCCACACCCCGACGACAACGACCCGGCTGGAAGCGGAGGACTCGGCGGCGCATCTGCTCCTCCAGTGTATTAGCTAGCTAGTTAATTATCGCGTTTCTTTATTTCCGAGTTACGAACAATATTATATAATTTTTATGGGTTTTTAATTTGGATGTTTATGTAAAAATTAATTAATTATTTAATACATTAATTAATATTAAAAATTTAGTTTATTTAATTAATTTGGACTATTTTTCATTATTTAAATTAAATTAATAATTTTTATTTACAATTTATTTATTTTTTAATTAAATAGGCACTTGGACGACGGAGATTATGTTCTCCGTCGTCCAGGTACCTTAACCCTAAACCCTAAACCCCAACCCCTAAACCCTAAACCCTGTCATTCTCCGTCGTCTAGGTTCATACATGGGCCACGGAGAATGTCCGCGGTCCAAGTGAACTTGGACGACGGAGAACTAATTCTCCGTCGTCCAGGTGCTTGGACGACAGCACTTGGAGCACGGACCTTGGACGACGGAAAACTGCACCTAGACGACGGAAATGGTCCGTGGTCTAGGTGAAGTTTTCTTGTAGTGATATATCTCTAGCTACTACAAATAATTCATTCACAATATACTACTTTATTTGACTGTAGGTATGAATTTGTTTCAAATAAAATAATTTTTTATTACATATTCATTTAATAAATAAAATATGAAATCATTCTAACCTAATCTCATCATCTTCAAGTGTGATAGTTCTCCAAATTGTAGTAACTCTTTGTTCGTACCAGTAAGTCGCTAACGCCTTTTCTTTTACCCATCTTTGTTAGATTCTTGAATGTCACCATCGGACTCCATAGGTTTATAAGACTTGAACATACCATTCATTTCACAGCAAAATTTTATTTTCGGTCTCTCCTTTGTGTTACCAATTTTTCCAGAATCGGATCTTCGAATAACTATGACAATATTGTTCTTCATCCCTTCTACACGAACCCATTCCATTAATTCTGCTTTACTTTTAAATATCTGCACAAATAAATATTGTTCCACATTCACAACTGAAACTTTGTTATAACTTTTAGACCATAAACACTAGTTTACCTTATTCATACTAAATTAATTAGTATGATTTGAGGGTTCCATGTCAACCCCATTGCATTGGATAGAGGCTCTACTATGATGTTCTTCATGCTGTAAGTTAAATAAGATAGTAGAATTAACACAGATATATCACCTATATATACTTAACAACGTTCTTAGCATGATGCAAGAGAAAAAATAAAAGAAGAAATTAAATAGCAAGATAATGCTTATCAAAGATAGTACAAACAACGGTTCATGTGAATTCACATAGTAAATAAATATAGTAAGAACTTGATATCTTACTAAATGCACCTCACTCTGTTGATATATAATATGAAAATGTCCAGTCAAGTTGTAGTGCAAAATCTGCACATGTACACATACATGCATATATATATATATATACACACATATGATTCCAGTCTGCTCATCATGTCTTATATGCGGAATCTCAAACATAAATTTGTAATCTATAATTTACAATCTCAGTATATGATTGACTAGCTATTTAGAACATAAAAGTAGTAAATAGTATATGTTTATGCCCATACATCATTTGGTCTAACTTTGGAAGCATGCACACAGTAGCTAATTAAATCTGTGTTTAAACCTAATTGCTAGACGAGAACTACACTACCTACCAGGCTCCAAGTCCTTTAATCTTAGCTAGGCGTACCAGAACTACGCTATCGATTTTGCAATTGTATGAATTACAAAGCTTTCAAGGAAAGCAAAATTGAAATTACCTGGTGTAATGGTCCATATATGAAGGAGGATTAATTCTTATCAATCTCGTAGTTCACAAGGTCATCGCATAATCATCTCAGAAAGAGAAGAAGTTGAAGGTGTCGTGCAAATATAGGTTTGTCGACTAAACCTGTAGGTTTTAGGAGATTTTTAGGGTTTTATTTCATGTCTATAATTCTAATTTTGCAAAGGAATAATTATGTAATCATCTAACATAAAATAAATAGAGGTTAACTGAACAAATGGGGAAGTCCCAATAGAAAAATTTCGATTTAATTAGCAGATGTATTAGGATTGGATTTAGAAGCCCAAACTCGTTGTCATTAGTTCTTTAGAAAGCCCAAGTCAACCTAAGTTCCTTAGTCGAAGAAGTTACAACAATTGACTAACAATTCAGCTCTGTCGTACGCGGCAAAAGCAACAAACCCAGAAAAAATTGAAACCCAGAATCTTATCTCTCCTCTAACTTGAACCATTGTCTCATCTCTTCATCATTTTCCTCCATATTCTTTTCTTACTCATTAAGCAAGAAGACATCATAATCTTTTAGTTACCAACTTACCCAATATAGTAGGAGGTGGATTCGTAGGTTATGGACATGGCAAGTCTATTGCAAACGTTTAAGCTCTCTCTAGTTTTCATATTCAGTTTTGCTTCTTCCATCCTCATCTTGAGTTTAATTTTTAGGTGCTTGTACAAACCAATAAATAGCTGGGCTTGTTTCATTTTATTGAGAGTTTTCTGGGAATCTTGTATATTTATAAAAGTGAGGAAGTTACAGAGTTATGATTTAGAAATGAAGACAAGGAAAAAGGAGGAGCAAAATGAAGGGATTAGTTGTGAAAGATCCCGTAGGTGTGGGAGTTCTTTGAAATTCGAAGGTATGTCTCAATCTTAGAACTTATATAGCTTTGAACAATTCTGTTTAGAACCCAAAATACATACTGAAACTAGATTAAGATCATTGAAAATATTGTTTTGTTTGTGTTGGTGCCTTAAGTTAATTCTCGAGTGTTTAGATTTATGTTGCTATGTTTTTCTTGCTTAGTTATGTGGTATAATCTGCTATTGTTTCACATGATTATAAAATAAATTTTACTAGCCTTTCTAGTCTGGTTACGATATAAATTGAAAGTACTTCATATAGTTTTTAGTACTCTAAAAACTGTTAAATGTCATTGGTTAGTCTCGTAGCTAAGTTTAGTGATCACAACTCTTTATCTAGTCCTTGACTTGAGAACCATTGGTATGATTGTAAAGCTTATATTTCAAGCATAAATTGTGCTTGGATTTGTAAAATTTTATGGTTTGTGTATGTGTTTCACATGTTAAAGTTGACTTTGAAAATAGAACCTACTCTTTTAAATTGGTATATATTATGATATTCTGATCTCATCGCCTTTAGGTTGAATACTAAGCAATTATGTTTGTTTTCTGCTGTTAATGTCTTTACAAAATTTTAGAGGATCTGTTTTTTTATCATGTCAGACTTTATTTCACCCAAAAATGAGTTTTTCTGATTTAGTTATGATATTTCAAAATTAGCGGTTTGCACAGTGTAAACTACTTTTCTTAGTTCCTGACCCTATGGTGTTTTGGTTTAAAACTGTACATTTTGGTTCCTATTTTGGAGAAGATGTCTTGATAAAAATTGTAAATGAACTGTTAATGATTGTGTCAGACTAATAATGTTTTTAAAATAATTTTTTTATAATTTTTTTTTTATGATTTTTCAAAATTGGAGTTTTTACAGCTTAACCTGAATATTTGGATTTCTGACCACGTGATATTTTGGTCGAAAACTGTACAAATATATTTATATTCAATAATAGGTATTTCATGAAAGTTGTAGTAGACATATTAAAGAGCATCTCAGTATTTGATTCATATGAATACGATTTTTCTACATTTAGTTATGATTTTACAAATATTAGATCTGTTGCAACATTTTCTGAATTTTTCTGCTGCACTATCATTACTTTTCGAGTGCATAAATGTTTATGACATATTTTAATACACATTCCTAGCTTTCAAACAAGACCAAGCTTGTTGTTTTTGGATTTCAGATGAAGTACTTATGCTCAACACAAAGTTGATTTTCTTGTTCAAATTGAGTTGTAGTTTCTGATTTGGTTATGCTTTGAATCATTGTTTTTCTTTTGTTAGAAGAAGTAGTTTTGTCAAGGTTTGTTTAAGAAGTTGTTTACATCTACTCCTTGTGTACTTGAAAAGGATTTCAGACTTTTTTTATCTTTTGAATTGTACTTCAATTTACATGTTTTGGGACAACTAAGTCTTACAAAAATACTTTGAATTAATCTTAGTTCTATAAATCATCAAGATGTGTTACATGAATCTTTACTTTGTAGAAACTTTGCAGCACCTTAGTTCGTCTATTTTAACTCCTTTTCTTATATGATTTATTTATTTTTGAAACGTGGAAGTGTCTAGTTTCTATCTATGAAAGCCCTTTCTAAATTTCAATTTGGTTTAGTAACACAAAAGGCTTGCAAAAACTGATTTATAATGAAGTTTTTCTGAACGAAAACAGATTTTCAAAAAATCATAACTAATTGTGGAATTTTTTCTTCTTCTAGAAACTCAAACTCTCATATCTTCCTTAGTTTGTCCTCTGTATTTCATTAGAAGATGCTGAAATCATATTTTGCACCAGTTGGTGCAGTTTTTACGTCTTTTTACTGCTGGGTCAGAAAAGTTGCAGGATTTTCCCAGTTTTGCTCGACAATCCTTGTTTGTTATACATTGGAGTTTTCATTACATGTTTTCCAAATATTTTACTTGTATGTTATGCTAAGTTATGTTACTTTCAATATTAGGAATTAACTCCAGCTTGGTGTATCAACAAAATTGTGAAAAAAACTAGGGAGACCGGGGAACCTCTAATTAGTTGTATTGTTTGTTTGTTTGTTGCTTTGATGTTTAATTTATGATTGACATATTTGAAATGATTATATTCGAGTGATGCATTTATTTTGAGTTTATGAACATGCTTATATTGCATCATTTACATCAAGTATATTATCTGTGGGGGATAAGGAAGAAGATACAAAAGTTACTAGCTTTTTCGTAGTTGAGTCCATAACCTCTGCAAGTACCACGTCACCATCTATGCCCAATAATGCGCAAAGTAATATAGGAAAAGGTATTTCGGGACTGGCGACAGGGGAATGGACAAGATGACTAGCAAAAGGGAGTTAGGTGAAACTTGGAATGAAGGTTAATTCATACTGTACAGTATTTGGGGCCACCATTGTGGTTAAAATACATGGTATGGGACACATAGGCTCAATATACTTTACCGTATGGATTAATCAGAGATAGAAATGAACTAATTGTCATTATATTATTATTTTGCTATTTGTTATGTTGAAGATGATTCGCTTCCTACTGGGCCGACATGTTGAGCTCACCCCTATATAGATCTTGCAAGTATTCGCTGAGAGTGAAGATGGCCGATGAACCAAAGTTAGAAGAACCAAAGCTAGAGTAGTTAGACTTATACCAATAGATCTAGAGAGTTACCTTAATTTGTAAACCTCTTTTGTACAGTTTAAATTTACTATTTATGAAAATGAAAATGAAAAGGTTCCTGATTTCTATGTTCTGCCCAATTTTATTTTAACTCACACCTTGGTTTTTGGGGTAGTTATTTTAAAATTCATTCTAAAAATCGGGGCGTGATAATGAAACGACGACATTTCTCCCAATGTCGTTGCAGCACCCATCGGGAAAAACGACTTGATGGTGTCAACAATTGAGTTCAAGTCCATCGACGGCAGCATAAAGGTTGAGTTGTTGTTCAGATGTAGTAGCTTCGCCACAGCCGTCATTCTTCGGTTAGTAGAGGAAATCAGAGCATCCACCGCCATCGTGAACCGGTGGTGGAGGCCCTCCGAAATCGAGACAGGTGGCGGCGACGATGTCGTTGGTGTTGTTATTAGTTGGGCCGAAGTAGCAAAAGCAGAATTGGGGTTCCAGGGTGGTGTTCCACGACACGACCTCGTCGCCACCGCTCTTACGTAGTCTTGATCGAGTTATTCACCGAGGACAACACGAGAGAGAGAGAGAGAGAGTGTGTGTGTGTGTGTGTGTGTGTGTCTGTGTGTGAAAATATTTGGTTTCCATGGAATTTTCTAAAAAGTCCTTGTAAAATGACATGTGAAGGACTATTTTTAACAACGTTATCCAGTTTTTAATGTCTGTTAGAGACAGAGTGATCAAATTGACAAACGGTGTAGTTCGATAATGAACTTATTGATATTTGTCATACATGAGTGATCATTCGAGCAATTTTTTCTTTATTTAAAAATAGAAATAAAACCTATTTTAGCTAACCAATTATTAAAATTTACTCCTAGAACATTACTTAAAAATTAATTAAATTTGGAAAATTATTTACTTAATTTTGATTGGTTGAAACTAAATTTATTAATTTAGTTATTGAATGAATTTGTAATCTAGAATGAAAGAATTAATTACATTATTGAATATTTCGTTACTTATCATTTATGTTTTCGATATAGAAATAGGGGATGAAAATATGAAATATAGGAAATTCCTAAGTGAGATAAAGTAAATTCCTAAAATAGCTAATAAGATAGGGGAGTTGATGAGATTATCTGTTCGAGTTTTTTTTTTTTTTTGAGGTGAAACAATATAATACATTAAAAATTTAAACCCACGTATAAACGAAATTAAAAGAAAAAAGACAATACGAAAAAAAAATGAGGATTGGATTTATGCAATCGCTGGGGACGGTCCTGGTACTCTATTTAGTAGTCAGTGGTTGAGCAAAACCTCATGTTTTCAGCATTTTAGTTTTTTTTAATCTATACCCGCATTTACCGCCATTGAGTCCCAAAGATCGAGTACGAAGCGTACCTACATTATCGTCGTTTCCTCACCTTGAGTCGATAGAAAATCCAATAAACGAGGGAGCCAACTTTGAACGAGTTGCATTCAATCCCTACTGACAATACAATTTTCACCTAGGTCCCAAATTTGATACCCAACAGAACCCTCAATTGTCAAAAAAATCCTGAGGCCAATACCCAGCTTGATCCATAAGCCTAATGACCTAGACCAAGCCATACTCAAATGTTGACTTTGTTGACCACACCTCCAATTGATTGTTGTCGTTCATGGTCAATTGCTTCGTCGCTGGACCTAGGCCCTACCGGCCATCAAAAAATTCGTCGGACATAATCTTGGAGGCCACTGCCGGCATAAGAGAATACATCGATTTCGCCTCAAAACTTGAGCAAGCTTTGCCCAAGTTGCCAGTAGAAGACTCTGAACTATACATCCAGCAACAGTTGGAGCCCAACGACTTGCTCTTAATCTCACATAACTATATTCCATGTAGGGGTGGGATGTTTTACCGAAAAACTGAACCGAAAACCGAAATAAATCGAACCGAAACTCGTGGGACGGACTAATTTAGAAACCGAACCGAAATAAATCCAAACCGAATAACTTTTTATGGTACAATACTGAATAAAACCGAACCGTTCCGAAATGATATATGTGACAAAATTGTGTTTATTTCTTGAAAGGACCCAACCCCGATTCAGTTACCTAAATCGGAATCGAACTCCTTCTGAAAATACGATCCAACAAAAATTTTCCAAAATTTCGGCAGAGTTTTGTTACTAACGTAGAATTGCATAAACCTGCACCCTGAAAATAACACTTCATCCTATGCCACAAAAGCCAAACCGTGGGCACCAATCCCATCCGGATTTCTCAACATCAATATATGAATAATAAACAGTAAACAATACTGTAGTATATATATATCCGAGAAAATCCGTATAAATAAGTATCAGAATGTATCAGAGCGACCTCTAGAGTAAAATATATACAATATACACATCAGTAGGCGAAACAAGAACCTACTGGAAAGTACAGATAGCTCAGATCACTAGCCTCCAAACTGCGACGTGAAACACCAGAATCCGAACTGCAAACTGGGCACGGAAACCGAAAAGCCCAGGGGAAAGGCAAATAAAACGTTAGAGTGAGTGGACGAAAATAAATATATGCCTTTCACCAGTTTATATACATACTCAATGTAAAACAATGCGAGTTCGGAACACAACACAACACACATATATATATAGGGAGGTTGTCGGGCGAATCTCTCAAGCCCGACGTCGGGTGAATCGCTCAAACCCAACGGTGATAGGCCAGGAGAATCTCTCGACCCCGGCGGCACTCAGGGGAATCTCTCAACCCTGCTTCAGAGGAATCTCTCAACTCTGGGCCAGAGGAATCTCTCAACTCTGGTAGCATCGATGCAATAAATGCCAATCACCAATAACACATAATAACACCTCC
This sequence comes from Geum urbanum, assembly GCA_946800695.1. Taxonomy (NCBI): domain Eukaryota; kingdom Viridiplantae; phylum Streptophyta; class Magnoliopsida; order Rosales; family Rosaceae; genus Geum; species Geum urbanum. The sequence goes on along the minus strand of OX327003.1, from coordinate 47,029,383 downwards.
GAAAATAACATATATCTCAATCATCGTATAAAATAAATACGGAAATCATAAAATCCACGAACTCGCAAATCAACAGTGAAAATAGAAACTTGTCCACTCACAGATCAGCTAGCGCGAACTCGCGCTAATCTCGTGGTCCGGCGGAAGTTCCCTCGCCTGAAGCACGATCACGATCCCGATCTCGATCTCCTGAATATACATAAACATAACGGATCAAAATCAAAGTTCACAACCCTGTACTGGATCACGGAAACCAATCGTTCCCGGAAATATGCAATGCAGTACAAAATGAATAACGGAAATTCCGAAATCCCCACTCGAAAACCTCGACTGAAAATCGGCTAACCAAATCAACCCGAAAACCTCTGAACGATAACCAGGGCGCGATTACGAGAAAAATGACATTAATTTCATCAAAATCTGAAAATGTCAACTCCTCCGCCGTTGACCACCGTTGACCGCCGCCGCCGACGGCGGCGCGCCGTCAACGGCGAGATTCACCGGCGGAGAAACTCCAGTTCTCTAGGTCTTGACCATCCAAACACTTTTCATAACTGGCACTCAACCCAATTCGAACTCAAACCTCACCAAAACACTCTAAACCCGAACGGAAACCCAGATTCCGGCCATACTCGGATCCGACGAAAAACTCACTAAAAACCTAATTCAAACACATGGTTAGACTCCCAAGGACAAGGGGAGTCGAACCCCCTTATCCACCACCACCGTGGTTCACCGGAGGACCTCCTCCCGATACCGGCGACCAACTTTCCAGTTTTGGAAAGTCAAAGTAAGTCAACGTCAGTCAACTTTCCAGTTTTGGAAAGTCAAAGTAAGTCAACGTCAGTCAAAGCCCAAAATGAAGTTTTCGACTAATTCTCGACTATTCCGATATTTATACTCGGGCCTCGGGTCGATCGACGATTCGAAATGGATAACCATCACAATTCGGATAAACTCGAAACAATCGGATAAACTCGTCGGAAATCGAAACTTCGAATAATCATAAAATATTCCTCGGTTATCGGAAAAATCTTCCGGAACCGCCCACGAGCTCGAAATCACGTACTCTACAACTTCCGTGAAGACACTCAACTCAAATTCTCAACCGAAAACATAGTCGTGAATCGAATCGGCAAACCACATATATAATGAAAAACTGCGACTAAACTCAATCTCGAGAATCGTGCCGAATACGCAACAGATTCTGGTTCGGGTCGTCACATTTCTTTACACAAATGAACATATATTCACCCATTTTGAATCTTTTTAGGACATATATATAGAAAATTCTTACAAAAAATACTCTTATTCTCTCACATTTCTTCTATCTCTCTATGATATTGCCTTTTTTAAATAATAATTAACTTAAACAATTGTTTAGGCCTAGAAAATTTTATCGAAAAACCGATCCGAAACCCGTTGAGACCGAAACTCGTGGGACGGACTTGCCAAAAAACTGAACTAAATAAGATTTGAACCAAATATTTTATTACAGTACGGTACGGGTTCCGACCTAATACCGAACCGTTCCGAACCGATCTGACCCCTAATTCCATGTCTCTTTTCAGAATCTATTTTTATTGATCAGAGTTTTTTTTTTTTTGAAAGGATGTATCAGAGTTTCTCAATGCTTCGAATGTACCCGGAAAATTAGTCAGCTACTCAACTTAGACCAAAATTTGAGAAGTCTAGTCCTAAATTCGTGATGTTAGATATTCCATTTTGTTTCGTATATGTCAATACTAGCCTTCATGCACGCGCATACGCGCGTGCAGAAGAGCGTTGTGCTCACGCGTACGAAATGTGAGTGTTTATTGAGGGTGTGTAAATATGATAGACAAAATGAATAACAAATAAACCCATAAATTGAAAATAGATAAAATAGAACGAATAATGAAAGGGGTGAAGAAAGAAGGAGATAGAATTATTTAATGGAGGAGAAATAAACCATTTAGAACCATGTAAAACAGTAAAAGTTAAAATCTCTCATTTGTTGCTAATTTTCTTCGAATATGTCTCTATTCATCGTCTCTCTTCTATATTGCTTCATTTGTTATCAATGGTTGCCAATGAGCTTCGTTAGTTAGGGGTCTGTGGTGCGTTGGTTGGTCTCACTAAATCTCCTCGTATGTGGTCGGCTGACCAAGTATGCCACAACTCGAATTTGCCCCCGCTACCTCGATAACCCATAACCACCTAACTCCAACTCATCTCTAATTCCACTCCCATATTGTTTCTCTCTCTCCTACACCATCAACAAAACCATCTACAACCAAATCTTATCACTTTTGTCAGGATTGGGAGGAATAGAGAATTTCCAATCTGAGAGCGACCACAGTGAATACAGGATAAACTGCAGCGACAAACCGCTCCTCTATTGTTTTTACATTTTAACCTTTTTTATTTTTCAGATTCTAACATTGCGAGTATGTATGATGGAGGACAAATTTGAGTATTCTAAAAATTTAACCTTAAGCACTATTTGCATAATTAATAGAGATTGAACACTAACTGCCCCCGCCAAGATGCGCCAAACATCCAACACGTGTTATTTACTACAGCTGTCACCAATTCTCTATGGTATTCTGTTTCCAAATTCCAATACCCCATCAAATTTCCCAACCAACCAAAAACACTTCGAATTCGTCTCAGCCCGAAATTGAAATTCGACGATGGACATCACTCTCCTATACGACGCCGTAACCGTAGCCAACACCGCCGCCGCACAGGGACTAGGGTTCTCCTCGAATCTCGCAATCCGCAACCACCACCTCGCCGCCGTCGCCGAAGAATCTCCGCCGTCTACCTCGTCCCTCCAGATCTCCGCCTTCATCTTCCCCCTCGACGCCGTCGCTCCGCCGCGCGTCAGGTCTAACTCCTTCAAGACCGCCACCCGCACCCTCCTCCGCAAGAAGCGCCGCACCCGGCGGCGGTCCTCGAGCGGCGGCGGCGATTCCAACTACGGCGGAGAGGAAGGCGGAGAGGAAGGCGGGTTCTTCGGCGGCGGCGGTCCGTTCTTCAACGGAGGTTGGGGCGGCGGAGGCGGCGGCGGTGGAGGGGGATGGAATTTCGATCGATTCGGAGGGCATAATTGGGATGATTCTTCTTCGTCGCGGTCGGATCCCGCGTTCGATTTCGTCTACGAAGTGATCGGTTGGATTGTACTTTCGAATTGCGTGCACTTCGCGTTCAAGAGAATCATTGGAATCGTGGCGGATGGGATTGGCGATGCGGAGAGGGAGAAGGTGCCTCTGAGATTGGCTTCTGTCTGCTGAAACGGTACCGTTTCGCTCTCTCAATGCTCAGTGTATATAATTGGATCAGAATCTGAGTTTTATTTCTATGCTCTTTATTTTTGCTCAAATTTGTATATACATTGTACATATATACGTGCACATTGGTATCCTGAATAGATCATATGGTCATTTTAGTTATTTAGTATGCATTCTTCTTTCAGTCACTTGTATATCCTGAACTGATACAGATGAGCTAAATGCCGTCGTTGAATTTCAAAGTGAAGGAAACTGATGAGGAGATTTGTGAAATGATGGTTATGAACTTTGTGCATAAGCATTTGAAAATGTGACTTTATTGTAGAACACTGATGTTTAGACTCGATGAGGATATAAATGGTTGTTGTCTGGGCCACTGTGATTCTATTATTAAATTTAGTTGTTGATTTAATTGGCTGTAGAGCCTTAGTTGAGTCTAGCTGTGTGTTGCTTAGAAGAAGTAAGCCGATTAAATTTTCTAATTTTGACCATTATTAACTTGTGGGAGTATATGGTTATTTTAAGTTTTTATTTATTTGTTTTTTATGTTTCAATCATTGGGTAAGGGCACAGTACGAGTTGGAAAGTCGATTGTGCATTGTTAAATCTTTAAGGAAAGAGAGGTAGGGTAAGACTGTGAGTGTGAGTTCAGTTGATGCACCATTAATATATCTTCTCATCGATGAATACGATTAAAGGGAGAACAGAATATAGTATTGAGGGTGTGAGTGAAAGGGCGTTGCAGAATGCAGATATGATACAACATAGTATTTAGTATGAAGTTTTCAGCTGAAATCCTGAATGATTCTGATCAGGTTTGGTTTTATTTGAGTTCGTATTGCATATTGCTTTATAGTGTCGTTGCTAGTGAAACTAAATTGCATGCTGACAAATGAAGTGGATTTAGTGTTAAGGATATGGACTGCACTTGCATGTGAATTATATTTGAATTCAGTTGATGCAATGCACACTTGAATCTTCTGGAGTGATGAAGTTTTATTGTCTGCGGATAAACTGTTTGCCTGTGCTAGATGCTTCCTTATTATTCATAGGTTATGATGTGTCCAGTTAGGCTCCAGTTAGGCTTCTTCTTCTTTTTCTTTTTTTCATATATTTTTTCTTTCTTTCCACACAGAAATGTGTGAGGGTTGACAATCTGTTGCTGTATGCAATCATGGTTTTAATTTCTGTAAGATGCATTCTACATATATTCATGGAGTAAAAATTATTCTTAAGGACATCTTTGGGCCCCTTTAAATACAGCTACTTTATTAACTGCCAATTTGAACATTATCTCAACTTTGTGATGATTCCTCCCCTACAAGGCCTAGTTGATGATTTTTATGGAGGTTGAGCTGAGTCAGCTGACAAGAACATATTTTGAATGATTTGTACAAGACCATATATAGTCCCAATAATAACTCTATCTGATTAGCCGAAGAATAAGGAAAAAACTGAAGAAACAAATAGAGTGATAAGAAACATATAGAATATGCATTCAACTATTTTATGCTCCTAGCTTAAGGACCCACGTAGATTTGGTTCATGCATCGTTCAGTATTTTTGTGCAAGTGCACCACCAACCACATATAAGAATTGACATTGCAATAGTTTTGAGCTAATTTGGTAAAGTTTGTGAAAGATTAATAGTTCTTTTAAGCTGTGATCTAAGGTGATGTTTGGAGTAAGACTATACAGCAGCATTTTCATGATCACAGATCCCTTCTTTTGCCATTACCTCAAATAGAGCTTACTGATTTTTAGGATCAAAAGACCTTGTGATACTGATAATTACTGGTTGCTCACTGTGATACAGTACTGGTGCCTCACTCTGATACAGTTCACAATTCGTAATTATTAGTCTAGAATTTATATTTGATAAAGTAGACACCATATCCAAGATTTGGATTATATCAACGGGGCCATTATGTAATGAATGGTGAAGTGTACATGATTCATGAATCTGAGTTTATGCAATGAATCCATGTTCGTTTTTACTCTTCTTTGACTCTTCAAAAAAGGCAATGATAGTGGAAGAGGTGTATCTTCTGTTGGTAGGCAAGTATTTGGTGATGCTTAGATCAAGAAATCAATTACTAATTACAAGTTGTTATTGTTAAAAACTCGCATATGCCTTTTCATATATTTTTATTTAGGAAACAATTCACCCATGGTGTCTATAGTTTCTAGAAAACATCAAAGTGATGTCTAAACTTTAACAACTATCAAAGTGATGCCTATTGTTTCAAAACACTATTAAAGCAATGCCCGGAGCATATTTTCTTCCAGTCTCTAGTAAGGTTGTTGACTTGGTGCCGGTATTTAGTCAAAATGACATGTTTTCCCTCGGTAATAAAAGACTCGCCAAAACTCCTCTTTCTTACCGTTTTTTTGGCGCCATATCTGGAAAATGTCAACAATGCCCCTCTCAGTAAACGAGGGTTGCTCAATCCACTCCTTAACAGCGGCGTCGGCAACCTAAAGCTCAATCATCCCCTCCATTAGCCACGCCAAGTACCTGCCATTTTTCCAGTTCGTATGCAGATTCATCTTATGAATAGCCTCAGTCTCATTGTGGTCTCCTCTGACACGGGGCCTATTATAGTCCTCCATCTACTCCTTTACGATCTTGAACGTCACCTGAAATGCCTACTCCAAAACACGTGTTGTAGACTCTCCGGAGGAGAACTCCCTTAGCAGCTTTGCCACGAACGCCTTGCCGTAAGGCATTCGTTTTGGATTATGAACATTCACAGAAGTGATCAAACTGTAGAGCATTTCCCCGCTCGCGTCTTCTGCGACCGAAACCCTAGCCCGGAGGTCCTTGGATTCATCTTCACTCAGGAGAGGGAGCAAGGCGAGGACGTGACTCTCCTCCTCCTTCATCCATGGCACCGCCTTGAGGAACCTTACGCAACGACGGACGCAGTCCTCGAAGAGAAGCTCCAGCTCCACTGGAAGGAGGCTGATGGCGTCGGCCGCGGTGGTTATGGCGGAGGCGACGTCGTCAGTATAGAGGAGCTGTAGCACCGAATGTGAGCTTGGACCGCACCGGGGTTTGGCGGGATTGACTGAATGATCAAGTAGGGTCTGGAATCGTTGTCATCATCGTCGTTGTCGAGGAGGATTTTGCTCTGTGGCTACTTCCACTCAGGCACGGAGGGATGTGGGGACCAGGGTGGGCCTGGGCCCCCCCTCAATTTTTGTAAAAAAAAATTAGTATATTATTATTATATAATATAAATATTATAATTTATTTGAAGTACGTATATCTAAACTTCAATGACGCGTATGCGTGCATGACTAATTCAAATATGACGACTTGGTAAGAATATTATTATATATTATTTTAATAATGAAGTTCAAATATTATGTCAATTAGGATTCAATCTCTTACCAGGTTTAGGATGTTATGGTCTTTTTTTCTTTATAAAAGCTCTACCGTTCCTGAGATTAAAATACAATCATTTTTATTAAGTTTATTAGATATGGAGAGATACTTCAAAAAAAAAATCATCTTCTTCTACTCCAACATCAGATGAGCAACCACCTACGAAAATTCAAAAGAAGAATAGTAACAATATGAAAAAGTCTCGTGCTGGAGATATTACATAAACGTGTTCATCGGATCTCGCTAAATGCCCGCTAATTTCAAGTTATCATCCTAACATTTAAGAAGAAGTTCGAAGATATTATCTACAACAAGACCCTTGTCGACCTAAAAATCATACTTTTTCTTTCACGGAATTTGGGAGAAAAAAAAAGAAAAAAAGGTTTATTCGTGATTGGTTTATAATTTTCATATTGGTTAGATTACAGTATTAAAGAGGATGCTGCATTTTGTTTATGTTGTTATCTTTTTAAACCAGCTACTGGAGAACAAGGCGGTGGTGAAACTTTTGTTGGTGCTGGTCATGGATTCAGTAATTGGAAGAAGAAGTAAACGCTAATGTCAAATTTTGGATGATCAAATATTACTCATAATCAGGCTGCGAGTAATTGTGATGTTTTATCAAACCAAAAAAAATACATGGAGATTGTTTTGGCAAAATATATAGATGAAGATCGAATTGGCTAACCTAACTGAGAATATTTTTTAAAATTTTCATTTAGGCCCCCCCTAACTGAAAATCCTGGCTCCGTCCCTGCTTCCACTGATCGAATAAGATGGCAGCGAAGTAGTTGAAGCGGTGGAGGCGACTACCATGGAGGTAGAGAACGACTTCGTCGTTGGGGTTGGCGGAGAGAGAGTTGTTTGAGGAGGCGGGGTTGGAGAGGGAAGGGTTGACAGAGAGGAAGAGGATGACATTGGCGGAAACAACGTCGTTGAAGGAAGGGATGGATGGGTCGGTGGATTTGTGGATCGGGTTGCGGGTGGGTGATGTTTGGTGGTCGGAGCGGGAAAGAGAGGAAGAGTCGACGATGATGGCAGTGTAGGGGAGGCTAGAGCTGGTGATGGATGAGTAGTCGGCGTGTGGCCTCTTTCGAGTTGTTGCGCCTCCTCCTCCAATGATCATTCTGTGGTCGGTAAAAATGGATTGGACGATTGGGAAATGGGGGACTCGGGATTTTTCATTCTACATGGAAAGGAGCAGTGGTCATGTAAAACGGGTATTCGAGTTTAGGAGAGGAGTGAGGGCAGGAAAGGAGGAGTGAGAATGAATTTTGATCCAGGGGTGAAAATGAAAACAAAAAGGGGGGGGGGGGGGGGGGGTTAAAGGTCTCCCGAAGGTCAAAATGACCAGAATACCCCTACTTTTCAAAACTCTCGGTGTCATGTCAGCAACTTTACTGGAGACTGGAAGAAAATATACTCCGGGCATTGCTTTAATAGTGTTTTGAAATAATAGACATCACTTTGATAGTTTTTAAATTTAGGCATCACTTTGATGTTTTCTGGAAGCTACAGGCACTATGGGTGAATTTTTTCCTTCTATTTACGTTTTCCTTCATTTGGGTTTGAGGCTTATGTAGACAGACAGAATCAAGTATTTGTATAGTAAAATTTCATTCGTGTGTGTATGAGATTGGAGCAGTTCTTAGATAGAGTCGCTCTGCCACTTGTTCTTACGGCCCAGCCAATGGGAGGGGGCTGAAGGGTATTTTTGCAGGACATTTGCAGATGCAGTCTGAATATAGAGTTTTGGTTGTTCAACTTTTTATTGACTGAGCCTTCTAATCTTGCCACATCATTGACCGTATACAATAACTGCTCGTGAGACTATGACATATGGTTGGTAGATTGGTGCTCACAACTAATAAAGGTTCCATGAACCAGAGTTCTCTACAAATTGGTTTCTGTGCTCGTAACTTTGGTGGGTTTCACTTGGTATCACTTGATCATCTCTCGTCACTGTGCTGGTTCTTTTGTCATTTATGCATAACACATCTTGTCGCTCATTTTTTTTTAAGAGAAAGACGATCTATAAAAGTATACCAAGTGTTGCAAATAAGGTTTATCCATTCTTCTACAATAGTTGGAATTGTCCACTTGTAGTTGAGACTTTAAAGTAACATACTTATAGCTAGTCTATGAGCAATGTCATTCACATCTTTGAATACTTGTCAAACCCGAATATGAGACAACTCATTAGTAGTTGTCTTAAAATTACTTACCACAGTACCAAAATCAGACTCATTCACCACCTCATCCTTATCATAGCCCTGCATTTTCTATGTTACCTCGTCTAGCATTCTGGAGCAATCTATTTCTAGCCTACGTATCTTTTATTTGTACTTCTGTAGTCCTTGATTGGATGTACAGTAAGTGCCAATCAGGTGAAACCTGAAAGATGCACCAAAGTCATCAGTACGGCTGGTGTAAATTGGGTTCACGTTGAACTCAATGTTTTGGAGAACGTCTATTTCTAACCTACGTTTCTTTTATCTATACTTCTATAGTCCTTAATTGGATGTATAGAAGGTGCCAATTAGGTGAAACCTAAAAGATGCACCAAAGTCATTGATACGGCTGGTGTGAACTAGGTTCCTTGTAATTGATTGTGGGAGCGGGGCCTACTCTTTACAAACACCCCCGTCTCCCCTAGAGTCTTTTTGTGTGGTCGTGAATCTAAGTTCACGCTCACCCGATGGACAAACAAGCTAATTAAATTGCATTCTTTTAAGTTGTTGTACACTGTAGGTGTGTTCTTTAGTGCATCGATAGGTCAAAATGCCAAATCCTCAAAATATAAGCCGCGTATTCCATACCATCTCTCCTTCATGCGATGTTTAAAGTATAAAACAAAGAAACAACCAATGGAATGGACGTACGTTATGTTTTTTGTTTTCGAATAATCTCAATATATACGCTATTCAAATGAATATGAAACTCGTAAAACGAAATCTAGGATCAGCAAAATGTACTTTAATATTAGTGTGTGTCTTGCCGAGGGATAAGACAAAATGGAAGAGGTGCTAGCTGATGCATGTACTCTCCATAGTAACCTGCTTAATCAAATCATTGAAATCAAGGGAAAGGCCGGATTGCTTAGTCTACTAATCACTACTTCAGCAGCTCCATCACCCAATAATTATTGAAATTATAAATACGCAACAAGTATCAACATTATATTTTATTTTTTTTTGCTAAGAGTATCAACATTATATAGAACGCTGGGTCGGTGGTTATTTTCTTTTTAAGAAAAATTCTTAAAAATGAATCGTGGAGTGCATATATAACATTCATGAACCGACAAACGGATACGATGATGCATGCAAATACATGTTTTTTTATTCTTCTTCATACAACATATATAGAACGGTTCACTGTGCAAAACAACTAGTTCAAAGCAGCAATGCATAGAGCCATACACACTAACAACATAGAAAACCTCAAGTTCCCAGACAAAGACGAACACATACATGACACACTGGAGTAGCTCACGATACTGGCTTAAATTGCTTGCTTAATTAGTTTGCTTCCCTAATTAATTAATAGACGAGCTGGTGATCATGACCTGCAACTGCAAGGTCATCCAACGTCCACAGGTTCGGCTCTGCAGCCAGCCCTCCGAGTCCACTCACCACCTCATCCGGCGTCACCGGCTCATCGAGACCCAAGAATGACTCCAAGCTCGAGATTTGCTCGTTCAGCTCCAGCTCATTTTGAACCTGCACAGCCTCGTTCTGAAATGGATGATAGTACATGTTACTGATGTTAGGCCCTATATCCATGCCCATCATAGCCGGTTCATCAATGCGCCGCTTCTTGGAGGGCGGTGGTGGTACTTGGATCGGGACCTGCGGAGGGAAGTTGAGCTTGGCCTTATCGCCCCGTATGCGCTTGGCGGCCTCGTCGTAGGCTCGGGCGGCTTCTTTAGGGGTGTTGAAAGTTCCGAGCCAAACTCGAACGCCTTTGTGGGGGTCTCGAATCTCGGCGGCCCATTTGCCCCATGGCCTCTTCCTTATTCCTCTGTACACGTTCTTCCTCACCCTCTTCGGCTTCATCACCGTCGTCTTCGCTTCGTCTTCTTCATCCTCTGTCGTCTTCTTCGGCTCACTCGCCTCACTCGTCACTACAATTAATAACCACTTCCGTCAACACCTGCACTACTGCTATGTAATTCAGAGCCAATATATATATATATATATATATATTTCTTGAAACAGAATAATTAATGGACACAACTAATTACAGTACTGCCTTACTGGCTTGTTTTTGAAGTTTTATTATCAGAAATTAATACTTGAAACTTCTCGCCATTTTTTTTAACACACAAATCAATCTAGTTGCAGATATTATATATCAATCATATAACATTTCTAAATCATTATGCTGTTTTTTTTGTTGAAAGGATTAATATGCTGTTTATATGCAACTAATTAAAAGTACGGGTATGATGATCATGGACAAACAGAAAGAAAAAACAGAAAAAACAGAAGCATATTATTAAACTAATTACAAAGAGAATCCCAACAAATTATCCGTAGATATATAAAGAAAGAAAAATTAGTCATATATGGAGGCTCAAAAGAAACACACAATTTATGCACAGCAGAAAAAAAATAGAAAAAAGAAAAAAGATCATATATGGAGGCTCAAAAGATACGAGGAAAATGCTATGTACCTATTTGGTTTTTTGGCTTTTGAGGGAGCTTGTGGTAAAGAAGCTGGGGGTTGTTGGCGGAAGAGTCCAAGCCAAGGAGGTCAGAGATGCTGTCGAGCTCAGACCAGAGGTCACCGGCGGTGAGCTTGCGTCCACGCTTGGCCTCGATGAAGCCGGAAATGATAGCACCTCCACACATCTTTCACGTTTTTTCCTAACCCAAAAAAAGCTTTGCAACAAACTCAATCAATTGATGAGAAAGAGGAGAAAGGCTCTTCCTTCGTTTTGAGCACACACAAATGACAGAGTGGGTAGACATTTAGAGCACCTGCACCGGTTGGTGCTCGAGCAGCAGCTCCCGAGCTCGTCAACGAGCGGTCGCCGACAACAGCAGCAACCGCTGCACTGCCTTGCTCGTGCTGCTCGCCGGTCGGGCCCACCTCCCCCCTTCTCACCCACTCCGTGGCGCCCGGAGCTGCTCGTGCCGAGCGGTCGCCGACGACTTTGGCGGGCCCCCGGAGCTGCTCGTGCTGAAAACTTCCCCCGGTGCAGGTGCTCTTATAGAACCGTCAGCTCTCTCAGCAAACGGACAACGGAAGCAAGAGGATTTTCTTTGCTTCGTGGGCTTTCTTTTTTGGGTACGGCCCAATATCGGACGGCACCCGCCACCCGGTAGAAAAGTTGGAAAGTGAAACATGAAACATGCAAAGAGAGAAAGTGAATGCATGGTGACCGTCGGATTATGGGGAAAAGAGTGAGGGAGTAGTGACGTGGCAGATTGTGAGTGAGGAAAGATGAAAACGACGTTGAACTGAGGAGTGAGGAGAGTGGCGGAGAACCAGCTGGTTTTGGTGGTGGTGAAAATTGTAACGTAAGGATGTCACATGGTGACTAAACTTTAACGGTTGCAATCTGGGAAAAGAAAACCAAGGAAAATCCTTTGGCCTTGGTCGTTTGGTGTGACTTGATTACTAACTTTTGCGCAAATTACCTTACTGGCCATTAATTTGTCATCTTTTTTTTTCTTTTCAGTTTGCGAAAATCAGAACTACGAAGAATAATTAGGGGTGGATCGGTTCGGTATTAGGTCAAAACCTGTACCGTACTATAATAAATTATTCGTTCGGGTCCTATTCGGTTCGATTTTTTGGCAATCCTGTCTCACGAATTTCTTGCCCAACGGGTTTCAGATCGGTATGTTTCGGTTTCAAATCGGTTCTTCGATAAAATTTTCTAGGTCTAAACAATTGTTTAAGTTATTATTATTTAAGAAAGGCGAAACCGTAGAGAGATAAAAGAAATGTAAGAGAATGAGAGTAATTTTTGTTGGTGTTATATATATATATGTCCAACAAAGATTCAATATGAGTGAGTGTATATTCATTTGTGTAAAGAAATAAGCACAATTTTGACACGTATACCATTTTGGAATGGTTCGATTTTATTCGGTACCGTACCATAAAAAGTCATTCAGTTCAGTTTCTCAATTAGTCAATCCAATGAGTTTCGGTTCGATTTATTTCGGTGAAACATCCCACCCCTAAGAATAACTTAAATAAAGGTCGCCCTAGTCTGCCGGGTCTTTCCCTGATGTTCTGTTATCACAACGAGAAAGACATACAATTACTTACTCGAATGAAATGAGAGGGACACAATAACTCGACTGAAGGGAAAGGATTACAAACCCCTGTGGGGGGTTCTCGGCAAACAACAGAATTGGGTTCGAATAACACACTCACATGATACGTTATCGACTAAAAATATTTGTTCATACTACCTTCGGATAGAGCTAATTAATAGAGGTGAAGATAAATAAATTTAAAAAACTTCATAATGTATCCACCATTGAATGTACATCTATCTAACGGTGAATCAGTGATTGAGCATAGTTCTCAAGACGATTAGCAATAATTACTTGGAATCAGAATCACCAGGAATCAGAATCAATTGAAATCAAAATTACAAGGAATCGGAATGAGAATATATCATTTTTATTGAGCTGTATACTTACCATTTGAAATCATAACAAGAATCGGAATCAAAACTAGTTTGAGTATTGAAATACCCTTATAAAACAATAGCTATATTTTCATATTCAGTAACTTACTTTTTATTATTTTTATGAATTTGAGCAAAGTTTATTGGAAAAATGATTAAAACTATACCGACATAAGAACAAATCACATGAGCTAACTAAATAACAAAAAAAAAAACCAAACGTTAAATCTAGCAAACTCTATAGCTAGACAAAGCTTCAAATTCAACAAAATAATAATCATAATGCATTTAGAAAAATTTGAAATGTAATCATTCGTAGTAGCAATTTAGAAAATAAATTAAAATATCATTTCTAAAGAAATGAGTCATTTAATAATATTTAATAATACATAAGATTTAAAAATATATATATACGTAAGTGTATTATTGGTACAAAAGCTAATTCCGGGAGGAATAACTCCCAAACCCACCTCCCCCTTAAGAATCCAATTTCGGGTTTATTCGGGAATAATTCCTGATGAGGAGGTGGGTCCAATCTCCATTCTGATTCCCAAATGTGCAATTTAGAAATCTGGAAAACTCTATAGTTAGACTAAACTTCAAATTCAATAAAATAATAATCATAATACATTTAGAAAAATTTGAAGTATAATCATTCATAGTAGCAATTTAGAAAATAAATTAAAATATCATGTCTAAAGAAATAAGTCATTTAATAATACATAAGGTTTAAAAAATATATATATATACATAAGGGTATTATTGCTACAAAAGCTGATTCTGGGAGGAATGATTCCCAAACTCACCTCCCTCATTGAGAATCCAATTCCGGGTGTATTCGGAAATGATTCCTGATAATGAGGTGGGACCCATCTCCATTCTGATTCCCAAATGTGCAAGTAAACACTGGAACTCTCTCACCTTGGAATCATTCCCAGAGATTTGATTCCAATTTCCAATTAGTAAACATGCCCTATGAGTTACCAGAGTTGTTCTCTTGAGGGAGTGTATCTGAGGGATAGAAAGGGATGGCTAGTCGTCCATTAATTAATGAATCCATCGAATGACTCTCTCTCTCTCTCTCTCTCTCTCTCTCTCTCTCTCTCTCTCTCTCTCTCACACACACACACACACACACATCCTCAACAAGATGAACTTGTTGACACCATCCTCTTTGAGCAAACGCCGCACCGACGCTGCACCTCTCGCCCGATCTATGCAGACCAAGCCCCCCCCCCCCCAGTTGAGCTTCGATTAGCCATAACATGTCTGTGGCGACAATATATAGTTGGGTTTCGACATCGGGGTCGTTGCTGGAGATAGCGCTCTAGGGGTTAGAGGCGGAAGGCGGCGTGCACGAGACTGGATTTCGCGAGGCCTAATGGCTGGGAGGCGTACGTATGCGGAGGTGAGGAGCAACATTGGTATTGTTGGTGCGACCACAGAGAGAGAGAGAGAGAGAGAGAGAGAGAGAGAGAGAGACTTTAATTTCAGTCGTTCAATCCATTCAATAATGAATAGAAGGATAGAGATCATAAACTTGGTGTCAAAGCCCAAATGAAGAGATGAGCTTAACAACCTTAGATAGACAAAGAATGGACCACAGTCACACCACCCTCACCACAGAGCCAAAGCAAGTAGGCTTCAGCACTTCGGCCCGAAAATTCTGACTCGTCCCTATACCGTCCCGGCCTATTACAAGACGGGATGGATTTAAATTTTGGAGTATAAAGACATGTCTTGTCCCGGCCTGTTTTACTGAATTAGGACAAGCCACAGGCTTTTATTTGAAATTGTTGCAAGGTCCGGCCCGACCCGTAAAGATAATTACCTTTAGCTTTAATTAAGCGCTAACCCTAAGACCCTCATGTCTTTGACTCTCTCTCTCTCTCTCTCTCTCTCTCTCTCTCTCTCTCTCTCTCTCTCTCTCTCTCTCTCTCTCTCTCTCTCTCTCTCTCTCTCTCTCTCTCTCTCTCTCTCTCTCTCTGACAAGTCTATGCAATTTTATCATTGTTGATGTGTGAAAGCCAACGCTCCACACTCCTCGACCTCGCAGCACGCCGCTTCATCCCGTGCTCACCCCTTTACGCAAAAATTAAGCTTAGCTAGCTAGACTTTTAGAACGAAAAATTATAAGAGTGAATATTGATGGAAGAGATCGAGGATCCGGAGGACCATATCATCGTCACCTAGGATGGCACTGAAAGCTGGCTTTTAGGAAGCAACTAAAACCTTTCATAAGGCTAAAGTCGCAAACCAACGCTTTCTGTGTGTATCTGTTAATTTCATCCAATGGAGCTTTCGTAACCAACAAATAAAGAAAAACCCATCACATACTCGATCACACTCTTTTAGGCATCCAATATTATCATCATTCTTCAAATTCTTTCGCCAACTTTAACCAAGCAAGCCAGCTAGCTTGCCTAGCTAGTGGAATTGTATGTAGAAGATATTTTATAATTGGGAGTCTAGGATGGGAGTCTAGCATGCAGACTTAAATGTTTGACCTATCAATGATTTAGATCCCATTCTTTATTAGGCGCAGAAGAAGCAGCTGAGACCACCAATGACAAATCTTGCTTGCTAGTTTGAACAACCATTTGAGAATTTGAGATGATGCCGGGTTCAACCATAAACAGAGTAGAGAAGAAAATGGGAAGAGTGGTTGCATCTGGATACGTACGTACGTACTGACCGATCCAGCTGCAACTTTTTTCAACCACAAAGATTTTATCTTTCTTCACAGTTCTCACGCACAAGTTCATGAAAAACATACGTACACTTCATGTCTTCATCACCATAACTCCAATAGTACGACATGTAGTACTTTAATTTTCTTCTCTGTCTGGCCGGAGTTGCTGGTTTCTATCAGATCTAGTGGGCAAGCTCACTAGCAAAGTAGCAAGTTGATCATCAACTTAGCTTCTAACTTGTGTGGTTTCACCGGCTCCAACATACGACACAACTTTCTCCCTAAAGCGTGCAACAAGTATACTGTCATGTATGATATGCGTGTATAAATTCTAATCCGTCATATGCGGGAGTGTAAAAAATCATCAAACACTAATTATTTTCACAAGAATAAATATACAAGTACTAATTAGACCACGTCTCTGACATGTCAGATGCTGACTTTCAACGTCGATGACTGGGAGTGGGTACCTGCAAAAGGCACTCTGACACTCAAGTCACTAAGAGCACTAGTTGAGCAGAATGTTTTTGTAACGAAAAAATGAATGAATGCATATTGTACTTCATCACATATTTATAGTGTGATTTTTCCACCAATTTAGAATCTAACACTTGGGCTACACGTTTGAGAAGTAGTTGGGTCGAGATTCCCTCCACGTTCGTAGGCCCATGGTTATCAGTGATACCAACCACTACCCTATTTCATTTGGCCCAAGTCTAAAAGTAATTTTTTTTCAACCAACTAATTCTGACGAAGTCAAAGCTCGACTTCGCACCCATTTCATTTCTGCACCCAACGACTCACTCTCACCTTTTTGTCACATCACCAACCTTACTTAACTGGTCTAATATCAATTTGACCCAAAAACTATTCCCCATAAATTCCCCCAAATCTTCTTCTTGGACATGAGTCCAGGCCCAAAAGAAAATTTATCACATTTTTGGTCACAACATCCTTCCATTTTCAAAACCAAATCGTCACACACTCCACTCCCGCATTGTCTATGAATGTGGTCTAATTATTGGTGCCAACACTTACCGCCTTAACTTAATATCAAAGCACAGGATACCTGCACACTTCCCTCCAACGTACCAAGGTCTACCAGTCTGCCAGTGCAGATGTAGCAGTGACTTTTGATCGATCTTTGAATCTGTCTTTCTTTCTTTTTATTTTTTATTTTCCCTTTCCTAAAATTTCAAGTCCACATTGTAGCAACTTGTTCTTTCTCTTCGAATTTTGGAAAGTCCAGCAGGATTTTCGGTGGCAAGGATAATTTTCAGCTCATCAGTCGTGATCGAGCTCTATTACTTTCTATTTCAACAAATATCGTACCTTATATTTAACATCGAATTTACCTTTATAAGTTACCTGATCCATGCTCCCAATAGTTTTTTGTCAGGTTACATTTGCTTTCTGCTTCTCCTTGAATTCATTTTTAATGCAGCGTCGATGTTCCTCATTTGAGCCCTTAAGGCCTATGTTTTCCTTGTTGTCTACTACTTTGGGTTGAGATTTTTTCTATCCCAAAGTGAAAATAGATTGATGCCATTTCACCAATAGTTTTAGCCATTTAAATGAATTAATGCCATTTCACCAATAGTTATGGCCTTTTGTGCCATCTGACCAATAGTTTTGACCAAATTAACGTCATTTGTCCAAGAGTTTTGGCTAGATTAATACCATTTCTCCAAGAGTTTTGGCTAGATTAATGTCATTTCTCCAAATAACTTGGTTAGATTAATGCTATTTATCCAAGAGTTTTGGCCGTATTGACAACTTTGCAAAGTCAATATTTGGTTGTCCAGTTACGACAACTGAATGTTCTCTCCTCAAGGTTGAGATTTCATCAATAATAAACTGAATAATGCCAGTTCTCCAATAGTTTCAGCCTCGAGAAAGAATTTTATTTATTTAGAATGAGTCTGTCATTTTAGACTTTTGGCCTTTATAATTTTTCAAACAAAGATAATGACAGACGTACCTCCCAATGATCACAGGTAATAATTCTTCAAGTATACGACATTCCAAGGTCTTGGGAGGTGTCGTTCGGTGTTTACTTCCTCTAACTGATATGCCCCGTGGTTATAAGCCTCAATGATTTTTCACGGGCCCTCCCATACAAGTTTGAATTTTTCCATGCCATGAGCTTTGATGTCTTTCGTTGATCGTTTCAAGACCCACTCTCCCACATCGAAGACTCAGGGTTTGACAATTTCGTTAAAGTACTTCCTTATCTGACTTTGATAGTCTGCAACATGTATCACGACAGTTTGGCGTCATTCCTTGAGAAGGTCAATGTCAAAGGACA
Source organism: Geum urbanum (assembly GCA_946800695.1). NCBI lineage: Eukaryota > Viridiplantae > Streptophyta > Magnoliopsida > Rosales > Rosaceae > Geum > Geum urbanum. The sequence continues at coordinate 47,011,062 of OX327003.1, read as the reverse complement.
GATAACTATTATTCCTTCATCTTGCATATGCTAGTGAACGACTTACTGGGTATTTGGTTTCAATCGGAATCACTGCCTTTGTCCCATAAATGAGGGCATAAGGAGCATTCGTCATCTTTCTCTGAGTTGTTCTATAAGCTCACAACACTTTGTATAGCTTCTGAGACCATCGCCCATGCTTTTTCTCCAACCTCTTTTTTCACCATCGAAGATAATTCGGTTTATAATTTCTACCTGCCTGTTTCCTCTCGGTCAACTTCTCAAAGCAAATCTCACTTTGACTCCATGCTTAGTGCAAAAGGCTCTGAATGTGCTCTCATTCCTGCATCAGATAGGGCCAAAAGTACCCTTGCGTTATTATCCTCTTAGCCAAGCTCCTGCCCTTGTATGGCTTCCTTATACACCTTTATGAACTTCTTTCATTATTTGCTCAGCCTTTGGAGCTCCCATACATCATAGTACAGATCCGCTGAATGATTTTCGATAGAACATGTCTTTGATTAAACAATATATTGAAGATTTCATACGTAGTTTCCTTGCTTCCACAGGATCTCTAGGATTTATTCCAAACTCGAGATAATTTATTATCTCGCTCGTTCAATTGTTCAGAATGGATTCGATTACCTTGATGTGCCTCCTCATACACAACTAGTATTTCCCTCACTGAGGGTTCTTCGTCGATATTTTTGCGATCCTAAATGGTCGCCCCTATCTCCTTTCGATATTCCTGGAGTTTCCCTTATTTCATGAACTCTAAAATGGATTGTTTGAGGGCCCTTTTGCCTAGTGAAAAATGCAGTAACGCCGCTTCTCATATATGTTTGACGACTTGGGCTGCGGTGGCAGCTTTTTAACAATTCCTTCAAATAGGTGCCTTCAAAATATGTATGCAGGACTGCAAGTAAGTCAGGGTTCCTTCGCATTTGGATCCCCCATTGGCCTCCCTTAATGTCTTCCAAACTTTTCTTTGGCTTCGGGTCGCTCTTTTCTTCAACCCTGAATTATAGATGTTTTCGGCTTCGAATTATTTTCAACATTTGCTGCCATCCTACCTTTGGGCACTTCTAATCCTTTCTGGATGAATTTCGCCATCTACTTTATCGAGGATGTCATCCATGTCCTTTGTTGGTCTTTTGGTGAGTTCTCCATCCAACAGACCTTCCCTGAAAGCTATGACCACCACACTTGACACGCAATTTGTGCTCATCATTCCTTCTTTGAATCAATCAAAGTACTCCTCAAGTGTTTCCCCCTGTTTTTATATGGCGCTGAATAACACTAATAAATCTTTCTTTTGTCTTCTGGAGCATAAATATTGCGCAATAAAGACACGAGTAAGTCCCTCGAAGCTGGATATCGAGTGTGGTTTTAGCTCTCTGAACCACTTCACTACTTGTCCCGACAAGTTGGTCAAAAATAGCTTGCATATGAGCCTTTCATCAGTGGTTTCTATCTCCATTGCTTCAATGTATTTTTTTACATGATCAACTGGGTCGATAGCCCCTATGTACTTTGTTAGCGTCGGGGTGGAGAAATGCCTTTGCTTGTGGGCCCTTAGAATACGGTTAGTGAATAGAGACTGAGTTATTCCCTTAGCAGTCTCGGTGGAAACATCTTGCGGTCTAGACCCTCTTGCCTCTTTTACAGCTTTAGCTGCGAGATCTTTCAAATGACGGTTTAACCGATTTAGGTTCTCTTATATTTCTTTAGCTCTAATCTCACCCCTTTGAGTTTTATTCGCAGTTTTATAATCCTCATCGGATGACTCGTTGTCTTCCCACCTGTCGTCATCTTTTGAGGGTAAGCTATCATCCGAACACCCATCGATGTTTATGACGTTATGTGCTCATCAGCATCTCGTCTTTTTCCTTATAGTATTCCAATTCTAACCACATTTTTTACACATTTGCAACTGAGAGATTTTTCTCTGGAAGGCTCCTCCTTCTTCTCAAACCTAACTTTTTGGAAGTTTCACCATTCTCACGAAACACCTAGACTTCAGGCACCAATTTTGATAGCAGGTTTCGTCTCCTCTCTAACTTGAACCTCTGTGAACCTTTAAAATAAGTCGGAGCACGGTGTGGTATCATACTTAAACCATCTGATGCTTAAATCAGAACTTATCTCAATAATCTAAGGGTGATTAAGGAAGAATAATGTTACCTTCGACTATGCTGGGATGATCTATATATAGAGATCATACTAGGTATAAGCATAGTCCTCATCGAATTGGACTATTTTACATTCGGAGACGAGGAATCCACTAAGGAATGGATCTCCGTATCCAGGGCTAATCATATTTCATGATTACCACAGACCCTTTGGAATAATGCTCCTAGGATTTGTACAAATCTTACCCTTTCTCTCAAGGATTCTGCCAATCCCCCCTAGGTCCAACCGTGCAACCCCTCGAGGTTTAATCTTGCCTTAAGATTGTCATGCCCTCAAACATTCCCGAGGATTTTACAACATTCTAGACACTTCTAGAAACCTCTAGATAATTCATCTTTTAATCGAAACTCTAATTGTCCAGGCCCAGGCCCATTATTCTTATTATCGAACCTCATCTAGAACTAGGTCTGAAGAACCCATTTCCCTCCGGCCTGGCGTGACCAAATTGACTCCACCAATGATCCTTTGTCTTTTTGTTTCAAGGTTCCTCCCAAAGAGATTTCACCACTTTTAGCTCCATCTAACGAGTTGCTCTCGTTGTGAAGCAATCCCTCGTTATCAACGTTTTTAGGTAAAATCAATGTCATCGTTTCCCACAAGCGGTGCCAACTTGTGGGAGTGAAAAAAATTGTCAAGGACTGATTACATCCATAAGAACAAATCAACGAGCACTGATTGGACCACGTCTTTGACACGTCGGATGCTGACTTTCAACATCGATGACTGGCGGTGGGTACCTGTAAAAGGCACTTCGACACTCAAGTCACTAAGAACATTAGTAGAGCAAAATAGTTTTGTAACGAAAAAGTGAATGAATGTATACTGTACTTCACCACATATTTATAATGTGATTTTCCCACCAATATAGGAACTAACACTTGGGCCACACGTTTGACAAGTAGTTAGGTCGAGATTGTCTCCACGTCCCTAGGCCTATTGTTAGCATAAGCACTTGAGCTTGACACTTCATACACACTTGACTGAAAACAAAAAGCACGCGAGTAAATGATAGCTTGAATGCACCGAGTTTCACATCGAATGAATAGTTGAAAGTGCTACCCGAAATAAGTATAAAGGTATATAATTTATTATTGAATTAATTTAATCAATAATTCATGCCATAACTACGCTATGTTCCTTATTCCATTCTTTACCTTAAGCATATTCTTATTTAAGCATCAGAGTGTATTAGGCGGGTCACTCCGTTTTCACTTCTGATGCTCGTTCTTTGTGTCTTAGCAGCTATGTCACAATCAGAGGGAAGTCCGCCTAGTATTCAATTCACCATCTGCAAAGATGTTTCACTGATTCCCGCCCAAAAGCTGGTCGAAACACCCATAGTTATCTACGATATCCAACCACTACCCCATTTCATTTGGCCCAAGTCTAGCAATAATTAGTTTCAACCAATTGACTTTGACGAAGTCAAAGCTCGACTTCACACCCATTTCGTTTATGCACCCAACAACTCACTCTCACCTTTTTGCTACATCACCAACCTTACTTAACCATCCCAATATCACTTCGACCCAAATATTGTTCTCCACATTATACGAGTTGGAGGAAATACGTACTAGCCAGCTAAATACACGATGCATATCGAGTATGTGACATCTATAATTGAGTTATGAGTATATATATTTGAGATTAGAAAAGATTTTGGTTTACCTACTTGTGATTTGGGTCAAACATCACTTCACTACACTTTTCCAATTTGATCATTTCACTACCTATGGTTTGAGTCAAACATCATTTTACTACTTCACTTGTTGAAATTGATCATTTTGCTCAAACTTTTCAAAATTGGTCTTTGTACTACTTGAATTTTTAATTTTAAACATAACATGTGTACTAAAAGGAGATTAAAAGTGATGAAAAATGTTGAGTTCTAGTAAAATGATTACGATCAAAAAGTTAAGGCAGTACAATGATTAAAAACGAAAAGTCAAATAGTAAACTAAATTTGATGGCAAATCACATGTAGTGAAATTATCAAATTCAAAAAATCGGATAATAAAATAATATTGATGACAAACCACAAATACATAAATAGAAATGACCCTTTTATATCTATCGACTGCAAATATTTGTACATGCATGTATATATGCATATATATTATCATTCGGAAGTTGTGCATGTATGCGAGATTATTGTTAGTATAGCATCATTAGTTGTCCGATTAAATATACTTATCCACTCAAGCAGACAATCAACACCTACCAAAGCACTCGAAAGACCACCAGGAAGGCTACGACTTCGCTCACAAGACCGACCTCATCCGAGCGCGAACGCGCCCGTGGGGCGCACATCCGAATGTGCGGATCACATGACAGCAAGTACAGACCAGTCCCACATCGAGGAACACAAGCAAACATCAAACACAACCACCTATATATGAAAGGTATTTATTACAGGTAAGGGCATCCAATTCAATCCAAGTTAGTTAATCTGAATCCAAGCACTAAACACTCTAATCCACTTTCACGCACGTTCGCTTGACTGTTATATCCAATACATCTTCTAACTTAGGCATCAGAGCGTTGAAGGCAGGCCACCCCCGTCTCGACCATCTGACCGTCTGTTTGTCGTTGTATTCTTCTAATAGCCATATCTGAACACGCGCACCTGAACACCCGAAGGTCCGAAGAGAGAAGGAGCGCCCGACCATCCGAACAGCCCGAGCGTTCGGACGAGAGGAAGAAGAAGAGCTCGTACTTGCTTCTGCTAGATTGCATCCCGCGTAATCCGGTAGAAACAATTATCACACAAACAGCTTCGATTAACATGTCTTGAGTTCGAGGGAGCACCATTGATATGAATTAGAAGATTAGAAAGTTTCCGTATAATTAAGCTATTGCACGGTTTGCATATATGATTTTATGTAGATGTTGGAGGAATTTAAATTTGATGTTATATAATGAATTTATCATCCAATCGAAGAACAATGGAACAGAGATTGGATTGAGTAATAGAGTTACATCACTTACATGACTCTTACGTATGATAAATTATTATCAACAAGAGAGATAAATTATTATCAACAAGTTGTTCATAGACTCATATCAAACACTCTAATTTGGTAGACTTTGGATTAACAGAAGTTCGAGAATAAGGTTGTAGGTCTAGAAAAGGTTAATCTTGTTGGAAAAATTTGGCTTAGATTTGAGCCATTTGGAATCCCACATTAGAAAAGTGAAAAGTTATTCATTGTTGGGAAGGAGTTATATCACACACACTAATGTCGGGGCCTTTTGTGTTAAAGCCTCATACTTGTTGGATCCCGGGTGGCTAAATGAAGAGAGTATCGGCATTTTTGACTCCATGTCTGTGGTACTCGTCGCTCATTTCCACACAACAATTGGTATCAGAGCCCAGGCTACGCTTGGGATTTGCAATGGTATCAGAGCCCAGGCTATGCTTGAGATTTGGTCTCGTACGATCGAGTTACAATTCGGTAGAGCTTGCATTTGTTTGGGGATCACAAGATTTGAAGTCTATGCTTGTGATCGATGTGGATCTATTACAATTCAGATCGTGAGACGTTTGGAGATGACTCTAATCATGCGGTAAGTTTGGCTTAGATTTGAGCCATTTAGAAACCCACATCAGAAAAGTGAAGAGTTATGTACTGTTAATAAGGAGTTGTACCACACACACTAATGTCGAGATCTTTTGTGTTAAAACCTCATATCATTTGGATCCCGGGTGGTTAAATGGGGAGAGTATCAGCATTTTTGACCCCATGTGTGTGGTATTCGTCGCTCACTTCCGCACAACAAATTTTTGCTGCTAGATTAGGAAAATTCTGGAATGCACCCAAGGGCTATTCACCCCAGTGGCTAAACTCCATTTTGATACGTGCCAACAAACTATTGGTTAACTAGATACATCCCAGGGCTATTTACCCCAGTGGCTAAATTTATTTTGACACGTGTCAACATACTATTGGTTAACTATGTCAACATTTTTAGAAGTTGACTAAGTTTATTTTGAATTCTTTGCCGAGAACACCACTGCAAATCCACTTCTGTCGTCGGCAATCGCCGTCACAACCGTTAAAAACTCCCCCCCCCCAACACACACACACACACACACACACACACACACACACACTTTTCTTTCCTTTCATGTATAAAACCAACACACTTTCGACACTTTCCTTTCCTTTCATATATTTCCTTTCCTTTCATATATAAAACCAATCCAAATCCAATCATGCTTCCAATCCAATTTTTCTTCTCTAAAACCCAACACCAACAGCCAAGCAGCCATGGGCCATGGCCGCCCGAACTACCAACAATTTGACTACTACTATTACTATTACTTCAAGTTTGCCTTTTTTACTCATCTTCTTGGTATTGGGTTGGGCATCCTTGAGCTGCTTTGCTTTCAGAACCTACGAGTTTGATTTCCACCACCGCTCCTCCAATCTCGTCACCGGAATCCTTGGTTTCGATGGCCTCCCTCCAAAGGGCACATCCGAATACTACGTTGTCATGACCCATAGTGAAGGTGGCAGAGGGAGTCGGAGATGACAGAGAACGAGGTGGAAGAGGATAGGCTGGAGAAAGAGAAGGAGGACAAAGAGGAAAAACTAATATACCATGCTTATCATAAGCTCAATAAACATTAAAAAAAGTTGACAATATAAACGTATCGTATCGGATTGTCAAACGTGTCACTAAGAAAAAAATTCAGACCCTAGATGTTTAATTTTAGGGTGCATAGCAACTGATCCGCTAGATTATGCTTATTATGCACCTCAAAGCCTGATCCGCAAGATTATGCTTATTATGCACCTCAAGCTGTGGGAGCGCTGCCAAACTACGAACTTATGTTAACGTAGAAAGTGAGCAGATACCTTTTTTGTAAATATATAAGCTCGTTGATTGATAACAAGTCACTAACTAAATTTCAACCATTTTACCGGTGCAACTGAGTTTACAAACAAATAAAACTAATTTAGTATTGCAAAATTTTCTCGTTGTCCATATGAGGCAGGATAGTGGTGCAATCTATCTTGGACTATATTCAGATAATGTCACGATCTTGCAATATGTCAAACAAGTCAAAAGGTTTGAACCAAAAACTCGTTCTCACCCATGACCTGCGCCTATACAGCTTCAATCAGTGGAAGAACAGAAGCTTGCGGTTACGAAGATAAAAGGCACATGCATAATTGAGAATATCAACAACAAAACCTCATTTTGTTCATCAATACTCATGTCAAACACACGGACATTGCTTTAACCAACAGAATGACAAAGACATGATAACAGGAGCTGTTTTCCCACACATTAGGTATACAAAGTACAGTGTGATTCAATCTCTATATTCCACACCACTCAAGTCTAAAGTAACAAAGAATCATTTCCGGTCACCAGAAATAGATGAACCAAGATTTACGACATACAAGTGAAACCGTAGAGAATGCCAAGTATTCAAGTAAAATGCTATCATTCCCCATAAATCTATGATGGTGAGAGGGAAGGGGGTATCAACCAAAATGAATATAAGCTAGCAGTATAAACTTTTGGAACTCTAGTCTGCCAACTGTGTCAAGCGGTGAATGGTGCCTCGTGCAACCCTGTTACCAGGATCAATCTTCAATACAGTCCTGAGATCTTGTGCGCCAAGTTTGTACTTTTCCATACTCTCATACAAGAGTGCACGCTGTACGAGAACAGAAACATTTGCTTCATCTTGTTCTAGAACCTGCACAAGATGAACATTCTGTTACCCCTCTCCCTTCCATAAAATTAAGCTCATCCGCACAGTAAAAGAACCACACAATTACATGCTTTGCTGAGCTGAACACACTGACTTTGACCCTTTGAACTAGCAAGATAACTTACCAGAGATGGAATTCGCAATAACTTTTATACAGTTATAGTACATGAATCATATGTTCGAGTCAAACAACAACAAAAAAAGAGCTGTCATTATAATATAAAAAAGACACATCCACCCAAAGGTAAAGATAGAAAATTCTTAACTTTACTTGGTCTAAGAGATGGTTAGTATAACGTAATTGTCTTGATGTAGCAGGTGTAAGCTCTCTTTATATGCATTGTTACATCAGATTCAACTGTATCTTTTGTATATAGTGAGACTTAAACCATAGAGTACAAACTCAAACAACTAAATAGTCTAAGGCTCTCTTTGTTTTTTTCTTTACTAGTGAAATTCATCCTAGGACCTACCATTCTACCCTGCAGCAGAACAAGGCGCATAACTTCACTTCCAGAGATTCCCTGATCCAATTTCTAACTAACATAAAGACTGCTCGCTCAAGTAGATCATAACAATTTGCAGTTAAGGCAAGTTGAGGCAAACACCCCCAACAAAGTGATCCTCTATCACATGCATTTCACAACATAGGAATGTAAACTATCAAACTCTAAAATGTATATACATCTTGAGGAAGAGTGATGAAATTACCTTTGTGCAGTCTGCCACCGCTTTCTTGTACTCCCCTACTTCTTTGTAACAAGAAGCTCTGCTCGACAATACATCTGAAAGTGCAGACCTATCGGATGCTTTCTCAAGAAGCACTACAGCCCAAGACAGCCACTTAATAGCATCCGGATACTGCCCTTGCTTGTAATTATCCATTCCCTTACTCTTTGCTGCAGGGGCCGATACCCCAGCTGGAGGAGGTGGAAGCCCCTCGAGCTCAGTTGTCGAACCACCCGCATCCTCCAGTCCACCTCCAAACTCCGTCCCCCAATCATCAATTCCCGACGACTGCTGCACCCCAACTCCACTACTCGCTGCTGCAGAACCAGCCGAGGACGTGGGAAAGAACATATCTAGTGGATCACTGATTGTACTAGGCTGAACTGGACTCTGCTTAGCCGCAGCAACCCCAAAACCATCCAAACCTGAAAACGAATCCGTCCCCATAAAGCTATTATCATTCGAGTAGGAGAACTCAACCCCACTAGCCGGAAATGCATTAGTGGTAGTGCTCGGTTTCGGCGCATTCTGAAAATCCCCAAATGCATCATCAACAACACTACTACTTTTGCTGCTGCTGCTCTTGCTCGGTTTCGAAGCAAGATCAACCAAAGAACCAAATGGGTCCTTCTTGGCTCCAATTCCATTGCCTCCTCCACTGCCCATGTTTCGAAGCGAAGGGCCGCCGCTGCCGATGCCACTACTCTTATTGGTATTAACATTACCACCACTATTGATCTTAGCACTATTATTAAACCCACTAGCATTACCAGAAGCGCCCCAATTGATACCAGGTTGAGTTTTGGGCAACGAATCGGCCACATTTCCCATCGAAAACGCGCTCTTACTATTATTATTATTATTGGAATTAGCAGGGGTTGCGTTTTTCAAAGGAACATTGGTATTAGTATTGATCTTACCACCCATGGCGGAGCTGACCAAATCGCCGAAGAGATTAGGGTTTTTGTTGACGACGGCGATGGGAGTGGCGGTGGAGGAGGCCCAGCTCTTGCCGAAGATGTCGCCGACCATGGAGGTGGGCCCGTTGAGGGGAGCAGTTTGGGCCGTGGCGGGTTGGTGGGTCCATGAGGAGGTCTTGTTGGGCTGCCAGGCGGGTTTGGACGGCTGCGATGGGGCGGTGGAGAAAGCGGAGGAGGGAGATGATTTGTTCTTTTGGTCGTTGAGGGATCTGGGGCGGTTGGATCCGAGACCCAGATCGAAATCGAAGTTGGAATTCATTGGGAAAATAGGTAGCGATCGGAATTTAGAATAAGATAGATGGGATGGGATGAGTTTAGTAAGCCTGAGAGAATAGAGAGATCTGAGGAAGGAGAGAGAGAGAGAGAGAGAGATGTCATCAAATATGGAAGCACGATGGAGTTTGATATTTAATTATTATTCTTTTTTAATTAACTAATCTATATATCTATATCTATATCTCTCTCTCTGGTGCCCATTATTCACCTTTCTATTTTGGGTGAGGTGAATACTTGGGGTAAAACCATTTTCATTTTCTTACCGGGCTGTTGGATTTGTGATGATGTCAAAAATTCAGATTCAAAATACTAATGAATTGCACCAATCATGTGTAATGCAATCTAAATTAATGATTTAACTATTTATGTGACACTAACACCAATATTAAGTTATTAACACCAAGATAATAAATGGTTGAGATTATATCTTATAAATTGGTGCACTTACACATGGTGCACCGAAGAATTTTCCCTTCATTTCATGTAGTAGTATGATTGATTAGAATCTACAAGGTACAGTCACAACTCTCTTGCAATTCAATGCCATAATCTAAACTCCATTCAAATTGAGGGTGACACAAAATACCTAATGCGTTGCAATACATGTTCCAAAAGTAGAGAGGACCATATATTGCTTTGAATTGCTAAGATACACAGTTGAACAACATATTGGAATCACTATATCTTATCTAGACCTTGAACCGAATCGGACATGATATAAGCATCAAATATGAACTTCTCATCTCAGTCAAACCCAACAATATCTTGCACAAGGGATTGAAGGGAGGTTCTCAATTTCTCAACAATCAAGACCCACTACACTCTCCTACCCATGACCGAAGTTCCTTTCCCAAGGCCAAGTAACACAAACTCATAACAAAGTTATACGAACTTATAGATCATTAAAGTAGGCAACAGGTTAAACGAAAGAGAACAAAGCACCTGGATAGATAAGAGTATATATTGTTCCATACTTGATAATATTTCAGTGCTAACTCGCGATGGATAAAGAACCTAATAAAGGATAGCTCTTGAAATAGAAAATCTTAGAAGATTCAACACATATATTCAGTCTTATATTCATTCTTCATAGTGATAGGAATATGCCTCATCTGTCATGAACCATGGTCGGGGTGTAAAAACGCCAACATGCCATTCATTCTGAGACTTTGCAACTACATGCTGAATTCCTAACCATCTGTCCTCTTTACCTCTCCTTGAGATGGAGATGATGTTGCTTGCTGTGTTTGCATAGGCTGTCTTCTCTCAACTTGCATTGTTTCCCGGCGTCTATTTTGATCACGTGGGCGAGGCCTGTTTCTAGTGTTGTTCTGTCTCTCGGTGTACCTATACTGAGGCCTCGGAATGACTTTCCCATCAATGTATAGATCCCCTAGAAACAACACGGATACATATCTTTAAGATATATGAAAAACTAACAACAATTTGCAGGCTATAATTGAATCAAACTGAAATATTTTCACTGCTTTGAAGTTTCAAACAATACTAACCTCCGTAATCTTTGTTGGGCACATCAAGATACGAATCCGGCAGAACCCAGAGAACACCAGGCAGCTCTGTTTATACAGAAAAATACAATAAGAATCAAACCTTATGTTCATAATGTACATTGCAAACCAAACAAACAGTCACCAATTTAAATTTCTAACAAAGAAATATACTAAGAATCCTAAAACCCTCATCCACTTATCTCAAATGTAAACAATCAAACACCAACAATTCATACAAGTCAACCAAACAATCTCAAACCTTAAACCCTAAACCACCACAGAAACCCAGCAACTATTACCTTTGACCTTGATGGAAAGCTCTTCAGAAATCAAAGCACCAAATCCAGTATACGTCGATGTAGAGACAGAATATATCTTCTTCTTAGCCTCCTCCTCACTACAGTAGTAACCAAACAAAGTTAAAATGAATCAAAACTGGGAAATCGAAAAGACCCGAATTGAAGAAATGGGTCCCAACCTTCCGACGACGGCGGCTAGGGTTTTGACGTAGCTATTTATCATTTCGTCCTCGGAGGGTTTTGGGTCGTCGAACTCCAAGATGATGAGCCAGTGCTCGTAATCGCAGCCGTCGAGGAGGATTGTCTCCTTGGGCGGGCGGTTGCTCCAGTTGGGCGACGCGTCATTCAAGGGGGAGTAACCCGACCCGGAACTCTTCGAGCGGGTCGGGAGGTGGCGTGGGTCGGGCACGAGCTGGAGGTGGTGTCGGTTGAGAAGAGCGGAAGCGAAGCGAGAGCGAGAAGAGAGGAAGGGATTTGAAGAGGAGGAAAGGGTTCGGGTTAGGGCGGAGGCTAATGTGCGCCGGGTGGCGGAGTAGGCCATTATCGCAAGTGATGCTCTCTAAAATCGAGTGACGAGTGAGTGAGTGACGGTGTTTTTTCACAAACCTTCCTCTATATTTACGACATGTTTCATTTTATTGGGTCCTCAATTATTTCAGTAAATTTGTTTGCTCTTTTTCCGTATTAGTAAATTCATAGGCCGAAGAAGGAAGTAATCTAAGATTTATTTATTTGTATTAATCATTTATCTTATTCAAGCCTATCTTACAACATAGTGAAGAATGAAATTTGATTCATCTCAATCTGCCAAATGAAGTGCATTTTTTATAAAAGGTTACTATGTCCGCTTATATATTTTTGCGACCGGTAAAATTTTAAGTTATCACAAACGGAAATTTGACTCTTTCCTTGAAAAATTCTCTCATTTTCCTTTGAAAACCCTAGCCGCCTACCTCCTCATTTCCATCTTGATCTCTTTATCTCCTTCTCAGATTAGAAATCTAAGCTCATCATTTTATTCCTCTCATCTCCTTCGTTCTTCCCATCTCATTGCATGTCGACTTTAACTAACGGGGACGGTCAATCCTACCCAATGAAGAGCCATTGGAACCATAGTTCCTTGTGGCGGCGCTCGGCGAGGTAGATCTAGCCTTATCCAAATATGACGATGGTGAAGAGTGGGTATATGTCGTGCCGCACATCCAAGGTTCTAAAAAACGCTAGGCGCTAGTCGGGCGGACAGCCAGCGCCTAGCGCCCAGAGGATTAATCGGGCGCCTAGGCGGTTTTTTATTTTCTATATATTTTATTTATTTAATTAAAATAATTATATAAATACAATTTATAAAAAGCATTATTATGTTCTAAAATAGCAAAAATACTTCAAAAATAGACAAAATGTTCAACAACAATGTTCTTAGAAATTATAAAAAAAACAATTTGAAAGAAACAAATTAGATTCTTGCTAGTCTATGCGGCTATGCCTCAAATTCTTCTTTTCCATATCCCTCTTGCACTTCTTCTGTGTCGGTCTCAAACTCAAAGTCTATTTCATCTTCTTCCTCTTCATCCGATACAAAATCATCCTCATGAAGTTCTCTAATTTCTTGAAGTCTAGAACTATAATCGGGCCAGGAAAAAAAAAAATTGGGCCGCCCAGCCAGCCCGCCTAGGCGGCCGTTTTTTGCGCCAGCGCCCAGCTTCAACGATTTGGGCAAAATCGGAACGGTCCCTTGCCGCCCAGCGCCTAGGCGCCGCCTAGGCGGCCCTGGGCGGCGTTTTTTAGAACCTTGCGCACATCTACTCCCTCACTCCCTTGACAGCAGAGAAGGTGCAAGCCTTCAAGACGAAGATGATTGGCCTATTGCACAATGCAACCTGCTCCGGTATCATGGGATTTAAACGAGTCTCGACAGATCGGTTTGTGTGCAAATTCAGATTCCTTGCCGATCGACGGAGGGCGATTGTGAGTGGCCCCTGGTATTTTCACTTGGCCACGATTATTATGGAGGATATGGATGGCATGGAGGATCTATTGATGGTCCTTATGGCGTGAGGGCGAGCTTGGGTAGTAGTGAGACGTGCCACGAGTTGGTTTGCGATAAGAGCTCTCCATGAGAAGTGGTGTCGTCGAGCGGGTAATGCAATCGACACCTACAAGGAGTTTGACCGTCATGTACTTTATCACCAATCGGAGATGAAGATCCGAGTGGAGCTTGACTTCCATCGGCCTCTTATGGTAAGAACCAAGTTCCAATTTTTTGAAAACAATGTTGTGGATGTGGTATTATTTTATGATAAGATCAAAGGGTTTTGTGAAAAATGAGGATCATTCGTGCATGGGGACAAATGTTGTGTAGGTGCAGGTGAGGTTGGACAGGACACGATGATGTTGGGGATCTCGAGGGGGAGCCTCGGTGATGGCTTCTTCGGGTAGGGGGTGGAACTCGGGTCTGGTGATGGCTTCTAGGGCACCTCCGGGTTTTGGCAGTAGAAATGAGGTAGATGGTTATCTTGGGAATCCACAGGGAGGAAGAGGTGGCTCTTCTTCATCTATGATGGACCTAGTGGTAGTAGTGCATAGGTACAGAGAAAATGCACCAGTGAGTGCACCAAGGGGGGAGGCACTCTCTCAACCATTATCCCCGGTAATAGGAGATGGTCCTAATTCTTTTGAGTTTATGGAGAAGCAGATGAAGGTAAGAGGAAAAGGAAGTGAGCCACGATGGCAACAAGCAGAGCCGGTGGCTGTTATGTAGGACAACCCCCTCTATGAGGGTGGTCCCACTAACCTAGTTCTTGTTTTGTAGGTGGATCTTCACGGTCAGATACCAGTCTCAGGACCATTCGATCCTAAGGTGCAAAAAATGGAGAAGCAAGTGGTCGCTTTGGTTATACCGGTTTCTCATATGATGACACCTGTAAGTGCTACCACTATGCCTACAGGTGTTGCAATTATGTTAGCTTAGATTATTGGGCCAGCAGTGGGGCTTGAGGAACTTGGAGCCGCAAGTCCGTAACAAGCAGGACTATTAGAATGTACGTTGGGAAGACCTCGCCATGCAGTAGAGATGCCTCCTAGTACGACAGGAGGTAAGGGTAGTCCACACCGTCGTTCAAAGGAAAGGAAGGCTAGGACCAAGCTTAGTCCAATATCAACAGTCACAAAGAGAGAATCACCAAATAAAAATGCGGTCCTTCTTCCGCCATATATGACGGTAGAGGAGCTGCGCCGCAACACAGCTTAGTAGAGATGATGCTTAGATAACTATGGAGTGGTGCAACCCGATAGTTCTCGCGCTACTCTGTGTTTGTTTATTTAGGTTTCTTTTAGTATAGTATTACATTAGGGGTTTCGCTTTATTGGGCCGAATAAACTGGTGGAACTTTATACTATTTTCACCTTGGAATAAATTTGATCACCATTTAAAAAAAAATGTTCGCTTAAATATATCAATCTCTGTAAATTGTACTACTGGATACATGAGAAAGAGAATGATGCAAATCAGAATGAAATTTCTCAATTTTCTTAAATATATCATTCTCAATTTGTTTAAGAAATTTCATTCTGATTTGCATCATTCTCTTTCTTCTTTATCGATCTATACTACTTTTGTGGTATCAAGGAACTCTTGTGTGGGGAGTGTTTGTTCGACTAAACCCCTCTCTCTCTCTCTCTCTCTCTCTCTCTCTCTCTCTCTCAATTTCATATTATCCACTGCCGCCGCCATCCCAAGTCTCTCTATACCACCAAAATCTTCCAAATTTTAATCAAATTAGGATCTCCATCTTTTCTTTCTCTTCCTTACTCCTTCCTATGCTATAAGATCGATTATTTTAGTTTGGTTTTGTTATTCATTATTTCACAAAACTCATATATTATGAAACCCTAGTTGTTTTCAAAACTTTTTTCTTTGACATTCATGGCGTCGTTGAAGCTAGTCGAGATCGACCTCTCTTACGGTGCAGAAGAGGAGGAATATGATTATTTCTTTGTGGTGATCCACATCTATTGTCCTGAAGTTTTCTCGGCTGAGAGATTAAACACTACCAGAAAAACTCACTGAGGAGGCGAAGAAATTTTGTCGCCTAAGTGGTATTTTTCGTCGCCTAACAATCGTAGCCTAAGTACTTAGGTGACAAAAATATTTATTTTCGTCGCCTAAGTACTTAGACGTCGAAATAATATTCCTCTAAATGACGACAGTGTTCGTCGTTTAAGATGCACTTGGGCGGCGAATACTTACAGTCTTCATCTAGTCGTCGAATTACAAAGACTTAGACGACGATTTGTTTTTGTCGTCTAAGTGACAACACTTAGACGACGACGACTGGTCGTTCCCTAAGTGGATACACTTATACGACGATGTGTCCGCCATCATGTAAGTGTAACCACTTAGGCAACAAAATCTTTTTTTCGTCGCCTAAGTTTACACTTAGACGTCGAACGGTTCGTCGCCTAAGTGATTTACTAGGACGACGAACCAAGATGTTTCGTCGCCCAAGTTGAGTTTTTATTTTTTATTTTTATTTATTTTTTTCTTTCTGAATTATAAATTAAATTAAATTTAAAATATATAATAATCTATTAAAAATTTATAATCTATTAATTAAATTAATAAAATATTCATCAAATATAAAAAGTGTATGTACATCGATAGAAATAATAATAAAACAATAAAACTAACTACTAATTAAACTAAACCAGGAGTAGGAATCGCGTTGCCGCCGCTTGGATTATCATCATGGAGGCCAAGAATGGGATCGAGGGGGGAAGGGGGGTTGGGGAGATGACACTGGACATCAAGATCAGGAACGGGCAACCTCATTTGCCTGCAGGCCTAGTAGAAGTCAGCCATCTTATGGTTGTGAGTTTCAAACTGCGCCTCCATCGACCTCGAATGCTCCCATGTGTGATCGACCGACTCCTATGTCAATCGACCCTGGTTCAAGGGAGGCTTGGAGCGCCTCGAAATCGTCCCTACCGCAACAAGTTGACGATGCAGATGACTCAAAAAAATCTCTCTGCACCATCCGTCCAAGCCCACAAACCTCATTGTCAAGTCGGCGGCTGTAAACAACATTGGCAATAGCAATCTGACTCTGCATCGATAGGGGAGGCACCTTTTTAGGCGTCATCTCCGTGTTGGCTAGCTGGGTCACCGCCAATTCCTCTTTGGCCAGTTGTATCAACCTCTCCTGAAACTAATCATGTGAAGAATACATAAATATTAATTTCTAACAAAAATTTGGCATAGTTTCCCCTAAAATTAGAGAAAACCAATAAACCTGAAGGCAAGATTACACTTCGAATAACCAATTCCAGCAAAACAATTACATCGTGGGCACCGATTTCCATCCGAATTTCTCAAGTTGAAAATCATAATTTAACCAACTAAACTAAAGCAAAACCATACCTAATTCAAGTTCAAAATCATATTCCAATAGCATAGCCTAACTAAATCATATCCTAATCATAATTCATTTTCTTAAAAATGCAATTAGAGTTATACTAAATTTTGATATGCTTTGAAAGTACAAGTGAATTCAATTAATTTTGAAAAGATGAGTTACTTACCCCGAGTTGACTCGCTTCATTGATGACTCCGGGCTTCACATAAGCTTCCACGCTAGCATCAAGGAAGCAATGCTTCGAACTTGCATCTTTGTGCTCCTTCGCGATGCAAATGAACCTTCGCGAGCCCGATCCTTAGTGTTTGTTCTTCTTGTTCCGATTTTCCTTGTTGGCCTCCGACCTTGTCTGTTACGTACACAACAAAGATAATTCAATAATAAAATAATATTTAAAAATAATAAATTATATAATTTTTATTACATTAAAGAAAATGAAGACGAACCTTATACTTGTCGGACTCAAAATGCCCGACCAACCATTGCCACTCCTCTTCCCTATCGTTCCGGAGCTCCCGAGGGGTAGGCAAGGTGTCGTGTCGCTGGTAGTGCTTATGGAGGTCGTACTTCTAGTCCTTGTAAATGCGGACAGCCTTCTCCTCTATATCCTCCATCATCTCTGCTGAGTCAGAGATTTCAAAACGTGTCTAGAAACATAAATAACAAATTAAAATTATAGAAATTATATATTTATGTTTTGTAATTACTTATAAAAATAAATAATATTAAATAGTATTACCGATAGTTCGCTGTACACTTTCAACTTTTCGGGTCGGGGTAGCTTATTCCACGAAGGAGCAACCATACGGATGTTGTTCCGTATAATTGAGCCGATGGTATGCGAGGTCAGACTCCAGAGCTCCGCGAATGGAGGGCCTCGGGTGAACTCGTTGTATGGCACCTCGATCTTCTTCCCCATCAACTTAATTATGCGCTCGCCTTTGGCGGCCTTTCCAAGTCCTCGATTTCTTTTCGAAAGCGAGTATGATGGCTGCCTTCTGACCTTGCGTCGGGTGCTTTAGACAATCGAGTCGTCGACCGACTCATCCGAATCTTCTGATGCCACAGACGATCGGGCCCTGTCTGGCTCGTACGTAAAGGATGAGGCCTCCTCACATGGAGCATGAGGGATTTGGCCAGTCGCCGGAGCAGAAGATTTTTGTGGAGAATTCGAAATGGTATCCTCTGAAACCTGCCTCCAACCCATAGCTCGTGCAATGGCTTCGCGTTCGGCCTCCTTCTCTGCAGTCGTGCGCCTCTTCATTGGTGCCATAATTAAGCTGAAAAAATGTATAATATTCATCATAATTCATCCAAATTTCATCAAATATATCTTAATTTCACAAATATATCCAAACTTATCCAGAAATCCAAAGTTCACAAATATAGCCAAATTTATCCAAATTTCACAATATTTTTCTAATTTATCCAAATATAGCTAAATTTATCCAATTTATCAAAATTTATGTACATTAATATAATATACCCAAATTAATCAATATATATAACATCAATATACCCAAATTAATCCAAATATAATATATTAATCCATATATATTTAATCTAGTATATATATTACCAAATATTATTACCAAATATATATATATATATATAAACGGAGAGGAGAGAGAGAGATAGAGTATGCCGATGGGGAGGAGAGACCGGGGGAGACGAGAGAATCTGGCCTGTGGCAGCGGCGAGGCAACCGGGAGAGGAGAGCGCGCCAGCGAGGAGATGAGAGGAAAGGAGAGAGAAACCGGTGGCACGAGGAGAGAGAGAGAATTCGGCAGCGCAATGAGTAAGAATTCGGTCTTGGGCGGTGGCATTTTGGATTCCGGGAGAAGAGAAAAGGAGGCAGCACTGCTTTGGAGGATTTAGGGTTTAGGTAGGGAGAGAGATCGAGAGAGGAAATGTGAGAAAACTGGATCGAAGTCGATCCAATTTTGGGATATATCGATTCACTTAGGCGACAAAAACAACTTTCGTCGCCTAAGTTGTTTTTAAATGTTCCCCAAAAAAATTTGCGCAAAATACTGAACCGCAAAAAAAAATTAGTCTTAGGCGACGAAACAAGTGGGCTCGTCGCCTAAGTACTCAAGTAGACAACAAACGTGTGGTTTTGTTGTCTAAGGTTTCAGGGTTAAGGGTAAAGAAATTAGTGTTAGGGTGTAGGATTAGGGTTCACCTGGACGACGAATACATTTGTAGCTAGCGTCGTCTAGGTAGTGCTACTTAGCCGACGAAATAAATATTTTCATCGTCTAAGTGTACCTTAAACAACGAAATAAATATTTTTTTCGTCTCAGTACACCTTAGACGACAAAATAATCCGTTTTCATAGGCCAAGAGTCATTTTTATTTACTTTTTTTTTTCAATTCCAAACATAATTTTATTTCAATCATAACCATCTGGCTTTATTCATGCCAGTTCTTCTGATTCATAATCTTATAGAATTCGAAATCAAAAGTTGATTCCAATATCTCCTCTGATCCCTCTATAGACTTCTGGTTCTCCTTGGCGTATTGATTGTCGAGAAATACCAAAAAACCAAATTAGTTAACACACACACACACACACACACACACACACACACACACACACACACACACACACACACACACACACACACACACACACACACACACACACACACACACACACACACACACACACACACACACACATAACCCGACCACATTCCTACGTACCAACACTTGTTGAGAGTTATGGTGGTGCACTCACTGTCTTTCGTTATAGGCGTGCTGACCTCGAAGAATATTTTATTTATCTGGCTCTTTACATATACGTACACAAATCATCAAATACACCATTTAATTCAAAAATATACCTCTTTACATATATATAGTGACTTCAATTAATTAATTTCTAACATAAATAGTAATCCCGCTTCATATCAATCTTCATCCTCATAATTATCATCATCATCTGAATCATTCTCTTCACTATCATCTGATTGCTCCTTATCATCATACTCTAATTTCTTCCAGGGTAATTATAAATTTGTACGACATTTTAATAAATAATAATTAAATAATAATTACGCTAATTAAGAAGAAATATATACGGCACTTACGCCGTATTGACTCGCTTCATTGTCGAGTCCAGACGTCACGTAAGCGTTGATGCTAGCATTAAGATAAGAGTGTTTAGAGCCCTTATCTCTGTGCTCCTTGGCAATTTGGATCATCTGCTTGGAGCCGGAAGTATGATGTTTGTCCTTCTTCTCCCGATTGGTTTTGTTGATTTTCGAGAATTTCTATTGGACAACATAAATCATTAAAAATTAAAAAATAATTAAAAAATAATAATTCAATTTCGTCAATTTAAATAAAAAAATAATCACCTTATATTCTTCTGCTTCGAAGTGGGTGACCAACCACTCCCACTCATCTTCCCTATCCCCACGCAGCTCTACGGGGGTAGCCACTCGGCCAATATCTTCATAATACTTATGAAGTTTGTATTTCCAATCACGGTAGATGGCGTTGGCGGTGGTGTTGATGTGCCTAAACATCTCCAGTGTGGAATCTACCTTATATTGTTCCTATAAGAAAAAAATAAAAAATTATAATCGTATATATTATGAAATTCTGATTTTTATTGGTTATTAGAAAATAAATTTAAAATTGTACATATTACGTACCGAAAGTTCTTTAAACACTTTCGCCTTCTCTTCAGTCGGCAATTCCTTCCAGGTAGGTGCAATCATACGAACCTTGTTGCAAAGGATTGACCCGATGCTGTGCAAGGAGAGACTAGCCAGCTGAGAGGTGGGAAGGCCATTGGTGAAATCGTCGTATGACAATTGGATCTTTTGCCCGGTCGCCTTGAACAACTTCTCGAATCTTCCGTCTTTGACGAGTCCTCGAGACCTTTTGGGTTGAGGGTCTGTCGGGGCCCTTCTGACCTTTGCGTCACGCACTGTAGAGGATAGACTGGGAGGAGGCCGACGAAGCCTAAGCACTTTCTGCCATCGATGTCGAACCGGAATGTGCGTCATCATCACCGGTCAGGATAGATGTGGCAGCGAGAATTTTCTCAGTCGCCGCTGTCGAAGGACCAGCTGAAGGGTCCAAAGGAGGCGCGACGTTGTCCTCCTCTAACTGCCAACCGACTTGCTCTGCCAAGCATAGGAGTAGAGCATATTCGGCCTCCTTTTGGGCTTTTTTCTTACCCCACGGGGCCATTTTAACCGGAGGGAGGAAGTCGCCGGAGGGAGGTTATGCAAGCTAAAATGCAATGTGGTTAATCCTTTACAAGTTAAATAAGTACAAACATATAGTTTCGACATGCATTATTTACAAGTATTGAGTGCGCCTAAGATTTAAAGAGAGTACACTAGCTTGGTCTTTAGGTTGTTCAATGGATGTGCGACCCGTACGATAAAGTATAAACTTTCAATCAATCAGCCTTGGTTCAATCGAAAAACATGGTCAGTTTGGGATAGAGATAACGCGAGAGGCAGGACTAATTTCGACAAAACACCCCGAGGCTAACCGGACCAATGGTATATACTCTATTGGTGTTAGTCTTTCTTAGATCCAAAACTTGTCACCAGTCATAACCCGTTTCTAGACACCATGTCCGACATTCAACCAATCTTTCAAAAATTTACACTCCCTCAAATCCTTTGCAAACTGCGCCCTCAACCTCATGTCCATAACTTCACTTAGGTTATGATTTGCGGTGATGAAATCCACACATCACGAGGGGTTAAGGAGATAAGCTAGGAAATGAGGTGTCATCTATTCCAAAGAGTGCGACTTAATCAACCAAACTTATGTACTAAATTTAAATCAAAGTCTACCTTTAACAAGTATTGAATTATAAATAAATATGTAAATTTACAATATTACAACAATAATTACAAATTATAATCACATACAATAATAATTACCAATTATAATATTACTTACAACAATATATAATTACAATCATAAATATAATTTTCAATAACTACAATAATTAATTATTAATTACCATGCATTTACAATAATAATTATCATGCATTTAATAACTATTATTAATTATTATTACCAATTATTACTAATTTATTATTTTTACTAATTAATTTATCAATTTATTAATTTATTAATAAAATTATAATTATGTTAAAAATTAAAAAAATACCGGAAAGAGGAGTCGTGGGAGAGCGGAGTTGCCGAAAGGTCGCCGGAGGGAGGGAGTCGCATGATATTTAGTCGTTGGAATGTCCCCGGAGGGAGGCCGAATTTTTGAGAGAGAGAGAGAGAGAGAGAGAGAGAGAGAGAGGAGAAGAGGAATGATTTGAGAATGAGATAAGGAAAAAGGGTCGGCCTTGTTGTCTTATATAAAGTTTCACTTAGACGATAGAGCCCTGTTTTCCGTCGTTTAAGTGCACTTGGACGACGGAAAACACCATTTTCCGTCGTCTAAGTGAACCGTTTCTATTTTTGAACCGGCGCCCAATTAATTTGGTGGGTGGGAGTTAACCGCCTTAATTTTTGGGGAACGTTTCAAATTTCACTTAGACGACAAAAATAGGCATCTCCGTCGTCCAGGTGAAATTTGAACCGTTCCCTAAAAATTTGGCTGTGGAAATTGAACCGCCATTATTTTCAACTTCGACGACGAAGATAGACCATCTCCATCGTCCAAGTGGTCACTGGACGACGGAGATGGTCTACCTTCGTGGTCCAGGTGAAAATTCCTTAATTTTAATTTTTAAAAATAATTCGCAAGAAAGTTTTCGATTTGTCATTCGAATGAAATAGTCGTAAAATATCGATTAAAGAATCGTATATATAAAAAATTGAACTTAAGATGACGAATAATCTTACGTTTTTAAACTTGTTAAGTATCTACTAATCTGTATAACTTAAGTGTTATTAAGTATATATAGGCTTATTGCATAACAATATTAACGAAATTAAATTTGGACAAAATAACCGTTGGATATATTCGCCATAAGACAATATATAAATAGAATAATTTTCACAAAATAGTAAGTTCGTTAAGGGTTTCATTGGCAGAGTCAACTGCAAAACCGAAATTTTTACAAACCGGAAACCTGGATACACGAAAATCCGTAAGTCCTATTTTGAAATCATCGACGCTCACACTCAAAGAATTGTTACTCTATGGTCTCGACGAAAATAATATGCATTGGGACATGGTCTAGATGGTCGTTGTCTTAGATGAAATTACGAAACTTAGACGTTTGCGTCGTCCAAGTAAGAACTTAGACGATGCAAAGACTAGTTTGCGTCGTCTAAGTGAAAATTTCGTAATTTAAGGTTAGGGTCTTAGGGTTTAGGGTATACTTAGACGACGGTTTCACCCATTTGCGTTGTCTAAGTACTTTTTTTAGGATTTTAAAATTTTATATATGTGTAATTAATTACTATTGTGTTTAATTACCTTAGTATGGACTACGAAAAGTCGTTATTTCGTCCCTGTGTTAGGGTTTCGTGAAAATTAAATGTGATTCTCGATCGATAGATCCGATCATCCGGATTAATTAATTAATTTTAATTTCCGTAGGTCGAAGTGACCACGCTATTTAATTAATTATTAAATTAATTAAGTACAAAATTAATAGTTGTACATGCATACTCCTCCTCATAATATATATAATTAATCGATCATGCATCATTACAATAATTACAATAATTAATCACTAATATTTTTTTACTCGTCGTTATATTGTACTCTTTGTCATAATCGTCATCATCCTCATCTCCGTTATCCGATTGCTCCTCCTCCTCATCATACTCAACATCGTCTGATGAATATCCTGAGTCCTCGTCCTAGTCCTCATCCTGCACTTCTTCTTCATCTACCTCATTAATCGCATCAATAATCTCATCTTCAGTTAGATCCGTACAACCATCAAGCATGAGTAAGCATTCATCAGCTTGAACCAGGTCCATTATGTCGGAGCAGATAACAGAAATATTAGGCTCTTGAGAGGCAGGAATGTCTCTTTTTAGTTCATCAGCATCTTCAGTCGTCGGTGTCCCTTCAGTTGTCGTAGTATTCCATATTCCTCGATGAGAGATATGGTTCACTATTTTCCACCCTTCACCAACTTTCGGATCATCAAGATAGAACACTTGCCTAACTAAGGTGGCGAGAGCGAAAGGCTCATCCTCATACCAGCTTGAGTTTGTATCGATTAATAAAAGTCACAGGTCTTCCTTTGTATGCTTGAACCATTTGTACTTGAATAGGAAAACGTTGACATCATTCCCGTAACATAGCTGAACGACATATACAATAGCTCTGTAAGATAGATCATTGTCTTTCCCAACCGCTACCCCATAGTTTTGTGTTCTTCTTCTTTCATCTCGGGCCAATGAATGAAAAAACGCCGTTCACAAAACATCCGGGGTAAATATAGTGTTTAAGCGGCTTCCTTGCTAGCAAGTGCTTTGACCAGGACCACCACTCCCCGTGGTTTTCAGATTTTTGTAGATCAATCATCTTGGAAAATGGAAAATATATATAATTAATTAAAGGGTTTACTTTCTACAAACATATATATAAACTAAAAATCGAGACATAGGTACGTACCCATTGGAAGAAATAATCGGGGAACTTCTTCTTAACCATTTTCTCAAACCACGCCGAACTCTTGTCCGGATTTAACACCTGAAACCTCTCCCTGAACCCAATCATGTATGGCTCAACTTCGTCACAGTCTCGCAACACGACCCAATGTGCCTCAATAAGTTCCTTTCGTGTTAAAAAATTCCTTTAATACTCCTCTAAACGGCCGTACGACATTTGTGACGACAGAATGATTGATGCGGGCACTGGGATCGGAGGCAGTGGAAAGTGGTGGATCTTTGAGGTACCTATTGCAGTAAGTAACACACTCATGTATTAGGTATGTCTCTACTATGGAGCCATCCAGGGCCGACCTTTTTTTGACGAATCCTTTATACTGTCCAAACTGTCTACAAAATTAAACGTTCAATTAATACATTGTAGAATAAGTACAAATAACTAGCTAGTAATCTCCAGTGGAACAAATAATGGATCAAAAAAGTTGTATAATTTATTAGTTGTACGTATATTTCTTGAGGATACATCCAAGTGTACTGGACTAGACCAGAAATGAGCACCTGCTCGGGCAGGTGGATCATTAGGTGAATCATGATGTCAAAGAAAGCAGGGGGAAATATCCTCTCTAGTTTGTAAATGATGTGCACAATTTGTTGTTGCATTTCCACCACATCTGACTTCTTTAATTCTCTGGCGCATAACCTCTGCAACCATGTGCACAATGCCACTATTGGTTCTACGATGTCACGAGGCAAATATGGCTGAATTACCACTGGAATCAGACGTTGCAGCATAACGTGATAGTCATGTGTTATTAGACCAACAAACTTGTGTTGCACCTCGTCCAATGCTCTAATTATAGTAACTGCATATGTAGCCGGATAACGAACACTCTTAAACCAGTGAAATACAGAACGTCTTAGTGTCGGTTTCACTGTGTAAGGTGCAGCTGTCATCTTATTGTACACTCCTCTCCTATCCCTCCTCAACCACAAGGGACGACGTAAATTCATAGATTCCAGATCTTTGCGTGCTTTGGGAGTATCTTTAGTCTTGAACTTAATACCAAGAATTATTCCCACCACACTGTCACACACATTCTTTTCTATGTGCATCACATCCAAGTTGTTCCTCAGCTTCAACTTCGACCAGTAAGAGACTTCAAAGAATATATTCTTGTGATGCCAATAGCTGAGATCATGTGGAGGTATTGGACGACATTTCTTTACATCCTTGTCATTGGTCAACACACCAAAGTCGAAATAGCTCAACCTCTCTAAAATCACTTCTCCTGACCAACTACGGGGTTTAAGATTATTCTCTACCGTCCTGTCGAAATGAGCTTCATTCTGTCGCCACAGGTGGTTGTGAGGAAGCCAACTACAGTGATCCAAGTAACACACCTTCCCCGCGTACCAAATAGAGTTCACGTCGTCCAAACATATAGGACATCCATTATATCCTTTCATCCTGCAGGCTGCCAACATCCCATATGCTGGAAAATCGCTGATTGTCCACATTACGACATCCCTTATCATGAACATCGTGTCAGTGAATTTGTCATAAGTTGGGACTCTATTTTCCCACAACAGTTTCAGCTCGTCGATCAAAGGTCTGAGGTAGACATCTAAGCACTTCCTCGGAGATTTAGGACCTGGAATTAGCAGAGTATGGAAATTAAATTCATTGTTCATGCACATCCAATGAGGCAGGTTGTACGGCATCAGAATAACTGGCCAAGTGTTGACGGCAGAGCTATTACTACCCCAAGAATTGAATCTGTCTGTAGATAGTCAGAGTCTAACATTTATAACCTCTACGGCAAAGTCCTCAAATTCGTTGTCGAAATGTTTAAAAGCCTCCACATCTGCAACGTGTCTCAGCACATCGTCATCTATTCGTTTTTCTACGTACCATTGTATTGCCTCTGTTGTGTATAGATACATGTACAAACGCTGCAATCTGGGAATCAATGGAAAATATCGAAGAAGCTTCACATGAATTTTTTCGAACTCTTCCTATTCAGTTCATATCTGCACTGCCCATATATGGGACAATAGTCTAAATCTTTATACTCTTTGTAAAATAGCACACAATCATTTGGACATGCGTCAATTATCCTGTACTTTAGGCCGAGGCTGCTCAAGATATTTCTAACCTTATAATGGGATTTATGAAGATTGTGATCATCAGGAAGCAACTTACATATTTGCTCCTGAATTTTGTTAAAAGCACTGACTGACATGTTGTGCTCCACTTTTATCTGCATTTGCTCCATCATATATTGCAACACATTCTCTCAACATCCAGGGTACACTGGGGTCTGTGCTTCAAGTAGCATCTTGTTGTACTTATCCATCTCACTAGTGTTAGTGGCCAAGCTAGCAGCGGAGAATGTGTCATCATGCCCATGAGTGGTATTTGTAACCTCCTTCTTGGTGTTGGTGTCCACCATAACTAAATCCCTGAAACGCACCATGGACCAAATCCGCAGTTGGGCTCCAAACAGGGGGCTGCCACCACTGCCGCTGGATGAGGCACCATGGTAACTGTATCCTGAGCTGAAGTCTACTGCTTCACCATGCTCGCTCCACGTAGTGTAACTCCACATCATACCATTTTCGTACAGGTGTTGCACCATAGCATTAACCTCCCCATACTAACAATTAAGTCATTGTTTTGGCACGGACACCTGAAACGCTTCTTTCCCTGACCATGTTCTATCGCAAAATTCACAAATTTGCTAATTCCATCCATATACCGAACATCACTTCTATTCCGCAACTTCATCCAACTCTTGTCCATACTTCTTCGAAATTTAATAATTAATTATCATATTAGTCAATTAACTATTCTATATATATGCAGATTTTCAAGTAATTATTAAACTATTATATATATACAAAAAAATTAACTACCTTAATTAAATTAAATTATTAATTAATTACCTTTATTAATTATTGGTGAATGTACGTACGTTTTAACTAAATATTAACCAAATTTTTAAACATCTATGCATATATACGTACTACGTACTGGTCTATATTCATTAACTAATATATATAATCAATTACCTAACTTAATTATAAATATATATTAGACGTACTAATTAATTAACAATGCAATCAATCAAACGTACAATTAATTATATATATAAACATTAATGGTGTTGGGAAATTAACTATGTGCGTACCTAGCCTTCTCCGATATATGGCAAATCGATGGTCGAAGCCGGAGATATATATAGTGCTAGCTAGCTAGTTTGAATTGCATGCATGTACGCGTGAGAAGAGTCTGATCAAGAGAGGAAGAGAGGTGAGACGATGAGGATGAAGTTGAGGCGAGCGAGCGGAGAGGAAGAGAGTTTGGCATGGACCTTATATAATGCTTCACTTAGACGACGGAGCGTCGTTTAAGTGCCCACTTAGACGATGGACTGAGGTTGCTTCCGTTGTCCAAGTGCATACATGGATGACGGACTTAGACCCCGTCCTCCAAGTGGCTACTCAAACCACGGTGTGTCGGTCCATTGTCCAAGTAACCACTTGGACGACGGAAAAAGCCGTTCTGTCGTCTAAGACACACTTGGACCACGGAACGTAAAGGTTCTGTGGTCTAAGTGCGTTTTTCTTATAGTAGCTTAGAGTCACTTGGAGTTTTGCTAGGGACCCTTGGTTATTTTTACTCTCTTTTACCTCTTAAACATGTATCGAATCTTGTATTTAATTATGTTTAGTGAGTAGTCTTTTTTGGGAGGCTAGGGTTAGAACCCTAACCATGTGAAACTATGTGTTGGTTATGTATGACTTTTGAATTGTGTTGTGAATAAGCTATTGTGTGTTTGTGGATGTTTATGTGTTTGAGCTAAGACTAAGTTGAGATATGTTTAAGGAAGCTAATAATGGGCTTAAGTGAATTAGTCACTCACCTAAGAAAGATGAGAATATAAACATAATTAGGGTATTACCTATGAGATTTACCTTGAGAATTGGTTCCCTAGCACCTAGCATGGACTAGAGCTTCTTTGAGTCTTTATAGACTTGAGGAACTCTAGTCAAGCACACATTAATAAAAAAGGTTATTGAGGCACATTGTAGAACTTCTTAGCACGTAACTTACTAATTATGAGTTGAGGGATTCACTAGACAACCCCTCAGATCTTCCAATCAAGATTCGAGAGGGGAACCTTTCCACATCTATCACACAATTTACTTATTGACTTCACAATGTGACATACTATTGGGATTCAAGTCTAAACAGCTTGGGTCTTGGTTCCATTTCACGATATTCTTCAATGTTGGGTTTAAGTAGCATAGAGCCCGTAATAGCCAAGGAGCTTAGATTTAAAACCAACCGTGACTCACAAGGTCACGACTTGGACATTTATTCTTGTGAACGGACTTAATCTAAACTGGGACATTGTTTACTACATCATATGGTTAATGGGGATTTCCATAGTTGACCTATTTTCCTTTATATTGAATTTGTGTCATTTAGTTTTCGCATTTAGTGTAATCATTCAACCATCAACCAACTTGTTAATTGCTCACCTTTATGTCATCATCCCTCACTATGCCAAGTCTCCAAAGGACTCGGTAGGGTGAGATACACTTCCATCTTTTCTTTAGTTCATGTGTCAAGCTAGTGTTTAGAGTGTCCGTAGTCTTTGTGTTTTCAATTCCGAGTTAAGGAGTCTAGGTGCTTAATCCTCATGGGTTTAACACTTGATTTCCTTTCTATACTATTACTTGTCCTCGTATACTTGCGGGTGAAGATTATTCTTGCACTTATGAGTTAGCCAATAGCTTACTAAGTGTAGGGGTATAAATCTTTGAATAGTAGGTGGATCATGATGTCAAAGAAAGTAGGGGAAAAAATTCTCTCCAGTTTGCAAAGGATGTGCACTATTTCGTATTGCAGTTCGAGGACATCTAACTTCTTCAATTCTCTGGCGCATAATTTCTGCCACCATTTACTACAATGCTACTATTGGTTTGACGACGTCACGAGGCAAATATAGTCGAATTACTACTGGAATCAGTCATTATAGCATTACGTGATAATCATGAGTCCTTAGACCAATGAACTTATGATGCGCTTCCTCAACTGCTCTTGTAATATTCGCTGCATACATAGGCGGATAACGAACACTCGTAAACCAGCTGAATACAAAACCCCTTTGTGTCGGCTTCACCATGTAAGGTGCCTCTGACATCTTGTTGTGCACTCCTCTTCTATCCCTCCTCAACCACAAGTGAGTGCAAATTCATAGATTCCAGAACTTTTCAGACTTTGGGAGTATCTTTAGTCTTCAACTTAATACCCAGAATTGTTCCCACCATGCTGTCACACACATTATTTTCTATGTGCATGACATCAAGGTTGTTTCGGAGTTTCAACTTGGACTAGTAAGGAATTTTAAAGAAAATACTCTTGTGATGCCAATAGCTGAGATCGTGTGGAGGGTGTGGATTGAGTTTCTACACTTCTTTGTTGTTGGTCAAAGCACCAAAATAGAAGATGTTCAAACTATCTAAAATCTCTTCGCCAGACCATTATTAGGGTTTAGGATTATTCTGAACTGTCCAATCGAAATGAGCCTCATCCTGTCGCCACGGGTGATCTTGAGGAAGCCATCTATGGTGACCCAAGTAACATACCTTCTCCGCGTGCCAACTGGAGTTGACGTCTTCTAAACAGACCGGGCAACTATTGTATCCTCTGGTTGTGTAAGATGCAAACATCCCATATGTTGGAAAATCACTAATTGTCCACATGACGGCTACTTTCATCATGAACATCGTGTTATTGAACTTTTCATAAGTTGGGACTCCATATTCTTACAACAGTTTTAGCTCGTTGATTAATGGTCTGAGGTAGACATCTAAATTTTTTTCGGAGATTTAGGACCTGAAATTAGCAGATTAAGAAAATTAAATTCCAATTTTAATGCACATCCATGGAGGAATGTTGCACAGCATGAGAATAACTGGCCAAGTGCTGACGGTAGCGCTATTACTACCATTGAATCCATCTGTAGATAAACCGAGTCTAACATTTCAAACCTCTGCTGCAAAGTCTTCGAATTCCCTGTCAAAATATTTAAAAGTCTCCCCATCTCCTATGTGTCGGAGCACATCATCATCTACTCGCTGTTCCGCGTACCATCTCATCGCCTCTGCTATGTATAGAGACATATATAGATGCTGCAATATGGAAATCAACGGAAAATAGCGAAGTACCTTCACATGAATTTTCTTCTTCGAACTCATCATATTCCAGTTTTGATATCTGCACCGGTTGCAAACGAGACAGTAGTCTAAATGTCCATCTCATCGCCTTTGCTATGTATAGAGACATATATAGATGCTGCAATATGGAAATCAACGGAAAATAGCGAAGTACCTTCACAGGAATTTTCTTCTTCGAACTCATCATATTCCAGTTTTGATATCTGCACCGGTTGCAAACGAGACAGTAGTCTAAATGTTCATACTCTTTGTAAAATAATACACAATCATTTATGCACTCGTGAATGTGCTTGTATTTTAAGCCGAGATTGCTCAAGATCTTTCTAACCCTTTATTATCCAGAAGTTTGTGATGATCAAGTAACAACTTACATATATGCTCCTGTATTTAGTCAAAAGCACTGTCTGAAATTTTTTTCTTTACTTTTATCTGAACTTGCTCCATTATATATTGCACATTCTCAGGACATCCACAGTACACTGGGGTCTAGGCTTCAAGTAGTATCCTGTTGTACCTATTCATCTTTGTAGTGTTACTGGCCAAGTTGGCAGTGGGGAATGTATCATCATGAGTGGTATCGTAACCTCCCTCTTGGTGTTGGTGTCCACCATCACTAAATCCCGAAAAAGCATCATGGACCAAATTCACAGTTGAGTTCCAATCAGAGGCGCCACTACCGTTGGATGAGGCACCATGGTAACTGTACCCTCAGCTGAAGTCTGGTCCTGAGCTGAAATCTACTACTTCATCGTCCTCGCTCCATGTAATATAACTCCACATCATACCGTGCTCATATAGGTATTGAGTCATAACGTTAGACAGAACAAACTGATATATAGTTGAAACATTTTCTGCACGGACACCTGAAACGCTTATTTCCTTGAGCATGTTCTAGCGCAAAATCCACAAACTCTATGATGCCGTCCATATACAGCACATCACTTCTATTCACCAACTATATCCAACTTTTGTCCATATTTCTGCGTAAGGATAATAATTCGATCTATTAATTATATAATTTTTCAACCAATAATTCATTAATTAATCAAATATATCATATATATATATATTATCAAATGGATAACACATAACACAATTAATTAATTAATTAATTAATCAATCTTATACTATATTAATCTATATAATATTATATATATTTTATTATTACCTTTAATTACTTTACAATTAGCTTAATTAACCATATATTAAATTAACATACAATTAATTATGCTTAATTACATAGCTAGATTAAAACCATTAGCTTAATTAATTAATGAACCAATTACCTTAATCTAACATGCAGGTCGTAACTAAATAATCAAATTAAACGTATATACTAATTAATTAACTAACTAATTAGCTTCCAATTAGATTAACAGTGCAATTCAACAAGTAATTTAAGCTAAGGTGTCGGAAAACTACTATATATTCGCCGAAAAAATCAATCACCGTATGGCAATTAAATTCAAAAAAATGAATTGAGAGAAACCGGTTAATACATTCACTGATAAGGAGCTAAGTGGGTAAAGCTAGAACTCCGGGGCTTGAAAAATCGAGTTTTGATGAAATTTTTGCTGGATGCGATCGGAGGCCGCGGGGGTTTTTTGAGTGAGGAGAGAGAGAGAGAGAGAGAGAAGTGAGGATGAAGATGAGGATGAGGATGAGATAGAAGGAATCTGATCGATCTAATAATTGAGTTTTCTTAAATGTCAAATCCTGTGTCTGTCGCCTAAGTGCTCACCTAGGCGACAGAAGCAGGTTCGTCACCTAAGTTAGCACTTAGACGACACAAACAGTTTCGTCGTCTAAGTGTGGCATACTTAGCCGATGACAATAAATGGTCGTCGTCTTTGTGTGTCTCTTAGGCGACGAAAGATGAAAACGTCGTCTAAGTTCACATTTAGGTGACGACATATGTAAACCATCGTCTAAGAAATCACTTAGCCGATGATGATCATTTTTCGTCGCCTAAGTGTGATTTAGCCGACTAAAATATTTTTCGGGCGACGACATATTATTTCGTCGCCTAAGTGAGTATTTCTGGTAGTGAAAGTCTCTCAAGCACTGGTTGTTGCATCTTTGGAGTGGCAATGTTGGTACTAGTTCGACTAGTATCTTAGTCTACTCCCAAGATCGTCTGGTTGGCAGTTTTCGCAAGAAGGACGTTCTTCGTCGCGCGATCTCACGCGGTCCTTAGTGTTTTTAGAACGAAACAATTGTGGTGAAGCAGTTTGATAGATTCACTCTGGTGCATTTGGTTCCCGTGTCTATTACACGTGCTTAGGTGTAGTGCATGTGGTTGGTGGTGATCTGACGGGTCCTATCACTTACTCCAACTGGTAGGTTATCTTAGGTAACTGTCTAGGTAAGTATGTGGATTACGACAAATATAAGTTCATGTAGATACTCGTTTGTTTATGAAGGTTGACCTTAGAAAGAGGTTAACAACCATGGTCAGATTGTGTCTGGGACCTTGGGTTTGGATTGATTGTGAACTTGAGTATCTGACCTTGAAGAGTTATTGTTGTGAGTGTGGTAGCTATAACCACTTTATCACTGATTGCATGGTTTACCGAGCTACCTTAGCGAAATAGGTCGAAGTGGCTTATCAAGCCTGGATGAAGTCTGACATCTGG
The DNA here is from genome assembly GCA_946800695.1 of Geum urbanum. NCBI lineage: Eukaryota > Viridiplantae > Streptophyta > Magnoliopsida > Rosales > Rosaceae > Geum > Geum urbanum. The sequence goes on along the minus strand of OX327003.1, from coordinate 46,977,496 downwards.
GGTATCAGTAGAGAGTTTTTGCCTCTTGCAGGTATTGAAGGTGGTGTGGGCTCTCGAGAGAAAGGGGTGGCTCACATCTAGTCAGCACCAGTTATGGGGGAGGTGGAAAACATCCTGCGTCCTGTGACTGTGGATGACTATTTAGGACGGGTTCCAGAAGCAACCTACGAGGTAGTACAAACTCGTAGAAAGTGGAGGAAAGTGGGGGCCTGCATAATTGTGAGAGGTCCTAGAATAAGGACATAAAGGTTCAATCAGGTTTTCGTTGATTTGTTCATGGCGTGCACGAATCTAGGTTTATGGGCGGCGTTTGTGGGCGTTGTCCCATGTAGGTGTGTGGTGGAAGATTTCGGGCTCAAGATTGTTCAAGTGATAGAGATGTTTCTGGTCCGCCACAGAAGAAGGTGGTTCTTCTCCCTGCGGAGATGACTGTTGAGGATTTTCGATAGTCAGCTTCCCAATAGATATGGTGTCCAGATAACTAAGGAGTGGTATGTCAAATTTTTTAGTCTCTTACTCTGGTTTGTTATTTCGGGATATTATGGACTCTAAAGTCGTAGTATTGTAGTTCTTAAGGGTTTTCAATTTGTTGAGCCGGGAATCCGATAAAACTCTGTACTAAAATCATTCATTATAAATTTTGGTCGTATATATAAAAAAAAGCTACATGAATATTAAGAACACAAAATCAAACGCATCTCCCCCATTCCAATACGTGCATTATATATGCAGCATGACAGACTCCCCTTCCATATATAAACATTTTCTACTGGTACCAAATTGCAATTTCTTCCTCGCTTCATCACCCGTTTCTTTAGTCGATCATGAGCTGATGACCATGCAATCATATATGTAGTATTATCAGGCCGGCGCGGCCACACTTTAACTGCAAGCTGGTGGGTTCTGAATGCCGTGAAAACCTATTTTTGCATTCTTGCAAAGAGAAGTAGGCCGTAGATTCTTCGGACCCACGTACCTCAGATAAATGTCCCGAAGCTCAATGTTCTCACAAGGAGACCTGCTGCTGCATTTCAGATCCACAGCAACATCAGATGTCGTGGTTCCCCTAACGTTGATGTAGTGCACATTGCTGATCTTCACTTTCGACGGCTGCATTCGCACGAGTACAAATTATTAGAACATCTGATTTTGTATAAACCCTAGTGTAATATATTTAGCTACATAAATTTTGATCATATATATTTCTAGTACACTATTGGGGAAGAGATTCGAGGCGACGAAGAATCATGGTCGCCTCGGATCAATTTCTCGTCGCCTCGATTTTTTGTCACCAAAACTTCGTCGCCTCGATACGTCGCTTGAGATTGATTCCTTCACCATTGGGGCGACGTAGATTGGAAAACTTCGTCGCTTAATTTTCAATGAAGCGACAAAAAAAAAATACGTCGCTTCAATTTTTCGCCACGAAGATATAAACGTTGTCGCTTTAGTTGAAAACGGAGCGACGAAGATTCATCAATCTTCGTCGCTTCAATATAAAAGGAGGCGACGAAGATTGGTCAATCTTTGTCGCTCCGTTTTATATTGAAGCGACGAAGATTGATGAATATTTTTCGCCTCACTATATTTCATTTTAATTTTTTTTTATTTTTCACCCAATGAGGCGACGAAGATTGACCAATATTTGTCGCTTCAACATACATGGAGCGACGAAGATTGGTCAATCTTCGTCGCTTCGATATATTTAATTTTTATTTTTTTTCTTTTTCAGTAAATGAGGCGACGAAGATTGATCAATCTTCGTCGCTTCAATGTATTTAATTTTTATTTTTTTTATTTTTCACTAAATGAGGCGACGAAGATTGACCAATCTACATCGCCTCATTGAGTGAAAAAGAAAAAAATTAAAAATTAAATATTATTGTACCAAGTCACGACCTATCGCAATTTAAAAACACAAAAACTCATTCATCAAATCAAGTTATATAGAAAAATATTCCACAACTCAAAACGTTATACAAAGCCTTGATACAAAACGACCTATCACACAGTAGACTAATGCTGGGGGACGGCAATGCAGCTCGATTACGAGCCAGGAGGTGGTGGAGGAGCTTGAGGTTGTTGACTCCTAGCCTGGAATGATCGCATTAGGGCCTCCATTTGTTGGACCCTTTGGGCGAGCTCATTGTAATCCTCTCTGGCTTTCTGCGCAACCTCGCTCGATCTGCGCGCCTCCTCGCTGGCTTCAGCCACCTCCCTTTTCAGGGCTTCGGTTTCCTGTACTCGGGCCCCTCCTCTCGGTTTGGGGTCGCGTGTGAGAGCGCGCCCCACCCCTGTCACGGCGAACAAGAATAAATATTAGTAATGGAATAGTAAACAAAAATAAAGCAAAACGTAAATCGAGATGAACGACGGTGGTTTAGGAGATTTATTACCTCTTATAGAGGTCCCAGGCCTTGAACCCACATCTTCCTCTATGATATTTATTTGTGTATCAAGAGGAAGAGGATGGGGTTGGGAAACCGCATCGTCGTCTGTGTCACCCGCAACACTATCTTGTTGCGACAAGACTTCATCGAGTCTTAACTTCACTGCCGCCTGCTCAATTAAAATATATTAAATAAATAATATTACAATATGGTAAACAAAAATAATTGAAATAACGTAACGTGAACCTATTTTCGCTTACCACTTTCTCAGCCGCATTCTTGTCCGGCTGGTATACGTTAATCCACGTCTGGACGGCGGGCGCTCTATGACCCTCCTTCTCCAACACCTCACTTCGGTATGAGAGGGAGAGAGATCCCGAATGGTGGTTGAGCTGCTGCTCCTTGTTCTTGTTTCGGTTTCCTCGATTCCGTTCGCACAATCGCTGCCACACACACACAAAAATCATTTTAAAATAAGAATAGATAAACATGTATATTTTTAAATTGTTGGCTACCAAAACCGTGCGGATTGTTTATGAAGCTCACCAAGTAAGCAGGGTCTTCGAAGTGGGCTTTTAACCATGCCCATTGGTCTTCCCTCCCGAGAAACTCGACCGGAGTCTCCAGGCTGACGTGGAGATAATGTTGATGGCAATCGTACTTCCAATCCTTGTAGATTGTTTGCGTCGTCGCATCAATGAAGTTCCACATCTCTATGTCAGTCGCCGGGATGTCGTAGTTCGTCTAGCATAAGACATTTAAATTCCGTTATGTAAAAGTTATATTTACATAAACCGTAAAGTAACAAAGTAAGCTAAGGGCAGTAAGTATACCTCAATATTTGTATTGACGATATCGCGATGCAAATCGCTAAGTCCCAAAAAGCTAGGTGCAAGCATTGGAACTTTTCCGCGGATGATGCTACCGATGTCTCTGGACATCAGACTCCTGAATTCCCTCGTCGCAGGCCCCCGATGCCTCGTAGAGTAAGCGACTTGTAGTCGCCTATTGTTGTTCATCTGGACGAGGTACTCAGTCTTCGTCCCGACAACGACTCCGTGCTGTTGCGTTGTCGGATCTCCGGTTGCCATGTCCACCATGTCAGGGAGTTTGGTCTTCTTGCACCGGATGCTGAGGGCGGGAGGGTGCTGTGACGCCGTAGTGGCGTTGCTATCATCCACGTGAGGAATCGCATCCTCAAGGTTTGGGGCGGGCGTTAAACCCCCTACTGCTGGAATCGTCGGGGTCGCAGATTGTCCCGTGGGGCAGCCCGACCCGGAAGCCCCCTCTCTGCTGAATGGTCGCCACGCCGCCTCCGCAGCTGCCACCTCCGCCGCCGCTGCTTCACGACGCTGGATTGCCGCTTTCCTCCTTTGGTGACTTGTATTTCCGGGAGCCATTCTGTTAAAACATTAAACAAAAGTTCCAACCAAACCCAGCAATATAAGCAATAAAGTCCTACAAGATGTTCTTTTACTTTATCAATATATGCTAACCAATAACTTAATCATAACCTTTACACACTCATCACAAGCTACCACTTGAAGTTAACATATGAATCGATTTCGTAAAACAGAGACCCTACACGATGAAATTAAATATGATACCAAATGCTTCAAAGTTTCAAACACACACATGTTATACATGCATAACTCATACAAACGTACATCAGACTTCTAATATGTATCCATCAACGTACATGCATAACTCATACGAAGATTTCTACCAACTTGTTCATGTGAAGTTGATTTCATAATAAGAACAAAACAAAGAATAATAATGAACTCTCTAATTCTAAAGAACATCCTATAGTCCTATACATAGACCCTCTCTTTTCCTCTACCTCGCCTCAAGTCCATCACTTTCTTCCCAATCTCAAACAGTACAGAACATAATCACTAATGTCTACCCAACTGTACAAAGAAAATAGGTGTGGCCAATTTTAGTGGTCTACAGAATTGTAAAGGAACTCCATAAGTTTATTTCTATCTTGTTCTGTTCCGCATTCTGCTTACTGAATATGCTGTTTAACATTTCTACTGGTTGAAACTTTGAGAACTTATTTACTCTGTGAAAGGCTTTCTGATGATCCAATTTTCAGCCCTACCTTATCTAAAAATCTGAATGGTCCCTGCATATCCAGTGGCATTTCATAATATTCGACAACAAAAACTGCTGCTTCTAGAGAAAGAAAAGAGCTCTCATTTGTTTCCCACATTTCAGTTACATCACATTATAACAGATCCATTTCTACACTTCTCACAGTATCTTAATTGGGTCATAGATTGCAACTATGTCACCAAGTATAAAGTGGCATGAACAATTACATGGCTTTACTGCATTCCCATCCACTGCTATTCCAATCTTCAATACCAGGTTCCTTCTTTTCGTCAATTTTATTTGTTTGTTGCAGTTATTACTTACAGTGGCTTTACTGAACTCCTTTACAATTCAGTATTTCTGTTTTTCACTAAAACAAAGGATATATGTGGACTGATTAAGAAGCGTTCCTCGTATCAAATGTACAACTAAAATTGAAAAAATCTGTGGACTGAACACCACACGCACACACAACAAAGGAGAACAGAAAGTTGAAAAAACATAAATCACAACAGTAGCATAAATCACAACAGTCCAACATAAATCGCAACAGTCCGTAGCAAAACACAACTCCATGCTTTGATATAGTATACCGATGGAATCATCCAAAAATTGAAAGGAAAAAATTGAAAAAGGAAGAAGATGCTTACCGAGCTTTGAAGAAGATGATTAGAGAGATTTGAATATGCTGATAAGAGAGCACCCGAAGATGATTACAGAGCAAACCCGAAGATGATAAGAGAGGTTTCAAATTTCCACCGTTTCGGCTTCGAATTCGACGGCTTAGAGTTTAGGGTTTTGGGGGAGGGGAGGGAGGGGGTTTAGGGTTGAGGTGGAGGGGATTTAGGGTTTTGGGGATCGGGTTTAGGGATTTGTATTTCGGGTTTAGGGATTTGGGGCGAGCTGAGTGAGAAATTGCTTGAAGAAGGAAACGAAGACGAAATGAAAAGAAGAAGAAAGAAACTGTATTCCTGGAATTATAAAGCCAACGAGGCGACGTATATTGACATCTTCGTCGCTTCAATGAATTGAAGCGACAAAGATTTCATTGTTCGTCGCTTCCTCTAATTTGAAGCGACGAAGATTGCAATCTTGGTCGCTTCAACTGATTGAAGCGACGAAGATTGAATTCTTTGTCGCTTCAAATTAGAGGAAGCGACCAATAATGAAATCTCCGTCGCTTCAAATTAGAGGAAACGACCAAGATTGCAATCTTCGTCGCCTCTTATCCTTCATTTTGTGTTATTTTTTACAAATTCAAAAGTTAGAAATATTTTTTCGAATACATAAATTATGCTTTAAAGAATACAAATTTAGGTTTCAAATTCATAATAATATTAGTTTAGTCCTCTTCGTCTTCCTCGTCCTCGTCCTCGTCTCCTTCTTCGTCCAAAAGTAGTTGAAAATCTGGGTAAAATTGTATCACCATGGGAGTGTCCTCTTGGTAAGGCTCGAATATATGATCTCCTGTACGCGATATGTTTTCATCTATGGCAAGTACGTCAGCGCTGTAGACATTGCGGTGCGACATTTCTTGTACTACCTTCCAAGTACCACCAGCCTTTGGATCGTCTATGTAAAATACCTGTTTTGCTTTGGTTGCAATTATGAAGGGTGAATCCTCATAGTAACTGTTGTTTGTATTCACTGATATCAGTCCATGATCTTTTATAACGGTGTCAAGATCTTCCTCGTCGTCGGAGTTGTGCCATGTGCACTTAAACAACACCACTGGCATACAACCTGCATATAATACTTCGACCACGTAGTTAACATGGCCGTAGAACTTGGATGAACCCATGTCTATCATGACACCGCTGTTTTGAGTCACGGTTCTTTGATCTCTATCAAACGAGGTGAACTTGACTTTAATCCTGCAACCAAGCTCGGGTCCGAGTTTTTTTTCTTTAAGGGACACCTGAGAGATAAGTGTTAAGAGAAGTTAAAGATAAGTATTATAAACCCTCAAAGAACCTTACAAGAATTAATAGTTGGATGTACCCATGTTAAGAACCATCGAAGAAAACTCCTCCTCCGAGGAAGCTCGTCGAAATCTTCACCATTTTTAGCCTTAAACCTTCTGAGATGTTCTTCTAGGTAAGGTTTGACTTCGTCTGTTTCCACCAAGACTTGCCAGTGAGCCTCAGCAGTCTCTGCCTCAGTCAACCTGAACTGGCAACGAGTCTCGATAATATCTGGTCTTACTAAGAGTGAAACACAGCTGATATTTCACTCAGGGGAAGTGTCGATATCTTCGTTGTCCATCCGTCTGAGATTAGACTTACAATACGTCACTGACTCATGTACGAGGTACTGTTCAGCAATACTACCTTCCGGGTAACGTGTATTCCTCATTGACTTTTTATATTTTCCTAATTGCCTGCAAAAACACCCTCAAGATTAGTACAATATTTTCCTACTTGCCGGCATATTACATAACGAACATAATATTAGCAATGAAAAACATTTTACCTTTCAATTGGATACATCCATGTATAGTGTACTGGACCTGTAAGGAATACTTGTTCGGGCAGATGAACCATGAGATGAATCATAGATGTAAAAAAATGTGGAGGAAATATGAGCTCCAAATTGCAGAGAATCATCACTATCTCAGTTTCCATGTCACGCACAACCTCCTTCTTAAGCTCCCTACTGCATAGTTGACGAAACCAATTTAACAGTGCTATCAATGGCTTTACAACGTTTTCTGGCAGGAACTCTCTGATAACCACAGGAAGAAGACGTTGAAGCAACACATGGAAATCATGCGTCTTCAATCCATAAAACTGTGACGGGGAACTGACTTTCACCTTACTTCTCAAACTACCTGCATAACCAAAAGGATACTTAACATCCCTGAACCACTGGAACACATCTTCTAGATCATCATTTTTAACTAAAAATGGTGCATGAGGAACTTTCTCCGTACCCTCGTCACCCGCTCTTTGCCACTGGTTTTTTTCGTACATTCCTCTTCTTCAAAGCAGCGCCAGCTTTTGGACCATCCTTAGACTTCTTATCAATCGAAAAAATGGTTCCAAGGATGTTGTCACACACATTTTTTTCAATGTGCATGACATCTAAGCAATGTCTGATCTTCAATGATAACCAATAAGACAGCTTCCAAAATATGCTTTCGTGAGTCCGACACTGTCTGTTATTCGGATTGTACGGCACCTTCGAGTCGTCATGTTGGCTAAGAATAGGGTAAACGTGTGACCTAACATCCTCCAAAATTTCATCTCCACTCTTCTGATAGGGTCTTCCGCCAAACTCCACATTCCCGTTAAATGTCTTGCTCAATCGCCAAGGGTGATCTTGGTGGAGCCATTTTCGATGACCTTCACAAACTATCCTCCCACATATATGCTCTGAAGTTAGCTCATCTAGACAGATTGGACATGCCTTGTACCCTTTCACAGTTGACCCCGCAAGCATCCCTAAACCTGGAAAGTCGCTAATAGTCCACATTACCACTGCCTTCATCAAGAATACCTCATTGTCTACTCGATCAAAAGTATAGACTCCAACGACCCATAAATGTATTAGCTCCTCGATCATCGGCTCAATGAGTACACTAAGGCACTTTCCGGGAGATTTAGGGCCTGGAATCAACACTGATAACATGTTATATTCCTTCTTCATGCACATTGATGGTGGTAGATTGTACGGCATCACAACAACGGGCCATGTACCATGCAAAGTTCCCATTGTTCCGAATGGATTGAAACCGTCTGTTGCTACTCCAAGGCGCACATTCCTGCAGTCCCGTGCAAAACCTGGAAAAGTTCTGTCAAAATGTTGAAACGCTTCTCCATCAGCTGGGTGGCTGAGGCTACCAGCCACGCATATCCGCTCCCCCAGCCATCGCATATGCTTGGCAGTGTGTGGGGACATAAACAAACGCTTCAACCTTGGTGTTAGAGGGAAGTTACGAATTATTTTTTTGGGAATATCATTCGTATATGGCTTATATCTTTCAGAATAACACACTGGACAAATCCTCTCGTTTACAAGCGCCCCCCTGAACAACACACAGTTAAACTCACACGCATCAATTCTTTCGTAACCCAGTGAAAGATCACTCAAGATTTTTTTTATTCTCGAGTATGAAAAGGGAATGTGTGCCCTTTAGGAAGAAGTCTATTAATGTAAATACATAAAGAGTCAGCACTTGTGTCCGACCATCCATTTTCATTTTTCATTTCCATTGCATCTAATATGGCACTCAAAACAGTTTCCTCACTGCCTTCATATAATGGGGTCTGTGACTCCTTCAATAATCTATCGTACTTTTCATAATCATCATCTACCATGTCATTGAAGTTCATGCCCGAATTATCTTTCACTAATTGTTGGGGTGCATCTGCATGGTATCCAGGATAATAAGGATATGCATCATGTAGAATCTCCAACTGCGGGTTCACTGAAGGACCGACACCACTAGAAGGACCGACTCTGTCTTGAAGCCACTGTCTTCGTTGACTGAGCATTGTCGGTTCAGCAGAAACTTCCCCGTGAAGGTGCCAGACAGTATAATCCAGACTCAAACCACTGTGTGATAAGTGATGATACATGACATCCATAGTAACCTTGAACGGACCGTTCTTACAACGTTTGCACGGGCAGAAGTGATCATCGGCTCCGTTACTATGTCGCCGGGCAAAATTCATAAACTCGAATATGCCTGTGATGTACCTTGGATCAGCATGATGATATGTCATCCAAGTTTTGTCTGGGTGTCCGTCCATGTTTCCTGTCAGCATAAACAATCAATATGAACAAAGTTACCACGCCACAGTTGCGATTCAACCAAAACCCTACACTTCTTCGCCTTATGCCTCCGGGTTGGGTCCTATCCCCTTCAGGGGAACACGACATTTGTCAACGCTCTTGCACCCATGCGTTTCAGCTCCAGTTTAGGGAAATTTCGGCAGCATCTCCCTACAGTTCCCCGAGTGCACACATATCTAAACAACCTAATTTGCACTCGGGGAACATTGAAAGGAGACACTGTCGAAACCATATCCCAAAACTGAAACTGAAATCACATGAATAGCAAAAGGATCAACAAAGTCATGTTCACCTAAAGTGTCCAAAAATGGGACAATTCTAGAATCAACAACTCAACTCGATCAACTAGATGAGTTGTTGATTCTCAAACGGGAGTTCTAAGTTGATAAACACCACAATTATATATAACCATACGCTCGATTTCATGATTAACACTACTAATTAAGGCTCGAATACACCTAATCTACACTAATCATCAATTAATTTTACTAAATTTAACCAAATTTCAAGCATTAATCATGAACCCATAACATGATTTATCACAATTAAATGATTCAAACACTAAAATACAACATAAGACCAAATTCAATTCAATTTCAAAAATTTCACATCACCTTCATTTTCACTTCTAATCATCAATAAATTTCACTAAACTTAACCAAATTTCAAACATTATTCATGAATCCATAACATGATTTACCACAATTCAATGATTCAAACACTAAAACTACAACATAACACCAAATTCAATTCAACTTCAAAAATTTCACCAAAACTTCAATTTCACTTCTAATTTAACATATTATGGTCATAAAGAGGGTTAAAGAGATACAAATCAAACTAACCTTACTCAAGAATCAAATCAATGGCAAGAACAACCTTCTTTCTCAATTTCCTAAAATTTCTCCCAAAATCGCACAAGAACAGCTCCAGAACGCGAATGAACTGTTTTTCTAAAATTCTAACTTTATGAACGGTTTGACTTTAAGAAGAAGAGTAGATCCAGATTTAAAAAAAACGAGGTGACGAAGATTGCCCAATCTTCGTCGCCTCGATTTTCTTCGAAGCGACCAAACTAATCTTCGTCGCTTCGAATGTAAAAAGTGGTCGCCTCATATTATTGAAGCGACCAAGATCAATATACGTCGCCTCAATTTGTTGAAGCGACGTAATTAGTATCTCAGGCAATATACGTCGCCTCGATTGAAATTGGAGCGACGAAGATATGTAACTACGTCGCCCCAATTCTCTCCTCCAGTAGTGGTACGTACCGGTTTGTCGCATTTGTCCCTGCTACAACCGTACTCCTGGTCGATTATAATGGGGTTCCTAACATTTTGCACGATTAGGTCTTGGAAAATCATGCCAGTAGCTTGGCTTGTCTGGGATCCGGGCCACGACTTGATTCTGATACCGTTGTCCGTGTTGGCGAAAGTGCAGTTCTTGACAATGATCCCTCTCACATCATTTTTGGTATCATACTTGCCGAGGCTCCCAACGTTGATTCCATGTCCAGGTCCGCAAAAGACTTTGCTAATGGCAATGTTGGTGGATCCTTGAATCATACCAATGCAGTCATCTCCGGTTGAAATGTGAGTTCTGGCGATCCTCACGTTGTTTGAGTCACTTATGTGTATGCCATCGGTGTTAGGCCAGGGCTGTTTGGGGGCTTGTTCCGGGAGCATCGATATTGACCATCCGTACCCTAATGTTCTGACTGTCCGTGATGAAAATGTGCACTCCTTTAGGGTTAACTGAATTGATTCCGCGGATGACCCCGTTTGTGACGCTGTTAAATTTTAGATTCTGCATGCAGTATGCATGAGTTAGCTAAATTGTACCACATAAATTGCTACGCAAGAATTGGAAATCTTTTGGATACTTACCGGTGGTAGTGGCATGCACTCGCGATCGCTGCCGCTGCACGTATTGACGTTTTTCCAGACACTTGAGCCTTGGCCATTTAAGAGTACCCCTGCCTGTAACTACTACCCCGTCCACCTTTTCAAATAAGAACCAGTATGGTTCTGCATACAAAGATATGTCATTGGCTCCCAATACTGTGCCTTTAATTTCAACAACTATCGGCTTTGCACTGATGCATGGACCCACCCCCAAATATAACCGGCCCGGCTTTGAATGTCCCTTCCGGTATCACAACCCTTGATTTTCCGGTGTGAATTCCCCGGCACGCTGCAATCCACGTTCGAATGAACTACTGCATTTGAATGAGTTCATTAATTAGTTTAGACAATATAAATCATACCCGAACTAATTAATTTCACTATGCAAGTATGTTGCATGGGGAAAATAAAAGTGATGCAAGATATTGTGCTTGTTAATTAGATTCAAGAACACTTACAATGGCCGAATCTTTCTTTCCGTCGGCCACGGCTCCGAAATCTAATACGTTGAAGACTTTCTCAGTAGGATCAGGCCTACCATGGCGAGCCAAATTGTTGCCGCGGAAAACATCGGGCAATGCCGGAGGAATTATCTGCCTTTCGCTGGCGGCCTCAAAATGGGCCAGTGGAACTAAGCACACGATAAGAAAGGCGTGACTCCAAGACTGATAGTCATAGTCACGCACCCTTCAATTAAGCACGAGTGCAAGCGAGGAAATGTATAGTTTATGTCTCTCGATCTGTTTAACGTACTACGTGCAAGCCCAAAGACAGGCCCAATTATTAAAATGGGGATGAACACTAATCGTCGCGTCTTTGTTATATAACTCTGCTTTGAGCTAATTAAAGAAATTGTTACAACGGCTGCTTTATTAGTTTTGATTAGTTGGTCAAGGGCTGCTTTGCGTGTATAAGTTTACTATGTTTAACGTGCTAGCTAGCTGCTTCCTTAATATATATTCTTTGCGTTACCTACCAAATTCACCATTGCTAATTAACTTATTATAACATGCAGTACTGTTATCCAGGGAGAAAGATTCTTGAACTAATTAACTAACTAAAACTCGCATCCCTTGATCTCTGCCGCCTTTTTCGATCTACTCGGTGATGGATCTATGTTTCAGTCGAAATAATCATAAGCTAGCTAGCTCGGTGAATACAAGTTTGCGTAAAAAACGAACTTGTGTTGAAAAAACAGTACAATAGTACGTACACGGATATTAATTTTTTCCTACTATGATTTTGGTATTTTGATATTCTTCGATCATTTCGTACTTTTGTAAAACATATATGGAAATATATACATCCATACACTGATACACATATTGTTGCCTGCATATTGAAATATGGAGTAGTAGTAATCTACAAGACTTTAGCTGCAAACGTAAAGTAAAAACTGGAAGACTGAAAGATACATATATGCGCATATAGCTTTGACATATATACACTAGCTAACTAGCGCATATCTTAACTGCAAACATTTGGAGATTCGATCATTTTCCTTCTGCTGCATGTACTAGTAGGGTTCAGGATTTGGCTGCAGATAGTACGTTCTATTTCTTGGTACGATATTCAGTGATCACAAAACCCCCGTAGAGTTTGGCTGCGTCGTTGCAGTTGATGGGCTTTTTCAAATTCGCTGACCGAGGATCTTCAACTTTTCCGCGGAAAACAGGCAAGTTGGTGTGGCTAGGAACTTCATGAACTCCAACTCGTGGAGCATAACCGCGAAGTGGAAGAGGAAGAGGAGCCCTAGTATTGGCGTGAATAGTCGTCTTTGTTGGCCAGCAGCTGCTTCCATTGTACTCATCGTCTTTCGTGGGGGAGTCATAATGGCGCTGCACGCCGCGGAAGTCCTGTATTATGGTGTGGCTTTCTGATAAAACTGGAGGTGCCTTGCAATTTCGGAAGACACCATAGCTCTCGTCTCTCATAGCAGCTCGCTCAAAAGCCATGCTTAAGAAAGAAAGTTAATAAAAAGTGAAGTGGAAGTGATCCAATACACAGATTGAAGTGTGGAGCTAGCTAGTAAGGTTTGCCTTGTCTTGCTGCATGGATCAATGGTTTCTTATCCAGCCCCATTATATAGGTGTGTCTCGATCAGAAGCCTCTCTCCGAGGAAAGGGGGGCCGGTCTAGATAATGTTCCTGATATCGAATCTCTATGATATGCTTTCTGTGCATGATCCTTAGTAGGACTGTGATAGAAACGAATCTACTGATCCTAAATAAAATCTCCAAATGCTTTAATTTCCTCCTTTATTCTTTGGATATTTATCAAATCCCTAGCTTCTACCAATAATATATTAGACATATCTGAGTGACAACTTAACCTTCATGTCTTTTGGTCTCCAAACTAGTTTTTATTAGGTTAATTAGGAGCAAAGAGGATAGGAGCGTACACATGGATGTGCTTATTCAAAAATAACCAGGTACTTGGGAGTGGTCTGCCTTGATCGTCTTTTACTCTTTCTATTGTACTCATTGGGATGATATTTATTCGATTTTAATCACTTTATGCCTTCTTCTACCGACTTTGATCCGTATACTGAATCAATCTATCACTAGTTGATTCCAGTTGCCACTTGCCACCATGAATAGTGCTTCGACAAACAGCTTACAATATCATTTTTATTTTGAAAAAGCAAAAATACTACAGAATCGGGAGGTTCTTGTGAACAAGTTCAAGGCCCCTTGTCTTTTACACACAAAATAAGCGGAACTTGTTTTTCACAAATGTGGCCCCCACCCATTTTATGCGTAAAAATCAAAGGGTTCACTTTGAACACGTTTACCACAGTCATAGCCGAAAGAATCACACACATCATTATAAGAAAACAACTTTATTTGGAAATAATTGAACACCGTACTAATGGAGTTCCGACCCTAGATTTGTTGTTCTACACATGCATATTAATTGCATGCCTACTGCCCGGCCAATGCACCTTTACGATGGCACTACAAGAAAGAAATACGTACCTACTTAAGCGACCGAAAGAATTAAAGTTTTGTCGTTTAAATAAAAGTTAGACGACGAAAAATATATTTATTGTCTAAGAAATTTTTTTGTCGTCTAGGTCGCACTTAGGTGACGAATTTTTTTTTATCGTCTAAGAAAACACTTAGACGACGGAATATACATTTATCGTCGGATTCGTCGCCTACGTCATCACTTAGGCGACAAAAATAGTGATTCATCGTCTAAATAATAATTCAAGACGACGAAACTATAATTCGTCACCTAGCTAAGTACAAATCTCAGACGACAAAAAATATTTTCGTCATCTTAAAGTACCACTTAGACGACAAATTATAGTTTCGTCATCTTAAATGTCGTACTTAGACGGCGAATCATTGTTTTCGTCGCCAAAGTGATGACTTAGGCGACGAACCGTTCGTCATCGTAGAAGTAGGTACTTAAATGACGAAATTATACACTTAGAGGACGAATTATTTTGTTGTCTAAGTCAAACTCAATTATTTAGATCAGATTCATTTCCAAATCAAGCATTTCCTCCCTCTCTCATCTCTCAACATCTCTCAAAACTTCTCAACACCATATCCAACCACAATTTCGATTATACGGTTTTCTCACCTCCGAGTTCTAGTTTACCCTTCTATCTCCTTATCAGTGAAGGTGTTAACTCATTTTTCTTGATTAATTTTTTTAATTTAATTACGTACATAATAATGTATGGTGATGACGTTCTCTGGTGAAGTACTCCGGCGAATCTTTCTCACGACCATGTTTGCATATATATATAGTGCACATTAATTAATTAGTTGTTAGCTAATTGCATGTAGGTGTTGATTAAATATATATATATGATTAAATATTTGATTAATTAGTTGATAATTATATACTAATATGTGGCTTTAATATGTAAATGCATTGTGCTACTTCAAATCAAGAAGTTTTGTAGGTTTTCTCTCTACCTCTTCTCTCTAGCGGCAGCGTCTATTCATTTTCTTTCATTCTCATTCGATGGCGACCCGGACCTGGGTTTGGTCGTCGACCACACCCTTGTTTGGTTATTTTGCTGCCGGACGAGGAGGTTAGCCTTGGTGGGTTTGATTTTAGGGCCCAAGTTTCTGGTGTTTACAGGTTTGTTCCGGTGACGTTCTGGTGCCATGGTAGTTCTTGGGTGGCCTGCAATGGTCAGGTTTAATTGGCTGTCTTGGTGCTCTGTTGTGGAGGTCAAGAGGATTTAGTGGGATCCTACCAAGTTTGTGGTTTTGCGGGTGGATTTTGTCGGCAGTGGTTTCGCTCATTCGTTCTAATCTTGAGGTGGATAAGGTGGTATATTTGACTGGGATTTACGATCGTGGCGGCTGTTCTCGGCGGTATAGGGATGATGGGTGGTGATGGCAGGTTGAAGGTCGATGCTAGGAGCGGCAGTGGACTGGTTATGGCTTGATGTGGGTTTTTTGGCCTTGAAATTTGGGTCCTTTAATTGAGCTGCCGTATTGGCTGTTAGGTTTTTTTTTTCTCTTGTAATTTTGTGTGTTTAGTTGTTTTTATGTTGAGATGCTGTGAGGGGTGGAGCTTGATTAGGAATGGGACACCAAATGTAATTTTTTTTAATCTTGAGGATTGGGACCCTCAATAGCCTTACTCTCTTTGTCAAGCTTCTTGCGTTGAGCGGAAAATGTTCTACTGTAGTTTACTATAGGGAGTTGTTTCTATCATATGGGTAATCGGTTGATTCCTTGTAAATTATCAGCCCTTAATATATTCTATCTCTCATAAAAAAAAAGTATGTAAATGCATTTTATTGTGTTATGTAATTTAATTATCTATGATGAATATTAATTAATGTAAGTTAAGAATGATAAGATGAATGGAATGTTGTTAGAATGACAATTTTTTGCTAACTAATTATAGTTTTTTTGATAAATTTATGTTTCACTTAACTTACGCAGAACTATGGACAAAAGTTGGATATATTTGAAAAATAGAAGTGATCACTACCAGAAAACCCCACTTAGACGACAAAGCAATTTCATCGCTTAAGAGAGATTTTTTGTCGCTTAAAGTTCGTTTCCTAAGTGTTGTAGTCCAAGTACTTAAGTGACAAAACATAAAAGTTTCGTCGCCGAAGTGACATCTTAGGCGACAAAACTATATTCGTCATCTAAAGTCCTAGACGACGAAAATTTATTAAATTAGGCAACAAAAATTTTCATCGAATTATTTAACTAGGACGACGAAATAGTTTCATAGTCTTAGAGTCACACATAGACGACGAAAATTTGTCGTCATCTTAGTTACACCTAGACGATGAACATTTATCGTCGTTTTAGTGTAAAAGGTTTCGTTGTCTAAGATGAAATGCTTGGTCAACAAAAGAATTATCTTTCGCCATCTTAGTGTCCAAACCTAGACGACGATATTACCTTCAACGCCTCAGTTATGGTATTAAATTAGACGACGAAATCATCAGATTTCGTCGTCTAAGTTGTGTATTTTATTTTTTTAAAAATTATTTTCATAAATATAAATTGAATTAAACTTAAATGTTAAATTAATAAAAATACTAATTGAACCTAAATTTTATTTATTAAATAAAAAATTGTACTGATTGAAATATACACTACAAATGTAGAAATTACACTAAACTGAAATATAAACGTTGCAAGGAGTTTGGACCCCGCCGATTTCCCCGGAGCTCAGATCATCGTCGTCGGGTCTAGAATCCCGATGCAGGACACTCGGCTGACAAATGGAAGGCGAAACTTGGAGGAAGTGGAGTAACTTATCCAGATGAGCCTGTAATGCATCATTCTGTGCGGTTTTCCCTTGAGCCTACTCCTCGGTTGCTCAATCCCGCTCCTTGGCCATTTAGACTCGCTCCTCGATCACTGCCATACTCGATCCCTTCGTCACCGAAACTTGAATCAGATCTCGATGAACATCCCGTCCAAGGCAACGAACCTCCTTCCTAAGTTGGCGATCGAAAGCTAAATCTGCAATGGCGATCTCAGTCTCCAAGGGCAGAGGAGGCAACTCTTCGAGTGTCATCCCTGGTTCTCCGACTGCATGCGCACCATTAGCTCGACGACCATTTGTTGCAGTCTTACCTGAAATGGATATCGTGAACCATATATGAACATCGATTTCTAAAAAAAAATTGACATAATTTCCCCTAAAAATGTTGGAAACCAAATACCTATACGGGAGAAAACACTTAAAATAGTCAATTTTCAAAATAATATACTGTGAGCACCGATTTCCATTTGGATTTCTAAACACACATAATCATGTTTAATATAGTCAACTATACCAAAATTCAAGAGTACAACCTAATTAAATGTCCTAATCATAATTCAATTACTTCAAATCAACAATAATTTTAAACTCATTCAATTTCAGAAGAAGTGTTACTTGCAGCATTTTGAGTCCCGATATCTTCTTCTTGCCCGAACTTATTGTAAGCATCCACGGAGGCATCAAGATGCAGGTGCTTCGAACCCTTATCTCTGTGATCCTTTGCAAGGTACATCATCTTCGTGGAGCCTGAACTATGGTGGCAATTCTTCATCACATGATTGGTTGTGTTCACCTTCGACCTTGTCTGTTTCACAAGCAGGAAAATTAATTACTAACATAATTTATATAAGTATTATATTATGATTAACAAACCAAAAGCAAACAAAGACGAACCACAAACTTGTCAGACTGAAAGTGGCTGACCGACCAATTCCACTCGGATCTCTTTTCTTTGTGGAACTCCTCTGGGGCTTCACCGTATTTCTTGTAGTTCTTGTGTAGCTAGTGATTCCATCTCCTGTAAACATCTGTGGCCGACTTCTCTATGGCTTCCAACATCTCCGTAGTTTGCTCTAAGGCAAAGTGTACCTAAGAAAAATTAATAATATTAAATTAATTCCTAAACCCTGTGTGACGACCCGGACCAGAATTAGCAGAGGAATCAGCTTGATTGATGAGCTTGCACGTAGTCGCAGAGTTGCGACAGTCGTTTTAATCGCCGAAGCTTCTTAACGACTAAGTTATTGGCCAAGAATTGGAGCTGGGTCTCTTCTCGAGAGTCGTTGTACGTGTGATTACGAGTTCGTGGGCAGTTTCGGATCGTTATTTGGACGACCGAGGAATTAGTTATGAATATTTGAAGTTCGGATTTAAATGGTGGGTTACTTAACGACTAAATTACCGGTCGAGAATTTGGTTTCGGTTTCTTCACGGAAGTTGTTCAGAATTTAATTTCGAGTTCGTAGGAACTTCCGGAGCATGATTTTCAGTTACAAAGAATTAGTTGCGAATATTTCCGTTTGTTGTTTGTTTAGTCGATTAAATGTGTGTTGGTTCAAAGGGTTGACTTTTTATTCGGTTGGTCGATGTGTTTGACTCCTGATGATTATTGAAGATCATGTCGAGACGAGTTTGTGGCCGTGAGAATTATCGGAATCGGATATACGACGAGAAAGTTACGCGTGTTTTAAGTTCGTCGAAATGGATAAACATGAAGTTTCCGTTTTGGGAAAGGCTATATATAGTAACCTGCTATTCTGGGCAAGTGAGAGATTTTCCATTTTGAGGGTTGACCGAGTTGACCGAGTCAACTCGGTGGAGATAAAACTCACGGTGGTTCTCCACGGTCTCCACGGTGGCGCGATGATTCCGGCCACCCCAAGGCTTGGTCCTTGGCCCATCCGACTCGCCGAGCTGCCCTCGACCCCGTGCCGTCCTCCTCACGTGGTGGAGCTCACGGTGGAGAGAGAAAACTTGAAGCAAAGTTTGTGATTTTTTGGGTTTAATGGTGAACTCCGATTTCGGCCGAATTGAACTTCAAGAGGTACTGGGTTTTGTAGCCCTTTTCATTGTGATTCTAACCATATAAACATGGTGTTCTAATTCGATTTGAGTGTGGAGAATTTTGAGATTGAAATTTGTGAAACAATTCGGTTTTTCGTGAAATTGGGTGAGTTAGAGTTTGAATTGGACTTTGTTGCAGTTATGAAAGTTGCTCAGTGGGTGATTTTGCATGGAATAGGGGTTGCTCTGCCGGAAAATTTTCAGGTTGAAGGTGGCGCCGCCGTGGGCGGTGGTCAACGCGGCGGTCAACGGTCAAAGGTTGACTTTTTCGGACTTTCGACAAGTCGCATGTCATTTGACTCGAAATCTCACCCCGATCGCAGTGGGGAGGTTCGTTTCTCGATTTGAGCATCCGAATATATAGCGAGGTATTGAGGTGTACATATACGGATTTTCGACGATTCATCGACTTTGAATTTCGTGTTTCCGAGAACGGTGGTTTCTCGTGGTTTGATTTGTATTGTCGGATTATGACTTTGTATATTGGACATTGTGAATATTCAGGGGTTCGTGATCATTTGTTTGGCGATGGACTTTCCGCCGGATCACGGGTTAACGCGATACGCGTTACGCTAGACTGTGAGTGGACAGTTTATTTTCACGGAATTCTTGCGAGTCTTTTATTTATGATTTACGAACTTGAGCATGCAGATTGATTATGGTTTTACGAGCATGTGTTTTACAATTATACATATACGAATATGCGTATACGAGTATACATACACTGATATATTGTTTCATGCATTTGCATCGAACTGTTTATGATTTGGTTTTCACAGAGTACAGTCGTAGTTTGTGAGGTTGTATCGATACACTGCATCCCGGCTGATCCCCGAGGATGTTACCAGCTAGGATCACGTGTGGGCTAGGGACCCCGTGGTTCTGGATCACGTGTGGGCTAGGGACCCCGTGGTTCCGACTGTGCTGCTTCAGCTAGGATCACGTGTGGGCTAGGGACCCCGTGGTTCTGACTGTGAGATTTTACTTGCATGCTCTGTTTACGAGTTGGAGTTAGCGTCTCCTCGTATACTATTTAGTTTGATTTATTCTATTTCGACTCGCATATGTTTTTATAACATATATTAACTGGTAAAAGACATTTATTTTCGTCCACTCACTCTAACGTGTTTATTGTCTTTCCCCTGGGTTTTTCGGTTTCCGTGCCCAGTTTGCAGTTCAGGCTCTGGTGTCGCACGTCGTGGTCGGAGACATAGTACTCGAGCTACTTTGTTTCATCCAGTAGGTTTATTGTTCTACCTACTGTGGTATGCGTATATGATTATGTATTAGAAGTCGCTCTGAGTTTCCTATTAAATATGTTATACGATTTTACCCGGATTTCAGTAAAGTACGTATATATTTATTGTTTTACTTTACTGTTGATATATTGAGAAATCCGGATGGGATTGGTGCCCACGGTTTGCTTTTTGTGGCATAGGATGAAGTGTATTTTCCGCGTGCAGGTAATGGTAATTCCACGCTAGTAACGAAACTCTGCCCAAATTTCGAAAAGTTTTTGTTGGTTCGTGTTTTCGAAGGGGTTTGACTCCGGTTTAGGGAGCTAAATCGGGGTTGGGTCCTTTCACCCTATAATTTATAATTATTTATAAAATAAAAAAATTAAATAGCCCATATTAATTACCGAGAGTTCACGAATAACTCTGAGCCTTTTAGATTCCTCCAGCTGCTCCCAAGTAGGGGCTATATATCATACGTATGTTGCTCCGTACGATATTCTCGATTTGAATAGAGGTCAAACTGGCAAGCTGCCTCGACGGAGGGCCTTTGGTGAAAACATCATATGCCATGTCAATCTGTTTGCCTAGCCACTTGGTTGTCTCCTCGATTTTTCTTCCATTCGCAATTCCCCGAGTACGTTTGGGGGCTGGGCCTAAGGGGTCTCTACTCATTACTTTTCGTTAGACGCTAAAGCAACAAGAATTGACGGAAAACTAAGGAGGATCTTTTATTGATGGCCCAGAGTCGGAAAACGAATTCGTCTGCTCGTCGTCTGCACTCGACTAGTCATTAAGTCCAACTGGAATGGTTGATGACCGTCGACCCGACTCGTGAGCCATAACCGTCTCCTCTGATCGTTGAGCCCCACAACGCAACTGTTGGAATGACGATTCCAATGCGGCATCCTCTCCGGTTCAGTGAGCCTCTTCTTCCCGCCAGGCATCTTAAGTACCTATTCGATCACCAAACATCAACCATTATGTCCAAAACCTATATCGATCATCCAAAATGTCCATAACGGCAAAACCATTTCTACGTAACCATACGAAAACATTAACACACACACACACACACACACATATATATATATATAAACAATACTGCAACACACATACTTCAACACATATACATGTCAATTAATTTTCTCAAATGCAAACACACAAACCACAAACCTTAGCACAAACCACAAATTAGAACGGTCCATTACATCAACTATTTTATCCAAAATTACATCCCTAAATAACATCATCACTAACACAGTAGCCATAATCCGACTTCTTAGTCCATAATCAATAACATAACCCATTATAATAAACATCATCAAAATTACAGCCCTAGCTAAAACAATCCATTACGATTACCATGGCCATAATCCATAATCTATTACCCAAGAATCGAAAATTCAAAAAATTAGGCATTAATATTGGTAGCAGAGAGAAGAAGCATCACTAACAAGGTAGCCATAATCCGACTTCTTAGTCCATAATCAACAACATAACCCATTATAATCAACATCGTCAAAATACAGCCCTAACTAAAACAATCCATTACCATGGCCATAATCCACAATCTATTACCCTAGAATCGAAACTTCAAAAAATTAGGAATTAATATTGGTAGCAGAGGGAAGGAGCATCGATCACTGACACGGTAGCCATAATCTGACTCTTAGTCCATAATGAACAACATAACCCATTATAATCAACATCATCAAAATTACATCCCTAACTAAAACAATCCATTACCATGGCCATAATCCATAATCTACTACCCTAGAATCGAAAATTCAAAAAATTAGTCATTAATATTGGCAACAGAGGAAGGGAGCATCACTAACACAGTAGCCATAATCCGACTTCTTAGTCCATAATCAACAACATAACCCATTATAATCAACATCATCAAAATTACAGCCCTAACTAAAACAATCCATTACCATGACCATAAGCCATAACCTATTACCCTAGAATCAAAAATTCAAAAAATTAGGCATTAATATTAGTAGTGGGGAGAGAGAGAGAGAGAGAGAGAGAGAGGGAGAGTGCCTCCACCGAGGAAGTTTTAGAAAATTGAGAGAGAGGGAGGGAGAGGGAGAGGGAGAGGGAGAGGGAGAGAGAGAGAGAGAGAGAGAGAGTTTTACTGAAGAAGTGCTGACGAGGTTGCTGGGCGTCGAAGAGATTTAGGGGAGAGAGAGAGGGAGGGAGAGGGAGAGAGAGAGAGATAGAGAGAGAGAGAGAGAGAGAGTTAGAGTTTTACTGATGAAGTGCTGATGAGGTTGCTGGGCGTCGAAGAGATTTAGGGAAAACAGAGGCTTTTGTCGACATTCTCGATTGGATGCGTTTGGAGGCGTTGCAGGGAGGAGGTGGTTCGATGGCAACGGTGGATTGGAGTTGTTTCAGACCTGGAAGAGGGAGGAGGGAGGTGGTGGTTCTATGGTGCCGACGGATTGGAGTCATTTCGGGCCCGTTAGTGGGAGGAGAGAGGATGTGGTTCGACGGCGGCGGTGGGAATATATTTTGGGTGGGAGTCATTCGGAATTCGAGAATTGGAGGAGAGAGGAAAGGATTTGGGGATATTGGGGAAAAGGATCGATTTAATTGATCTTAAAACTGACTTAGACGATGAAGAGTATAGTTTCGTCGTCTAATAACATTTAAATGACCAAAATAATAGATTTTGTTGTTTAAGTTGTTTTAAAAAATTCACCAAAATATTGGCCGAAAATAATACCCGCCAACAAAATTGGGATAAGACAATGAAGTTGTGTTTTTTTGTTATCTACGAGAAATCTTAGACGCCAAACACATTTCTGTTTGTCGTCTAAGTTATAATTTAATTAATTTTTTACATCATTTTGAAGGAAAAAAACGTTCATTGCCTGAAATTCTTTAGAAATCAACCGTCAGATTTAATGTTTACGTTAATATAATATAGAAGAAAAAAATTGAATGAATTTTGATATATATCATATTCGATCGATATAGTTTTTGTGATTATTGACAAAAATTAAAAAATCGAAACGATTTGTAAATTATTAATCTTAAGCCCATTTCCGGAGTTAGGAGCATTTTAACAAAACGGAAGCGTTGATATACGAATCTTCATAACTACAATTTTTAGTAAACACGAAATTCGTTAAGGGCTTGATCGGCGTAATTAACCATAAAATCAAAATGGCAACGAAACAGAAACGTTGATATACAAATCTTCGTAACTCCAATTTTTTAACAGTCGACACTCAAAAATAAATAATTGTATACTTTATGCCCTTGACAAAAAAAATATGCATTTTAAGATGCTATAAATGATCGTGCTCTAAGTGGCATCTTTTATGACGAATTATACAAGTTTCATCGTCTAAGATTTTAAGGGCTTAAGGGTTTAGGGTTAGAGTTTAGGGTTTAGTGTATAGAGCTTAGGGGTTAGTTATAACTTAGGCGACGATTGGACGAGTTTCATCGTCTAAGTCGTACTTGGACAACGAATCTTTAACTGTTTCGTAGTCTAAGTCGTACTTGAACAACGAACTTTTAACTGTTTCATCGTCTAAGTACGCCTTAGATGACTAGACTTTTTGTTTCGTCGTCTAACTTGAGTTCTTCAACAGAAAAGCATCATCCTTTCGTTTGACATAAAATCATATCTGTACGATAGAACAAGTATAAAAATACTCTAAATTACACCAAATTCATTTAATATATCACTAGCCATTGATTCATCCATCCTTCAAAATTGTACGCGTTTAAAGTAATTAAATAATTATGTTCGAATTTGATCTTATTAATTCACATTCATATATATCAATCACTTCTATCATCATAATCTTCATATACGTCTTTCTCCTCCTCACTCTGAACAGGTTCTTTATTCTTAGAATCATAATCTCCATCATCATCGTTGTCATATACGACAAAATCTTCATCATCCAGATCTTCTTCATTAGCATTAATATGATCTACGTCAATGATCTCCTTTTCAGTAAGATTCGTGTCAGCATCAGGTACGGGTAAGATTTCGGTAAATCTTATCAGTTGTCTTGTGTCGGGAATGACATAAGTATTAGGCTCTTGATATGCATCGACATTATTCCCTTGAGTGTTTACCCTATGTCCCTTCAAGTGTTGTAGCACTCCATATTCCTCGGTGAGACATGTGGTTAACTACTTTCCAATCTGCACCTGCTTTCTGATCATCTAGATAGAACACCTGTTTGACTAAGGTGGAAAGAGCGAATGGCTCATCTTCATACCAACTTGAGTTTGTATCGGCTGATAAAAGGGCTGAGATGTTCTTTTGTATGTTTAAACCATTTACACTTGAATAGAAAAATTTCTAACTCATTCCCATATAGTAGCTTAACGACATTAACAAGAAAGCCGTAATTTACATCATCACCTTCTCCTACTACTATCCCACTGTTTTGTGTTCTTCTTCCTTATTCTCAGTAGACTGAATGAAACTTTACACCATTGACAAAACACCTGGGGTAAATATAGTGTTAGGCCGGCTTATGGGACAACATGTGCTTTTCCCATGACCACCACCCCCCGTGGTCAGAGGATTTATATTAGATCATCCATCTGAAAAAATTTGAACAAGATATATGAATGTATATGTAATAAACTCCTACAAAAAATTTGACAAAGTTTTCCCTATAACTAAAGTAAACCATAAACTTGCATTCATGCTTAAATTAAGGAAATTACTACAAATACATAAACAAACAAAAAACCAACTTCCGGATTTCTCAACGTCAAATAAAGTAAGCACAAACCTATAGACTAAGGTTTTAACATGCCCATTTTGAGAAATAATCAGGGAACCTCTTCTTAACTTGTCTTTCAACCCAGAGTTCACTCTTGTCCAGTTTGTTTGCCTAAATTTTTTCCCTGTACATTTTCATGAACTCTTCGACCTCGTCGCAGTCGCGCAACACTATCCAATGTATTTCATTAAGTTCTATCTAAGTTAATTTTTCTATTAATACTCCTTTAAACGGTCGTGGCTAACATGTGTATTGGAGGCAGTATGGACTGGATCTTTGAGGTACATGCTGCAGTATGTTACACACTCTTGCATTAGTTATGTTTCAGCTATAGAGCCATACGAGATAGATTTATTTTTGACTGATCCTTTTTACTGCGGGACTTGTTTACAATAGTGGGCTAAAATTTATTTCACATTAGTGTAAGAAAAATATGTATATAAATGATGAAAACCATGTTTAACAAATTTAGTCACATGTAAAAATTGTATATTTTCTGAGGATAGATCCAAGTGTACTGGACCGGACTGGAAAGCAGCACTTGTTCGGGAAGGTGAACCATGAGGTGAATCATGATGTCAAAGAAAGCAGGGTGAAAAATCCTCTCTAATTTGCAAATGATGTGGACAATTTCGTGTTGTAGTTTGTGAACATCCAACTTCTTCAAGTCTTTGGCACATAACCTCTGCCACCATCTATATAATGCAGCTATTGGTTCGACGCCGTCTTTAGGCAAATAAGGTCGAATTACCACTCGGATCAGACGTTGCAACATAACGTGAAAGTCATGAGTCTTTAGACTATAGAACTTGTGTTCCTGAACATTGACACATCTATATATGTTAGCTTCATAATTAGACGGATAACGAACACTCTTAAACCAGTTGAATACAATATCCCTTAGTGTAGGTTTCACTGTGTAAAGTGCATCAAGCATCTTGTTGTACACATCGTTTCTATCCCTCTTTAACCACAAAGCACAGTGCAAATTCATAATTTCAAGAATTTTTTGCACTTTCGGAGTATCCTTAGTCTTGAACTTAATTCCGAGAATTGTTCCTATCATGCTGTTGCACACGTTCTTTTCTATATGCATGACATTTACGTTGTTCCTGAGTTTTAACTTTGACCAGTAAGGAAGTTCAAAGAAAATACTCATGTGATGTCAATAGCTAAGATGGTGTGGAGGGTGTGGATTGCATTTCTTCACATCGTTGTCATTGGTCAACACATCGAAATAGAAGTTGTTTAACCTCTCAAAAACCTTTTCGCCAGACCACTGTCTGGGTTGCGGATTATCCTCTACTGTCCCATCAAAATAATCCTTATCTTATCACCACGGGTGATTATAAGGAAGCCATCTATAGTGATCCATGTAACATACCTTCCCCGCGTGCCAACTAGTTGACGTCGTCCAAGCAAACAGGACAACCACTATATCTTTTGGTCGTGCAAGATGCCAACATCCCATACGCTGGAAAATTGTTGATGGTCCACATTACCGCTACTCTCATCATGAACATGTGTCAATGAACTTGTTATAAGTTAAGATTCCATTTTTCCACAACAGTTTCAGCTCGTAAATCAGTGGTCTGAGGTACACATCTAAACACTTTCTAGGAGATTTAGGACCTGGAATTAGCAGAGTAAGGAAATTAAATTCCTTGTTTATACACATCCACGGAGGCAGGTTATACGGCATGAGAATAACTGGTCAAGTGTTGACGGTAATACTATTATTATCCCAAGGATTGAATCCATCTATAGAAAGTCCAAGTCTAACATTTAGAACTTTTACTGCAAAGTCTTGAAATTTCCTGTCGAAATGTTTAAAAGCCTCTCCATCCACTGAATGTCTTTAGTCTCTTTTCCTCGTACCATCTCATCATCTATGCTATGTTTAGAGACATGTACAAACACTGTAGTTTGGGAATCAAGGAAAATAGCGAAGCACCTTCACAACAACCTTCTTCTTTGAACTTCTTCTATCAAACTAGCGAAGCACCTTCACAACTTAAACCACCTGGCCTTTTTACATATAGGACAGTAGTCCAAATGTACATTCTCCTTGTAAAACAACAAATAATCATTTCTGCACGCGTGGATTTTCTCGTACTTTAGACCGAGGCTGCTCAAGATCTTTTTTACCTTGTAATGAGAATCGGGAAGCTTGTGACACTTAGGAAGAAAATCACATATATGTTGCTTGATATCGTTAAAACCAACATCCGAGATTTTGCGCTTTACTTTGTACTCCATTTTAGTCATTATAGATTGCAAGACATTTAATTCATATCCATTGTACACCGGGATCTAGGCTTGAAGTAGCATGTTGTTATACTTATCCATCTCAGTAGTATCAGTGTCCAGAAAGGCTGGAGGGACTGTGTCATAATGAGGATTATCATAACCTCCCTCTTCCTATTGGTGTGTAACATGACTAAATGAGGAAAAAGTATCATGCACCAAATCAATAGCAGGGTTCCAAGTAGAGGCGCCACTACCGCTGGATGAGGCACCCTAGTAACTGTACCCTGAGCTTAAAAATGGCTATGAGCTGTAGTCTACTGCTTTACCGTGCTCACTCCATGTAGTGCAACTCAACATTATATCGTGATCATACAAGTGTTGAGACATAACAGTAACTGTCGCAAACTGATTGTTAGGACATTTTCTGCATGGACACCTGTAATGCTTCTTTCCATGACCATGTTGTATTGCAAACGAAATAAACTGATTGATTCCGTCCATATACCTCATATCACTTCTATTTTCCAAATGTATCCAACTGTTGTTTATATTTATGCGCAAGTTAAGTGGGACATAAATTCTACTGTCGAATAAGCCATAAATATATAGTTTGCAAAAAAATGTCAGTTTAACGACCTTCTTATAATTCTTAACTTACAATAATTAATATTCATCATATATAATTAAATAACATAGCACTGTAATATATGCATTTATACGTATCAATTCAAAATTGAATATATATATATATGCGTAATTATCAACTAATTGATCTAACATTTAATCAACTAATCAACTAATTATCAACAAATTATCAACTAAGTATCAACTAATCTAATATTTAATCAACTAATTATCAACTAATTGATCCACATATGAATATACAAGGAATTAATCAACACATGCATGATATTCATACGATTTATTTATAGCTAGCTAGCTAGCTAGCTAACAACTAAAATATGCTATATTGTGGTCACCGGATTATTTCACTGGATAACTCTGTTATTACGTACGTAATTAAATTTAAAAAAAAAATATCTAGAGAAACGAGTTATTACCTTCACCAATAAGGAGATATTTGTGCAATATTAAGCTTCGGAGGTGGGAGAATCGTATATAAACTGTATTGAGAGTTTTTTCTTTCGGGTGAGAGATGAGAGAGAGACAGAGGAGGAGGAGCGATCTGGATAGAAAATTTGTTCTAAATAATTGATTCCACTTAGACGAAGAAATATTTCGTCACCTAAATTGATTTTTTTCGTCGCCTAAGTGAAACCTTAAATGACGAAAAAAAAACTCTCATCTATTTAAGCGATCAAATTGTTATTTGTTGTCCTAGATGGTTTACTTAGACAACGGACTATGTATTTCATTGCTTAAGTCAGTATTTAGGCAACGAAGATTATTTTCGTCGTTTTAGATATATTTTTAGACGACGAAATAAATAGTTCATCGTTTAAGTGGTGACTTAGACGATGAAATTGGCGAAGAATATATATTTCATCGTCTAAATCTTGTCTTAGGCGACGCAATTTTATTTCGTCGTCTAAATGCTACCTAAACGACGGAAACAAAATTAGGCGACGAAAAAATTATTCGTCGTCTAACTTTTATTTAGGCGACAAAACCTTACTAGTTTCGTTGCCTAAGTGAGTTTTTCTGGTAGTGGATGAGAGGTATATGGATGAAATTAGTCAATTTATGATGTTTGTGATGCAACATGGTCAAGGAAAGAAGCATTACAAGTGTTCGTGCAGAAAATGTCTTAATAATCAATATGTGGAGGTTAATGTTATGTCTCAACACTTCTATGACCAAGGTATGGTGTAGAGTTACACTACATAGAGTGAGCACTGTGAAGTTGTAGACTTCATCTCAGAACCAGACTTCAGCTCAGGATACAGTTACCAGGGTGCCTCATCCAGTGGTAGTGGCGCCCCTTCTTGGAATCCCACTGTAGATTTGGTCCATGATGCTTATCCCGAATTTAGTCATGTTAGACTCCAATACAAAGAGGGGGGTTATGATACTCCTCATTATAACATAGTCAATGCAGTCTTCCCGAACACTAACACTACTGAAATAGATAGGTATAATAGCATGCTACTTCAAGCCCAAACCCCAGTGTACGATGGATGTGCACAGAATATCTTGCATGCCATAATGAATGAAATAGAGTACATAGTGAAGCACAAAATATCAGACGATGGTTTTATCAAAATCCAGGCACATATGTGATTTGCTTCGTAACCATCACAAGCTTCTAGATTCCCATTACAAGGTAAAAATGATCTTGAGCAAACTCGGTCTAAAGTACAAGAAAATCCACGCGTACAGAAATAATTGTTTTGTTTTGCAAGGAATATGCAGATTTGGATTACTGTCATGTTTACAACCATTCCAGTTGATGCAGGGTAGAGCGAAATATGTATCCAAGAAGCATCAGCTTTTACCTGCAAATGCAATCTGCTCTCCCATCATGCTCCATTATGCCCACTAAGATTAACAATGCCATTATAGTCTCACTAGCCTAGAGGCCAGAGCCCCTGTTAAACAGATTGTAAAG
The DNA here is from genome assembly GCA_946800695.1 of Geum urbanum. Taxonomy (NCBI): domain Eukaryota; kingdom Viridiplantae; phylum Streptophyta; class Magnoliopsida; order Rosales; family Rosaceae; genus Geum; species Geum urbanum. The sequence continues at coordinate 46,947,649 of OX327003.1, read as the reverse complement.
TCATAAGAAGAAGACCTCCCAATGAAGCATAGTTCAAGCATAACTAAGCAAAACAATAAATACATCTCAGTTGATGCCGAACTAATACCTGAATGCCACTAGAAAGGCTGAGATAGCTCTTTGACAGCAACCCAGGATGACCTCTTTGCAAGGTAGCTCTTTTACCTGCAAATACGCAATCATGGCAACCAATTCTTCCGACGTCCAAATCTCTACAAAAATTTAATAAAATTCCATAAGAACTTGTAGACATCCAAGTTTACAACTTTCAAAGACCAATGAAATCAAATTCTCACCCTTCTCGCTGTACAAAATCTTGTTCTCTCTCAAAAAATAATTTTGAGGACAATCTCTAACTTTCAAAGAATATCCAAGTCCCTCTCAATATTCATGTCTATCTTCACCGACTGTTATAAACACACAAATCCAAACAACACATTTAACATCTCCACCAAACCTTTAAATCGCAACGAAAAGCAAAACAAAACAATTAACATTAGAGATTAGAGACATATACCCAAAACAAAACAAAAAAATCATGACAAGGAATGAAAATAAGACTTACGTATAGGCCAAACAGCCACATAACCCAGTCGATGAGGTCGCCATACGAAGTCAACCATTCTCTCCACATAACCAGATTGGTACTGGTCACTCCCACCATTTAGATTAGAACTCTTTGCTTTGATTGTTTTTTTCATCTTCATCAACGTCGTCTTTCATCGCCGATTTCTGTTCGAACATGTAATAAAGCACCACGGCGGCTCTGGCGACTGTCGCCATGGTCCCCCGTCTCCACCATATTCGACTCATCATGAGTTATGAGCTCACAGAAGCAACATCTACTTCAACAAATCAAACAGAAACTCGTGCTAATTGAGCTGAAGTTTCTCAACATCTCCGACAACTAGTTCACATGGGATTTGGAATGGAACTACTCCACCATTCCCACATTGCAAGTCCTTGATGCTTATGACAACAACTTCACACCTCCTCTCCCACTCGGCATATTGAGATTGAGTGGCAACCTAGCTTCGACTAGGATCTCAGAGAGAGAGAGAGAGAGAGAGAGAGAGAGAGAGAGAGAGAGAGATGAGGCTGATGTAATAGAGAGGAAAAGTATAAAACGAGGCTAGGGCTTCTTAATAAAATAGAGGGTTGAGATCAAACTCTCATTTAAAATCAAAGGTCAGAAAAAAATAAAAATATAAATGAAAATTCGAAGAGGGAAACCAAAATTTGGTTAAAGTGTTGGGAGAGAAACCTACCGCCAAGACAATTGACATAAACCACACCTTTGCCTAACCACCATTCAGACAATAGATAAAATAAATCATTGTCTAAAGTGACACAATGGAAAAAATAATAATTGTCTTAAAGAACTTCAGTCAACACAAAAATAACCATTATAGACCATTGTCTATAGAAATGTCCTACAACACCAAAAATAATGTTTGTTGTCTAAAGCGTAAGATACAGACAACATAAAAGAATGGCAATTGTTAGAATACATTACTACAACAACTAATTTATAACTATTGTCTACATGAGATGTATAGACAATGGTTTTTTTTTGTGTTGACTAAATTTTTGGGACAATGGTCATACTCATGACAATTGTCTGAGAGCATGGTTCAAAAAGGCTCTAGGCGAATTCATGCGGTAGAGTTATTGCATAGCGCCTAGGCGAAGATTAATTAGATTCTAGGCGGATTATTATTTTTATACTTTTAATTAATTATATAATTATTTAGTGTATTATATATAGATATAATATGAATAATAATGAAAAAATAATAAGAAAATTTCATCAAAACACATTGTATTCAAGTTCTCTAATTTGTATTTTTGTGGACTCTTCAATGTTATCATCTCCAATCTAAAATAAGTGAAAAAACTGAAATGCGAAAAGTTTAGGTTTTGCCCGTTTCAGAGTTAGGGGGGTTAAGGCGGCCGTCAAGGCGTATTAGGCGGGCAAGGCGGCCACTTAGGTGTTGGCTAGGCGGATGACTGCCTAGGAAGGGGGGCTAGAGTAAAATTTAGACGTTTTTGTTGTTTTCAGTATCTAGGCGCCGCCTAGGCTGGATAGGCGGACGCCTTTTTGATAACGCGTAAAACATGCATTAAATATTAACACAAAGTAGACACTCAATACATATTTCACACGTATGCAATTTAAAACCCTTCTTTGTAGATGTAGCATTGATAAGTAGGGATCGTTCTTAACCGGGGATTGATGGTACTAATGCATGACAACGTTTGTAAACATAAAAAAAAAGGTATGGGGGGTTTGCAAGTTTGGATTAATTAACTACGAAAATAAGAACAGAAATTGGTAAGCAAACATATTCAGAAATCCTAGATTCTATCATGCTTCACTCATAGACAAGTAGAAAACAAACAAGAACAAAGAATCATAAACATGCTTGCTAGACCGAAAACAAAATACTAACTAATATATACAAGTGATCATCTCAATTTTTCACTTAACTTTTTACACTAAGTCATATTATATGCAACCTAAAAGTATTTAAGTCTTTAGCTCACATGTGTTTCGTTTTCATGCTTCGGGAATTTGCCCTATGACATATCTATCAACTTGACAAGGAATTTGCCTTAGCCTCAATTGACGCATTAAGTACACATGTTTTGCTAAAAGAAATAAACACAAGGTTAGATTACATAAAATATTCGAAGAGTGTTTAACCAAAATACATAACACCAATCATTCAAAACCTAAAATAAATACAAGAAGATAGTAGAAGGAATCATGTTATACTTTTTGTAAGGGAATTTGCCCTATACAAGAGTTATGCGATGACCCTTCAATGGAGATGGATACACAGAGCCCTCAAGGAATTTGCCTTAGAGTTGCGTCGGTGATGGAGACGATTTGTGATGATGGAGGAGGCGGATTCTTGTAGATCTTCGACTTTGGGAGGAGAGGGTAGGTGTTTTGGCAGAGCCCTTGCTATTAAATTGAGAGATTATGATGAATGAGTCGAGCTCCCCAATTTATAGAAGAAGATTAGGTCTTTTTCCTACCAAAACAAGACTTTCTTTATGTACCCGGGTAAATCTGACAGTCTGTCTTCAAACGCGTTTTCCTGGAGTTCCAGATCTTGAAAAATTCTTATTCTTATTTCATTGGAAAGCTTATTCAAAGGGCTATAAAATCTATATAAGGAATGCCATATTTGGAATTGAATTGGATTTACTACGGATTTTAGAAGTTAAGTGATCTGGCTGCCCTGTTTTCTTCTTCTTCAAGGAGAAGGAAATCTTCATATCTTCAAATCTTGCATTCCTTATTCCCTAATAATTCTTGGCCGAATCTAGCACATTCTTGCACATATTTTGGCCCTCAAATCAGGTATAAATCTTCATGGAATATCCTCCAAATTCGTCCATCATTTATGCTCCATATATTCTGCCATTTTTGTTCATTCCTGGATCGCGCAGGAGAAATGTCTTCAACTTTTTGTCCACCATTTTGGCATCCATTTCATTTGGCATTTGGTTTCCAATTCTTGACACCATATGGGAAAAAATTTTAGTAACCATTTTGAAGATCATTTCTTCTCCGGAATTAAGAACTTCCTCCTTAGCACGCTTTTCACTCCAAATCGCCTCCTTTATTGATCTCCTTTATAAAAAACCTAAAAACAACAAAGTAAGTAAGAAATGATAATACTAAGGTCAAAACAAAGCTAAATGTAAAGAGAAAGACGTTATGAATCAAGCATAAAATGCGTACATCACTTTTCAAACATTGTCTGAGAAGTATTGTCTGGATCACTTTCTGGAGTAGTGCTACTTTATTTATTGTTTTGAAAAACCATTGTTTTGAGTTTGGTTGTCCCTTTGTCATCTTCGATAATCAATATAGTTACTGGAAGTACAAATATGTGATTAATTTGTTAACCAATTGATTGAGTGGCGTCTTGACAGTTTTGGCCCTCAAATTTTCATATAGTCATATACTGATCATATAGACAATTTGTGGCTTTCCTAATATCTTTTATTGGACATTGAATTTAGAGATTTTGTGAACTTATTGAAGTTCTTTTATTTGGTCATTTTAAGACTAAAATATATATATTTAGTGCTTCTAAGTATACAATGCAATTTTTAAAAGAAAAAAACATAAATAGAAATCCTAAAATGGACCCATTCTGAACTAATCCCATTTGGGTACGGATGTTTTCGGGTTTTATTTTAAGCATGTCAAATTCTGTCTCGTTCCGTCTCATTACAAAATTCCAAGATTTATGTGATTTCTATCCCGAATCGACCCATCTCATTCCATGCCAAGTCCTAAAATATATCAATAATTATATACACTAATTAATATATAAGCCTAAAAAACTTGGTATTTAGTATATGAATGAATAAAATTAAGATAAATTAAAAAATTTAGAGATTTATATTGATAAAATAATCTATAATATATACAATTAATAGGTTTGACGAGCTTGACCATTTGAGCTTTGACGGGCTTGACCATACGAGTTTTTTTGGACCCATGGCCTTCCAAATCTTGGCCCGAGCCTTACTCTATGTCCATAGAGTCGGACTTTTTTGGACATAAATTCAGGCCGAACTACCTGTGAATTTTTTGAACCTATGGATTAAATAATAACCCCTAGCATAGCATAATGATGAATGAACAAGCTAGTTATGTACATACGTAAATATGTTTCACCTCGTCAGTGAAGCACGACCCCTTGAGAAGTTATAGCTCGGTTTAAAAGATGTGGAAGTAAAGCATCCATATGATGCTGACTTGCCGTGCCCTCCTTAATCATTATGGCGCAAATGGGGTTCAGAAAGATTTTGAACGGAATTCCACAATTTTGATAATAAAAATAATAAACAAAAAGATAAAAACTGACCAAACATGACCAATTATACACAACCAGTTAATCCCTTAATACTCTTAAAAAATAAATCTATGCACATTATTTCAATTTTTTTTGAAGGGCAACGGGTGTGACGTCAGTTCTCATTGATATGGGAAGTAGTAATGATTACAACCAAGACTATTCACTTAAGGGCGCTGAGAGAAAGAAGCCATAGTCTAGTAAGGTATAGCAACGAAGTTGCTACACCTAACCAAATAATTGAAACTTAGTAATAAGCTCAATGAAAAGGTAACCGGTGACATAGCGGATCCTGGGACGGCAGGGAATACTTATTCCAGAACCAACTGTAAGTTCAGAGCAAAAATAAAACCATTACAAGTCCAAACTAAAGTAAAAATCAAGTAAAATTAAAATTGAAAGTAAAAACTCCAAACTTCTCCCAGTCCAGGGAGGAAAACTCCCCATCCTCCTGCTCCTCATCTCCATCTTCCACCTCCATGGCTGCCATGTTTGAGGTTTCACCATTACCATCACCAGACCCCACATCAAAGATATTGGATGACCATCTTCCAGAATTGTTTGGTTCCACTGGTGCCGTAAACAAAGCCAGGGCCGTCTCGGTTGCCTTCTATGGCAACCATAACCTCACCTACCTCCATACCACTATCTATGGAACCTTTCTTATTGTGAGAAAGAACCTCTACTATCTGCCTTGGATTCTCTTGCTCCTCCTCCTCAGTAAGACGCTTCCTAACCTTGTTGGAGCCCACTAGTCGCCCTCTCTTCGATTTCTTTGTCGACGATTTCATCAACATCTTGTTCTTCTCGGGGAGAGCCAAATCCGGGCATGCTGGAAGTAGCATCTTCTGCCTCGAAGTTTTTTTTGGTTTCTTGAGGTGCACCAGCAACTATTCCTCTCCTTTGCGCTTCGGCGTATCTAATCGCGTTGATGGAAAAATAACAACATTCCTTAATGTTGAATCCATGGCCGCAAAAATTTCCGGCGTGATTCCCGGAACTAGGAATAACAATTATCCAGCCTTTGGAGTAGCCATAGTCTGTGTACTAATGACATCATTACATACATAGCTAAGGTTAAGGTTTGAAGGCAAACCTATGGCCGGTGTCGCCATGGATTGATGAATATCAATGTTATCACCAACAAAAGCTGCTGCCAATTCCAAATTATGTTCTTGGCATGGATAAATCTGAAGCCTTGTTAAAGAACCACGACCCTCCCTCTAAGATTATCTTCGCATTCGCTTCTATAGTGAACTCTGATCCAAGAGGTGTTGGTCTTCCACTGGGCGGATCTTCAAGCGCCATCCAAGGCCCCATAGAGCACCAAAGGATCCCGCCGTGGCATGGAGGTTTGTTTTACCCCGAACCAATAACAAGCAACCAACTATGAATGAATGGTAACAGATCCATTTACACCAAAGGAGGTGCGTCCATCTCCGGCTAAAGTCAAGGTATTGCTCATCTTCTCGGTAGCAAAGATTGGCGTCGACATCCCAAACGAGTTCGAATTTTTCTAAAAAAAAACCTAGCGACAGTGCTAGGGTTTTTTGCTATCTAGTTTTCTTCACATTGTTTGAAATTTACTGGTACATATGATACACTAGGTGGCTGCTCGCCCCGTTGGGGTGGTGTTACCACAACTGTTTCATTCAACAAATATTAGTACTGAAATACAGACAATAGATGAGATGAAAGTTCTTAGATTGTGTCATGAACTCTCATAAACGTAATATGAAAAGTTCGTACTTAATACAATATGAATAAGAAACTAAATTCTCTTATCTATAATCTATAATATGAAAATTTTGTACTGAAGAGAATAAGAATAAAAAACTAAATTATCTAATCTATAATTCCATTTGAGTTCTCTACATACACCCTGTCTCTGGTCATTGAATAAGAACATGGGCTTTCCCTTTGGCCAACCCATATTCTTCTTTGGTTGTGGTGCAGCGGGGGCCTCTTCTTCGCATTTCCTGTAAACATCAATATGACAGGTTCATCAAATGCTCAAGATTAAACCAACATCTAAGCATAAAATGCTGTCAATGGACAAAAAAATTAATTATTTTAAAATAAGAATAAGACGAACCTTTTTTGTCTAGATCCTCTTAGATTCTTTGGATCTGGATAAGAATTGATATTAAGCTCTTGGATAACTATACCGAATGCCACTTCTGCTCTCCTTGTAATGGCTCTTCTGAACCTTCCCACCCTTCCTTACCCTTTGCAGGGCCTAGCCATGCGCTTTTGAGCTCCCTGATCTCGGCCTAAACAATTTCCAATAGTGGTGTAGGTAGTGATGGGGTATGTGGTGATGGAGACAAGGCTGAGGTATGTGGTGATGCAGAGCGTGGGGGTCCATCTAAAATGATGACATATGTTGTAATCAGCTCCAGTATTTCATTCTCAAGGATCAAATAGTTGGTGTTCTGTTCCAACAATGCACCTAAACATGAAACTATAATTAGTATGTTAGCAGAAAAATACAAAGCAGAAAACTGCATCCAAAAGAGCACTAACTGTTTGAAATAAATAGAAGCACCAACTGTTTGAAATGAGAAGAAGAACATTTAAGTAAGCTAAATGGCCAAGACCCTATACAAATGATAAAACTAAATTCTCAGTGAATCAAAATCCATCAAAACCAATATACAATGATCATAGTCAGTGATCCTACAAAAGTCATGAACAATGAAAACCATAGAAAATCATAACATGAAGAAAAAAACTAATTAGCTATCACTGACTTCAAAATAAGTGTTAAGACTAGGTGTTTTAAGTAATCATGCAGAAGAACCTAGAAAAAAAGAAGTTGTATCCAATAATCACAAAACCTGGGAGGAAATAAAACATATCCATAACCCATAAAACAAAATAAAGTAAGAAAGAAAATTAAGAATCAGGGAGAGAAAAATGATGACAGTAGAATTCAATGTTGAAGGGAATTTGAAAAATTCATTTGTGCAAATGATCACAAATCATAGACAATATAATTCAAATTTGACAAAATGATGACAACAAAATTCTGGTGACGAATATCAGCGATGAACAAATCGGGATTACCGTATTCTCTACAAATTGTCATTGCATCCTGATAATTATTTATCATATCTCTTGGAGTGCCCGTGTGAGAACCAAGAAGAAAAACTCTTTTTTCCAACATCTGAGCCTTGGAAAATTCTACTCGAAACAAACGTAGATATATTATTCCATGTTTCACACCTCAGATCTGGTTGATGATTCCTTATATATTCTAATCGATTTTGTTTGAAGGTTGCATATGTATCGACTAAATACTGTTGAAATAATCTTCCACCTTTCAACAAAGTACTCGATTGACTATCTCTATCATGAATTTGGTAACATACAAATTTGTTCATTGTCAATTTTCTATCTTTATTGTCACTTTTTTCTGCAATTTGTTTTAATTTCATATTTATTTTAAATCCATCTTCTCCTTATGGAAAAAGAAGCGGATACTGTAATTACATCAATTTCGGATGAAGTTTAGATATTCGTTTCAACGGTCCATCGTTTGATCGAATAATTATGTCTCTATTGGTATTAAATTTACCTATATCATCCACAATCAATCCACCAATTTCAAAAGCAGAAGATAATTTGTACCGTTTGCTATCAATTTTCTCACGATCAAGTATAGTGACATTAAAATTGGGCAGCGAATGATTCTCAAAATCATCTCAGACAGATTGATATGTTTTGGTTAATTAATTCATTACACTCATCTAAAAATTCTACTGATCCTTTAACAATATTAGCATCAATATTGTTGTTTACTTTATTTGGATCAATAACAGTTATATGATTTGAAATTTCATTCTTAGTGTCATACGCATATAGTTGAGCATATTTAGGACTTCCTCCTTCGGAAGGTAAAACTGAACCCATTAAATGATGCATTTGTCCACATATTTGAAATACATAAGGAGTTGTTCCATTATATATGTGATATTCAATTTTAGCCCTCATAGAAGGAATAGCAAACATGGAATTTTAAACTCTAATATTTTCACGAAATAACACACTTTTTCGACCATTAACTGGATTTAACAGTTCATCAAGAAAAGCAGAAGTTGGATATGACATCGGAAGTTGGACTTGTCCTTTTTCACAACAATGAGTGTAAATCAATCGGTTATTTTTTTTTCTTTTTTAATGCTTCATCTAACCAAAAGAGGGCAGCACAGTGTTCACATGTATAAACATCATCACCGGAGTCATTATAATCTATAATGACTCATGTGATTACATCATAAAAATGTAAATTAGATAACTGATGATTGATAATGAAGTTTTATTAATTGATATTAAAGTTTGTCCTCACCTGCATGGATTCGTTGATATAATGTCTGCTCATAAATTGTTCCATCAGGACCTGTGATTGATACATAAGCACAATTATTAGATTGTTCAAGACAACTATAGCATATAAAAGATATCATATTCATACACTACCTGAAATAACTTCATCAACTTCCTCATCATCACTACTCTCCTATATCGCCACCGCGTGATCTAAGGATGTTACTGTCTGGTGACATCTCGAGGATTGTCCAGAATCAAAAAAGCGATGATTCTTGGATACGCATTGTCTTTCAAATGTGCTGAGCAACATTCCAAATCCTAGCATTTATTCACATGGTTATAATCCTTTGTCAGTATCATACAGACAAATACAATTTAAGGTAGAGAAACTAATTTACAACACTCACATGGAAGAAAACAATCCCTCACAAATATATGAATTTTCAATCAATTAATAGAAAACACAGCCAGCAGTTGAGACAAAAAAATCTGTCCTTTAGTATCATGGATTTTTATTTTTCGCAGACACCATGATGACTACAATTCATGCTAGAGAAACTTATTTACAACAATCACTAGCAACAAAATGATTATTCACAAACATATCCATTTTCAAGAAATTAAAAGAAAACACATGCAGCAGTCAAGACAAAAAAATATGCTTTACTATTATAGACTTTTATTTTTAGCAGACACCATGATAACTAACATAAATTGCTTGAACACAAATGATAATTGATGGGATAAGTGTTTGCTCAAATGATAGAATGGTCCATATAATAGGAACACAAATTTGGTAATTATCTGAAAACCAATTACTTGACCAATTACTACAAAAGATTACTTATAACAAATACATATACAATCCACTAATATTTAACCAACACAAAGAAATCGTACCTCAACAATAAACTCGCGAAAATCTAAACCTATCCCACCAACAGCAGTCTGCCCAACAAAGCGAAAAATTAAACCATACAACTGATTAAGGTTAAAATGCAATTCATTATTGAATATAGCTAAAAGTATGATCCTCACAAACGCAAATGTAATACTGATAAACATCAAATCCTCGTGGGCACATTTGCCTAACCATTTAAGGACTTCAATCAATCAATGGTAAGATATTTTTCAACCAACTGCATACTACATCAAATTCATCAAAAGACGAACATTATATTCTTCAAAACAAATCAAACATTATATTCTTCAAAACACACTACCAGCAGAAGCAGTATACCCGACGAGATTCCCAAAAAACGACCGACGATAAGGGTTCTCGTCAGGTATAGTAAACTATAACCGACGACAGGATTACCTCGTCGGTTATAGTTTTATTTCCGACGACATAATCTTGTCGTCGGTTTTAGTCGTTGGAATCTCGTCGGCTATAGTTTTCCACTATTACCGACGAGTTTTTTTTACTATTACCAACGAATTTTTTCTATCGTCGGCTATAGTTTCTTATTTCAGATCTGGGCAGTAGCTCGATCTGTCATTCAAAAATTTCTCCCAAAAAAACTGAAAATTAATGCTCGATCTGAAATCTTCGAGTGATATGGAAAACGTACTGTCGAGAATGAGTTCGTGATCGATGATTCATTATATATAGGTACGTACGTACTTAATATATTATAAATATATATGCATGTGTGTGTTTATCGATCGATTTTGAATATATATATATATATTGATCGATCGAGTTAATTGTTTGTTGAATTTGAGTAATTAATTGATTGATGGTTGATTTTGATCGATTATTGGATAGATAAATTATATATATATAGCTAGCTTAGCTAGCTTGCTATGGTGATTAATTAATTTAATTACAAATAATTAATAGCATTATATTAATTATATATTAATGTGATATTTAATTATATATATAGTATTAATAATTGTGATTATTTATTATATTATGGCCGGGTATAATATATATTGCATGTACGTGATCGATATGTTTCGATCGGTTAATATAATTGTGATTAATTAATTATATATAATGTGGTTATATATATATTTAGATTTATGTGATCTCGATTTTATATATATATATATAGTTAGGGCCGGGTACGTGTACGTACGTGTATATATATATATTAAAATTATGGGAATTATAATATATAATATATATTTATTTTAATTTATTGATCGAATGTTTTAATTAATAAGATCATGGGTATATATACATGCAGTACGTTATAATTTTTAGGATGGACAAGAGTTGGATGTGTCTTCCAAGATGGGATGTAAGATATCACCGTGGAATTAGAAGTTTTGTGGAATATGTGAGGGGTAATTGTGGAGGGATGACAATTCATTATTGTCCGTGTACGAAATGTCAGTGTCTCAGCGAGCGATATCGTTTTCACATCGATAAAGTATTGGAGCACTTGAAGAAAAACGGGTTTTGAGATAAGTACACATGTTGGATTTATCACGGTGAGAGCTCATCAGTTGGTGAACATGATCACGGACAATTTTTTGAGAGTGGTAGTACATCCAATGATCCAACAACAAGGTTGATCAACGATATGTTTCCTCATGAGAGCGGTATATTTGCTCAAGCACCGGATATCCCTCCCGCCGTTGGAGACTTCCCTCATATTGAGCCAGTCCAGCAATTACCTACAGCTGTCGACACTACTGGTATGGACAAGTACAACAACCTGATTGCCTTCCAACAGACCCCGTTGTACAACGGGTGTAATAAGACTGTTCTTGAAAGTGTTATGAAAGTAATGAAGCTCAAAGTGGAGAACAAAATGAGTGTGAAGGCTGTTGATGATTGGCTGAAGTGGTCTAGTTCGTTGTTGCCCCCCGGTCATCGTCTTCCTACCACTCATCGTAAGGTGCGACAGATCCTGAAACATCTTGGCATTTCCTACATCAAAATCCATGCTTGTAGATATGATTGTGTTCTCTTCTGGGGTGAAGATGCTTATGGGAATGATCTTGAATCCCTTGATGAATGCCCGGTATGTGGTACAGATAGGTATAAGTTGACTCCTGCCGGAAACAAGAAAGCTGTGAAGATACTTCGGTATTTTCCTTTGATAGATAGGCTAGAACGGTTGTTCATGTGTGCACACACGGCTGAAGCTATGAGATGGTGGGCCGAGAGGAATTTGCCCGACGGTGATACGCTTATACACCCTGCTGACGGAGAGGCTTGGAAGCACATGGTGAAGGAGTTTTCTTATTTTGCATCAGAGGTTCGAAATGTTTGGCTGGGGCTTTCATCTGACGGATTCAACCCTTTTGGCAACATGAGTCTTCAATACAGTATATGGCCAGTTATTTTGGTACCGTACAACCTTCCTCCATGGATGTGCATGAAGAAAGAATACAATATGCTCACTATGATAATTCCATGGCCGGGTTATCCAGGAAAGTGTCTCGATGTGTATTTGAGACCCTTGATTGAGGAGCTTAAGTACTTGAGTGAGCATGGTCATCCCACTTATGACAAGTTCAAAAATGAGATGTTCCAGATGCATGCCATGCTTGTTGGCACCATTAGCAATTTTCCTGCACGTGGGATGTTGTCGGGCAACATTACCAGGGGATATAGGGCTTGTCCAGAGTGCATGACGGTTGAGTGTTGCAGACCTCATTGCAGGAAGATTGTACAGATGCGTCATCGTTGTTGGCTTCCACATGATCACCCATTTCGGGAGGATATGGAGGCATTTGATGGGACTGTGGAAACAGGTGAGCAGCCGAGGAGATGGACGGGGGATGAAATATTAGAAGTGCTAAATGAATACGATTTTGGGCAGCTAAGCAATCATCCTGAGATAGTGGCGTCAATACCTGACAAACCCGACAGGTATAAATTCTGGACACACAAAAGTATTTTTTGGGAACTTCCGTATTGGTCCAAGTTGCTGATCAGACACTACTTAGATGTCATGCACATAGAGAAAAATGTGTGCGAGAGTGTGGTCGGCATAGTGTTGAATTGGGAGGAAAAACAAAAGACGGCCCGAAGGCACGCATTGATCTTAAAAGGATGGGACTGCGAAAACATTTGTGGTTGAGAGATGGGAAGAAAAAAATGCCACAAACTCCATATACCGTCAAGCCTGCCCAGAAGAATGAAATTTTTGAATGGATGGGTAATGTCAGGTATTCTTCAGGCTATGCTGGAAATATAAGTCGATGTATTAACTTCAAAGACAATAAGATGTATGGACTAAAGAGTCATGACTGTCATATACTGCTTCAACGCCTCTTCCCTGTTTTCATTTGAGGGTACCTGCCGAAAGAGGTGGTGGAGCCGTTAGTGGCTTTGTCAAGATTCTTTCAGAAGTTATGCACGAGAGAAGTGAAGAAATCGAACTTGTTGGAAATGCAACAGGACATCATTTTTATCATGTGCAAATTCGAAAGGATATTTTCTCCAAACTTTTTCGACATCATGCCTCACCTGATGCTCCATCTTCCGGAACAATTGTTGCTTACTGGTTCAGTACACTACACATGGATGTATCCTATGGAAAGGTACGTAATGCATCTCTGAATCTGGCTATATATGTCGATCTTTAATATTATTTATTCACTTATTTTGCAATAAGCATAACATGCTCGATCTGTAATTACCACTTTACAGACAATTAGGGGACTACAAAGGCTATGTGATGAACAAATCTACACCCGAAGGGTGTATCGCTGAAGCATATATTGCGCATGAGTGCGCAACGTACACCAAGTTATATTTGGGAGCGTTTGAGGACCCTCCACAACATATGCCAGTAGATGGAGGGAAGTTCAACCTTTCGATCATCTCCGATGATGTTGAAGTTTCTGGAAAGTTGCCCAACTCGTACAATTTGGAACCTTATGAGCTAGTCATTGCCCATTGGTCGGTATTGATTAACTGTCCAGAAGTTCAATATTGGAAAATTTTGCACCTTTACTGCCCTGCTATTTCCGGTGATGTTGAGTACCAAAATAAGACGTTCGCAAACTATTTTGGCAAATGGGTACGTATATAGATATATTGACTGGTATATGAAGTTAAGTGAATGTCTCGTATCCGATGTATAGTTAAGTTAAAAAATGATTATTTTCAGATGAACCATGTACAAGATGATGGTCTCCCTCAGTGGTCACACGAGTTGAGGCTCTTGGCGCAGAAATCGGTATCTTCCAGAGTTTATCCTATGTGTAAGGTAAATGGCGTGCTATTTATTTGCGAACATAGAGATGTCAGACGAAAAACACAGAATTCTGGGGTAATGGTGCATGGTGGGCAGAATGGAGTTGACTATTACGGTGTTCTCCATTCAGTTGTGGAATTAATATATGGGGAAGGCATGACCGTGCACTTGTTTAAGTGTAGATGGTTTGATACCGACCCTCAGAACACAAGGACCGATCAATACGGCATTTTTTCGGTGAATACTGCTACAAGGTGGTATGAAGATGATCCATTTGTTTTGGCAACGGCGGTGAAACAATTGTTCTATCTTGATGATCTTGTGCATAAAGGCGCGTGAAAAGTGATTAACCATGTTCTTCCACGAAACATATACAGTGCCTCAGCCCTTGGTGTGACCTCGGATAATGAAGAAGTTAGTGCATACCAAGAGCCGAACGCAACTGGTATTCCTGAAACCTCAACAATTCGCCTTAATAATGTGAGACAGGGCATTGTGGTACGAATTCCTCAACCGAATCTTATTGATGTTAATCAAAATGAAGACAATGAAGACTCAAGTGACGAGGGCATACATATCTTACCTGAAATTAACTCGGAAACAGAGTCAGACTCAAGCGATGATTCTGACTATGCGCCTTAGTGTACGTACGTATGTATGTTATTTTGAGTTTGAACGTGCAATGTAAATTAAATGAATTATATTTAGATGATCGACTTTAAATTGCGTCGATTAAATTGCTCCAACCGACGATATTCGAATTAATATCGTATTAATTATTAAATATTAATAAATATTAATTAATAAACATATATATATAGCCAAAAAAATTAAATACGCGCATGTCATTTTAATTTAATTAGGCTTTTCACATAATTTAAGTTTTTTAATAATAATTTCGTATTAATATATAATAAGTACACTATATATAACCGGCATTTATGAAAAAAATTAAAAAAAACTATAACCGACGACATTCATAGGATGTATCGTCGGTTATAGTTTCTGCATTACTATGGCCGACGATAATACTTATATCGTCGGCTATAGTTGACGTTATATCCCAGAACTGGCACCGTTTCGGGCAGTTTCGTTTCTGCATTCATTTTCTCTCCTCAGATCGCGATCAAGCAAGAGGAAGACCAAACCATTTCTGCCGCAAGCAAGAGGAAGAGGAAGGATCTCTCAAGCCCTCCATCATCAACATCCCTAAACCTTAAACCAAAAACAGGTTCTAATTCCCTAAATCCCTAAATCCCCAATTTCAAAATTTTTAGGTTAGATTTTAATTTGTTTAGTTTGTTTATCGATAATGTGGATGTTGTGTTGATTGTGTGAATATATATTGGATTTTTTTTGAATTTTGTTGATTGTGGGAATTTTTGTTAATATTGTGGGAATTATTGTTAATATTGTGGGAATTTTTGTGTTGATTTTTTGGATTGTTGGAATTATTTGGACTATATTGAGAATTATTGTTGAATTTTTGGATTGTTGGATTAATTAGAATAATTGGTTTATATATTTTTTAGTGTTGATTTTTTAGTTATATTGGCCTATTTAATTATATTGGATATTATTGAATATATTTTTTAGTGTTGATTTTTTGGATTGTTGGAATTATTGGATTATATTGGGAATTATTGTTGATTTTTTAGAATTTTAATTAGAATTATTGGATTATATATATGGATGAGCTTAATTAATTATTGGATATTATTGATTTTAGCAACGATGAATTGGTTAAATTGCGGTGTTTCCCGAGGGGGGTCGAACTAGAGGGGGAGGTCGAGGGGGAGAGGGAGATCAGGACGTGGGGATGAGGGCACTGGAAGTCGGTCTGCATCAGGATCCACCAGCGTCGGCAACACTTACAGTCTTCCGCAGACCTCTCGACACCGTGCACTGATGGGCGAGGGACAACCTCAGCAGCAGCAGCTCGAGCCTGCTCGATCCTCAGGCGCGAGGAGGGTTCATCAGGTCAGTCGCACGCCTTCAACGGATAGTGCGACTCAATCCTCGGTCCGAATGCCGGAGATTCATCGCGAGGACCCTCCCCCCCCCCATCCACCAGACAGCTCCTCATTCTTCCGAGGAGGCTGGTGGATCGACTCAGTCCTCGGCGAGGATGCGACTATGCCCGCCGTCTACCTTATTCTTACCGTTGGAAATCCCGACGATACCTCTCGTCGATTCCGACGGGATGCCTGTTCCGGGACAGCTAGGGTTCATTACCCCGGACCAGGCATATGCGTATGTACCCTTCCCGGAACCTCTCTGAAGTGTGAGGATTCCGGGATAACGCACCGACGAGTCAGGTAAATATTAATTAGTGATATCTTTTTACTTAGTAATATTTAAATTCAATTAGGTGTTGATGTTATAAAAATCGTCTACATATATATGTGATAGGCGAGATCGTGCCCGGTGACAAACCAAAGAGAACCAGAGGCCCCGTCGTCGGCAAGTTACTGGACGACGCCATTCAGGCTAGCGGTGGTGGCCAAGTTATGATTCCGACCAGGGATAGAGGGCAGGTGATCGAGGGAAAGGTCACTCGAAAGTACGCGGGGATGGCGGGCAGCCTCATACGGGATAAAGTCCCAATGTTGTGGCCAGATTGGAATTCAGTGCCGCAATCCGTCAAATATCAGTTGAATAATGCGTTGTCGGTGAGTTAAATTGGCCTTTCATTATGTAAATTTTCTAAATAAATTTTTAATATTATTGATATATATATATATGCATTGCAGAGGTGGTTCCGCGTGGATGCAGACATTAGACCCACGTGGGCGGATGAAGTGCATGGGAGCAGGTTTGCAGACCGGGATTTGTTTCCATTTTTTGGTTTCTTTTGATTATGTTCATACAATGTTGTAAGTTACTAACGATTGATTTTATTAATATATATAGGTACAAGGAGTGGAAGGGCGAGCTGAAGAAGCATTGGAAAAAGTACGGCGACGATCGTTCGGGTACCCCTAGCGAGTTTCGTTATAGGGAGTACGAGTGGCGATGGCTTGTGGTTCACTTCAACAACCCGAAATTGAAGGTACGCAACATTCGATCGATAAAAATTTTGTTTTATCGTACTTCCTTCAAATTATTTGGCTAATATTTTTTTGATGTTGAATTAATCGAGCAGGCTCTTTCTGAAGTCAACACAAGGAACCGGGCAAAAAAATCACCAAAAATCATCATGCCGGTTCCAGATCATACTCGGGTTGGATCGAGGAGGCGGCCAACCACCCAGAAGAGGATCCCCTTGTCTATACGATGCAGCACGTGTATCCGCAGTCCCCTGAATATGCTGTAAGTGTCCTTATAACAAAATAAACTTATTTCTAATTTTTTTAGATTGTTTTTTTTAATTAATATTTTATTGTTCTTTGTCAATTAGGCGAGAATTCAGGAGGCGATTCCGGAGGTGTTGACTCAAGTGGCGAGAGAGTTCTATCCCAACACCCCCGATGCGGAACTCCTGATTGATCAGATTGATCGATCTGATCCGATCGTCAGGGCCAGGATCATGTCAACTGCGATCCCTCCAGGGAAGAACACATTCTACTGCAGGGGTTCCGGAAAGTGGGGTCAAGAGCTGCTGAAGAACACCCCTGAATTCTCTCGCGGATCGGGATCATCATCATCTTCCAAGACTAATGAGCTACAGGACCAGCTTCAACGGCAAGCAATTGAGATGGAAGCTCAACGGCGTCGGATGGAGGAGATGGAGCAGGCGCGAGCCGCAGAGCAGAATCGGTTGGCCGAACAGCAGCAGCAGATGGGGACATGGATGCAGCACTGTTATGCACAGTTGCAGACATCTGGAATCCAGATAGCTCCCCCGCCTATTTTCGGTGCGCCACAGCCACAGCCTCAGCCTCAGCCTCAGCCTCAGCCGCAACCTCAGCCAGACTAGGAGCAACCATCTGATGACAATCCGTTTGATCACATAGACTTAGGACACCCGTAGATTTGAACAATTGTCGGTTTTTTATTTTAATTATTTACTACGTACGCATGCATGCATATGTATACAGATTTGAACGATTTCGGTTTTTTTTTTTATTTATTTACTACTATAGTTTCAATGGTTGTTGATTTTCAATTTGAACAATATTTGTGATTTTTTGGGAATGCAGGTTTTGGGATAAAACCCAGAACCTGCAAAAAAATTTATTATTAATAACTATAACCGACGATATGTGTCAACATCGTCGGCTATAGTTTTCAACACGGTCAACCATTTTGACCATGGAGAAAACTATAACCGACGATGACGTCGTCGGTTATAGTTTAAAACTATGCCCGACGATAATTTCTCGTTGCCTTTAGTCTTTTTTTTTTCAACGAAAAACCTAATTTATCGTCGGTTATAGTATCACCGACGGTGCATTACCGACGAGAGTATAACCGACGATGCCTCGTCGGGTATAGGCTATACCCGACGATAAAGAGGAACAGTCCGACGACACCTCATCGTCAGGTATAGTAATTCTTCTGGTGGTGACAAACACAAAAATGATTATTGTATGTAATAAATTGCTATATATATGCCTACACTACTTGATATAACTTCATCAGCATCTTCACTTTCATCGTTGTCTTCCCTTACAGTTGTGCGGCTCAACAATGTTGGCGTCTCATGGCATGTCGAAGATTCAACAGATTGAAAACAACATTGTCTCTTAGTCAAGCATCACTTGTCTGGTGTGCTTGTTGTAGGATAGTCCAATGCAGTTGCTGAACGTTTTCCTCTAGTTGAAGAGTCATAATTCCTCTTTTGAACCATGTCTACAAAAGATTTTTACGAATTTACGTAACCAAAACAAATTCCTTCAATCATCATAAATAACACTGTTTTTTTTCATTTTCTAATAATCTATTAACATTACATTTCTACTACAGGTATTTCAGTAAGAAAACCCACTTGAGTATTGATGAAAAACTGAAAAGGACAGAGACAATTGTCAAAGAAACAACAGCGCCGTGAAACAGCAAAGTATTTTTTGTATATGACAAATAAAACCTGGAAAATATGTGAAAAGAATTAAAAGCTATAAAAAAAACTATCACAATAGTTTCACATACAGTATAAACAACAATCAATTAATCGAATTAGCAAGCACGAAACTAGTAGAGAATAAAAACTAGTAAACAACGATCAATTGACGATGTAGATTTTACAACTCAAAACCAAATTTGTGCTTACAGGATTATCAATGTCCTAGGATTAGTTTGTAATTAATATTTTTTTAATTGTCTATTTTTTATACATGAATTTATCTTTACTTTTTTTCAAGGAAGCAAATTTATTCGAATTCGTAGGAAATTTGGTGGAATTTTAAGACATACAACTTCGTTTATGAATTTTCACTACAAGAAAAACGCATTTAGACCACGAAAATTGTTTCTGTCGTCCAAGTTCTTCTTAGACGACGGAGATGTCTTTTTCCGTCGTCCAAGTGGCCACTTGGACAACGGATCAACATGCCGTGGTCTGAGTAACCACTTGGACGACGACGTCTAGGTCCGTCGTCCATGTATCCACTTGGACAACGGAAAAAGACATCTCCGTCGTCTAAGTACCTTAACCTTAAACCCTAAGGCCCTTAACCCGAAACCCTGACTTTTCACTTAGACGACACAAAGGCACATTTGCATCGTCTAAGTGAGTACTTGGACGACGCAAACGTGTCTTTGTGTCGTCTAAGTGCTTACTTGGACGACGCAAATGTGTCTTTGCGACGTCTAAGTGAAAATTTCGTAATTTCATCTAAGACAACGACCATCTAGACCATGTCCCAATGCATATTCTTTTCGTCGAGACCATAAAGTAAACAATGCTTGGAGTGTAAGCATCGACAGTCCCAAAATAGGACTTACAGATTTTCGTGTATCTACGTTTCCAGTTTATAAAAATTTCGGTTTTGCGGTTGACTGTGCCGATGAAACCCTTAACGAACTTACTATTTTGTGAAAATTATTCTATTTATATATTGTCTTATGGCGAATGTATCCAACGGTTATTTTGTCCAAATTTAATTTCGTTAATATCGATATGCAATGAGCTTATACTTAATAACACTTAAGTTATACACATTAGTAGATACTTAACAAGTTTAAAGACATAAGATTATTCGTCGTCTTAAATTCAATTGTTTATATATACGATTCGTTAATCGATATTTTACGACTATTTCATTCGAATGACAAATCAGAAACTTCCTTGCGAATTATTTTAAAAAATTAATTTTATGACTATTTCACCTGAACCACGGAGATGGACATCTCCGTCGTCTAGGTGATCACCTGGACGACGGAGAGGGTCTTTTTTATCGTCTAGGTTGAAAAAGATGGCTATTCAATTTTCACCACCAAATTTTTGGGGAACGGTTCAAATTTCACCTGGATGACTGAGATACCTATTTTCGTCGCCTAAGTGAAATTTGAAACGCTCTCCAAAATGTTGGCAGTTAACTCCCACCCGCCAAATTAATTGGGCGCCGGTTCCAAAAATTCAAAATTTTCACTTAGATGACTAAAAAAACACCTCCGCGGTCTAAGTGAGCACTTAGACGACGGAAAAAATACCTCTGCGGTGTAAGTGAAACTCTATATAAAGGACTCATCCGATCCTTTTTCCTCATCCCATCCTCAATTCCTCATCTCCTCTCTCTCACTCTTACTCTCTCTCAAAAATTCGGCAACTTTCCGGTGATCCAAAATTCGACGACTTCCTCCCTCCGGTGACTCCCCTCTCTGGCGACTCCCTCCCTCCGGTGACTCCGCTCTCCCGCGAGTTTAAATTAATTTATTATTTTACGGTGACCCAAAATTCGGCGATCCCCTCCCTCCGGCGACTCCCCCTCTCCGGCGACTCCCCTCTCTGGCAACTTCCTCCCTCCGGCGACTCCGCTCTCCTTAGTATTTTAATTCCTCCTCTCCTCTCTCTCACTCTCACTCTCTCTCAAAAATTCCGGATCCGCAACTTTCCGGCGACCCAAAATCCAGCGACTCCCCCCTCTCCGGCGACTCCCCTCTCCGGCAACTTCCTCCCTCCGGCGACTCCCCTCTCCGGCGGCTCCGCTCGCCTTAGTATTTTAATAAATTTATTAATATTTAAATGAGAATTTAGCATTTTAATTAAATTATTAATATTTTACTTTAAATTCAAATTTTAATTAAAATAAATAAATAATCACTTAGACTGCAGAGATGTTTATATGCATGGTCTAAGTGTTCACTTAGACTACGAAATATAGCTAAATATCCACGGTTTAAGTGAAAACTTAGACCACGGAGTTTTTTGCGCGGTCTAAGTGCAAGAAACTCCGCGGTTTAAATGAATACTTAGACGACGGAGATGGACGTTTCCGTCGTCTAAGTGTAACTTAGACCGCGTAAATAGTCCGCGGTCTAAGTATTCATTTAGACTGCAGAAAAGTCGATTTCCGTCGTCCAAGTACATGTACGAAGGTACTTGGAGGACGTAACTTAGACCATGGAGCTTCCGTCGTCTAAGTACTTAGACGATGGAAACGGTCCGCGGTCTAGGTGCATTTTTCTTGTAGTGTTTAGATATTGTGTCCTTTTTAATTGGAAAAAAATAATAATTATATCAAACAACAAATCTTCACCGTGGACCCTCACTCCCACCTCAACCCATCGTCAACTTCCTCAGCCCAATCCCTCCTCCCCTGCAACTCTATCGTTCGTTGTCCCCACCTTCTCGTCTCTGATGTCACCGCTCAGCTCCGCTCCCCCCCCCCACCCCTCCGTTGCCTTCCTCAACCGTTTCGAGCATGGGAAGCTAGGCACAAGTGAAATCAAGTAACGCCCAAGATCGATGAGCCTGGCCTGCTTGGATGTTGATTCGAATTCCCGATCGGAGGGAGGGAGAGAGAGAGAGAGAGAGAGAGAGAGAGAGAGAGAGAGAGAGAGAGAGAGAGAGAGAGAGAGAGAGAGAGAGAATGTGGTTAACTTTTCTAGGTTAAAATTTATTAATCTAACAAACAAGGTTTAAAATTTGGTTAGCATGATGCAAGTGCACCTAGTGCACGGAAGAATTTTTCTTTTTTGGATAGGACTATATATGCATGCATTAATTATATATGTATGTGTATTTAGAGATTGATCCCATTTTTCTTTTTCTTTTTTGGTTACAAGATTGATCCCATTTTTCTACTATATATTATGATCGAACTCGAAAGTACACATGTAACACATCCACACGTACTATATTGACTGCATACTGAGATATTACAGAATCTGCGAGACTATTACTAGCCCGGTGGTAGCCAGATTCACCGGCTGGTCGACTTTCGCGGGGATAGTCCTTGTTGGCTACTTCTTTAATTTCATATCAACAGAGAAGTAAAAGCTTGGATAGAAAGACACAACACACATGCGCATATTAGGTAAATACAAACTTGCGCATATTTGACAGAAAAGACTAGTAGATTCATTAATTAGTCATTACACTCCTGCATGCATCTGTGAACGTACTAATCAAGCCCGATGACACTGTTTCCTGGGACGGTATTCAGTAATCACGTACCCACCGTAGAGTTTGGCCGCCTCGTCGCTGGTGAGGGGCTTTCTTGCCGGTTGAGGAGCTTGATTTCCAACTTGGGGATAGAAACCTGTAGGAGGAAGAGAAGGCCTAGTACCTGCATAACTGGCGGTCATCTTGGGCCAGCTACTTCCTCGGTACTTCTCTTTCGTAGCATGAACGTAATGATCTGCAGGGTTGAAAATGACCGTCTGCGGTGCCATTGGGGAGGTATAATGAAACTGCATGCTATGACAGTCTTCTATTATGGTATGGCGCTCGGATACGACTGGCGGTGCCCTATAGTTCATCGAGTGAACACCATAGCTCTCATGTCTCATTGCAAAGCGTTCATGAGCCATGCTTAGGCTAGAAAAAGTTAAGAGGGGCAAATGGAGAAGCTAAGCTAACTAGCTTGGTTTGCTTTGTCTCTCGCTGATCGGTACTGATCTTAACGTACGGGCAAGTCCCACTATATAGAGAAATTTTTGTAGGTGCCCGTCATTCCACCTGAATTGTTGGCAAGCGTGAAGAAGGTTTCTTTGATATTTAATTAGTCGGATTAATGTGATCGAAAGGAATCCACTAATGACTAATTAATCTACCCCAAGTGCTCACGTGGGAATACCGGTAGTAGGATTTGTTTCGCATTTGGCTGTTATGGTTCGGCTTAATTAGCATTTTTATTTGGATTAAGTATTTAAAAGCAAGTTTATCGATCTTTCATAAGGTTTTAATTAGAATGATATGGAGCCATATATGGAGCCAGGGCATGTCGATCTCGTCTTTATCTTCTGTTTTTCTTGGAAAATTATTATTCCGAATTTGTGAGCCATCTCTCGATCAGGACCTTGCATTGACCTGCTTGGACCATATATATTACCATATCCAGTTTAGATGTGGAGCAACCAGTCATGCGTCTATCAATAACAAAAGTAGATAATATTCTCCGCAAATATCGAAATGGTTTCGAATCTTTATATTTGAAAGCAGAATTTAGCTCATGTACGTACGTCTAGAGCATTAGTTTAATTAAGTGACACCAATTCAATTAAGGAGGTGAATTCATGTGTACGGGCAAGACGTACCCTAGTTAGCTTAATCAAGTTTCAAAGCTGCTTAGAATCATGTCATTTACTCCTTAATTGATCAAATTCTTATACTGTAATCCAATACACAATCATATACCCAACTTATATAATTGATGCAAATTAATACAATGTATAAGTGAAGCCCTTTCACTAAGTTATACTTATTTTTGGTCATTTTTAAGTATAAGGTATTACACAAATTTTTCGATCATATTTTAACATTTTCACCGTCCAATTATTAGATCTATATGAATTTCTGTAAATTTTTAGCCAAAAGGGTGATTATTAAGGTATCGAACTAGGTTAAATCAAGGAACGGACCGAATCTGTCAAACCTGAATCGTTCACACTTAATTATAAACTTAAATTGTAGTTTTGAATACCTTAACGATCATTATTTTAGCTGAAAATTTATAGGCTTGATCTACATATTAAGACCTAAAATTTAAACGGTGAAAATGATAAAATATGATCAAAAAATTAATATAATATTTTATACCTAAATATGACCCAAAAAAATATACCTAAATTAATAGAAGGTGCTGATGTAGAAATATACATAATATAAATATTTAGAGACGGCCGGAGACTTGAGTCCAACAATTGTTTCCATTCATTATGGCATGCAGATAGCCATCATTTATCTTGGCCCCTACCGATGGTCTCTTTGTCTCAACTTTTTCTCCATATATGCTTTTCCTATTTCGTGGCAGGGGATATAATTAATATGGCATATCCCATTTACTAATTATAAATGGATTCGAGTTCTCCCGAACCTTCTCGGAAGATCATTAAATGGAATGTAACTCTCTGGCTATTCCTTAAATTAAATTTGGATGGATCTGTTGTTCTGAATTCTTTAGATGCGGCAAGTTTTGTTGTTCATAATAATAGTGGACAGTCTGTAATTGCCGGTATCCATAATCTTGGTCGTAATAGTATTTTGCT
Organism: Geum urbanum; assembly: GCA_946800695.1. Lineage (NCBI taxonomy): Eukaryota > Viridiplantae > Streptophyta > Magnoliopsida > Rosales > Rosaceae > Geum > Geum urbanum. The sequence goes on along the minus strand of OX327003.1, from coordinate 46,922,676 downwards.
AGCTGAAGCTATGGCTCTTAAAGACGGTCTCCATCAGCTATCTTTATCCCTCAACAATCATGGAGAGTTCCTCCCCTTATTATTGAAGGGAATTCAAAATTCTAATCGATGCTATAAATAAGAAAGTCGATGTGCTTTGGAGCTTGGAGAGTCTCCCCTATAATTAGGGATATTTGACAATTGTCTAGCTTATTTCTGGAGACAGTTTTCAGACATATTTAGTGTGAGGCAAACATCTTAACTGATAGTCTGGCGAAAAAAAGACACTCCACCAATGCAGTTACTATTTGGTGTCAAAGTCTTCCTTCCTCCTCCTCCAAGCTAGGAGTTTCAGTGTGATATAAGGGGTTGTGGGTATGAGAGAGGATTTATTTTGTAGTTTTGTTTTTGTTTTTGTTTTTTGTCTCTGTACGTATCGAAAAAAAAGAGTCAAGACCAGTTACTGCATGCTTATCTAGCTAACTTCTAGCCAATCTTTCTTATTACTGCGTTACAGGAAAAATTGCATAGAGGATAACTGTATCGATATTACAAACAGAAATAAACTAGCTGAAAGTCCATGGAATTTAGTTGTAGAACTTTTTTTAAAAACATTGAATCAAACAAATCAATTCTATGGTGATTCGAACACCTAACTTCTTTTTTGTTGAGAGTAGTGATATATGGTCTCTCATTACACTACCGCATGAAATACTATAGTCGACGAGATTTTTTATCTCGTCGGCTATAGTTTTTAAAAAAAATTTTAAAAAATTAAAATTTTTTTTTTAAAACTATAGCCGACGAGATAAAAAATCTCGTCGGCTATAGTTTTAAAAAAAAAATTTAATTTTTTTAATTTTTTTTTAAAAACTAGCCGACGATAATGGGTAAAAATCTCGTCGGCTATACTATTACCGACAGGTTTTAGCCAGCGACTTTAGCCGACGATTTTTCAAAAATCGTCGGCTATAGTGCGTCGGCTATACTATAGCCAACGATGTTTTTTCCCATTTTTCGTCGGCTATAGTATAGCCGACGATTTTTTGTTGATTTTTCGTCGGCTATAGTGGAAATTGTCCACTATAGCCGACGACAAAAAATCTCGTCGGTTTTTTGTTTTTCGTCGGCTATAGTGAAAATGCTGGTAGTGTTACACTAAAAATAGTAATAAAAAATATATAAGGAGTACTCCCCAATATATAAAAGATAATATATTTTTTATATTAAAGGGGGTGGGGAGTATTGGGTTATACAAGGAGCAAGTTTTAAGGCTCATTGTATAAGAAGGTCAAAATGATACTTTAATCTCTTTAAGGGCTTACATAAGTTTATTTAAAATAGTTTTTTGTGACACTAAATATGAAATTTAATTATTTTTATAATATCTTAAGAATTTTAATGTAAAAAAATGTAAACAATATTTTTTTTTTAAATGTAAATATTTTTAAGGTCTTATATAAACTCATTAAAAAATAAACATGAGATTTGTCTATTTTTAAAATAAGTTAAAAATTCTCATGGGCGTAGGTTCTCCGATCTCCTGCATTTTCCTTCGGTTGATTTGTGTTATCTCCTTGCTGCTCCTTCGAATTGTGAGCGTGGAAGCTGTTCGTGGCGTCTTTCTCGTCTAGAGAAAGGAGAAGATTTTACAGTGTGCCCTTGGCCTTGGTTCGCCAATTCAATCTCTTCCATATCTTCGTGACTTCATGTCTCTCCTTGTACTTTGTTGGGAGTGAGATGATGTTGAAGAAGATGTGGTTATGGGCTGCGTCAACCCACGTGGCAAGGCCAGGTGTGCCTCTCGCTTATGACGGCGACGTCTCACATGCCTTGGAGACTAGAATTTTTCTACAAATCCTAGGGTTTTTTCTTGAGATTGGGCTAAATGGTCTAATTAATTAGTTTTCTTTTTGTTCTGTGTTATTGTAGTATTAGAAGTGCATATATATATATATAGGAAATGTTTGGTATGATTTTAAAAGTACTTCTAACTTGAAAAATTATTTTTATTAATTTTAGAGTGTTTTGTTATAATTGAAATATAAAAAAATGGAATTACCTACAAAATCCTAAAAGTAGTTTTCTTCTTAGTAGTGCATCCTCCTAAAAACGCTAATAATGAAAATCAGTTTATGAATCAATCCCTACATAGATAGATAAGATGTGTGGTTTGGTACTAATTAGTTGATATATTGATTTTCTTAATGTAGTTAACTGTAAATCACTACCGGATTAAAAGACATTGCCGGCGACTTTTAAATCGCCGGCAATGTTTTTTATCATTACCGGCGATTTTTGCCGGAAAAATCGCCGGTAATGTATTTTTTTTTTTAACATTACCGGCGACTTAAATGTAAGTCGCCGGCAATGTCCCGTTGGTAATGCAAAAAAAAAAGACATTGCCGGCGACATCAATTTCCGTCGCCGGTAATGTTTAAAAAAAAAAAAAAAAAACATTGTCGGCGACATAAATGTATGTCGCCGGCAATGTCTTTTTTTTTTTTTGCATTACCAACGGGACATTGCCGGCGACTTACATTTAAGTCGCCGGTAATGTTAAAAAAAAAATACATTACCGGCGATTTTTCCGGCAAAAATCGCCGGTAATGATAAAAAACATTGCCGGCGATTTAAAAGTCGCCGGCAATGTCTCTTAATCCAATAGTGAATGTTTGCTTTTTTTATCAGGTACCGGTTTATAGGTTTACTCGATGAATCCTTGTGAAATGTCATTTACTCAATATATTATCATTGACCTCAGCTCAATAAAAACAACATTTGTTTTTCTTCGGTAATACTTCTTATTTTTTCAACAAATTTGTTATAATAGCTAAAAGTTAAACTACTAGACATTTAAGAAAAGTTGTGCTCCAACATGACCAAGAAGTTGTATCGAAAAAACCATGACCAATTAAGAAAAACAAAACAGAAAATTAGTTTAGTCAACGAATTAGGGTCGGCGAGTTCTAATGAAAAGAGTTTATTCGATCTGTGATCCTTGAAGTCATGTGTTTGAATCTCATCAGACAATAAAATTGTCAGCTAATCTTAGAAAAATCTCTAGAAGCTTTTAATTTCTCTTTCTTTTTTGAGGAATGCTACATTAAATTAACACATGATACGTATCAACTTATAAATTTATCCAAAAAGTTGTAAGATGAGTCTTTTTCTTGAATTTTCGTAATAATTACTCTACCAAAAATATTTTTACAACTGTTATAATAAAATTGCAATTCAAGTAAGAATATTCATTTTATAACTTTGAGAACTAAAATCCAAAATCATGATGTATGCCATCATTGTCATGTAGCAAGCTACATGCTAGAATTTCCCCTCCTTTTTATTATAATTAATTTGTCCTTAAAAATTGTAAAAGGAGTCCAAATATTAGCCCTGAAAGAGCTAGCTACTTAATTCATTCCCAGAACAGATTTTCCCCTGGCTAGCCTAATCCCCTACCAGTGGTTTCATTTATGTTTTCAATTTCGTTGCTCAACATATATGCTTAAATGTTAGGTTGTTTGAAAACAGGTACGAATATACAGAAGCGAAGCGTGAAGAAACACGGAAGTGTTTTTTTTTTCTTCAAAAATTAATGGAAACATCTAATATATAATTAAAAATTTAGTTATATATGCATAGAAAAATAAAATTTTATAAATAACTTAATACATGATTGATTATAATTTAATTCTCATTTGATTGTTTTCAAACATGTACATGCAAAATAATATGATTCATATATAAATAATACTAATTTCTTTCTTGATTTTTTGTAAAATATAATTTACTGTTTTTAATATAAAATATCAATTTTTAAAAAAAAATATATTTTTAAAATGGTATTTTAGAAAAGAAGCACTTTCAATTTAAAAGCTTCCATCAGCCTAGCTAAAATAGTCGGTCGATATAGGTTTTAACTGTTCAGATACTTCCTTGTTTGAAGATCTGTCTTTATTCAGAACATTGACGGTCTTACAGTCGGTCTTACTTGATGTGCACGTGGTCGGTTATTCTGTTCAGACTAAATAAACATCCACACATGCCTGATGCCTGCTCATGCCAAGTGGGAAGAATAATCTAGCTAGCTCAAGGGAAAGGGGAAGGTATTAATTCCGATCCTATAATAACACGCAAGTACGAACTTCATTTTGGAAGGGAATGATCGAATAAAGTAACTCAATAATTGTACGTATAAATTCGCTCTAACTTCTCTGTACCACTGTTTCAGATCTTTAATTAACCAGCATAAAGACTTTCATTTCGATATTTTGACTATAACATGGCCGTTCATCCTTGTTAGGTACATGTACATGTCTGATCTATATTTTAGATCAGTTGTAAACATATCATATGCATGATGAAGACTTACTGTACGTTAGTCCTCGGTGAACCCGATTCCCGACTTGTAGTTGCTTTGTTGTAACTTTACGTACTGAACAAGGTATGCAAATAAAAACCACAATATATCATTGTTGATATGTCCATCGGCCTAACATTGATTACTTCAGAAGGAAGAGATCGCGGTCAGGAGTCTGTGTAATTCTGTATAACAGAACCTTGATCATTGTGATTAAAATTGGACTTGAACTTCTTTTAAAATATATATGTATATATTGCAAATTAAACAAACGAACGAGAAAAACAAACCAGACGTACGGTTGGTAATGATTTATTCACAAACGTACCTAACTTACGTACACCCAACGATGGATCATCTAGGTATGGTCGAGGTTGGACAACTGAATTTTCAAGTTGACTTGAGAATATAGAGGTTGGGCAAAGATATGAACGATAAAAATGGTAGTTCATGGCAAAATAGAAGGAAAAAGACGATCGAAGCTCATATGAGTTGGGTTTTGGTTTTGTGTCTTCAATTATCAAAATGGCATCATTTAAAAAAAACTTACGGTAAAGACAAAATAAACAGGGGGAGGACAAATGTTTGACTAGTATTATACAAGCAACTTGCACAGATAATAATCTCTTTTAATTCTAATAATACACTACAAGAAAAAAACATCTTCTTGTGCTGCGGTACAAAACTTTGAAGTTGTTTTATCCTGGGAGAACAACGTCAGACAAACATGTGGGCGGTGTAAAAGTTTTTAAGGAAAGAGTGTGATTCACGTGACTCAACTTAGTTCATCTTCTTACCCAGAATTTGTTCTTCGTTCGTATGTTTACATTTTACTAATTATTTAATTAGTATTTATTATATTATATTTAGTTTAATATCACTCAATTTTTCCTACAATCTTAAGAACTTTTATTATGTGATATTGACTAACATGGTTTCTTTAAGGAAATGGTTGCCTAACGGAAGAGTGTTGACTTAAGGAATTTGTTACTAAACAAAAATAATGTTGCCTTAAGGAAGTGGTTGCCTTTGGAGTTGTGTTGTGAAATATGAAACGTTGCCTAAGAAAAATAGACTCCAAAGAAATTATCGATTAGTTATTTACGCTAATGAGGGTTTTTTCAAGAATAATAAAAAGTTTCCTTGTAATAATGAAGCACTATGATTTGGTTATATGTCAAATTCAAGTGATTGAATATTGAGATATTCAATAAGAAATTCATTGTGAATTTGACCATGAAATCAATAGAGAAATAATATCAGATATTATTTATTGATTAAGAAAATAACACTTTGTCTGTATTTTCAGAAAAAAGGCAATGAAATATTTTAAACACTGAAAGAGCTATATGTCACATTGAGTCATTTGGTTGAAAAAGAGGATGTGATAATGAGTGTTAATTAATGCAAATTATGAGTAGCTTGCACTTGATGATGTGAGATCCAACATCACTTGGAGAAGAAGCGGTGATATGTCTTATATGTGGAGACTTACCTCTTTATAGCAAGAGACATTTTGGGATAAGACCCAAAAGAGAAACCGTGAGCGGTTGGCCAAAACAAGTAATATCTTGCTATGAGGAAGTGTCGTGGAAAATGGCGTCATAAACGACGCCCATGGCATGGAAGCAGTCAAAAATTATGATTGTGAGATGGAAGACTTGAAACTGTGATATGACTATGCCAAGTTGGATGAACAATCAAGGGTCAAGAAATGAGGTATGAATGATGATCTCTAGAATGGAACTAAACAATGTACTGTATGTTCCTAAGAATCGAGTTGAGGCTCAGTGAAAATGACTTTCGTTTATTGATTAAATAAAAACAAATTCTTGTTTTAAAAGAGAATTTATGTTGGTAATAGAGCTACAAGTGGTAGAAATTAAAAATTGAAATGTAATGACCATGGTCAATGATACGAGTAAAACTAGCGCTTCCACCTTTGTATCTACCAATGCATGGTATGGTAAGCCAGGACAAGTTAATTATGATACTCTGCGGATGTCAATTAACTTGAAGAAGTTTACCAATGTTTCAAGCATAAGATTGGAACTTGTGTTGAGACAAACAAACGAAATCATCTTTCAAAAGCATTGAAAGAAATAATGAACCCCTTGATTTAAAGGCATCTCAAGCAAAAGTGGTAATAAGTATTTTATCACTTTGTACCTCATGAAGAGTAAAGATGAGGCTATAGAGAAATTTAGACTCTATAAAACGAGATGAGAAATCAACTCAATTGAACAATTAAGATCATAAAAAGTGATTGATCACGGAGATGAGTATGAATCACTATTTGCGTATTGTGCTCAGTTTTTGATCATATATGAATAACACCTTATTCATCACAATCATATGATATGATTGAATGAAAAAATTGTATCTTAAACGATATAATGGATGCAATGTTGTTTAGCTTTGCATTGCCATCAAGCATGTGGTGAGATACCATTTTATTGGCTAAATATCTTTTAAAGAAGATACCTAAAAAGTTTGTTGAACAAACGACTCCATATGAATATAGATATGAAGAAAGTCATCCTTTAATTACTTTGCAAATGTGGGGATGTTTTGTCAAGGTGGATAATCTCTACCCAAAAAGGAAAATTATGTGGAAATAGTCAATTGCATTTGATATGAATTATCGATGTCTTGTGTGTAACAAACACAAGACATGATAAAGAACTCTGAAAATTACATCGTTCTTTGAAGATGTATTTTCGAGTACATCCAACTTATTGTTGATCATGGACTATAGCAGCTAAATTAGTAGCTTGCAACAAATGGTTAAATAGCCATCAATGCAGTTGATGAGTAAACTAATAACTTAATAAACCGTTAAATAAATGCGAGTAACGGACAAGTTTAAAGTCATCAACACAAAACTGATTTTGTGTTATTTAGTGTTATGCTTTCTAAGTAAAGCATAATAAATGAGGATTTTCTAGAATCAAAGAACTGAGATAAGGATTAGAAAATTTTTAGGTTCTGACTCTTAACATGTATGGTTAAGATATGAGTAAACTTGAATCCTTAAGCAATAGGCACCTTGTGTACTGTCCTGGTTAGAAAGATGTCACTAAAATATGATTCTGACTTTGCGAATCATATTTGGAAACTTGTGGATCTTCCACTTGGTTATGAAATTTTAAGTTTCAAGTGGATCTTCAAGAGGAAAATGAAGTCCTATAGACAAAAAGAAGGCCTTAATGATTTCGACACTCAATCTCTAGTGACAAAATGACTTCATCATAATGGTACTTGTTATTGCCACGTTGGGCAACTGTGAAGTACATCAAACGGATATAAAAAATAGTTTTCCTGAAAAGAGATATAGAAGAGAAAATCTATATAGAAGAACATGAGGGTTTCTCGACTCCCGGTCAAAAGGAAAAATATGTAAATTGGTGAAGTCATTATATGGTTTAGAAAAATACAAATGCAATGACATAGAAGATTTGACAACATGATCACTAATGGTTTCAATACCAATGAAGGTGATAATTTATATATGTCAAATACACACAGAGAGGATATTTATTTGTGTGTCTACATGTAGATGACATGCTTATCATTGGAAGCAATGATAAGTTGGTCAAATAAAGATAAAGATACGTACTCGATTTGTTGTATTTATAACTCTATTTTCTAATAGGGCTCACCTTAGTAGCTTTTAATGTCTAGAAAATGAGATTTTTTATAATAGTGTACTTGAGCGGGCCTCGCCCCACCTACATCAATTTCTCTTAGCCTAGTTATGAGTGAAAAGAGTTACCTAAATAATTATAGAATTTATAATTAACTGCAAAGTTGTTCATGTACTATTTGGGAATGCAAAAGCATTTGAATCCATAGAAAACATCACAAGAATGTTAAAAGGGATGATATCAAATTAGTTACATTACGTGGAGAATATCCTTGGAAATGTGACAAGGAGAATTCTGGAATTGTCAAAACTCCGATTGACATGACTCTTCATCTTTCAAAAAATAAAGGAGAGAGTGTTTCTCAATTAGAATACTCTAGAGTCATTGGAAGCCTAATGTACTTAACAAGTTGTACACGGCCAAACTTGGCTTATGCTGTGAACAAGTTAAGCAGATACACGAGTAATCCTGGTGGAATGCATTGGAAAGCAATTGCAAGAATACTCAAGTATTTAAGGTATACTCGTACCTATGGGCTGCACTATACCAGATATCCAGTTGTCTTAGAAGGGTACAACAATGCAAATTCGATTTCTGATATGAAAAATCCACTAGTAGATATGTATTCACATTAGAGGTGCAACGATATCTTGGAAATCCTCAAAACAAACTGTTATAACCAGATCCACGATGGAATAGGAGTTTCTTGCCCTAGACAAATGTGGGGAAGAGGCAGAATGGCTATCACTACAACATTCTTACCCATTGCCGGCGACTTTTATGTCGCCGGCAATGTTTTTGGACATTACCGGCGATTTTTGCCAGAAAAATCGCCGGTAATGTCTTCTTTTTTTTTTTAACATTACCGGCGACTTAAATGTAAGTCGCCGGTAATGTCTCGATGGTAATGACATTGCCGGCGACTTACATTAAGTCGCCGGTAATGTTTAAAAAAAAAAAAAGACATTACCGGCGACTTAAATGTAAGTCGCCGGCAATGTCTTTTCCGGCAAGACATTACCGGCGACTTAATGTAAGTCGCCGGTAATGTTAAAAAAAAAAAAGACATTACCGGCGATTTTTCCGACAAAAATCGCCGGTAATGTCCAAAAACATTGCCGGCGACATAAAAGTCGCCGGCAATGGGTAAAAATGTTGTAGTGTATGCCAATTCATAGAGGATATTCCAAAAAAGGACGAAGCCAGTGCCTGCAATTTGCATACATTGCGATAGTCAATCTGCAATTGGCAGGGCACAGAGCAGTATGTATAATGGTAAGTCAAAAGACACAATACTATCAAATAACTACTCTCTACTGGTGTCATCTCCATTGACTATGTAAAGTCAAAAGATAACATAGCGGATCCATTAACCAAAGGGTTAAATAGAGAGTTGGTTGATAAATCATCGAGGGGAATGAGACTAAAGCCCATGAGTTAAAGTCTTTACAGTGGACACCCAACCTAGTTGACTGGAGATCTCAAGATCTAGGTTCAAAAGGGACAACTAAATTGTAGAGACCGTGCCGAATCACTGTGTGGATTTTCCCCAAGTCCATTCCTATGATGAAAACAGTGATGCCCGTAAGGAATGAGGTTAAGCTCAAAGCTTTTAATGATTCTTATGTGTCGGAAATCCGAGCGGAGTAAAATGGGCTACTCTTAATTAAGAAATCACCTATGTAAGAGGGAAGTGGGGCCGCTTCTAAGGGAATTGTTCAGGGCGCAATTCTGGTTAAGCTCTTACAGAACCAGGCACGTGTCCAGGTCCAAAACGGACACAACAGTGAGAACTGAAAATATCAGGAAGATACCTGTGTGAAGTATGCCATCGTTTACACAAATGACAAACAATTCAAAGACACCATGTCTACTTTTCAGTTAGTAAAGTAAGCATGCTTTCACAAGGGAATGTTCAAAGGGTAAACCCCTACCTATCCTATGCAGGTTTTTGACCGCAGAATCTATCACCAAGTCTATCGAGTCTTCGGTTGCCAATGTTCATTCATGTGAGGAATTGTTGGAAAAATGGTGGTTTTCCACCATTTTAACATGACAATTTAAACAAAATAATTGAGTGTGTTGTACTCAATTTTGATGTGAAGGAAACATGGATTTGTGTTCTCTTACAAGAGGTGAATGAGAAATTTGTCACCCAAAGTTAGCCACTTGAAACAAAATGTATGAATGTGATCCCACATGGGAGAAATTAGGAATGTGGAAGTCTTTATTTATGATTGCACCATGCACCCTAGTATGCCTTGAGTGAGTGAGTAGAGAGGCTGTCTCTCACACGCGCAGGAGGGGTGCAAATTTTGGTTGAATTCAGTATGCGATATGGACTTGTGTACACCTGCGTCCTGTGGACACGAATGTCGTTCAGGCCAGGTCGCACGAGTTTTCTTTTGTACTAAGGAAATATTTTTTGCATTCCTCAAGACCTTTCAACTTCTCCAGTTATGGTGGGTTTATTGGCCGAATTATGATGGGTTTTTCTCACCATTATTGGTCGAATTATGGGGGGTTTTCTTACCATTATTGGCCGAAATTTTGTTGCATGGTTAATGAGTGGTAACTCATGACCTTTTGGTGGCCGACCTTAATGTCATTCTCCATCTCCTCCATGTATAAATAGAGGCTCCATCCTCCCTCATTCTTCATCCCATCAGAAAGCAATATCCTCTTCTGATCACTTCTCTCCCTCTCTCAAAAGTGTGCAAATCCGGTGATAGAGTAATGTATTCTTCAATTCGACGAAAAGTTCTTGTGCTGCGGTACAAAACTTTGAAATTATTTTATCCTCGGAGAACAACGCCATATAAGCATGTGGGCGGCGTAAAAGTTGTTAGGGAAAACGTGTGATACACGTGACTCAACTTAGTTCATCTTCTTACCCATAATTTATTCTTCGTTCGTATGTTTACATTTTACTAGTTATTTAGTTAGTATTTGTTATATTATATTTAGTTTAATATCGCTTACGTGACGTCTGGGCTCGACAATGAAGCGAGTCAAATCGGCGTAAGTGTCGTATATATTTCTTCTCAATTAACGTAATTAATATTTAATATTTATTAAAATGTCGTACAAATTTATAATTATTTAATTTTTATTATTATTTTCAGGCGAGGTTGGTAAAACGGGCGCAGGAGGAATTGGCCAACATGCAGTTTGCACACCCGGATTTGCCGCAGGAAGACATGCCTCCTCTATTGATGGAAAGCTAAATTGCAATCGTCGATGAGGTATACGGTCGTCAAGCTGGTAAGGAGGTTAGGGGATTGGGACGCAAGGTGCAGCAAGATTTATCTTCTGACTCATCTACGGGACGTTTGGCGAGGAAAGATGCTCGGGATGCGTCGGTCCAAGCAGCCCTTGAGGAGACTCGACTCGCATGAACGGAAACGCTATCTATGGGTCAGAGGCTAGCTTGGTGAGCAACAAGTGCAAATAGCCCACCTCATTTCCCTCATGCATAACCAGGTTCAATAAGAGTGTCATCCTGCTCCGACCCTACACCTCGACGACGATGACACGGCAGGAAGCGGAGGATTCGGCGACGCATCTACTCCTGCTGTATTTTAGTAGTTTGTATGTAGTTTATGATATATCGTATTTTCTGAAACGATTTTGATGTACGTATAATTTTTAATTATTTAAATTAAATTTAGTATTTAAATTAATTTATTAATATTTTACTTTAAATTCAAATTTCAATTAAAAAAAATTAAAAGAAAATATATATTCACTTAGGCTAGGAAAGTATATACGCTTTTGTAGTCTAAGTCTACTTAGACTACGAAACCTTATATGCTTTCGTAGTCTAAGTGATCACTTAGACTACAGAACATTTACACATATGTTGTCTAAGTGATCACTTAGACTACGGAATTGTTGCGTGGTTTAAGTGATCACTTAGACCACGCAATAATTGCGTAGTCTAAGTTGTATTTGGACGACGCAAATAACATTTGCGTCGTCTCATCTTAACTTGGACGACGGGTTATTTGCGTTGTCCAAGTGACCTCCTGGACAACGAAATGGGCCATTTCCGTCGTCCAAGTGCTTAGACTACAACACTTGGACGATGGACTCTAGACGTTGGAGATTCTGTAGTCTAAATATTTAGACTACGGAAACTCTAACCTAGACAACGAAAATGATCCGTGGTTTAGATGCGTTTTTCTTGTAGTGACAGTTATACGAAACAGAATGAAAAGAGAGTACATAAAGCAGTACTCACACATATATATCATATTTCATATGGAAGACCCAGAAGCTAAACTAGTCTTTTTTGAAAAAGAAGCTAATTAAGCTAGTTATTTTGTATATGTACGTACTGCATATATGATATTCATATAATTAAACTGCTACATCCTTCATAAAACAGCCTTATAAAGCCGTATATGGAAGAGCTTAATAAACGTACAAGAGGATTGGAACTATAGGCCGTCATTCATTACAGAATTTAATAATCAACGCCTTTTACGATTGATTGCAGGTTCATTCGTAGCAGCTCCGTGTCTCACAGTAACGACTACGCCACCGTAGCGGCGTGCTGCCTCATCAGAGTTGATCACTCTGGCGTAGCGGCGTCACTACGGGAGAAAGCGTCTTTTGCGATAGCGCGATGTGTGTCGCCAAAGATAGGTTTGCGACACACATGCGCGTGTCGTAAAAGACCACGTCGCAAAAGATAAAACTTTACTTGCGACACAAATATACATGTCGCAAAAGACATATAATGTGCATCGTAAAAGATCATCTGTGTGTCGCAAAAAACGTGTATGTGTGTTGTAAAAGATCTATCTAGCATGTCGCAAAAGACCCATTAGCGCGTCGCAAAAGATATTTTGCTTGTCGTAAAAACAAGTTAATAAACATCCATTCAAACTACAAATAGGCAATCAAACTTGCACATTCATTCAATAATCCAAGCTAATATCATTACAAATACATAGTTCGGTATTAATATGTTGATAAGAGGTTCCAAAGATTTACTGTCGAGCTCTTCTCTAAGTGTGTTACCAGACTAACAGGTTAATAACAAGTACACAATATCTTTAATTGGTCAATCCACTCCTGTATCTCATCACTAATCTTCAAAAGGCTCTCCACACAACGCACATGAATTCCGATCTTCATCAGCCGGAACAGCCATTTCTTCATCACTCTTATTTTCTGCAATAGAGTCAAAATGCAAAAATCCAAGCACTGCATCAGTTCCTAAAGCCTCTGCACCACTTAGCCACTTCCAAGTCACACAGGACAGTAAACATATTACTGAACAAAACCTGAAATACCATGTGTGACTACATTAATGAAAAGTGCAGTAGTCCTAGATTCACCTCAAATCTGAAAATTTCAGTTCTAAATGGAGACTTAACTATGTTTGATACTTTGATTTAGTACATTGAGCTCAATCAGTTAGGCACATCAGGTATTACTCATATTAGCAATTCTAGTGCAACATCACAATGGACAGAAGTCACAGAATGATGCAAGATGCCTTAACAATCAGGAAGAAATCAAAGAATTACTACCTGTTAAAAAACTTGATTCCAGCCCGAAGCTTATTTAGTATAAGTGTTGCCAAAGCTTCACTTTCCACATCTTCTGCAACAATAAGCAACGGCTTTTGTCTCTGAACATTACAAGAGAAAGTTGTCAACCACTTCTATTAAAAGAAGAATTAGCGCATTCAATAAGAAATGTGTTCACCTTCAAAGCCAATTCCAACACTTTGATCACAGCATTTATATTTGAGATTTTCTTCTCATGGATTAGAACTAGAGGATCTTCCAATTCCTGTCAGCACACACACAGGGATATAAACAGGTCTGAAGATACATGGCATCAATGAATATAAGACTTTGTTAAAACCTACACAAAATGTAATGAAGTACCAGCTGCTTTAACAACATAAACTTACACATTTCTGATTTTTGGGGTTGGTAATGAAATGAGGAGATATGTAGCCTCTGTCTAGCTTCATGCCCTCAACAACTTCCAATTCATTATACAATGTTTTCCCATCCTGTAAAAGTTAATAGTGCACTCTTTAATGTCTTGGGTATCGCACTAGGGTGCATGCCTTTAACTATGTTAAGTCACCTAAAAACTAGTAAACCAGTTAACTTACAGCAATTGTGATTACTCCCTCCTTGCCAACCTTCTCCATAGCCCTTGCAATCAGCTCACCAATTTCTCTTTCTCCGTTTGCTGATATTGTTCCAACCTATCAGCATTAATGCACATTCTTTAGATCCACCGGATCTACAAAATCAAGATGAAAAATAAGCAAGTCATAAAGAAGAACCATAAAATGGTAAACATACCTGTGATATCTCTTCAGAAGTGCTGATCATCCGGGCTCTGCTCTTCAAGTTAGTTACCACAGAATCAACTGCCATAGTAATACCACGTCGTAGGTCCATGGCATTCATGCCAGCAGCAACTGACTTGCATCCCTCCGTGTATATAGCTCTAGTCAGGACAGTAGCACAAGTAGTACCTGCAAAGACATTGAGACTTTAATTCAATAGCTAGACAATATTAAGCAATAGACATGCTTACAAAAGGACCAACTACATTCTCAAAGAACAGAATCTTCTACCATACTTTCAAAGAGAAAATGACTTGGATGAAACTAACAATTGTATATTCCATAACGAGCAAAAGTCCATATTAGGAATAAGAGTTACCATCTCCAGCCACATCATTTGTTGCATTAGCAACCTGTTTTACCAGGCTGGCTCCCACATTCTTGACTTTATCTTTGAATTCAATACTCTTTGCAACTGTTACACCATCCTTGGTCACTTTGGGTGACCCAAAGCTTTGCTCAATAACCACAGTACGCCCCTATAACATCAAAAGTTGAGTCCTATCAGTTCAGAAATTAGAAAAGTACTGATGATTACAAATATCCACAAAGTGCAAAAATCTTGAAAGGTCACAAACAGATACCGCAATAGTGATTTTGATTCAAACTCATCATAGTCTAACAAAGTAATGAATTGTTCTTAGTGATAGTGATAGTGGAGAGACAAACCTATTGATATCAAAAAATAAGAAGCAATGAAGAACTCAAAGCCAAACAGCAAAACTTGAATAAAATAAACGGTGAGATGCTTGAACAGAAACCTTAGGTCCCATGGTGACTTTAACAGCATCAGCGAGGTCTTCGACACCATTGAGCATCAGGGCTCGGGCATCCACACCAAATTTAATTTCTTTCGCTGCATAGTTTCTGCTCCAACTCAACCTTTCACCAATCTATAAAAACACACAACAAAAAACAACGAACACATCAAAACAGAGATTACCCAAATAACAAGATGAAGCCTTTTTTATTTTTGTTTCGATCAATAAATTAAACTAACCTGCTGGGCACTGTTCCTAGCTTTAAGCCACGGTGGTTTGTCGGCTCCGCCTCCTGAGGCTTTGGTTTCAGTGAAGATAGAAGTACCTGGAAGCACCATTGCGAAAGCCTGATCTAGAACTTCAATCCCATCCAGAGGTTAACTCTCCAAATAAAGATGCACAACATACGAGAGTCTCAGTCTCCTATATGTGATACCTTCCATCAGTCGCAAAACAGATGTCATTATAGTTAGGATCAGGGCCACGGATCTGTTTGAGAGAACTAAGTTCCCTCATTATCTACATGCACATGTAAGGAGGAGAAAAGAAAAGGGTTAAAGTTGAGATCAAGAAAGCTGCAATGAAAGACCGCAAAATAGTAATGATAAATATACCAGGAACATAAAGAATCAAAATACAGAAAACTTTTGTAAGGAACCAAGGTGCTTGGAGTGCTAAATATTTGATTACAATTGAGGAGCTACTAGTTATTCTATACCAACTAACATTTTATTTAAGAGTGAAAGTTTAATCAGTCATAAATATGAATGATTTCCACTGTATTTTACAGCCATTCCTCTTCGTCAATTGTAATACACCACATGCACATAAAAATTGAAAATCCAGCTTATTTTTACGCAATATCAGTTGGAAACAACTTCAAGGTAGTAGCTAAGAAGAATATAGCAGAATCCAGAATATTTTCTTACATGGTATTGTAACATACAAAAACATTATCTACACTTTATAGTAATGAACAAGGTAAGAAGAGAATCTTACAGCCTCTTTAAATGCGAGAAATGCTACTTCCGGCAGATAAGCATATGTTGTGCCACTGTCCAGGACAGTTCCATGTTTTCCATCAAATACACTTGGATTCAACGCCAATTGCTTCCCAGCTACATGTATCTCCTTCAAATCAATATTGTAGTATGGACTGTTGCCATCCCGAAACTAGAGTAAATGTGTGAAATGTATAGATTATATTCTTTTTTATTTATTTATTTTAGCAATTTTGACATGCTGCACTACATGTGGGAGATAAGTTTTTCTAAACAAACACACCTTCGTCCAGGATTCGATTGCGCAAAGACCATTTCCGAGGGAGCTGAAATACCACCTAGAACCATCGCGCCCCCACCAATGTCCATTTCACCATAGCACAATGAGAATGAGTCACTTATCACACCTTTCTCCACAAGCTGATCCACCACGCTGAGATCCCCACGTCCCAACCCCATAATGCCATCAGCAGGCTGGCTAAAAAGGTCGCCAGTCTCTGCATTCTCACACCCAAACACTGCACGCTGCGGCTTCAGATCACTCCTATTCCCAAACGACACAATATCCTCACCTAACACACCAGTACTGCTGCTCATTTCGGCATACTGCCTCTCATAAATACAATTCACCCTCTCATTGTCACAAGAACAATCTATATTACATTTCACAGCCTGGTACGAGCTCGAGGATTTCGGATCAAACTTAGGATCCTAATCACATATCCCAAATCACAACATTACAAATTTCACCACCTACAGTTTCACATTACCAAATCTAATAGAGCAAAAAGTTGAAATTAAGATTCACCTGGTGTCTTCCACACTGTTCACAGGAGGAGCAAGGCACATAGGTGACAGTGCTACCAGTGTCAACAATTAGGGCAAACATTTGCGGCGGCGTCCCGATCCAAAGCCGCGTCGTGTAGTACCTTCCGCCACAAGAAACGACGCCGTTTTCAAACTCAAAAAAAAAACGAATCATACAGGAAAAACAAAACGACGACGGAGAGAGAGACAGGGAGAGAGAAGAGAGGTACCCGTTCTCCTGGAAAGTTCAGAAGAGAAACTGTAAGAGGCTAACTTTACTTTATTATGTTGTTCTCTGATGGACAGGTCCTCACTCTAAATACATCAAAGGGCTACCGAACCTTGGGTATGCACATACATAATGATATACATCTTATTTCATGACAGTCATGTGAAATACATTATTATTATATATATATATATTACATAATGTAATGTGATCTCAATGTAATGTGATCTCAAATAAATAGAGTGAGACATAAGATACCATTTTGCCTTGGCTTCAACACTCCATCCAATAAACTCATAACTTCCAAACATGACAGGAAACTGCAACTGATGTTCAGCAAGCCTGGAAATTATACCCTGTTCGCAGAACAAATCGTCAAGCAAGTAGTTTGGAAAATTGGCACAGACATACTTGTAATTCTACAGGGCAGACTCACCGCAGCTGTTGAATTCGAAATGTAGTCAGTAGAAGCTGCTGGGGATATGGACCATTTCGTGAATGAATCATTTCCACTGGAAATAAATTTTACCATGTTGACCTGAATCATACATTCAGCAAAACTAAGCTGAAGATGCAGTTTTTTTTATATATTTACCTATTTGTATGTACAGAGTATTGAACCATTAGCGAAAAAGTACAAAGTAAATCAATCGAATGTTCAAGGTCTTGCCTGACCTGTGAAGTGTTAAGTTCTAACTCCTGAGCTATGAATTCACCAAGTTCTTTAATGTGGGGCTTCAGCTTGGAGTAGGTGATGTTCAGCAACATTTCAAATGTTATGTGTGCAATTTGAAGGTCTCCTGTATATTAATGTTACCAAGACATTATAATCATCAGACAATTTAAAGATAGAAGGTTGGATGATATATCTTTTCTCCGAAAAGGAATGGGGATATTATCACACTTCCCTATAACTTGAATTTGAATAGTTATAGTTATCACACCAAAGAAATCAATGAACTGCAACACTTGAGACAGATGAGCCTCCAACGAGCTCAGAGAAAAGAGGTATTCTTTAATATCTTCATACATTATGACTCTTGAAAGGTGTTCATCTGCTTCTCCATTATTAGAGGTCATAGCTGTTATAGTCAAAGACAACAAAGAGAATTATAAGTGCATCCACTTCTCGAGATGTGAACAAAAGGAAAATTATGATACAACGGAGGAAGCAACATTAGTACAAAACGAAGCAAGAGAATGGACGACCACATGCGTCCACAGATATAAACATGGAAACAGAAATAACCTGCAGATGCTGCATGAACAGGCATCCATTGATCACTATCTCTTGATTTTTCTTCTTCAGACCATCGAATCCACGTTGAAATGTCTTTGACCTCACCACTCGCGCCAACATCAACATCAATTCCTAGCATCTTTAGCAAAGCTTCAGTATCATCGTCTTCATCCTTAATTTCTTCTTGAAACTGCTCAAGTGCAACATTGCCTTCATCTTCTCTTTCTGGATTGCGTTTATAAGCCCTCAGAAGACAAAGCAACAGCTCTAAGCTCCGTGGCCTTCTCCAATATGCTAATCTTCTTCTCTAGAGTCTGCAAGCAAGCACCTTTCTGAGGCTGCATCTCAGCAACCTTGTCCTGGAAACCAAACCTTCTCGTCAAGAGATTCTTGGAAGTGATGCGAGGAGCTTTGATGGTTGCACCGATCAAACTGCTACAGAGATGTAAATCCCCCTAACAATCCACACAAAAATCCAATCAACAACAATTTTAAATTCATTAAAATTTAATGAATTAGAACAACGCGAGAGAGAGAGAGAGAGAAGACGAACCTCAAGTCCCTAATCTCAAGCTTAGCAGTCTCTGAGCCACCAAGTAGAAGTACGCAAAATCCTAAACCTCAGCAACAATTGAGTCGACATTTTGGCAGAATCAAAATCAAAATCAAAATCCATATGAAATTCAAATTTCTGCTAAATGAGAGAGATTACCTTGGTGAACGAAGCAGAATCTCAATCTCAGTGCTATATGAGAACCTCCTCTTCTTGGAGGCCTCAACCTCGACGCCATAGCTCGATCGAGTAGCTTTAAGCTACGGCGGTTTGTCGGCTCCGCCTCCTGAGACTTTGGTTTCAGTGAATCTCCTCTACTTCTAACTCGACCTCACATCGCTCTCCGATCCGACGGAAATTCTGCTTGACTCATACGAAATTTCGCCGGCGAAGTACGAGCACGAGGTCGAGTTCACTGAGACGTCACCAGATGCGCCACTGTGAGCATTTAGCTTACGGGAAGATAAGAGAACCGGCGAGATCTGAGACTGACGCTGGAGACCGAAGCTCTTTTTCCGCCACGAAATTATGGGTCGCTCAAATCGATCGAAGTTTCAGAGACATGAAGACGACGAAGTTAGGTTTTCCAGAGGAAGAGAGAGAGAGAGGGAGTGCATTGAAGAAAAAGGAGGGAGAGGCCGAGAGTGAGAGGCCGAGATTTTATACAGTGGCAGGAAACGTAAATAAATGGGAAATCAGTGTCTAGTTTGAGCGTGTTTTTTTTTCATCGGAGGGGTTTGCGCACCAACTTTTTCTTCTCATGTATTTTTCAATTAAAATGTTTTTTTTTTAAATGAAATCAATGTCTTTTGCGACATACATTTTAATGTGTGTCGTAAAAGACTAAATTTTTGAGTCTTTTGCGACATGCATTAAAAATGTGTCGTAAATGAAGAACAATATTTACGACGTACACAAAAAATGCGTCGTAAAAGAAGAATATACGATTTTTTTATGACAAACATTATAAGTGTGTCGTAAAATACTATCTTTTGCGACATACAAGAAATGTGTGTCGACGTAATTTGCGTGTCGCAAAAGATTGATTTTCCTGTAAAACGTGCTGCCTCATCAGAGTTGATCACTCTGGGCAACTGATCAGTATCATTCACTTGGGGAGTGTAAGGATGGGGAACACGGGTATTGCAGGAGGAAGCGTGGGAGAAAAAACAGACCCATGAGCATTCCCCATAGAATCAACAAGCTAGAACTCACAATTAAGATGCTCAGAATAGAAGCTAGCGTACTGAATTTTAGAACGGTGCAAAGGCTCTAACCAGTACGTTTGCTTCCTTTTGTTGGACTAGTATTGCTTGGGACCAAAGCTCCATTTTATAGAAAGAAGTCCGGGAGTCTTGAACGGTACGTCCTAGGCTCCTAGCCCCTTGCCAATGTTGCCATGGGCGGCATTAGGGTTGCAAAGAAAGCAATTAAAAATATTAATATTCAAACAGTGCTCAAGTATTCTCTCCACGTCCGCCGAATACTAAATCACTTCTATATCTTGAATGTGGATATTCTCGTTCTTCTGAATATAATTATTCTTCTGCCAATATATCTAGCCTAAATAAATGGGTTGGGTTAAGTAGCATCATTCTTTTCACACAAAAGTTCATTTTTATTTATTTTTCACAAGTTTTTAACTATTAGATCTCTTCCATTTCGTAGGTAGAGATGTACAGATGTATGACATGGATTTTAATTAATTAAGTTCCAACAAAGAAACATTACACATTAAACATTAAAAAAAATTCTTTGTTTTGCGCGCGTGCATGTGCATGTTGATAGTCATAATTTCGCTCGAACGGTGATGAACTGTGTTTGAATTGTAAGTGAGTACGTACGAGAATGGTGTCCTGCCAGTAACATATACAACATCTAAGATGCTAGATGATGAATTGATATTTAAGTCGCCCCTGGCTAA
The DNA here is from genome assembly GCA_946800695.1 of Geum urbanum. NCBI lineage: Eukaryota > Viridiplantae > Streptophyta > Magnoliopsida > Rosales > Rosaceae > Geum > Geum urbanum. The sequence goes on along the minus strand of OX327003.1, from coordinate 46,901,787 downwards.
AATAAACAAGTAGAGAGAAAAGTTGAAAAGACCTCCGGAAACGTCGGAGTGGTGAAAACCTGAAAGTTTAAGTTTTCAAGTATCAATCGATGCCATTTTGTCGCCGTCGACGATTGTTTCCGCCAAGTGCATGTATCTCGAAAAATATGGAGATTCTAACATGGAGCATCAGAGGTGCTCTGACCAAGCCTTTTGTACTTCAAAGATTTTGGTTGCCGGAGCATTTTGGGCGATCGTTGTGGGCCTTGATGGCATCATCAGATCTCATCGAGCGGCAGCAGTCGGCGTCGCTGCTCTTCGGGTCCCTCCAGTTCCCTTCGCAAGGCTAGGGTTCTGGTCGGCTTCGATTGACAGGCTGATACTCGACGATCTCTAACTGCTACGGCGGGCCGATCAAGGTCGTGTCGTGCCCAACTTAAAACTCTGGGGTTATGACGTTGGCAATGTGGCCGGTTGGGAATCACACAGGGACTTGGAGTGAGTGTGACGGCATTGGCACTGTGGCGCCGCCAAGAGACGGGTTATGAAATGGAGCTCTGGGCTTTCTTTGCGTCGATAGGATATTATCCGAGCTTTCTTTGCGTCGATGGGATATTATGCGGAGAGAAATGAGCAGCGCCGGAATCAAGGTTGACCGTCGGTGAAGTGGTCAGTTTCAGGGAGCCGACTAGCTACACCCCGAGGTGCCTCATGAAACCCTATTGGTCATGGTCTAGTGGGTGCTAGGGCGCAAATTTTGTCTGAAAAATTAGTTGAAAAATTATATATAATATGTAAATACATATTATTATTATTGTGTTATGTAATTTAATTACACTACCACATTCTCACTCATCACCGACAGTTTAATGAAAAATAAGGCCGGCGACCGGGGAACTCGCCGGTAATGATCATCATTGCCGGCAACTTGCTCCGTCGCCGGTAATGTATCCGGAAAGTCGCCGGTAATGTGTCAAAACATTGCCGGCGACCTATTCCGTCGCCGGCAATGATTGGGCAACCATTTCCGGCGAAATTTCGGCCGGAAAATCGCCGGCAATGGTTGCCCAATCATTGCCTGCGACGGAATAGGTCGCCAGCAATGTTTTGACACATTTCCGGCGACTTTTCGCCAGAATTTCGCCGGCAATGACTTCATTTCCGGCGATTTAATGAATCGCCGGCAATGCCTCTTATATCAGATGCAGATCGCAGCAGCTCATTCATTTGGATAGAAAAAAATCCAGTGAAATCGAAAGAAGGAAAACGCTCTGAAATCCTTCGGTATTGTCAAAAGGCGTCGAAAACTCGATCAATCGGGAAGCTATATATATATAGGTACGTATATACGTATATGTGTATGTATATATATATATGTGTGTGTTGATCGATTTAATTAGATCGATATATATATATATATATATATATATATGCATGTGTTGATTTAGAGTTGAGATATCGCGTCGATTATTGGTTTGATACGCAAATAGAGTGGCTATATTGTTGTTTTCGAGTGATTGACTGTTGATTTTGAGTAGATTTGAGATTATTTCGATGAAAATATGTTAATTTGTGTATATATATATGTATGGATATAAAATGATTTTGTGAATATTAATTGTTAATATGTCTATATATATATATACAGGCATGTTAATTTGTAATTGTGAATTGTTGGTATATATATATATTTAATTTATATGCATGCATGGGTTGACTTTTGTTAATTAATCGGATGAATTCGAATGTAATTAATAATAATTTATTTTATAATTAGTAGTGAATGTGTATATATATATAGTACGTAATATTGTTAGAATTTTCAGGATGGACAAGAGTTAGATGAGCATCGAAAGATGGGATGTGAGATATCACCAGGGAATTAGGAGTTTTGTGAATTTTGTGAAGGCTAATTATGGAGACACTACACTTCATTATTGCCCGTGTAAAGAATGTAAGTGTCGCAGCGATCGATTTCGTTTTCCCATTGATAAAGTCCAGAAGCACCTGAGTAAATACGGGTTTTGGGATAAGTACACTTGTTGGATTTATCATGATGAAACATCGTTAGCGGGTCCGCATGATCATGGACAATTTGGTGAGAGGGCCAGTCCACGCTATGATCATGGACATTTTGCTGAGAGGGGCAGTCCATCCTATGATCCAACATCGATGTTAATCAATGATATGTTTCCTCATGAGAGCGGTGTATTTGCTGATGAAGCACCAAATGTCCCTCCCGTCATTGAGGGTTTCCCCCATATTGAGCCAGTCGAGCCATTACCTGGAGCTCATGTCAACACGAGCGGTATGGACAAGTACAACAACCTGATTGCATTGCAACAGACTCCGTTGTACGACGGTTGTAGTAAGACTGTTCTTGAAAGTGTCATGGGAGTGATGCAGCTCAAAATGGAGAACAAAATGTCTGTCAAAGCTGTTGATTCTTGGCTGAAGTGGACTGCTTCGCTACTGCCACCCGGTCATCATCTTCCTACCACTCATCATAAGGTGCGACATATCCTGAAAGATCTTGGGCTTTCCTACATCAAAATCCATGCATGCAGATATGATTGTATTCTCTTCTGGGGAAAAGATCTTGAAGACCTTGAAGCATGCCCGGTATGTTTTACAGAAAGGTATAAGTTGACTCCTGCAGGCAACAAGAAAGCTGTGAAGATACTTCGATATTTCCCGCTTATTGATAGGCTGGAGCGGTTGTTCATGTGTGCTTTCACGGCCGAAGCTATGAGATGGTGGGCTGAGAGGAATTTGCCTGACGATGACACCCTTATACACCCTTCCGGCGGAGAGGCTTGGAAGCACATGGTCAGGGAGTTTGATCATTTTGCAGCAGATGTCCGAAATGTTTGGCTAGGGCTCTCATCTGACGGATTCAACCCTTTTGGCAACATGAGTCTTCAATACAGTATATGGCCAGTTATTTTGGTACCGTACAACATTCCACCATGGATGTGCATGAAGAAGGAATACAATATGCTCACTCTGTTAATTCCAGGCCCGGGTTATCCAGGCAAGTGTCTCGATGTGTATTTGAGGCCTTTGATTGAGGAGCTTAAGTACCTGAGTGAGTGTGGCCACCCCACTTACGATAGGTTCAAAAATGAGATGTTCCAGATGCATGTCATGCTTGTTGGCACCATCAGTGATTTTCCTTCCCGCGGTATGTTGTCGGGCAACGTTACCAGGGTTTACAGGGCTTGTTCAGAGTGCATGACGGTTGATTGTTGCAGTCCTCATTGCAGTAAAAATTTTCAGATGTGTCACCGTTATTGGCTTCCATATGATCACACATTTAGGCAGGATCCAGACGCGTTTGATGGGACTGTGGAAACAGGTGTGGCACCCAGGCGATGGACAGGGGAAGAAATTTTGGAAGTGTTGAATGAATATGATTTTGGCCAGCTGAGCAATCATCCTGAGATAGTGGCGTCAATTCCAGACAAGCCCGAAAGGTATAAGTTTTGGACACACAAGAGCATATTCTGGGAACTCCCCTATTGGCCCAGGCTGCCTATCAGACACTACCTAGATGTCATGCACATAGAGAAGAATGTGTGTGAAAGTGTGGTGGGCACAGTTCTTAACTTGGAGGGGAAAACAAAAGACATCCCTAAGGCACGCATTGATCTGAAACCTATGAGACTGCGGAAACATTTGTGGTTAAGAGATGGTAAGAGAAAAATGCCGCAAGCTCCTTACACTGTAAAGCCGAAGCATAAGCATGAAATTTTTGGGTGGCTGAGTAATGTCAGGTATATATTCTTATGGCTATGCAGGAATTTGGCCTTAAATTTTTATGGGAACATGGTTATATGCGAGAAATATAATTGGTTCCTATGGCTATATATATATATATTTATATATATATATTTATATATATATACAGGTATCCTTATGGCTATGCAGGAAATATAAGCAGGTGTGTTAACTTCCGGGACAATAAGATGTACGGATTAAAGAGTCATGACTGCCATGTACTGCTTCAACGCCTTTTCCCTATTTTCATTCGAGGGTACCTGCCCAAAGAAGTGGTGGAGCCGTTGGTGGCCTTGTCAAGATTCTTTCAGAAGTTATGCACCAGGGAAGTTCAAAAATCAGATCTGAGGGAGATGCAAGATGACATCATTTTTATCATGTGCAAGCTTGAGAGGATATTTCTCCCAAATTTTTTCGACATCATGCCTCACCTCATGATCCATCTTCCCGAACAATTGTTGCCTACCGGTCCCGTACACTACACTTGGATGTATCCCATGGAAAGGTACAAATGATTCATACATTTGGTTTGCCTCTGTTTTTATATGTAAATTCTTATTTTTTAAGTAAGTTAACATGCACTTGTTAACTTGTAGACAATTGGGAGCCTACAAGGACTATATGAAGAATAAATATGCACTTGAAGGGTGTATCGCTGAAGCATATGTTGCGCACGAGTGTGTAACGTACACCAAAGTGTATTTGGGAGCGCTTGAGGACCCCCAACAACAGATGCCGATAGATGAACCCCAGTTCAACCTTTCTATCATCTCCAATGACGTGGTAGTACATGGAAGCTTGCCAAAGTCGTACAAGTTGGATGGAAATGAGGTAGCCATTGCCCACTGGTCGGTACTGATTAACTGTCCAGAAGTACAATATTGGAAAAACTATCATCTTCACTGCCCTGCTATTGCCGGAAATGTTGATTACCACAACGGGATGTTTGCAAACTATTTTGCTCAATGGGTAAGGGTATATGTGTATATGTCTATTTTTTATATATATCCTTATATAGCATGTGTGTACGTACGTGGTTTTGTGGTTTCTATGTTCATAATTTCTTGTGTGGTTTCTTATCGTTTTCAAATGAACCATGTAGCAAATGATGGTTGCCCAGAGTGGTCAAACGAATTGAGGGTCCTGGCGATGAAACCGATAGCTTCAAAAGTTTACTCGATGTGTCAGGTCAATGACGTGAAATTTATATGTGAAAATCGAGACGACCGACTGAAAACACAGAATTGTGGGGTGATGGTCCATGGTGGGCAGGATGGCGTTGACTATTACGGTGTCCTTCATTCAGTTGTTGAACTAATTTATGGGAACCACATGAAAGTGCACTTGTTCAAGTGTAGATGGTTTGATACTAGCCCGGAGAACATAAAGACCGATCAGTACGGAACATTTTCGGTGAATACTGCTACTAGCTGGTATGAAGAAGACCATTTCGTGCTTGCCTCATCAGTAAAACAAGTGTTTTACCTTGACGATCTTCTGAACAAAGTCCCGTGGAAGGTCGTTAACCATGTTGCTCATTGAAACATATACAGTGCTGCCACACTTGGTGAGACCGCAGATGATGAGGAAGTTACTGCATACCAAGAGCCGAACGCTTTTGACATTCCGGAATCATCTACGATTCGCCTTAATAATGTGAGATCTGGGAGTGTGGTTCAAATTACTGGAGCAGAACTTCTCGATGTTAATCCATATGAAGTTGACGCTGATTCAGATGACGAGGAGCAGCACATATTGCCAGAGGTTACCTATGAAACCGAGTCAGACTCAAGTGATGAAGATGATTACGATTATCATCCTTAGTACGTTAATGATGTACGTATTTTAATTATAGTCGGAAATTGTAGTCGGAAATTATAGTCGGAAATTATAATCGGATATTGTAGTCGGAAATTGTAGTCGGAAATTATAGTCGGAAATTATAGTCGGAAATTCTAGTCGGAAATCGTAGTCGGAAATTGTAGTCAGAAATTCTAGTCGGAAATTCTAGTCGGAAATTCTAGTCGAAAATTATATATGATCGGAAATTATATAGTCGGAAATTGGTCGGAAATTATGGTCGGAAATAGGTCGGAAATTGGTTGGATATTCTTCGGGAAATAATGACATTACCAACAAGTTGATAAGCAACTCGTTGGTAATGACATTGCCCACGAGCTATCAACTCGTTGGTAATGACATTACCCACGACTTAACTCGTGGGTAATGACATTACCAACGAGTTGCAACTAACTCGCCGGCAATGGTCACTGAATATGTAAAACTCAGCTCGAGCTCTCCCTCATTTCTTCACTATCTCAAACCCTCTCAAACCCTAAAACCCCAATTTTTCCTCCCCAAACAGTTCCGCCTCCCTCTCCTCAAATCTCTCTTCCTCTCCTCCCCTCTCCCCTCCCCTCACCTCCTCTCCCTTCTCCTCTCTCCACACTAAAAAACCCCAAATCTCAATTTCCTCTCCTCCTCTCCTCCTCTTCTCCTCCTCCCCTCCTCCTCTACCTCCTCCCCTCACCTCCGTCGCCGGAAATTCAACTCGAGCTCCACCATGGCAGGTGCATGCAAGCTCACTCTCTCTCCCTCTCTCTCTCTCTCTCTCAATTTTTATTTATTTTTATGCATGTATATATATACGTATGTACGTATGTGGAAAATTTAAGGTGATGTATATATATGTGATGTATGTACGTATGTGCAAAATATTTTGAAAATTTAATTAGGGTGATTTGGATTAATATGTGATGTATATATATATGTGGAAATTAAATTTAATTAAGATGATGTATATATATGTGATGTATATATATGTGGAAAATTTAATTAAGATGATGTACGTATATGTGATGTATATATATGTGGAAAATTTAATTTCGGAAATGATGTATGTATATATGTTGTATATACATGTATATAATTAAGTTTTGATAATTTTTGATAATTTAAGGTGATGTATATATGTGGAAAATATTTAGGTAATTTAAGGGGATTTGGCATGGGTGGATTAATTGATATATATATATATATATATATAGTTCATAATTATATTGTATTTTTAAGGTGTTGCATATATGGGCAAATTAATTTAGGGTTTGGAATCATTGATATAGGTAATTTAGGGTGTTGGGCAAAGTAAGGTGATTTGGATTAAGGTGATATAGTTGTTAATTTAAGGTATAATTTAAGGTGAAAAATCGGAATCGAAACCGTTTGGAACCAGAACGATTTTAAACCGGAACCGTTTGGAACCGGAACTGTTTGTAACCGGAACCGTTTGAAACCGAACTGTTCCAGTTCCAAATGGTTCCGGTTCCAATCGGTTCCGGTTCCGATTTGTTATAGAATGGAATCCATGACTATTACGGTGTCCAAGAGGTTTTGCGGCAAATTGGCTTGGAGGCATCAAACGGAGAGGGACTAGAAATAATGGAGGGAGCAGTAGTCAAGCTTCCTCAGCCGCAGTCAGCAACACGCGCAGTGGGCCAATGATGAATGCTCGCACACAAATGTTGCTAGCTGCGCGAGAAGAGGAGGAAGCTGCACGATCCGGAGCCGTGCAACCCTCAGTCCAGCCTCGAGCCTCAGTCAGCAGACGCTCAGTCAGCTGACCCTCTGTCAGCAGACCCTCAGACGAGCGACAGTCAACGGGGGCATCAGAAACTCCCTCCATCCGAATGCCCCCTATTGGCCCGGTGCCTACTCCGTTTCACGGGAATCATCTGAGGCAGATGGTGCTGGCGCCTCATCGTCCAGGCCTCGTCTATCTCCGCCGTCCGGTCTCTTCCTGCCCGATGAGATTCCTGTGATCCCTGAATTCGATGATAGGGGGATGCCTATTTATATTGAAGGACGGCCGGAGTTCCTGAGCGTGGAGGAAATGTACAACTTCATCCCGTTCGACCCCGTGTATCTTTGGAGTGTGAGGTGCACCAACCAGCAAACGGACGATGCAGGTAAATTTTATTTAACAAGATTGATTACTTAATTATTACTTAAGACTTACCATAGGTTCAATTAATGATATCAATTTGTTGACATTGTATTATTAGGCAATTTCGTTAATGGCACTGGAAAACGCAAAGGGGCTAGAGGCACCTGCACCGGGAAGAGACTTGAGCAAGCCACCGGGGGAAGGAAAACGCTTAATAGGGCCAATGAGGATGGCGAGGTGATCGAGGCATTTGACACCACGCAAAAATATGTCAGCATGGCCGGGGCCATCGTGCGGGACAAGGTCCCAATGCTTTGGCCAGATTGGGAATCTGTGTCTATCTACGTGAAGATGCAAGTGCATAATGCACTGAGTGTGAGTTAAATCGTATTTTCATTATGTAAATTTTACATTTATTAATTAAGTCCGAATAAATATATAATTTTACCGTTTATATATTCATATTGCAGGTGTGGTTTGACGTGGATGAATGCCTTATTCACACGTGGGTAGAGCGTCAACTACATATGAGGTGATGTGCTTCGAGTTATTTGAGTATATATCGAGTTAGATTTTTGTTTATCAAGTGTTTTAATATCTCTAACTTTTTTTCCTAGTGTTAATATAGGTATAAAGAGTGGAAGAACGAGCTTTCTTCACATTACACACAGTACAAGGAGCTAGGCCGAGGTTCTACCCCTAGCGAATTCCGGTTTAGGGAGTACGAGTGGTTGTGGCTGATAGCCCACTTCGAGCACCCCAAAGCGAAGGTATGCATCCTGAATATATCTTACAACCCTAATGTATCGTATCACATTGAAATAGTTAGTTACTAATTTTTTTTACATATGTTTATCAAACAAGGCGATTTCAAAGACGAACCAGACGAATAGATTGAAAAACACCAGGGCCCATCATGCAGGTTCACTCAACTATTTGGGTTGGTCGAGTAAGGCGCAGCAACAACAAGAAGTGAACCCGTTGGTGTATATTCATCAGAAGTTCTATCCGCAGTGCCCTGAAGAAGCGGTAAGTCTTTCGCCTCTGTATTTTGTACTTCACATATGCATGTGTTAATAAAACTATTTTTCGATATTAATTTCTTTTGTTAAATAATACGTTATTCATATTCACTTTTCAATTAGGCGAGAGTGGAGGAGGCGACCACAGAAGTGACCATGAATATAGCTCGGAACAACCATCCTGACTGCTCGGAGGAAGAAGTGACCCAGTATGACTCTCAGATCGATCCGCTTGATCGCCCTATAGCGGCTCAGATCATGGCAAAAGCGTGCGGGACTGGAAAGAATACCTACTACTGCAGGGGAATGGGCTCGACGGGCGAAAGAGTATTGAAGAACACTTCAGAATACTCTACCGGGTCAAGAAGTTCAACTTCTAATCGTAACCTCGCAACGGAGCTTCAGAGGATGCAGAGGGAGTTGGAGGAGCAAAGAAGGCAGATGGAGGAGATGAGGCAGATGGCCGAGCAGCAGGCAGTCAGAGATGCCGAGTATCGGGGGATGATCGAGCAACACCGACTCATGGTCCAGTAGCAGACACAAATGTTCACATGGATGCAGACGATGTACGCGGCTCAGACTACCGGACAACCGCTCCCCACACCTCCCCCGGTCCCTGTGTTCCCCAGTTATCCACCACCACCACCACCGCACCAGTCACCGCCACAGCAAGAGCAGGGTAGCCACCGGAGTTCAAATGAGTACATGGATTTCTTCGACCCTGACCAGCAAGTTCCTCGATCCTGACGTGTAGTTGTAGTTTATTTTCGTATCGTTGTTATTTGTACTGTACGTTGGACAATTATGTGTGTACTGTTGAAGTTGTATTTGTACGATTTATGTCTTTCAATGCAGGTTCTGGAATTGGGCACAATCCAGAACTGGATTTTTTTTTACAAATTTTTCCAACCATTGCCGGCGACGTGGACTAAAGTCGCCGGCAATAACCTCATTTTTCGGCCACGGCGGCGCAAACATTGTCGGCGACTCAAGTTGCCGGTAATGTCGTTCTCATAGTCGGCGACTTGTGTCGCCAGTAATGTCGTTCTCATTGCCGGCGACTTGAGTCGCCGGTGATGAGTAGGACATTACCAGCGACACAAGTCGCCGGCAATGAGAACGACATTACCGGCGACGTGAAAATGAGTCGCCGGCAATGCTATCTCCGGCGGCCAATTTCCTGTGACATCATTACCGGCGACTTGTCGCCGGTAATGTCATTTTCGGTGAAAAAAAAAAACAAGGCCGGCGACTTAAAGTCGCCGGCAATGGTATCGAATGTGGTAGTGTTATATAGTATATTAGATTAATTAGTTAAAAAATTATATAATATGATAATTAACTTACGCAGAAATATGAACTAGAGTTGGATACAGTTGGTGAATAGAAATGATGAGAGCTATATGGACAGAATCAGAGAATTTTTGTTGTTTGCAATCAAGAGCAGAATTTGAAACAAAATTTCGGAGGGGCCAAAATAATTAATTAATTAATTAATTCCAGCCATGAACAAATGAACCTACAATTTGATTTTCATAAGTCTAAAATACAAAATTAAGCAATACCAAAGTGTACGAACGTACATCACCAGAAAGGAAAGGAAAGACATATATATAATTATACACTCTTCAACTCTAAGGAGCTTGATGAGTTTGAGTTGAAAAATCAACTTACTTTCCATAAGAGCTATGTTCAACTCATGAAAGATGACGCTGATTTTTAATAGATGAATTCTTAAAGAATCCTCACTTTCTTATTATTTGATTTGATTAGATGTGAAAATGGTGAGTTAATTGGGTTGAACCACCTTTAGAGTCTCTAAAATAGCAAACCAACTTGCTAGTCATTTAGAAATTATCTTGGAACCGACGATAGTCTTTTACTCTTCCTCTTCACAGTATACTACTTCTGATAAAACATAATTATGATTATAGGAACTCTATATAGTAAATTATAAATGTTATTAAGGAAGAATCAATAACTACTGATTCACAAGAAGAAAACAAGTAAAGAATTAATATCGTAGGGGCCAAATTGGCTAATATATACATTTTTTTTAATTTATTAGCAGTAATTATACAATTATACCATTTAAAGGAGAAAATTTTGGAACCACCAAATGGGCCATGGCTCCTTAAAGGACCTGCCATTGTTTGCAATGCAACATGGTTAAGGAAAAAAAACGTTATAGGTGTCCGTGCATAAAATGTCTTAATCATAAGTTTGTGGAGGTTAATGTTATGTCTCAACACTTGTTTGACCCTGGTATGATGTGGAGTTATACTATATGGTGTAAGCACGGTGAATTAGTAGACTTCAGCTCAAGACCAGACTTCAGCTCAGGGTACACTTATTAGAGTGCCTCATTCAGCGGTAGTGGCGCCCCTTCTTGGAACCCTATTGTGGTTTTGGTCCATTATGCTTTTTCCAAAATTTAGTCATGTTAGACACCAACACGAAGAGGGAGGTTATGATACTCCTCATTATGACACAGTCCCTGCAGCCTTGGTCACTGACTGTATTGAGATGGATAAGTACAACAGGATGCTACTTGAAGCCTAGACCCCGGTGCATCTTGGATGTCCAGAGAATGTCTTGCGATATGTAATGGAGGAAATTCAAATAAAAGTGAAGAACAAAATGTTAGACCGTGCTTTTGACGAAATGTAGGAGCATATATGTAAATTACTTTTTGATTATCAAAAACTTCCCAAATTTCATTATAAGGTTAGAAAGAAGTTGAGCAGCCTCATCCTAAAGTACAAGAAAATTCACGCGTGCAGAAACGATTGTGTGCTATTTTACAAAGATTATGAACATTTGGACTACTGTTCTGTGTGCAACCAGTTCAGATATTTGCACCATAATAGGAAGAGTTTGAGAAAGCAAATTCCTATGAAGGTGCTTCGTTATTTTCCGTTTATTCCTCAACTGCAGCTTTTGTACATGTCTTTATACATAGCAAAGGCGATGAGATAGTATACGGAACAGAGAATAAATGACGATGTGCTCAGACGCATGACTTATGGGGAGGCTTTAAAGATTTTGACAGGGGAATTTCCAGACTTTGCAGCAGAGGTTCGAAATATTAGACTCAGAATTTCTACATATGGATTCAACCATTGGAGTAGTAATAGCACTTCCATCAGCATTTGATCAGTTATTGTCATACTGTACAACCTGCCTCCATGGATGTGTATGAATAAGGAATTTAATTTCCTTACTCTGTTAATTCCAGGTCCTAAGTCTCCTGGAAAGTATTTAGATGTGTACTTCAAACCATTGATTGACGAGCTAAAACACTTGTGAAAAAATGGAGTCTCAACTTATGACAAGTTCACTAAAACAATGTTCATGATGAGAGCAGCCGTAATGTGGACCATCAACAATTTTTGTCCGTATGAGATGTTGACATCTTGCACGACCAAATGGTACAATGTTTGTCCTATCAATATGGATGATGTCAACTCCAGTTGGCACTTATGGAAGGAGTATTATATGGGTCACCGTAGATGGCTTCCTCATGATCACCAGTGGCGACATGATAAGGAGAATTTTGACAGGACAATAGAGAATAGTCCTAAACTCCGGTAGTGGTCTGGTGAAGAGATTTTTGAAAGGTTAAACGGCTTCTATTTTGGTGTGTTGAGCAATGACGATCATGTAAAAAAGTTGAATCCATACCCTCCCCCTCATTTTAGATATTAGAATCACATGAGTATTTTCTTTGAACTGCCTTACTGGTCAAAGTTGAAACTCACAAGCAACCTAGATGTCATGCACATAGAAAAGAATGTGTGCAACAACGTGGTGGGAACAATTCTCGATATTAAGTTCAAGAATAAAGATACTCCCAAAACGCGAAAAGATATAAAATCTATGAGTTTACGCCATCCCTTGTGGTTAAAGAGGCATATAAGAGGAGTGCGCATCAAGATGTCAGATGCACCTTATATAGAAAAGCTGGCACTAAGAGATATTGTTTTCAACTGGTTTAAAAGTGTTCGTTATTCGTCTAATTATGCAGCGAATATATTTAGATATGTCAACGTTGAGGAACACAAGTTCATTTGTTTAAAGACTCGTGACAGTAATGTTATACTGCAACGTCTGATTCCAGTGGTAATTTTACCATGTGTGTCTCGTGACGTCGTCGAACCAATAGTAGTATTGTGTAGATGGTGGCAGAGGTTATGCGTTAGAGACTTGAAGAAGTCAGATGTGGTCGAATATCACAATACAATATTGTCCACATCCTTTGTAAATTAGAGAGGATTCCCCCCTGCTTTCTTTGATATCATAATTCATCTCATGATTCACCTTCCCGAATTAGTGTTGCTTTCTGGTCCGACCCACTACTTTTGGATGTATCCTCAGAAAATGTACAATTAATTATAACATGGTGTTTCATCATTTATATATATATATTTTTGTGTTTCCACTATTCGTCAAATAATTACTTTTATCTTTTTGCAGACAATTCGGATAGTATAAAAGATTTATCATAAACAAATATGTCTCGGATGGCTCCATAGCAGAAACATATCTAATGCATAAGTGTGTAAGCTACTACAACAGATACCTTAAGGATCCAATCCAGACCATTGCCTCTAATCCATATGTGAAAGGACCCAATTCCGATTCAGTTACCTAAACCGGAATCGAACCCCTTCTGAAAATATGAACCAACAAAAACTTTTCAAAATTTCGGCAGAGTTTCATTACTAACGTAGAATTGCATAAACCTGCACCCTAAAAATAACACTTCGTCCTATTCCACAAAAGCCGAACCGTGGGCACCAATCTCATCCGGATTTCTCAACATCATAATATAAACAATAAACAGTAAACATATTGTACTATATATAGTATATCCGTGAAAATCTGTATAAACACGTATCAGAGTATATCAGAGCGACCACTAGTGTAAATATATACAATATACACATCAGTAGGCAAAACAAGAACCTACTGGAAAACACAGGTAGCTCAGATCACTAGCTTCCAACCGCGACGTGAAACACCTGAATCCGAACTGCAAACTGGGCACGGAAACCGAAAAGCCCAGGGGAAAGGCAAATAAAAACGTTAGAGTAAGTGGACGAAAATAAACATATGCCTTTCACCAGTTTATATACATATTCACTATAAAACAGTGCGAGTTCGGAACACAACACACATATATATATGGAGGTTGTTGGGCGAATCTCTCAAGCCCAACGTCAGGTGAATCGCTCAACCTGACGGTGATAGGCCAGGAGAATCTCTCAACCCCAGTGGCACTCAGGGGAATCTCTCAACCCTGCTTCAGAGGAATCTCTCAACTCTGGGCCAGAGGAATCTCTCAACTCAGGTAGCATCGATGCAATAAATGCCATCACCAATAAACATATAATAACACCTCCGAAAATAACACATATATCTCAATCATCATATAAAGTAAACATGAAAATCATGAAATCCACCACTCGCAAATCAACTGTGAAAATAGAAACTTGTCCACTCACATATCAGCTAGCGCGAACTCATGCTAATCTCGTGGTCCGGCGGAAGCTCCCTCGCCTGAAGCACGATCACGATCTCGATCTCCTGAATATACATAAACATAACCGATCAAAATCACAGTCCACAACCCTGTACTGAACCACGGAAACCAACCGTTCCCGGAAATATGCAATGCATTACAAAATGATTAACGAAATTCCCAAAATCTCCACTCGAAACCCTCGACTGAAAATCGGCTACCCAAATCGATCTGAAAACCTCTGGACGATAATCAGGGCGCGATTACAAGAAAAACGACATTAATTTCATCAAAATCCAAAAAGTCAACTTCTCGCCGGAGCGCCGCCGTCGACCGCTGCCGCCGGCGGTGGCGCGCCGTTAACGGTGACATTTTTCGGCGAGGAAGCTCCAGAAATGAAGCTCACCTCCAACCCAACATTTTCTGCAACTAACACAAAGTTCAATTCAACCTCCAACACCTCCAATTTCACACAAACCCAAATCGGAATTTCCTACCGGTACCCTAATCGGGTTCACCCATAACCACCACCTCGTCCCAAACCAATAACCCAGAGAGCATCACCAAGGTGTGGGGAGCAAAAATCCCAACAACCCCACCTCCAAATCTCGCCGGAACCACCGTAACCATCACCAGCGAAATCCATCCCCTCGGCCCGATTCGAAACCCATCAAACCACAATCAATTTCCATAAACTCAAGTATAAAATGAAAGAGGAACTCCAGGGGAATCGATTGGTACCCTTAGCCTGGCCGGAAAAATCGGGTCGGCCGACGAACTGAACCGGGTCGCGTTCTCCTTCACGGGTCAACGGCTACTTTCCAATTTTGGAAAGTCAACAGGTGGTCAACGTCAGTCAAAGCCCAAATTGAGATTTTCGACTAATTCTCGACTATTCCGATATTTATACTCACGCCTCGGGTCGATCGACGATTCGAAATGGATAACCATCACGATTCGGATAAACACGAAACAATCGGATAAACTCGTCGGAACTGAAACTTCGAATAATCATATTATATTCTTCAGTTATCGGAAAAATCTTCCGGAACCGTCCACTAGCTCGAAATCACGTACTCTACAATTTCCGTGAAGACACTCAACTCAAATTCTCGGCCGAAAACATAGTCGCGAATAGAGTCGACAAACCACACATATATCGTAAAACTGCGACTAAACAGAATCTCGTGAATCGTGCCGAATATACTACTGATTCTGGTTCAGGTCGTCACAATATGCCCGCAACAATCTTTCAGTTGTCACAGATATTGTATGACCGTTTAGAGGAGTAGTAAACGAAAGATTAACTCAAGAAGAACTTATTGAAGCGCATTGGGTAATTTTGTAAAACTGTGATGAGGTCAACCCATACATGCAAGCTTACAGGGAGAAAATTTAGACAGCCAAACTGGACAGGAGTCACAACTGGGTTGAAACAGTGCTTAAGAAGAAGTTCCCTGATTATTTCCTCCAATGGATATGTATAAACCATATAGGTTTGTGATTTTTTTTTTAAAAAAATGAGAAATCCGGATGGAAAAAGGTGTTCATGATAAATAAATTTTTTATTTTGGTGTTTGCTTATTCGACATATTTTTCCTTAATTTGTGCATGCAGATTTTTGGTTTCCTTTTGTTTTAAGGGAAACTATGTTAAACTTTTAGTAGAAATTAAATACACATTCATATATCTTCTTCACAATTTTGTAAATGATCAATCTAGAAAAATCTGATAACAACGAAGGGTGATGGTCATGGGAAAAATATTTATTGGCCCATAAGCCGGTGCAACACTATTTTACCCCATATGTTTTGTCAACGGTGTAAAGTTTCATTTATTGGACCAAGATGAAGGAAGAAGAACACAAAACAATGGGATCACTGTTTGGGAAGGGGCTGATGTATATTACAAGGTTCTTGTTAATGTCGTTCAGCTACTTTATGAGAATGATATCAATATTTTTCTATTCAAGTGTAAATGATTCAAGCGTACGAAGGAAGATATGAGCCTTTTATCAGTTGATACAAACTCAAGCTGGTATGACAATGAGTTATTTGTTCTTGTCACCTTAGTTAGGCAAGTGTTCTATCTGGATGATCTGAACACGAGTGAAGGTTGGAAATAGTTAACTATATGTCTCACCAAGGAATATGGAGTGCCACAACACTTTAAGAGACGTTTGCGACTGACAGTGAAACGAATAATGACAATGCATATCAAGAGCCTAATACTTCTATCATCCCCGACATAAGACAACTAATTTGGTATAAAGAACAATTACCTATACCTAATCACCCCATGGATCTTACTCAAAAGAGGATCTACGACCTAGAGAAGAATGCATCTGAAGATGAGCTGGAGGATGACAACGATGATGTCGTACACGATTTAGATTATGTAGATTATGACGATGAAGATCAATTTGTTGAGAGTGAGGAGGATGATTCAAACGATGAAGATTATGATGATGGAAGTGACTGATATATAAATATATGTAATATTTAATAATAATTAATTAATAGATAGAGATAATTTGATCGAATTCAAACTTAATTTGTACGTACGCATACGAATCAATCGAATTTGAATGCGCACATAATAAGACACTAATTAAAAGAGGTTTATTTAGAGTGTTTGTAATACTTGTTATGTCTTACAGGAATGATTTTAGAATAAACGAATGCAAGATACTTTTCTATTAAAGAGGACATCTTAGATGATGAAATCATAAAAGTTCGTCGTCTAAGTGCATCTTGGACAAGAACATTGTTTTGTTCTCTAAGAACTGCTTAGACGACAAATATATATATTCATTTCGTCGTTAAAGTACATTTATAATCCTTATACCCTACTCTCTAAACCCTTTCCCCTAAACTAAAAGTGTTAGATGACGAATACCCTAAGTTTTGCCGTCTAAGTCCTACTTAGATGACGAAATTAAACCACTTTCGTTGTCTAAGTAGATTGCAGATTATATTCATCGAGGGCATAGAGTAAATAATTCTTGGACTGTGAGTGTTGACGTTTCAAAAATTGGAGTTAACGAAGATTTGGATATCAACGTTTTTGTTTCGTTGAAATTTTGGTTTTTGGTTTACTATGCTGATCAACTCTTAATGAACTTCATATTAAATGAAAATTCGTGTACTTACATATTATGTCGTGATGAATATATCAAACAGTTGTTTTGTCCAAATTTAATGTCGTTAATATGGATGTGGAGTGAATATGAACACTTAAGTTATACAATATTAATATATGTAACAAGTATTAACTCGTTAATCTACTTTTTATGTCAAATTTTAATTAATATCTAATTGATATATAAAGTTTTGATGTAAGTGAAAATACTCGTAACATCGGAAATAGTTTTACGATTAATAATTTACGATCATTTTTATTTTTTTAATTTTTATCAATATTCACAAAACTATATCGATCGAATATCAAACTATACCGAATTTGCATCAATTTTTTTCTATAATATTATATAAACGTAATGATTACATCTGACTATTGATTTCTTCGTATTTTTAGCCAGGTATCAGCTTTTTTTTTCTTTCCACATAGCTAAAAAAATTAAATAAATTATGACTTTGACGACGAAACATGTATGTTTCGTCGTCTAGGTTCCTTTTAGAAAACGAAATCATGTTATTTCGTCGTCTAATCCCAAATATTTGACGGGTTATTTTTTCTGCCAAATTTTTGGAGATTTTTTTTTTAAAATGACTTAGACGATGAACCACCTAGAGTTCGTCGACTTAAACGATGAAAACCTATTGTTTATTGTCTAAGTTGATCAATATATAAGATCGACTAAATCATCTTCTTCCCCAATTTTCCCCTAATTCCCTAAAACAACACTGGCCTCTCCTATCTTTCCGACGGAGATTTCCACCCCCACCGACATATCTCTCTCTCTCTTTCTCTCTTTCTCTCTCTCTCTCTCTCTCTCTCTCTCTCACACACACACACACACACACACACACACACACACACACACACACACACACACACACACACACTCTAAACGCCGTTGAGCCTCACCTCCTATCTCCCTAGACCCCAAGCCACACCTCCTCTCTCCTTTCCTCCAAAATCCACTGCTATCATTCCTCTCTTCTCTCCTCCAAACACCACCGATGTCGTTCCTCTCTCTTGTCTACCAAACACCACCGAGGTCTCTCTCTCTCCCCTGCCCCGAGCACACCACCGTCGATACTCCCTCACCCTGACACCATCATTGCCACAACTCATCGATGCCAGCCCCCACTCCGCCACTGTGTTTCCCCAATGCCACCACTCCTCCGCCGCCACCATTCCACAGGCAACGTCTCTCTCTCTCTCTCTCTCTCTCTCTCTCTCTCTCTCTCTCTATGTTGTGGTTATTTTATGATTATGGATTGAATGAATTTATGGACCCGATTATGGATTTTTGGATTGTGGAATGTTGGATTGTTGATGGAGATTATGGATTGAATGATTTTAGAATTATGGATTGAATGAATTTAGGATTATGTATTGTTGTTGATGGAGATTATATAGAATTTTTGTTGATGGAGATTATGTAGAATCGTTCTTGATTATGGAGATTATGTAGAATTATGTTCTGATTATGGAGATTATGTAGATTAGGTAGAATTGTTATTGATTATGGAGAGTATAATTGTGTTCCAATTATAGAGATTATAGAGAATATGGTGATTATGTTCCGATTATGGAGTTTATGTAGAATTGTTGTTGATGGATCCTTTATGTATTGTGTTGAATGAAATGGATAAGGCATGAATGAATAGGGAGGAACATGTCAATTTTAGTTTGATGAATTTAGGTTGTGTTTGATGAATTTAGGCATGTAATGAAGCTGTGTTGAACATGTACTTGATTCAATGAATTTGTTGTTTTTGGTATGGCTGTATTTTGATGAATATAGTTTTTTTGAGTAAATGTTGTTTATTTTCGATGTTGTGGGGTTTAAGATACCTGGCGGTAGGAAGAGGTGCATTGTGCAAGAGAAGAATGCCAAATTTCAATTCATAGGACGTCAATTGGGTTAGGGTCAAAGGTCAGAGGAGAACCTTACAGCTCCTGCGGCTCTTGATAGGTCACAGACAATACCAAATGTTCCCAATGAAGCATCGACAACCTTACAGTCGAGCCAAAAAAGTTTGCTTTCGCGTCGTCACAAGCACAAGCTCCCCAATCACTCGTCGACGATTCTGTTTGCTTAGCGCCCGATGCAAAGTAAACAGGAGGGACCCCTTAGCTCCGGCCCCTAAATGTACTTAAGGACTTGTGAATGGAGCTAAAGTTGAGAAGACAATAAAGTCAACGGGGAAGAAGATCAATGTGTCGTACAACGATTTCACCAGATGCCCTCCTTCGTCGGAGCTAACCAGTTTGTACTCGCATAAAACAAGATCTATTATACGAACTAACATGCGTATGAAGGCCCCTTCTTGGGAAGAGCTGCCCGTAGCCGACAAGTTTAGGGTGTACCACAAACTCTCAGTAATAGGATCTATTTAATTTTATTTAATTTCATTAATTAATTACAAATTATAGGGTCTAGGATTTTATTTTTTATTTTTTCTAGGTTCATTTTTTTTCTGAAGCCAAACCGAAGATATGGGAATCCATAGGGAAGACTGTTACGGGTATTTACAAGGATTGAAAGCACGACCTGCACAAGTACTATAAGGAACACGACACCTCGAGTGTCCCAAAGGGGTTGTTGACCGAAACGGAAGACGAGTGGGAATGATTGGTCAGGCACTTTAAGTTCGATAAGTTTAAGGTTCGTCTTCCTTTTCTTTAATGTAATGAAAATGAATCATTTCTTACTTTTAAACATTTATTTATTATTTAATTTTCCTTGTTGTGAAATAGAGAAGGTCGGCAACTAACACTATTAATCGTGACGAGAAGACGATGCACCGTAAGTCAAGCTCCAAAAGGATGATCAAAATCGCAAAGACTCACAAAGATGTCAGTTCGAAACACTATTTTCTTAATGCCAACGTGTCTTCTTACGTCAGGCCCGAGCAAGAAGATATCGTGAGTCAACGTGGCGTAAGTAACCCTTTTTTAAAATTGATTGAATCTTACTCTTGGTTTGAAAAAATTTAATCATGATTAGGACATATATTAGGTTGTGTTATTGAAATTTGGTTTAGTTGGCTAACTTAAACATTATTCTGAACTTGAGAAATCCAGATGGAATCGATGCCTACGGTTTATTATTTTAGAATCGGTTATTCAAAGTGTTTTCTTTCCTGTATGTTTTTGGTTTTATCCATTTTTAGGGGAAACTATGTCAAATTTCCTTTATAAATTGATGTTCTTATATTGTTCAAAATATTAATTTCAGGAGAGGTTGATACAATTGGCCGATGAGGAATTGACGTGCACACATTCGCAGAACCCGGAAATGACGTCTGAAGAGCTATCCCCTCTATCGAAGGAGACTCAAATCAATATTGCAGATATAGTTTTCGGCCACCAGCCTGGGAAGGAGGTTCGTGGCCTTGGAAGAGCAGTCGAGCAAGATTTGAGCCAACCTTCGGTTTCGTCGAGTAAGCATTCGAGTGCAGTGATTGCAGAGGAATAGGTTTGAGCGAGCAAAGAGGAGGCTCTAGCGGCCCAGACTCAGACTGATACATTACATACGCAGATGGATCATATACTCAAGTTCCTCGAGACTAGACTAGGCATGAATTCTAATTTCGTTTGTCATCTAAATGTTAGGCCTCAGGATTCTGGAAACGATGATGACTATCCGAGCACCGGGGGAATCAGTGGGGTCCAAACACTTGCAAATGTCAATATTTCTGTTTAATTTCGTATATAGTTTATATTTCAATCGGAATGGTACAATTTTTATGTACAATTTTTATATTTAATATATTCAATGAGAAACTTAGAAACTCATTTAATATATTCAATCAGAAATTTTTATGTACAATTTTCTTAATTTACTATTTAATTTTTCATTCTATTTATATTTATAAAATAATTATAAAAAAATATATACAACTTAGACGACGAATTTGTTAATATTTTGTCATCTAACAAGAACATCCAGAAGTTGGAAAAACTTTTTTCGTCTCGAATGGAACTGTTAGACGACGAAATATCAAGATTCGTCGTTTGTTAGAACACTTAGCCGACGAAAACGTTTTCGTCAACTAAGTTAGAATTTCTTCGATGACGATAACGTTTTAGTCGTCTAAGTGAATTAACTTAGACGAAGAAAATATTTCATCATCTAAGAAATTCTACACGATGAAAAATTTCGGCATCTTATTTAGTAAAATTTCGTCGTTAGAAACTTAGGCGATGAAATAGGTTTCGTCGTCTAGATGTGACTTAGCTGATGAATATTTTTTTTCGGTCATCTAAGTACTTACACTACAACACTTAGTCGATTGCACTTTCGTCATCTAAGTACTTAGACGATGAAAACTGGATCTTAGACGACAAAATTGCTTCGCCGTCTAAGTGCTTTTTTCTGGTAGCGTTAGTTGTGTCTTAACTGTACTTCATGCGGGATTGGCACTCAATGAGGTATCATGGGACTCTGGGAGTGGTGAGGCAGCAGCTATTACGAAAGCACAGACAATTCACATGCATTAACTTACTGTCGTCGTTGATTTATGACCCAGGTCGTCTGATTTACTGACAAATGAAGGAATCCAATTCTTGATTATAGAATAATTTTATCAAATCTATGTAGCTTTAAATTTTTGTTGGTTTAAGTATTCTTAATTTTTGTATTAATATATTGATCATTTTCTGAAGAAAAAAATCGTCACTTGCTAATTTTGTGACTCGTAGATATGTACGTTGCCTAACTGTGAAAACAACATTTAATTAACATAATAAATAATGAGAACGAAAGAAAGAATTTGCACTGTGCGCCACGCACCTTCTTTTCTTTTTGTTTGTTTTTGGTCTCATTTAAAAAGAATCCAGGAAAGGTGAGCAATTATAGATGTGAAATTATTATTATTATTATTTTCTTTTCGATTAAGGCATATATTCCATTCTATAAAAATAGATCTGAACAGACCGAACCTTGATGAAACCTAAGTGCTTTAGGTTGATTTGACATATCTTCCTGAAGAATCAAACCTGGCTTACGATCGGACGATATATATATTAGTATGAAATAGTTTGATTTTAGAGGCTGAAACTATTAAATCATTATGTTAACTGATAGTGAAAAATTGGTGTAAATGTTTCCAATGTTGGTCTATAAATTGAGAGAGTATAAGTATGTCATATATGTAGACTATGATAAAGTGACTGTATGGGTTGGATATATCGTTCATAATGTTTTGGAATTCACTGGGAGTGTTTTTGAGCCCAAAAGGCATTACGTTCCATTCATAATGGCCGAATGGTATAGCAAATGTTGTTTCGTATTTGTCTGACTCATGGATTTAGATCTGCTAGAATCTTGATTTTAAATAATATTTGGAGAATATGACAGAGTTTTGTTATATGTTAATAAGATCTCTTTTATTAGGGATTAGATATTTTATCCATTCTAAAATTGTGTTAAGGGGTTTGTAGTTAATGACTAGGCGCAGAGTGCCTCTTTCGAGTTCAGCGTTTTTCTGGACATAGAAAGCAAGACATGACCCTGGGGATTTACTAGGTTGGATGATTTTTTTTGTTAAGCTGATATTCAATTTCTTTTTTACAAAATTTCATCACTTCATGACTCATTTGGGTTGGTCTAGCTTTGGTAAGAATGTTGTTTCCACTGAATTCCTTAGCATAAGGGAGACTAACTATATTTTTTTTATGCCAAAAGGCAGTAGGAATATCAGAACATAATTCTTTGATGATTTTTCTTTCGAAATTTTTAATCTTCTGTTGTAAGGAATTGTTTTGGAATTGAATATCAATTCGTTTGAAATCAATTTCTTCTTTTAAAAAAGTTATTTGTTTGGATTTTGCTTCAATATGATTAAGGGTTTTTGAAATAGCGTCAGATTGGAAAGCTTTTAATGTATGTATTTCTGGATTGGCAAGAAAATTAAACTTGACTGGTTCCTCAAAAGGATAAGTGGTAATACCATCATATTCAGTGGAAAAAGGGTAGATTAAGGTGATGTAAGGGAGTCCCAAAATTACTTTGTCAGTTAAATTTCTTACTAAGATAAACGGTGTCTTGTAGCAGATATTATTTTTGACTAATGTGGGTTTTGGGGATTTCATACTTTATATCCATCTTTGAACCATTGGCTGATTTTAGTGACTCTTTTGTTTTTTCAAAATATTTGGAAGGTATTAACCCTTCTTGAATACAGTTAAGGTCTGCGCTTGAATCTATAAGAGCAATTGTAGTTAATTAGAAATCCTTAATCTTAATTTGTATAGTAGTATACTATTTTTTTAGTTGAATTTGTCGAATGGTATTAATGGTTGCTTGCTTAGATGACTCAATAATTGGATCTTCTTGATTGATATTTTTGTCTAGATGTTGTATTTCCCGAAATCTTTTATCTATTTTTACAATATTTAAATCTTGCTTAATTACTTCATTTTCATGAATGAGTGCTTGATAAGACTTTTTTAATGACTGTATCTGAGTTTTAATTGTTTTTATTTCTTGCTGTAAATCTTGAATGATTATTTCCTTTTTCCATTTTTGGAACTTCTCAAATGTCAAGGTAAGGCAGATTTTTGGTGGTGGTGTGGTAATCATATTTTCTTGTGTGATTAATTTCTTTAATTTTTTTAGATAGTCTGCTTTTAAATCTGTATTATCAATGTTACTAATTAAATCAATTAATAATTCTTCTTGTTCTTCTTGTTTAGAAAGAACATTTATTGTCTTGCAACATGTGTCATTGCAACCGAAAGAAATATCTGGTGAAGAATCATCATTAGATTTGGTTGAAGAAGAGTCATTTTTTGTGATGATATAGTTTGTATATAGTTTGTATTATCTCACTAGCACAATGGGGTGATCCGCCTTTTGAGTACCATAAATGTGGAAACCTATCATTCAATTATTGTGATTACATAGAGGCATGGACAAAGATTTTCCTCCATCAAATAGAAGACTCCAGTCATTCTTGGTTCTTAAAATTTAATAAAAATTTTGACAGACAATTTCCAATATGGTTCCTGCGGTGGTGGGCATCCCATGGTTGTCCATATGGCATCCTTCCCCAACCAATAAAAGAAGCAATCACCCGTTTCCAGACAGTTATGAAATTCTCCAAATATGATATAAATTTCCGAGCCACTCTACATTTTATGGCCAAATATATACTGCCCTGGATTTTCAAGTGGCATTATGAACTTAATGGCCATATAGCATCAAGACACTTATTAGTTAAATGGTGGGACAAATTCAAAATTGACAGAGTTTTATCCCAACTCTTGGAGGAATTCCCAGTCTCTCCTCAACGCCCTATTACTACGAGGTTGTCAGTCATTACAACACCATTTCCACAATAGTCAACCTCACAAGCCAGCAAGTCAACAACACAAGATATGCCTTCATCTTCCAAATCTATCAAGAAGGTCAAATCAGAGTCATCATCCTCCTCATTCAAAGAGAAATCATCCAAGTCATCAAAATCAGTGAAATTAAAAGAGTTAGGTAGACAACTTCTTCAATAAGCCGCTACAATAAATGATTTAGATTCTAAGTCAGAAGGAGATTCAGATAAGGAAGAAGCCTCATCAAAATCCTCCTCATCTTACCAAAGTCAGCAAGCAAAATGAGCTGAATATTATCAAGATGCCCAAGATCCATATGCATGAACAAACAGTATTCACAATCACCACAAAAGTCATCATTATGCAGTCAGTACAGGCAAGTCACTATTCATTATTCATAAATTGACTTTTTACTGTTTACTCACGGGGAAAAGGGACAAAAACAAAGCTAATTAGTGTTGCTTTCTTTCTTTGTCCCCCGTCGTTGTAAAAGAAGATTCTCGCCCCACAATTTGCTCCAAAATTTGCGGCAATTCAGTCCTATATAAGGAGCTCATATCTTTCAGTCATCCTCTAGTCGTGAAGTTAAAATTTTCTCAGTTCCCTCGAGAATAGAGACAGAGTCTCATGTGTTGAGAATGCTCTTGTCTTAGAATAGTTATCCCCCTCCCCTCTAAAGTTTCAGTCAGTATGATATGATAATCATATTCCCAACTTTGTAACCAAACAATTTCTTCAGGGATCCAAAAATGAAGTCCCGATCAACTAGAACCCCCAGAATTTTCTTCAAATCAGAGCCATCTTCCCCTATAAATGAAGAGTCATCTCCAGTCAAGCAAGAACATTCTTCAAGCATTGTCCCCTTTTCTGGACAACTACTAATACCAATTAGTCAAAGATTCAGCACAATCAGGAGTACCCTTGGTCAGGTTCGCTCTAACTACCAGTCATCCTTTGTCAACTAATATGACCCCTTCAAAATAGACTCCCTAATTCAAATTAATTATCAAAAAATTTCCCATATTTTCAACAAGCAAGTTATAACCTTTTTTATGATGAGCCTGCAATAAGTCACTTCAAAAATCCAATGTCCTTTGCAAAAGCATATTTCCTTCATAACTTTCACTTTTCTCCTAGTCACCCTACCCAAACACTAAGATGGTACAAATATATCCTTGTTGAAACTGGATTGATCACCATTAAACCAATTCCTTCTTTTATTGGTTAGGGAATGAGGACATATGGACAACCATGGGATGCCCACCACCGCATGAACCATATTGAAAATTGTTTGTCAAAATTTTTATCAAAGTTTAAGAACCAAGAATGACTGAAGTCTTCTGTTTGATGGAGGAAAATCTTTGTCCATGCCTCCATGTAATCACAATAATTGAATGATAAGTTTCCACATTTATGGTACTCAAAAGGTGGATCGCCCTATTGGGCTAGTGAGATAATACGAACTATGTATAATGAATGATAGAGTGTTCTGGTTAGATTTTTCTGGTCAGGAATGGGTTTAATGGTGACTGATCCAGATTCAACAAGGATATCTTTGTACCATCTTATTGTTTGGGTAGGGTGACTAGGAGAGAAGTGAAAGTTAGGAGGGAAATATACTTTTGCTAAGGACATTGGGTTTTTGAGGTGACTTATTGCAAGCTCAACATAAAATAGGTTATAAATTGCTTGTTGAAAATATGAGGAAGTTTTTCAGTAATTAATTTGAATCGGGGAGTCTATTTTGAAGGGATCATATTGGTTGACTAAGGCTGACTGGAAGTTAAGGAACACCTAACCAAGGGTACTCCCGATTTTTTGTTTTTGTGTGTGTGTGTGTGTGTGTGTGTGTGTGTGTGTGTGTGTGTGTGTGTGTGTGTGTGTGTGTGTGAATCTTATCAAGTGCAAAGTTTCGCATTTAATAGGATATATATATATATATTTTTTTTTTCTTCATATTCTTCGGTCCTCCCTCCCCGGTGGCATGACCTTATTACAAGTTACGATTTTGTTAATCTTCTTTTTGCATTTCGGAAAATTCTTGCATACCCATGGATATGAGATACAATATTTTATGAATATTTTTAGTCATCAATTTTTTTTATAAGTCGAATATTCATTCATGGGAGAAATCAAGTACAATCTTTTCTTATCACCTCCAACAACAAGGTAGATGTTGTATGAAAATTGTGGGATAATGGGTATTGACTAAGGCCCACTTAGCTAATATATGGGCTACATTGTTTGCCTCCCGTTGAATGTGCTCAAAAGAGGAATTCGTGGATTCTGTCAGTGACAACATCCCCACACAAATCTGATCTCTAAATTCCTGGGTCCCGTGTCTAAATCGTGAATAGCCTTGACTAAGATGAGAGAATCCAAGCTATAGTGAACCAGATCCAAACCATGGCCCAAGCCTATTTGACATGCTTCATATGCTGCTACAATTTTCACTGCCAATGGGGAGTATTGGCTCTCAATACGTCTCACAAATCTCATTATAAAATTATCGAACCAATCCCGGACCATCACACTAATGCCACCCCTTGCAGAATGTCTATCAAAGGCTCGATTTATACATATACAATACTGTTCGAAAGGGGGGGGGATTTCCATGTCTGGGGTTGTAGGATAGGTTTTGGAGGTTTTTGATTCACATAGACATAATGTTCATGCCATACCAGGGTATGAAGCCGAACTGCCACGCTAGGAAACTCCTTCTTATTCCAAACTTGATCATTTCTCTTTTTCCAAATGAACCAGATAAAAGTTATCAACTGATTGAAGGCATCATCATATATATGCTTACCATATTCCCGCATCCAGTCTTGGAAATTGGCAATGTGAGTACCAATCCCAGAAGTGATTAATTGAATCAGGGGGTCCATACAATGGCATTCACGGAACAAATGTAGTTCTGTTTCAAGAGCCGCATTGTAAAAAGCACTTTCAGGTGGTACATCTACCATCTGGGATCTTAAGCGGATGTTTAGGGGGAGGTAGCCTCTAAAAGCTTTCCACTTGCACATCTTGGCTGCTTGAGCTGATTGCTGCTTCCAAAGTGTCTTATAGAAAGTAAATTGAGCTGGTTGTATTAGAAGTTCCTGGTTGGGTAATATAATATTGTTTGAAGCCGTTATGTAAGCACTACTAACCTTGAATATGCCTCGTGTTGTATAGTTCCAAATGAATCTATCCTTGCAACTATGTTTTCTCGGGCGTATAAATTTCGTCGGTGCAACATCCTCAGGGTCCAGAAACTTTTTCATCTATGGAACATTCCATGTGCGGTTAGGCAAGATAAACTGAGATACATAGAAAATAGTTGTCAGAGTCCTTAATGGAGAAATCAGTCTGAATTGACCAGGACGGGATAACCAATTATCTTCCCAAACTGTTATAGAGGAACCATCACCTACCTGCCAATGAGCCCCACTGTCCATTACTGGCCTAGCAACTAAAAGGATATGTCATGTCTAGGAAGAAGCACCACTCGTAGTCGCATCCCAAATAGAGCTTGAATGAAAGTATCGAGCAAGATGAATTTGACTAACCAAGGAATTAGGGTTCTGGATTATGCTCCAAAATTGTTTTGCAAACATAGCTAGATTGAATGAATATAGGTTGCAAAATTCCAACCTCCCTTAGTCCTTCGGCCGTCACATGTGTGATATTCTGAATTTTTTTGAAAAGTTACCTATATTTATCGATATTTCTAATTCATTTTACTAAGCACGGTAAATAATATTTATCGACAGTAAAGATCATGAGAATTATGGTTGAATTTTTAATAAAGTGATTATATCGGTTGACTTCAGATGGAAGTCGTAGAATTTGTCAAGACGAGTTTGTCAATGCCCCGAATGTCGAAATCGAAGTTATGACGAGAAAATTTTGGTTAACGAAAGTTTTTCCTAAATTACGGAACCCGAAATACGTAAGTATAAGTAGCATTTGTGTGAATGGAAAGAGAGGATTTTTTTATTTTGGGGCCAGGGACGCGTTGAGTTGCGTTGACCGAGCTCTGGCAACCAAAATCGCTCCCGAGCTCAGCTTCCGCAAGGCACCACCGTCCGGCCACCAAAATAGACAATCTTGGTACCAAAATGATTGGATCGATCCCCTATCTCTTTCCCCTAAAGTTTCCACCTTCAATTTCGTCAGACAAGGCTGAAATTTTGAGATGAAGTATGGTTAAAACCTAGGTTTTGGGTTGATATGTTGCCGGCCGATTTGATCGCCGATGCAGGTTTGATTTGATTCCTCTTGATGTGTGTATTATTTTTTTCAATGAGAGTTGATGTTTATAGGTGAGATTTGGGAGAACCGATGTGATTTTTCGATCGAAAATCACAGTCATGTCGCAGCTGTAGATGCGGCAGTTGATTGTGAGATTAGAGGGGTTTGGTAGCTCACCTCGCCCTGATTAGAACGCGACCCGCCGAGAGGCATATAGTGGCTCAATGACGGAGCTGTGTCGCCGAAGGGATTTCGGCCGAAAACCTTTCGGGTTATATTCTGGCCAGTTGAGTCGAAACTAGAGGTAACCATGGTTAGAGAAAATGCTGGGCTTGATGAGAGGAAGAGATTGAGATATTAATCTTTATCGCCTGTGGTGGTCACTGGTGGTGGCAGCCAGAAAAAAAGTTTATGAAACCAGTCGTGTCATATGTCGTTAGATTCATAACGATGTCATGAGTTTAGTCGTGAGGTTTAATTTACATTTAGATTTCGTTAACCCAGTAGGGCAACGGTGGTGATGCGATTCACCACCAGTGGCGGTGCGGTCGACATAATAACTAGTGTGTCTTACATCTTTACGACTGTACTGTCGTAACAAGTTAGTCAAAAAGGTTTTGGCTTACTTCAATAGAGTTTAATCCAGATTGAATAATTACTGGTTATATATAAATATTTAATTGAATATATGATAATTAAGTAAGGATGGGTCATCACAACATATTATCCTATGTACACTACTGTATTTTCCTCTTATCTGTGGTGTCGCCCTAGAAGAAGTTGGCACACAGCTGTTGCAACTCATCGCATAAAGCTTTTGGTAATAGATAACAATTCATGGCATAATCAGGTAAAGATTTGGCTACTACCTTGATCAGGATTTCACGACTAGCTGCAATGAGGAAGGACCCTTTCCATCCCACAAGTCTGTCCTATACTCTATCCTTGATGTAGACAAAAGTCGTCTTCTTACTACGACCAACATTTGTAGGCAGTCCCAGGTAATCTATACCCAAAATTCTAGCTAGATCTTCTTGACTACCCAATGCAAGGTTCTGGCTAAAGCACACACTGTTTTTACTGTAATTAATAGATTATTCTGAAGCCTCCTCGTATGTTTGTAATATTTCCTTCATTTTATGGCATGCCTGCCCCGATGCATTGGAGAATAGTAGGTTGTCATCAACAAAGAGGAAGTGATAAAGAGTTGGAGCTCACCTAAAAATATTTATCCCTTGAGCTCATTCGCATTATGAGCCCTCCGAATGTAAGATGAGAGACCTGAGGTACATAACAAAAAGAGGTAAGGGAGATGGTGTCCCTTTGCCGTAAACCTCGAGAAGGTGTGAGACACCCTTGGGGGGATCTATTGATAACAACTAAGTACTTAACAGTCATCACACATGTAACGACAATATCCACCCACTATTGAGGAAAGCCCATTTAGAGCATCCTTGCCTTAAGAATGTTCCAATCCAACCTGTCATAAGCCTTATTCTCATCCAGCTTTAGGGCCATTTATCTTAAATCTCCCTATTTGTTGGTCCATAGATAATGAGCAACCTCATTGGCAACCAATTTATTATTTGTGATCAGTTGGCCTGAGATGAAAGCACTCTGACATGGGTCAATAATATGATCTAGGATTGGTTTCAACCTATTTTCCAGGACTTTGGTATATGTTTTGCAATAATATTGCATAAAGATATAGGTTGATAATCAGTAACTTTTGTGGGATTAGGACCCTTTGGAATCAGACATATATGTGTAAAATTAAGTCGTTACAAAAGCTGACTTGAAGTGAGGAATTCCTTCATGGTAGAGATCACGTTAGGACCTACCACTTCCTAGTAATTTTGGTAAAAGAAAGAGCATATGCCATTAGGCCCATGTGCCTTGTGCGAACCCATTTGAAATAGTGCCTCCTTGATCTCATCATCTATATATTTGCCCTGGAGCCGGGTTGTCATGTTCTCCGTGATTACTGGTGACAGTGAGATAAGGATTGGGGGCATTTGTTATAGGGTGACGATGCCTCTGGTAAAATATTTCTCATAGTATCCGACTACCACCAATTCTAGATCTGATATCCTGCCATACGCTCTGATCATCAAACAAGCATTGGATCCAATTCTTCTTTTTCCTATTAGATGTTCGATGATGCAGGTATTTGGTATTCTTATCCCCATTCTACAACCTTGTATTCTTTGATCTCTGTTTCCAGTAAGTGGCTTCTTACTGCAAAAGTATTTCCTGTCTGGCATACAGTTCCTTCCTTTTGGGAATGTCAACAAGATCAAAGGACTTGTTAAGAAATTTCCCCCAACTATTTCTGTATAGACTCCAATTCTTGCTTCTGATTCCCGAATACCTCTTTTGATCAGGCTTTAAGACCCATCCTAGTGTTGGCAACACAGTTTACAAACTGATTCTGCATGTGACCATGAGTTTACCACTACCATGCTTCCTTTACCGCATTTATGCAAGTGTCATCATCAGCCTACATGACCTCAAATCCAAAAAAGTGTTATCGACCCGAAAAACAAATTTCCTTTTCTTCTCTGACAAGGATTAAAACATGAACATGGTCTGAACCAATAGTAAAAGATTGAATACCTATGCCATTTTGAATTGTTGCCGCCAAGCTATCGTGGTCAGACCGCGATCTAGGCGGCATTGAGTGGTGGAGTTGTGCCATGTGAATAGTCAACCCGTACAACCTAAATCTTCTAAAGCATTGTCATTCATAGATTGGATCATATCATTCATCTGCCAATCTAGTCTAACTGCTTTTCCTGACTTCTCTAAAGCTCTTATAATCTCGTCGAGATCACCCACAATGCATTAGTTATCTAAGCCAGCCTGTTGTGATAATAGTTGAAGCATATCCCATGTGTTAATAACATGTAAAAACATAGGGATCACCATAGACTTCTGTAAGCCTCTAGGTCCATCCCGATGTCGTCGACATCCAAATATTAGTGTCCATGAACCACGACAAATGGTCACGGAGGTGGAGATCAATAACATCGGCCCAAAGTAGCATCAAGTCTCCAGCTGAAGTGTCAGAACATGGGACCATTTCCCCTTGCCGAAACCCAAATTAGGATCAGATTTGATCAAAATGAGTTCTTGACTTACACTTTGTTTCTTGAAGAAAAAAGATACATGGTTTCTTCGAAAAAAGAAAAGATCGGAGGGCATCAATCTTGGCGTCGGATCCCGACCCTCGGATGTTCCATGCCAAGATGTCGTAGCTTGCTACCATGGAGGTTAGTAGGCACTCGATGAAGGAGACAAAGAGGATACCGGTATCTGTATTTGATCGGAGAGGAATAGAGCACAACAAGGAGGGAGTCGTCATGAGAATCATGCCTGGCCAAATCCCCTAGGCGATGCTAGGGTTTTCACGTCGTCTCCAAGAAACTCGGAGCCAAGTTTAATTGTCATCTACAGTGTTTGGTACTATTTTTGTGAAAGGTCACTAGCTCTTTGATCATATTTTTAGCCATTGATTTAGTAATAAATTTGTAATAAATCTAACTGTTAAGAATATTTGATCTCTTGTGACAATATTTTTTTCCTTATGTTCTCTAGATCTATAATGTTTCCCTTTTTAATTATTTACCTTTTTACTAATTCATTCAATACAACTAATTTGATTGTGTACAAGTAAAATTAATATACTACTAGATGACATATACTTTTTTCTCTCGTTCACTCTCTGAGAACCATAGGCAGCGATTTTTCCGGTTTATGCTAGTTGTCTTGTTCAACAGCAACCTGGGTTAGGATGGCCTGCCCATGTTGATGCCTTTTGGTTTTTCTACCGGACGGAGATTCAATGGTCATAGTTAGTTCTTGGAAGGGGTTTGATTTGGGTTTTTCAGGTTGAGTCTAGTGATTTTTTGGGTGATCACGGGCGTCACTTGGTTGAGATTTTTTTGGTTTGGGGTTTGCTGTTGGATTTCAAACCAGCACAAGGGATGCTTTTATAGTGTCTCTCTTTAATTAACAGTGTCTATGGCTTAAGGTTTGGATGGCGTGGTCTTGGCGGTGCAGTCTGGGCAGAAGAGTCGTGGAGCGTTAATCAGATGGTAACTTGGAGACGGAGCTCAGAAAGTGTCTTAGCTCTGGTGCGGTGGTCGTGTGTTTCCTAAGGATGGGTAGGGCAAGTTATGGACCTGTGTTAGGCCTCTTCTAGCTGGACTTTATCTATGTTTTCTTTTAGGACTTGGGCATTTGTTTTAAATCTTGCTCTAAGTTTTAGCTAGTCTAATACAATAAGTCTTATCTTTTTAGGATCCTAGGCACTATGGTGTTTCTGTCTTTCACTTGTGTTTATTGTATTCTTGTGATTTAGTTTCGAGGAACTAGCATAGAATACCACAATTAAGTGCCTTGGTGCTTGCCTGTTCATTTTAGTTTGAATTTATATCCTAGTTTATGATAGGGATGATCTTGTCATTAATGGACATTTACCTTACCCTAAAACAAAAAAAAAATTGCATGTACTACTTTGTATGTACTACTTTGGCCGAAAGTTTCTTTAATGGACATTTACCTTACCCTAAAACAAAAAAAAATTGTGTACAAGAAAATACATTAATTCAACACATTAATTTTCCTTCGCCTATAAGGAAATACATTAAGTTTGCTATCCTATCAAAAGAAGTCAAAAAGATTTAATAGGAAGAACGCACCTGAAAGGACCCGACCCTAAATTAATTAGTAATCTAAGATCAAACCCAATCGACTTACCCTAATATACTAGTTTCTGTGAAAATTTTGACATAACTTTGCTTATAAAAGAGGTAACCAAAAACCTGCAAGGAAAACTGACACTCGGCAGGTAAACCCACAAACAATACCGTGGACCACCGATGTCCATCCGCATTTCTCAATATAAGACTGGAATTAAAACTGATACATTATCCATAATTGAAAAACATAACTCCAGTAAATACGGAATCACATACAAAGAAACTCAACTCGACAACTATACGAGTGACGACCTATTCTCAAGAGTCTTAATAAGAAAATACTACTAATCCAATATCCAGAGTGACTTCAATAACATAAGAGACAAACTGACAGTGAGCAAGGGCCTACTCCTGAAGGAATTGACTGGTGGCCTCGACGCCCTCGATGACATCCAGCACCCTCATGATACACACTGCAATCTGGGTAAGTAAAACCGAAAAGTCCAGGAAAAATGCACATAAAATAATAAAAACTGTTAGAGTGAGTGGACAAAAATAATCCAAAAAATATATATAAAATCTACAACATGCCTTTCTATAAATAAAATCTCTAAATCTGGTAGCGAGTCTAAAATACTGAAAATATAGTATGAAAGATACGTCGAGGGGGAACTCCTGACCCTTCTCGAGTATCGTGCTCAAGTGGAGGCAGTGGCTGGGGTTCTCTAGCTAATCTCGAGCCACTAAAGTCGTCCGGTGATTCCTGACACAAAGACGACGTGAATTCCAGGGGGTAAGTGCTGCTACTTCCCTGGAGCCACTCGGGGATCAGTCGAGTAACCAATGCATCGATGCACAACTAACTAAAACAAGCCTCCAAAAATATATACTGAATACTGAAAGCACAAACTAAACTGGAACTGAAAATTAAACTGAATATAATAGTAAATAGACTCACTAATCAACTGTAAAAATAAAGTGTCCACTCAAAGGTTGCCGAGATAAACATAAAGCTGAAACCCTGTCGATCGGCATAATTACTCATCTGATACGCCCGCTAACTCAACATCCTGATAATCGGATTCATACTGAATAGCAAAGATCGTAATCTGGTGAGTAATAACATCGAGAATGCTGAATACTCGAATAACGTATTTTTCTGTTTAATTACTGACTCAACCAAATACTAAATTCAATTCCCTGAAATCCCTCACTTTAAAGAGTCGCAACCACATCTCAAATATCAAATGACTCACAATTGAACGGATAATCAAAGCGTTCTTTAATATTATCGTGAATTAAATTGATAATTGTCTGATTAAATACTCGCTCCAATTTAACAAACTCAAATCCAAATATAAACCTCACCATAGCGTTCGGCACGCGAAAACGAGTGAAACGACATAAAACTTTTTCAAAATTCCACCTCGCCGGAGATCTGCCGCCGGAATTTTCACCAACCCAATATGAACCATTTGAAAAATAGTACTATTTATGACTAGTTAAAATGGTAATGTTTATAATTAGAGGTAAATGTATGTTAGTCATTGGTGCTGTAATCAAGTTCCACTATCAGAAATTCTCACTTAGGCAACGAAACCTTAAATGTTTCGTCACCTAAGTACACTTTAGATGACGAAAAAAAATTCGTCTCCTAAGACAATCTTTCATTATCTAGGTCATAGTTAGGCGACAAAACAAACTTTCTTCATGTAAGAAAATACCTAGGCGACGAAATATACATTTATCTAGGTCATATTTAGAAGAGAGTATTTTGTCGTCTAATGCATACTTTGAGACGATGAAACAATTTTTCATCTTCTAAATACGACATCTCCAATGATTTAATATATTTTCGTCGTCTAAGTACACAATTAAACGACCAATTATTGTTTCATCATTGAAGAGGCTAACTTAGACGACAAAACACTCTCTTCGTCGCCTAAGAAATAACTTAGACAATGAATATAGCTTCATCGTCTAAGTACACACAGACGATGAAACTTTACACTTCGACGATAGAATAATTCGTAGTCTAAGTGAATATAGCTTCTGTTAGCCAAATGTCCCGCCTTGAAATTTTAGACCCGATGACGACGATCCGAATACAGGGGGAATTGGCGGGGTCCAAATTTCCCACCAATGTTAATATTCAGGTTTAGTTTTGTATGTATGTAGTGTATATCGGGTTTATGTAGTGTCGATATTCTGGTTTAGTTTTGTACGTATGTAGTGTATACCGGGGGAACGGTACGGTACAATTTTTCATTATTTACGAATTTTATATTCAATATATATATTCAATGAGTATTTTTTTAAAATTTATTTTTTGATTTTAATTCAATATATATTTCTGAAATAATTTTTTTTTTAAATAACTTGGACCACGAAATCCAACATTTTCATCGTCTAGGTTAATAATACAATAAGACGACGAAGATGATGCTCGACGTCTCAGTGGGAAGTATTCAGGGACGAAATGTTGTTTCATCGTCTAAGTTCTATACACTTAGACAACGAAACTCATCTTCGTCGTCTACATTGTACAACTTAGATGAGAAAATGTTTCTTCGTCCAAGATAGGTTAGATGACGAACAATTTGATCACTTTTTGCAGTAAAACTCCGTCTTCGAATGACCTAGACGAAAAGTGACTACCTAGATGATGAAACCTTGTTGTTTTGTCGCATAAATACTTGGAATACAATACTTAGGCGATGAAACTTTCATCGCCTAGGTACTTAGGCGACGAAAAAGCCTTCTTAAGTGCGAATTCTGGTAGCTATTGTTCTCCATTCGGTAATCAAGACTGCTTATTTGATAAAAAAAAATTAATTATGATATTTACATATTTGATCATATAATTACCACAACTATAATAATTTTCATCATTTTCTACTATGATCCCGTGTAATTTGTTATAATTCTTTCAATTATTACATGTTTATGGAATGTGTTATATAGGAGATAAAGATGTAGTGATTAATATGATAATTTTTTTTAAAGGATAAAAAATTATTTTTAAAATGGCAGGTATCATGTGATTGGGAAATTTATTTAAAATAACAATAAAAAGGGTACAGGGTACCCATGAATACCTAAGAACGTCCCGTTGTATTTCTCTAATTTGATGAATATATCTCTGCCTATGTCATAGTAAATCACTTCACAACAGAGGTCTTAAAAAGCTTATGGCCCAAGAGAATGTGGTGGCGTGGCACTCGATGGAGCTCACTCGGTGTGATTGTTGGTAAGAAGAGCGCAATTAAGGTTGAAGTGGAGTTTCTACAGATGTCCAGAAAGCGAGGGAAGTTGCAACTTCATTCAAACCTCGCCAAGTGCACCCATTCACTACTTTATCACCCTCAGCCTCCCCCGCGCCCCCCCCCCCCCCCCCCCAGCTTACCATATACTAATGCATGTGCTTCGATCTCTTCCTCACTTTCACTTGCTCTTTACTCCACTTAAGCTTTCTCTTCCGGCCTCTTTGTTTCACCTCTCCCTTTCGCTCGCTATACTCTTCTAGCTCCTTTGATTTTGCCCTAATTAAGCTTCGACAATGCGGGAGAGGATTCAGGACAAACTGGCCGCTCACTGCAATGAACTGGTGACGCAGCGGAGTATATAGGTTATCAAGCGATTAATCTAGAAAGAACCAAGATAAACTGGAATACACCAGATTTTGAGAAAAGTTCTCGATTTTGATTAATAATATGAAAGATGCGTCCAGCAGCCACAAAGATGCGCTTAAATACCGAAACAAAACCCTAGGGCGAAAATAAGCGGGCCCACGGGCCGAATAAAAATAAAACTAAAAATAAATAAAATCCTAAAAGGGTCCAAAAACACAAAAATGCGTTTTTCGAGGCCGAAAAGACCCCAGATTGAAAAACGGAGCATAGTCCCCATCGAGCTATGCTCCATAGGGACCCATTTTATTTCGACGTTCCCTTTCCGGAAAGGTATTATGCGCCCAAATCGGACACCGTTTGTCAGACCTGCAGTTTGCCGGTTTTACCTTTCCGACGAGCGAGCTCTTCTTCAATCTTCAATGCCATATGTTCTACATCAACTGGTCTCACTTCTCTCCAGGTCTCTATTTCTTTAATTCTTTGTACATATAAATGGTGCTGCATGTTCATGAAACTTGAAGTGTTAGGATTGCATGTCCCAGATCTTGAATGTTTTAGTCTGATCGGGTGGTTGTGTTGTGTTTGGAAGGTACGTTGCTCGAGGAAATGGAATACTACAACTTCATCAGATAATCGACGAGCTGGAAAAGGTGATTGAAGAAGATGAGAAGATGAAGAAGCTCAAGGATAGCCCCTTCAGCAAAGTCTTGCAGTCTGCACAGGTCCATTAATTAATTATATCTATTCGCCACGTCTTATTGATGTAATGTTTCCCATTGTGTTTCATTTGAGGATGTTATGAGGTAAATGTAATTTACTGTTTGTTAAACAGGATATATGTTTCCCATTGTGTTTCATTTGAGGATGTTATGAGGCAAACAGGATATATGTTTCATCTGAAGCTTGGGTATTGAAATGTTAGTATATATGTTGCTCTGCATTTGCATTGCATGTCGATGTGTATGTTGACTATATATATGCGTAATTAGAACTGACTTGAAATGTTTGGGGTGTTTTTCCATATCCTAAGAAAATATTGATGTTTTTTCTGCACCTCTGATCTTCATGGCTTGTGAATTGTAATTCATGTAAAATTTTGATATATCTGAGGAACAGGTGACAATGAATCAGCTGGCTCAGATTAGTTTATTTTTTTTCTTCATTTTTTCTGATACGTACCATAGTCGACTGATATTTTCACATCAAGTGATTTGT
Source organism: Geum urbanum (assembly GCA_946800695.1). NCBI lineage: Eukaryota > Viridiplantae > Streptophyta > Magnoliopsida > Rosales > Rosaceae > Geum > Geum urbanum. The sequence continues at coordinate 46,863,283 of OX327003.1, read as the reverse complement.
CACTTTAGTGAGAAGTTCATACAAAAGTGGTCAAGGATTTTGTGGAATCAATCAAATAGACAAAATGCAGTAGAACAGTGTTTCCTTGGGTTTTGTTTTGTGTAGCATTGATTTCTACTTTCCAAGGTGCTGATTTATTGTTCATTTATCATTGCTAGAGAAAATAACGTGGTAAACCGGCAATTCCATAATTGACAAGCTCTATTTATATTTCACAAATGTTGTCTCATAGGTTATATGCAAATGTATGTTCTGTCACATTTTGATCAGCGTACTCGATGGTTATTCAGATATCATGCTTTGCTTTAACATATCCCTTAAACCAAGTCGAGATGCATCAAGTTATGTGTTTCACAAAGCGTTCAATGGAGGGTAAAGTTGACAAAATTGCTCTTTTTTTTTGGTATTCTGAATTCATTCTTATTTGTCATTTTAGGAAGCAATTGTTCTGGCCCCCTTTGTTACACTTGCACTTCGTCCAAGAACCGGTGTATGGGAATATGTTCGTGTCAATGTGCATGAACTCAGCGTGGATCATTTAAGTGTTGCAGAGTATCTTCAGTTCAAAGAAGAACTTCTTGATGGAGAGTAAGGAATTTCAATGCAAATATTTGCTATGGAGTTTTCTATGATATTCTGAATATCTGTCTTATCTGTTCTAGACTTCTAGCAGACTAGAAATACTGAATTAGGACAAAGCATTATAATGTACGTACTCTATCATTCCTTATCCACCAATGCAATTTAAATTTGAGGTGATTTTTCTAGATCGAATGAAACTTATGTGCTTGAACTTGATTTGGAGCCATTTAATGCAAAGTTCCCGGCCATCTCGTTCATCATCCATCGGGAATGGGGTTCAATTCCTTAACTGTCACTTATCTTCAATTATGTTTCACAAAAAAGAAAGCTTGGAGCCTCTTCTTGATTTCCTTCGTACGCATAAACATGATGGCATAAACATGATGGCCGTGCAAGTTAAAAAAGATGGAATTTGCTGCAGATGCATTCTCTTCAGGTATATATGATGATCATTGTTCCATATATGGACTGAATGATAGTAGCTATGCAATCTTGTATAGGCAATGATGCTGAACGACCAAATCCAGAACATACCCAAGCTTCAGTCTGCTTTAGCAAAGGCAGAGGAATATGTCACTAAGTTCATACCACTGACACCATACTCTGAGTTTGAATTTGAGTAAGCAACTCATCTATTTTTTAATAACTTGATGTATGGTAACTTGATTGGAGGAGTGACTTGACTGCTTTAGACATTACCTTAATCGTCTTTAGTCTAATGTAGGCTACAAGGAATGGGACACAGCAGGACGGGTGTCGGAGATGGTGCATCTTCTCTTGGAAATTCTTCAGGCTCCAGATCATTCTACCCTTGAAACATTTCTTGGCAGGATTCCTATGGTGTTCAATGTTGTCATAGTGTCTCCACATGGCTACTTCAGCCAAGCAAATGTATTGGGTTTGCCCGACACCGGTGGGCAGGTATTGCTTGCTTTTCATTATGCCATGCTGATGTGTTTACGTATGCTCCTTTTATAGTTAATGCTTCATATGATTATTATGATATTAGCTGGCACATTTGGCCGATTTCTACCCAGATTGGCATTTAATTCACGATAAAAATATATCTGGTACTTAATAAATATTTTGTCCTAAATTCATTGAACATTTATATTGCTTCTCACTAATGACAGGTTGTTTATATACTGGATCAAGTGCGCGCCCTAGAGAGTGAGATGCTTCTTCGAATACAGAAGCAAGGACTGGATGTTATTCCAAAAATTCTGATTGTAAGTGCACTCAAGTCAATATTAACACAAGTATTTTTTATTTATGTGATGACCTTTTTATTCGATGCATGATGGCTCAAGGTTACTCGACTGCTACCTGATGCTAAAGGAACAACATGCAATCAGAGATTGGAAAGGGCCAGTGGTACGGAACACACACATATCTTGCGCGTACCTTTTAGGACTAAGAATGGAAATTTGCGAAAATGGATTTCAAGGTTCGATGTCTGGCCTTACTTGGAGACCTTTGCAGAGGTTAGCAGTCAAGCTGAAAGGGGATTCTGTCAACTTTACCATGCATGTATTTGGGGTTGTAATACTTTACTCGGACACAATTTAGTGTTATATTTTCTTCTGGCTATTTATAGGACGCATCAAATGAAATCGCTGCTGAGCTACAGGGTGTTCCAGATCTGATCATTGGAAACTACAGTGATGGAAATCTTGTTGCAACTTTGTTATCTCATAAACTAGGAATCACACAGGTGACTTTAAGATCCATTATTTTGTGAAATATAAAGCAATTGGAACAACAGTGGCAATGTACTGCTTTTAATATACTAATAATGACTTCTTCGTGCAGTGCAACATTGCTTATGCATTAGAGAAGACTAAGTACCCGGATTCTGATATATATTGGAAAACCTATGAGGAGAAGTACCATTTCTCAAGCCAATTCACTGCTGATCTCATTGCAATGAACAATGCAGATTTTATAATCACCAGTACATACCAAGAGATTGCTGGAAGGTTAGATTACTTGTCTAGTTTTCTTACGCCTGAATTCATTATATAGAATCTTTCTCCAATTTCTTAGGAGTGATGTTGTATATGCAGTTCACCTAGTAGTGCCCCCCTTTTACGTATGAGGGCATATTTATGATTTTATGATACATATTAGAATAATTACCTGTCACAACTATATGAGCAGCACATGCCACATTGTTCTAATGCCTCAAAAATTTTAAAATATTGGTGTTAAAGCGTATCATCTGTTTTCTTTTTACTCAGTCAGAACAATGTTGGACAGTATGAGAGCCACACAGCTTTCACTCTTCCAGGGCTATATCGAGTTGTTCATGGGATTGATGTTTTCGATCCCAAGTTTAATATTGTTTCCCCAGGAGCAGCTATGTGCATATACTTTCCTTATACTGAAAGGGAAAAAAGACTTACAGCACTACATGGCTCTATTGAAGAACTCATATACGGAACTGAGCAGAATGATGATCATATGTGAGTTATCTTTGAGTTTTACTTACTATAGGTCTATAGTAGCTCTCTGTCAGATTTTAGTGTCCTCTTTGTCGAGTGTTACCATATACTCCATTTTCCTGGTACGATTCTGATACCTTGTCAATGCTGATGCAGTGGGTTCTTGGATGATCGATCAAAACCTATCGTGTTTTCCTTGGCAAGACTTGATGGAGTGAAAAATTTGACTGGTCTTATTGAGTGCTATGGTAAGAGCACCAAACTAAGAGAAATGGAAAATCTTGTTGTGGTTGGTGGTTACATGGACCCCAAGAACTCTAGGGACAGAGAAGAAATGAAAGAGATCGAAAAGATGCATGAGATCATTAAGGGGTACAACTTGAATGGCCAATTAAGGGGTACAACTTGAATGGCCAATTAAGGGGTACAACTTGAATGGCCAATTTCAATGGATAGCAGCCCAAATGAACCGTGCCCGTAATGGTGAGCTTTACCGCTACATTGCAGACACAAGAGGTGTCTTTGTGCAGGTATATGGTTAAAACTTAAAAATTGTGATGCTTTATCATGTTGTTAAGATTCCATGCTTAACTTATCCTCTTACCTCTTGCAGCCTGCCTTATATGAAGCTTTTGGCCTCACAGTTGTGGAATCCATGACTTGTGGTCTTTTTACTTTTTCTACTTGCCATGGTGGTCCTGCCGAGATCATTGAGCACAGTTTCTCAGTGTTTCATATTGATCCTTATCACCCTGACCAAGTGGCTGAAATTCTGATAGACTTCTTTGGTCAGTGCCAAAAGGATCCTAGCCAGTGGGAAAAGATATCTGAAGCTGGACTTAAGCGAATTTATGAAAGGTATGATACTTCTTGGCAGACATTCTGCAGAGAGCCAATCCTGGACAATTTCTGTCAACCTGAGTGTAATTATTTTCTGAGTTCATTTGCATAGGTACACATGGAAGATATATTCTGAGAGGCTGCTCACATTAGCTGGGGTCTATGGCTTCTGGAAGCATGTCTCCAAGCTTGAGAGGCGAGAGGCTAGGCGATATCTGGATATGTTTTATATTCTTAAGTACTGAAATTTGGTAAGTACCTTGTCCTCCTTGAAAAGTAGGAAATTAGTCATCAAAGAAAGTGCAATTGAAATCCTTGGCCTTTTGAATTTGAGTATACGTGTTCATGATGTGTTCATGATCAACCTTGCTTATGTTGATGTCATAACTATCGTGTTTCAGGTTAAGAACATTCCTCTGGCTGTTGATGAACAGCGGTGAAGTATGAATCAAATGTAGAATGTCAAAGAAGCTATCTGCTCGGGACCACTTAAGTATCCACAAGCTGCCTGTTGTTGATCTTGCTTAATTGCTATGTGCAGAACCATGTCATATTTTCTTCCTGTTCTTGTTAACTTTTAAGCACATTTTGTAGTTCCTTATCAATGTTTCTGTTCTAGAATCCTGAACTGCATGCTGATCTACAAGCAATAATTAAGTCTCTGTTTGTGAGTTTTATAGACTAGTAATTTCCGTACAGGTGTCTTCGTACAAGTGTCTCTGACCATGCATGGCCCAGCTAATACCTTCCAGATTAAGTTGAGGGTCAATTTTTTTTGGAGAAAGTGATCATCTTTCTCTGGATCATCACAGATGCCTTATGAGGAAGTCACAGCTTTGGGACCTACTCTCTCAAGCTATACAGTATATATTATACTCAGGGTGACAAGTTCATATATAGTGAGTGCATCACGAACCAGGAGAAGCCAAGCAAAATGCAAGGCCATTTACCTCCATCCTCTTCAGAATTCCCATTTCTCTTTGACCATCTTGTTATCATGTTTCAGGTATGAAACTTGGGATTGATTACAAAAAACCACCTGAACTGTGTGGTCATTTTTATTTTGATATCTAAGTATTAAAAATTTGTATTCTGATATCTCACATTATCTCCGTATAACAAATTAGTACTTTCGTCCCTGTAACTCAATTTATTGTTGGCGTGGTGCTTTTTTGCCCAGGCTGAGTTAGCTCCCACTATAGCCCGAGGGCACTTTCGTCATTGTTCTCACATCTATTCGTCTCACTACAAGAAAATGAGTCATCACCGGCGAGATTCCGGCCAACAAGGCCGGCGACCGGAAAAGTCGCCGGTAATGTCCATCATTACCGGCGACTTACTCCGTCGCCGGTAATGTTGCCGGAATCTCGCCGGTAATGTGGCCTAGACATTGCCGGCGACTCCAACCGTCGCCGGCAATGTCTAGGCACACATTACCGGCGAGATTCCGGCCGGAAAATCGCCGGTAATGTGCCCTAGACATTACCGGCGACTCCAACCGTCGCCGGCAATGTCTAGGGCACATTACCGGCGATTTTCCGGCCGGAATCTCGCCGGAAATGTGCCCTAGACATTGCCGGCGACGGTTGGAGTCGCCGGTAATGTCTAGGGCACATTTCCGGCGAGATTCCGGCGTAAAGTCGCCGGTAATGTGTTCATTTCCGGCGACTTACTCCGTCGCCGACAATGTGTCTTATATTAGATGCCGGATCGGGCAGCTCGATCATTCAATCATTTTGAGCGAAAAAAATCCAGAGAAATCGAAAGAAGGAAAACGTACGCTCTGAAATCGATCATTATTCGGTATATTGTCAAAATTAAGGCGGGCGTCGAAAACTCGATCAGTCGGGAAGCTATTTATATAGGTACGTAGGTGTATATATACGTATATGTGGTATATATATATGTGTGTGTGTGTGTGTGTTGATCAAATCCAATTCGTGAGATATATATATATATATATATATATGAAATGTTGTTGATGTACGGTCACCGAAACGAGAAAACAGCTTGTAGTTAATCTTGTGTCTGAATCAATGACTGGTATTATCGTATTGTTATCGGAGCCAGACTTAACAGAGATTAGATCGATATATCATTGAGTACTATCATCGAGTACTGAATACGTACTATCATCGAGTACTGAATCGAATTCAGAGATTAGATCGATATATATACATATGCATGTGTTGATTTAATTAGAGTTGAATTGAGAGATCACGTCGATTATTAGTAGTGAATGTGTGTGTATATATATAATTAATACGTAAAATTGTTAGAATTTTCAGGATGGACAAGAGTTGGATGAGCCTCGAAAGATGGGATGTCAGATATCACGAGGGAATTAGGAGTTTTGTGGATTTTGTGAAGGCTAATTGTGGAGACACTACACTTCATTATTGCCCGTGTAAAGAATGTAAGTGTTTCAGCGATCGATTTCGATTTCCCATTGATAAAGTGCAGAGGCACCTGAGTAAATACGGGTTTTGGGATAAGTACACTTGTTGGATTTATCACGGTGAAACATCGGTAGCGGGTCCGCATGATCATGGACAATTTGGTGAGAGGGCCAGTCCACGCTATGATTATGGACATTTTGCTGAGAGGGGCAGTTCATCCTATGATCCAACATCGATGTTAATCAATGATATGTTTCCTCACGAGAGCGGTGTATTTGCTGATGAAGCACCAAATGTCCCTCCCGTCGTTGAGGGTTTCCCCCATATCGAGCCAGTCGAACCATTACCTGGAGGTCATGCCAACACAAGCGGTATGGACAAGTACAACAACCTGATTGCATTGCAACAGACTCCGTTGTACGACGGTTGTAGTAAGACTGTTCTTGAAAGTGTGATGGGAGTGATGCAGCTAAAAATGGAGAACAAAATGTCTGTCAAAGCTGTTGATTCTTGGTTGAAGTGGACTGCTTCGCTACTGCCACCCGGTCATCGTCTTCCTACCACTCATCATAAGGTGCGACATATCCTGAAAGATCTTGGGCTTTCCTACATCAAAATCCATGCATGCAGATATGATTGTATTCTCTTCTGGGGAAAAGATCTCGAAGACCTTGAAGCCTGCCCGGTATGTTTTACAGAAAGGTATAAGTTGACTCCTGCAGGCAACAAGAAAGCTGTGAAGATACTTCGATATTTCCCGCTTATTGATAGGCTGGAGCGGTTGTTCATGTGTGCTTTCACGACCGAGGCAATGAGATGGTGGGCTGAGAGGAACTTGCCTGACGATGACACCCTTATACACCCTTCCGACGGAGAGGCTTGGAAGCACATGGTCAGGGAGTTTGATCATTTTGCAGCAGAGGTCCGAAATGTTTGGCTAGGGCTCTCATCTGACGGATTCAACCCTTTTGGCAACATGAGTCTTCAATACAGTATATGGCCAGTTATTTTGGTACCGTACAACCTTCCACCATGGATGTGCATGAAGAAGGAATACAATATGCTCACTCTGTTAATTCCGGGCCCGGGTTATCCAGGAAAGTGTCTCGATGTGTATTTGAGGCCTTTGATTGAGGAGCTTAAGTACCTGAGTGAGTGTGGCCACCCCACTTACGATAGGTTCAAAAAGGAGATGTTCCAGATGCATGCCATGCTTGTTGGCACCATCAGTGATTTTCCTGCCCGCGGTATGTTGTCGTTACTGCGGGCATGCCATGCCATGCCATGGTAGTACAGGGAAGCTTGCCAAAGTCGTACAAGTTGGATGGAAATGAGGTAGCCATTGCCCACTGGTCGGTACTGATTAACTGTCAAGAAGTACAATATTGGAAAAACTATCATCTTCACTGCCCTGCTATTGCCGGAAATGTTGATTACCACAACAAGACGTTTGCAAACTACTTTGGTCAATGGGTAAGTATATGTGTATATGTCTATTTTTATATATATATCCTTACATAGCATGTATGTATGTACGTGCTTTTGTGGTTTCAAGATGACATAATTTCTTCTGTACGTATTAATATATGGACGTTTTCAGATGAACCATGTAGCAGATGATGGTTGCCCAGAGTGGTCAAACGAATTGAGGGTCCTGGCGATGAAACCGATAGCTTCAAAAGTTTACTCGATGTGTCAGGTCAATGGCGTGAAATTTATATGTGAAAATCGAGACGACCGACTGAAAACACAGAATTGTGGGGTGATGGTCCATGGTGGGCAGGATGGCGTTGACTATTACGGTGTCCTTCATTCAGTTGTTGAACTAATTTATGGGAACCGCATGAAAGTGCACTTGTTCAAATGTAGATGGTTTGATACTAGCCCGGAGAACACAAGGACCGATCAGTACGGAACATTTTCGGTGAATACTGCTACTACCTGGTATGAAGATGACCCTTTCGTTCTTGCCTCATCAGTAAAACAAGTGTTTTACCTGGACGATCTTCTTAACAAAGTCCCGTGGAAGGTGGTTAACCATGTTGCTCATAGAAACATATACAGTGCTGCCACACTTGGTGATACCGCAGATGATGAGGAAGTTACTGCATACCAAGAGCCGAACGCTTTTGACATTCCGGAATCATCTACGATTCGCCTTAATAATGTGAGATCTGGGAGTGTGGTTCGAATTACTGGAGCAGAACTTCTCGATGTTAATCTATATGAAGTTGACGCTGATTCAGATGACGAGGAGCGGCACATATTGCCAGAGGTTACCTATGAAACCGAGTCAGACTCAAGTGATGAAGATGATTACGATTATCATCCTTAGTACGTTGGAAATTGTAGTCGGAAAATGTGCATAGCTGGAAATGGTACGTACGTATACGGAAAATGTAGTCGTTAATCGTACGTATACGAAAATTGATAATCGAAAATGTAGTCGAAAAATGTAGTCGTTAATCGTACGTATACGGAAATTGATAATCGAAATTGTAGTCGGAAAATGTAGCCGGATATCGTAGACGGAAAATGTAGTCGTTAATCGTACGTATACGGAAATCATTAATCGTACGTATACGGAAATCATAGTCGTTAATCGTACGTATACGGAAATCGTAGTCGTTAATCGTACGTATACGGAAATCATTAATCGTTAATCGGACGTATACGGAAAATGTAGTCGTTAATCGGACGTATACGGAAAATGTAGTCGTTAATCGTACGTATACGGAAATCATTAATCGAAAATGTAGACGGAAAATGTAGTCATTAATCGTACGTATACGGAAATTGATAATCGAAATTGTAGTCGGAAAATGTAGTCGTTAATCGTACGTATACGGAAAATGTAGTCGTTAATCGGACGTATACGGAAAATGTAGTCGTTAATCGTACGTATACGGAAATCATTAATCGAAAATGTAGACGGAAAATGTAGTCATTAATCGTACGTATACGGAAATTGATAATCGAAATTGTAGTCGGAAAATGTAGTCGTTAATCGTACGTATACGGAAAATGTAGTCGTTAATCGGACGTATACGGAAAATGTAGTCGTTAATCGTACGTATACGGAAATCATTAATCGAAAATGTAGACGGAAAATGTAGTCATTAATCGTACGTATACGGAAATTGATAATCGAAATTGTAGTCGGAAAATGTAGCCGGAAATCGTAGACGGAAAATGTAGTCGTTAATCGGACGTATACGGAAAATGTAGTCGTTAATCATACGTATACGGAAATCGTAGTCGTTAATCGTAGTCGTTAATCGTACGTATACGGAAAATGTAGTCGTTAATCGGACGTATACGGAAAATGTAGTCGTTAATCGGACGTATACGGAAAATGTAGTCGTTAATCGTACGTATACGGAAATCATTAATCGAAAATGTAGACGGAAAATGTAGTCATTAATCGTACGGATACGGAAATTGATAATCGAAAATGTAGTCGGAAAATGTAGCCGGAAATCGTAGACGGAAAATGTTGTCGGATATTCTTCGGGAAATAATGACATTACCAACGAGTTGACTCGTCGTTGGTAATGACATTACCAACGAGTTATAAGCAACTCGTTGGTAATGACATTACCCACGAGTTAACTCGTCGTTGGTAATGTCATTACCAACGAGTTGCTTATAACTCGTTGGTAATGTCATTACCAACGAGTTAACTCGTTGGTAATGTCATTACCAACGAGTTGAAGTCGTTGGTAATGACATTACCAACGAGTTATAAGCAACTCGCCGGTAATGTCTTCTGGTTTGTGATTTTATCCAGCCCGAGCCTTTCATTTCTCCTCCTCTCCCTCTCCTCCTCCTCTCCCTCTCCTCTCCCTCTCCTCCTCCCAAATCGGTCCGGTGAGTGTCCTCCTCCTCCTCTCCCACTCCTCCTCCTTATCCTCTACTCCTCCTCTCCCTCTCCTCCTCTCCACCGATCCCCTCTCCTCTCCTCCTCCGAAAATCTCCTCCTCCCCTCCTCCCCTCCTCCCCTCCTCTCCTCCCCTCACCATTGTAGGTGGAAGAAAATGGCAGGTCCGATCCTCTCTCTCTCCCTCTCTCTCTCTCTCTCAATTTTTAATTATTTTTTTGCATGTGTATGTGTATGTGTATGTGTATGTGTATGTGTATGTGTATGTGTATGTGTATGTGTATGTGTAAATTAATTAGGGTGCTAAGTTGGAAATTAGGGTGATAAGATCTAAATTAGCATGTATGTATATATGTGATGTATATATATATTTAGGTATGTGAATATGAAGTGATGTATATATATATGTGAAAATTATGTATAAATGTGGTTTGGATGAATATGTGATGTATATATATATACGGAAATTAAACCTAATTAAGATGCATGATATATATATGTGTGAAAAATGTGGAAAATTAATTAGGGTTTGTGATTTGGATGAATATGTGATGGATAAATTTAATTAAGATGCATGATGTATATATATATACACATCGAATATGTATAGTCGTTAATTTAGGTGATATAGTTGTTAATTAATCGTATAAATGAAGGTGGAAATCGGGATCGGGACGGTTTGGAACCGGAACGGTTTGGAACCGGAACGGTTTGGAACCGGAACTTATTGTAACTGGAACCGTTATGTTACAAACGGTTCCGGTTACAAACAGTTCCGGTTTCAAACGGTTCCGGTTCCACACCGTTCCGGTTCCGATTTGTTATAGAACCGGAACGGTGTGGAACCGAAACTGTTTGTAACCGGAACCGTTATGTTACAAACGGTTCCGGTTACAAACAGTTCCGGTTTCAAACGGTTCCGATTCCACACCGTTCCGGTTCCGATTTGTTATAGAACCGGAACGGTTTGGAACCGGAACTGTTTGTAACCGGAACCGTTATGTTACAAACGGTTCCGGTTACAAACAGTTTCGGTTTCAAACGGTTCCGGTTCCACACCGTTCAAACGGTTCCGATTTGTTATTGAACCGAATCCATGACTATTACGATGTCCAGGAGGTTTTGCGGCTAATTGGCTTCGGAGAGGTTCCCGAAATAGTGGAGGGAACAGTAGTCAAGCTTCCTCCTCGGCCGCAGTTAGCAACACGCCCAGTGGGCCAATGATGACTGCTCGCACGAGAGCCTTGCTAGAGGCGCGAGCTGAGGAGGAAGCTGCACGATCAAGAGCCGTCGAACCGGAATTCGAGGCTCGAGCCTCAGTCTCTAGACGCTCAATCAGCAGACGTCCCTCCGGTGGCAGAGCCTCAGACGAGCGACAGTCAACGGGGGCATCAGAAACTCCCTCAATCCGAATGCCCCATATTCGGATGGTGCCTACTCCCGTTTCACGGGAATCATCTGAGGCACATGGTGGTGCTGGCGCCTCATCGTCCAGGCCTCGTCTATCTCCGCCGTCCGGTCTCTTCCTACCCGACGAGATTCCTGTCATCCCTGAATTCGATGATAGGGGGATGCCTGTTTATATTGAAGGACGGCCGGATTTCCTGACCGTGGAGGAAGCGTATAACTTCCTCCCGTTCGACCCCGTGTATCTTTGGAGTGTGAGGTGCACCAACCAACAAACGGACGATGCAGGTAAATTTTATTTAACATCAGATTGATTACTTAATTATTACTTAAGACTTGCGATTGGTTCAATTAATGATATCAATTTGTTGACATTGTTTTATTAGGCAATTTCGTTAATGGGACTGGAAAACGGAAAGGGGCTAGAGGCACCTGCACCGGGAAGAGACTTGAGCAGGCCACCGGCGGAAGGAAAACGCCCATAAGGGCCAATGAGGATGGCGAGGTGATCGAGGCATTCGACACCACGCGCAAATATGTCAGCATGGCCGGTGCGATCGTGCGGGACAAGGTCCCAATGCTTTGGCCAGATTGGGAATCTGTGCCTATCTACGTGAAGATGCAAGTGCATAATGCACTCAGTGTGAGTAAAATCGTATTTTCATTACGTAAATTTTACATTTATTAATTAAGTCCACTTAAATATATAATTTTACCTTTTATATATTCATATTGCAGGTGTGGTTTGACGTGGATGAAGTTCTTATTCACACGTGGGTAGAGCGTCAACTACATAATCGGTGATGTGCTTCCACTTATTTGAATATATATCGAGTTAGATTTTTGTTTATCAACTGTTTTAATATCTCTAACTTTTTTTCCTTGTTTTAATATAGGTATAAAGAGTGGAAGAACGAGCTTTCTTCCCATTACACTGTATACAAGGAGCTAGGCCGAGGTTCTACTCCTAGCGAATTCCGGTTTAGGGAGTACGAGTGGCTGTGGCTGATAGCCCACTTCGAGCACCCCAAAGCTCAGGTATGCATCCTTAATATATCTTACAAGCCTAATGTATCGTATCAGATTGAAATAGTTAGTTACTAATTTTTTTCCATATGTTTATCAAACAAGGCGATTTCGAAGACGAACCGGGCGAATAGATTGAAAAACACCAGGGCCCATCATGCAGGTTCACTCAACTACATGGGTTGGTCGACTAAGGCGCAGCAACAACAAGAAGTGAACCCCTTGGTGTATATTCATCAGAAGTTCTATCCGCAATGCCCTGAAGAAGCGGTAAGTCTTTCGCCTCTCCATGTGTTAATAAAACTATTTTTCGATATTAATAGATGTTGTTAGTTAATACGTTGTTCATTTTCGCTTTTCAATTAGGCGAGAGTGGAGGAGGCGACGACAGAAGTGACCATGAGTATAGCTCGGACTAACCATCCTGACTGCTCCGAGGAAGAAGTCACCCAGTATGCCTCTCAGATCGATCCGCTTGATCCCCCGATAGCGGCTCAGATCATGGCAAAAGCGTGCGGGACTGGAAAGAATACCTACTACTGTAGGGGAATGGGCTCGGCGGGCGAAGGAGTATTGAAAACCACTTCACAATACTCTACCGGGTCAAGAAGTTCAACTTCTAGTCGTAACCTCGCAGCGGAGCTTCATAGGACGCAGAGGGAGTTGGAGGAGCAAAAGAGGCAGATGGCCGAGTACCAAATGCAGCAGACACAGGTGCAGGCTCAGATGTACACATGGATGCGGACGATGTACGAGGCTCAGACTACCGGACAACCGTTCCCCACACCTCCCCCAGACCCGGTCCCTCCGTTCCCTAGCTATCCACCACCACCACCGCACCAGTCAACGCCAGAGCAAGACCAAGGTAGCCACCGGAATTCAAATGAGTACTTTGATTACTTCGACCCTGACCCGCAAGTTCCTCGACCCTGACCTGTAGTTGTAGTTAATTTTCGTATCGTCGTTGCTATTTGTACTGTACGTTGGACATTTATGTGTACTGTTGAACTTGTATGATTGTACGGTTTATGTCTTTCAATGCAGGTTCTGGAATTGGGCCCAATCCAGAACCGCGTTTTTTTTCTGACATTGCCGGCGACATGGACCTCAGTCGCCGGCAATGTCACAAATTCCGGCCACGGCGGCGGAACCATTGCCGGCGACGGTGTCGCCGGCAATGTCGGAGACATTGCCGGCGACTCAAGTCGCCGGTGATGTCTCCGACATTGCCGGCGACACCGTTTCCCGTCGCCGGCAATGTTAACACCGGCGGGAGATTTCCGGCGACGTCATTGCCGGCGACTCGTCGCCGGGAATGACATTTCCGGCGAAAAAAATAGACAAGGCCGGCGACCTCCCGTCGCCGGTAATGTCTCCTTTTCTTGTAGTGTCTTTTCGTTTTCTGCATAACTATTTTAAAGTCTTCTATTCATCTCTCTCATACAATTCTGTTCATTTTCTTTCTCTCGTTAATTTATTTGCACAAACACAACTAAAGTGAGAAATTGATCATTTTATTATAAGCACACAGAAACCCTTCAAATTATGAATCGTTCTCATGTTTGAATTAAAGTATCTAATGGGCAATCAGGGTGGTTTGAAGGAAATCATGCAACCTTACTTAGATTGGACCACTCGAATTGAATTGATGCACTACCACATAGTTCAAAGGAGAACCCAGAATTATCAAACCCAACTAAATTTACCAAGAAAATAAACTATTATAGATCAGCTTGATTAACCTCCTACATTTTGTTCATACAAAACTAGCCCAAAGAGTAATAAAAAAAATATCAAAAAAAAAAATCCAAGACTCACTCACAAATAAGAATTGAAGATCAGAGCTTTGTTTTTGGCTACTATTCATCGTAGATCGAGATCTTCTTCTACCCGATGACATGTACGAGAAAAATGGTGAAGATAGGGCGCTGCGTGGCTGAGGTCGTCATGGAGGAGTAACACATGTTGACAAATAATGAAGACAATGGGGGAGTGAGAGACCAAAGAAACGATTTAATCGACAAACTAGGTGTTTAGATCAGTAGTTATGGACTCAAGGATAAGTTTTGTGAGCCCGATGAGCTTCAGAGAGAATTGAGAATTGAAAACCTTCAGAGAGAAATTGAGAGTGAGAAGCGAGTGCAATGACAAAAGTGCCTTCGGGCTATCTAATAAAGCTGAGTTAGCTGACACATGTAGGATCAGAGTTCACCACGTCGGCAGAAAACTGAGATATTTGACGAAGTGAAAGACAAAGGTACTAATTTGCAAGACAGAGATAACGTGAGGTATCAAAATGCAAATTTTTAATACTTAAGTACCAAAATAAAAATAACCACATAATTCGGATAGTTTTTTTGTAATTAATCCTAAAACTTATCATTCTAGTCTTTTGGTCCTTTTAACTTCCTTCACTTTCGTATATCAGAATCAAGAAACGAAAATACAGACATAATCAAGAACCGACGATAGTTAGAGCATCCGCACAGATTGGTGCACGAGCAGGCGAGTAGAGGCGGGTCAGGGTGGCCTGTAGCACGAGCAGGCGAGACGGGAGCGTGCAACGGTGATGGAGGACGCCGACGACCGCTCATTGACGAGCTCGGCGAGCAGCTGCTTGAGCAATCTGTGCTCGTGCTGGAGCACAAGCTGCCTGGTGGAGCCCAAGCATGTGGGTGACGCCAGGTTGATCTCATTTTTTTACATCTGTCGTGTGTAATACACACACCAGTAATAGTAAAAAAATGACAGGCCAATGGGATAGCGCCACATGGCGAGGCCGGATGGATTTGATGCTCAACGGTCAAGTGGTTGTGGACCGTCCATTTCAAATCCAAAAATCTGATCGGATGGCTGAGATTCAACCGAAACGGCTACTTCAAAAATAACACATTTTGCAAAATAAACCTTAAAAATTGCAAAAAAAATCCCTATTTTTTTTAAAAAAAAATTACAAATCACACCCTATAATTTTTCTATAAATACTACATCAATTTCATTCACATCTCACACAAATTTGTGCACAACAAATTTATCCTCTCCTTCCTCTTCTCCTTCCTCCTCCTCTCTTATCCCTCTGTATTTAGTTCCCAAAAAATGTCCAATTGGCTTTATTCTAAAGATTTACAACTTTGTATTTCTTATTGTCATATTAGCGTTTGTCCTATTATCGGCAACATGCAAAAGTCTCACAAATTGTGGGAAAAAGTCTGTGTCGATTATAAGGAAAATTGAGAGATTGCGCATGGTAAATCAAGGCTGGAGCCTAGGACTCAAACCACAGTTTCTTCTCGTTTCACAAAGTTGAAGCCGAGTTTTAGAACTTGTGGTGCCACTCTTGCATATGCACGAAAGAATGCACAATTCGGCTCAAATTTGCAAGATGAGGTAAGTGTTAATAATTTTGTCATTTATTTTTTATTACATTTATTTTAATAAATGTTGACATCTCCATTTCCTAGATATTATTTTGACATATAATTTTTTTTCCTAGATAAGAAAAGCTCGATCATAGTATGTGGCACAAAAAAAAAGAGTTTATTAAGTTTGATTGTTGGGAAGTAATGAAGAACCATACAAATTTTCGGCACGTTGAACCTAGTATACCACCTCCTTCATATTTCAACTCCGCAACTACTCCTCCTTTTACCTCAATGCCTCCCCCTGTCGAGGTGGATGATGATGAAGTCATTGCAACACCACAAAGCAACGAAGAAGAAGTGTACTCGAGTCCGGTTAGACCAATCGGAGTGAAGGCGGCCAAAGAAGCTAAAAGAAAGGGGAAAAAGACCATGACATCTTCAAATGAGGTAAGAGATGAGGTTTTGAGAATCATGATGGAAAATCAAAGATTGCATCTCGCCAGGCAAAAAGAAAGTGATGCTACCGAGCTAGCTTTATACCAAAAATAACTCGCCCTTAAGGAGAAGGACTACAAATTGAGGGCTCAAGCAGAGGAATCAAAGATTATGCCAATGGATATGGATGCTATGACCCAAAAATCGAAGAGGTATTTTTTGAAGAGAAAAGCGAATATCCTTAAGCAAATGGAGGAAAAGGAAGGAGATGGTAGCGATGAAGCATTTTCAAATTGTTATCGCCCACTATGTCAATAGTCTGGTATTTGTTTGCCATTATGAAATTATGTACTTTAAATTTTCAATAATTCTAGGCTTTGATTGAAATTATGTACTTTAAATTTTCAAGTAATAAAAACGCACTTTTTTTTATTCCATTAAAGCTCATACACATTACAATAAAACATAGTGACTTAAAATCAAACACACATCACTCAAACACCCAAAAAGAAAAACAAATAAAGCAAACATGTTGCAAACATGGTTAATTAAAATTAAACAGACACATCATTTAAAGTCGTTCGCCAGTCTCTAGATACCAGTTGTGCTTAACTAAGTTCTTCTACAACTCTTCATGGATGTACGCAGATTGGAGATCTACAACACGGTCGACAAATCGTTTTTCATTTTGTCCATCCCTTCAAACTGGCTAAAAAGGAATGTGATTACCTTGTTCATCCACTGGTCTATCATAAACTATGAAAACACTTGATAGGTTTTGTAGATCTTCTTCTTTGTTCTCCTCGAACTCCTCTTCCACAAATTCTTCTTCAACAATCATGTTATGCATTATAATGCAAGCCAACATGATGCTCTTAAATGTTGATTGGTGATGACACCTAGCTGCATGCCGAATAATTCCCTAACGAGATTGCAAAATGCCAAAGCACCTCTCTACATCTTTGCGGTATGCCTCTTATTTTTTTGCGAACAGTTTCTATGGTAGCTCATGGGGATTGGAGATTGTTTTCACAAATGAGGAGTACCTGAGATATATCGTCAGCTAGATAGTAAGTATTGTGGTAAGTTATACCGTTGACTTTATAAGTTACACTCGAACTGTTTCCGGCAAGAAGCGAATCAAATATATCTGATTGGCGAGCACACTAATATCATTTTGTAATCCGGGTACCCCAAAGAAGCTATGCCATATCCACGTGTCATATGAGGCCACCGCCTCTAAAATAATAGTTGGACGTTTCTTCCGCCCCAAGAATGCATCTTGCCAAGCTGTGGGACAGTTCTTCCATTCTTAGTGCATGCAGCCAATGCTTCCGATCATACCAGAAAATCCGCGATGTCTTATTCTCTTTAGAAGTCGGGTTATGTCTGTTGTATTTGGAGCGCAGAGATAGAGATCACCGTAAAGCTCGTATATATGCATACACCACTTCTTCATGCATTGTAGTATTGTAGATTCACCCATCCTTATTATTTTAGCACACTGATCTGCGGCTGCGCCGTACGCCAACATACGAAGAGCGTCAGTCATCTTTTGTTGTAGAAGAAGTCCAACCAGTCCAGTGGCATCAGCTCTTTGGTGCCAAAATTGGTCGTGATTGCAGAGATCCGTCATTATACGGTTGAATAAATTCGTACTCATTCGGTACCTTTGACGAAAGATTTGTTCGTTGAAGACGGGGCGTTAGATGAAGCAATCCTCCATCAGATTATGTCCCCTTGACTCCCTCATTATTTCTTCATTTGGTCGGCAGCGAGGTGGTTTGTCATCAAACATTGCATCAACTGTGACTGCTTCAGTGATGAAAGCATTAGCAATTTCGGCATTTTGCTGACGTTGTTGTCGCCTCCTCCGGAAAAAAATTGTTAAAACTGAAAGGATTCATCTTATCGGAATCTAGAATATATGGTTGAAAACAGTGTGAGTGAACAATGAGCACTAATCTATAAATTTATAGCTAAGTGTAGATATTCTGATGCCTGAAGATGATAACACGTGTCGTTTTCCAATTGATCAGAAATCTCTCTGGGAATCTGACATCAATTATTTGGACGATAATTATACGTGGTGCTGACACGTGTTGACTCGTGATTGGTTGAAAATTTTATCAGAAATTTTGTACAATCATTTACACAATAACGTTCTGTCGGTGTGACACGGGTCAACTCGCCATTGGTCAAAAATCTTACCCGAAATCTTATTCAATTATTCATACGACAACAACACATGTAGTTTATGTATTGGTTGAAAATGAAAAGAAAAAAAAAATTAATTTATGAATAATAATAAGAGATGCTAATTTTTGGTACCGCTGTACGAAAAACAAGAACCGTACATTTTGATAAATAATGACTGCTCAAATAGCGTTCGATCCTAGCACAAATAATCTATATATACCGGGTGCTAGTCTTATCACTCTTACGTACGGATACCGTCAATAGTGTGTTTACTTTTCATACCCGGGGCCTGCTAATTAAAGAAAGAAAGAGCGTCCAAAGTACACATCATCATATCCTAATCCTTCCACAGTCCCATTTTCCCCACTCGCCAAATATCCACGTGCTCGCCCCAACTACGAAAACTATTACACGTAGCAAAAACCTCCCCGCGAGTATCTTCACACACACACTTAAGCGCGTGTTCCTCTCTGATCCTTTCCATTTTCATTGATTTTGCAGTCGCCAAGCTAGAATGCGAAAGATCCAGTTAACAACGCACGCTCACAAAAAAGGCAAAAAAAGAGCACACAAAATCTTCGTTTCACTCCAAAAAGAAACATCGAAAATGGCCAACGAGCTCGACCTGGACGCGTTGCTCCGTTATGCCGCCGCCAACGTCCTCGGCTTCCCATCCTCGCCGTCCGATTTCACCCTCTCTAAGGTCTGCTTCATTTTCGTGTTTTTTCAATTATTAATTTTTTTGTGTGGTTTAATTTATACATATGAACTTGCAGTTCGGGCATGGACAATCGAATCCGACTTATCTGATGCAAGTAGAATCTGGCGCGTCGGTCAAACGCTACGTTTTGAGGAAGAAGCCGCCGGGGAAGCTGCTTCAGTCAGCTCACGCTGTAGAGAGAGAATTCCAGGTTAATTTTTCTTTTCTTGTGCTGATTGATTTTACTCGTCTTTGAATATGATAGTAATGGTAAATTTAATTTTTGAAGTGTTGAAATATACAGGTTCTTCAAGCATTGGGTACTCATACATTAGTTCCGGTACCGAAAGTATTCTGTTTGTGCACTGATCCCAGCGTGATAGGAACAGATTTTTACATTATGGAGTATTTGGAAGGCCGGATTTTTATCGACCCCAGGCTACCGGTATAGTACTGGATGCACTTGTTGGCTGATTAATAAGTGTCATTTTATATTTTATTTGTTTGAATGTGATGCCTAAAGCTCAAAGATATGTTGGATTTTCGATTCGGTGGTAAATAAGCATCTGCTTCGGGGTTGAGTTGTATTTTTTGGTCTTTGTGATCAGGGTGTAGAACCTGCGAGGCGGAGTGCAATATACCGAGCTACTGCTAAAGCTTTGGCGTCCCTACATTCAGCTGACGTTGATGCCATTGGTCTAGGCAAGTATGGGCGTCGCGAAAACTATTGTAAACGACAGGTGCCTGAAAATTTTGTAATTTGTATACATTAGTGCCTATAAGGATTCCACGTCTGTGTATAACATTGATCTTTAGAGGACATGCCAAACTTTGTCAGCATCCGGAAGAGTTGAAGGTTTTTTTTATGAGCTTGAAGGAGCTATTAGTCAGGTCCCAATTTTCTTGTAGCTTAATGGGGCTTTAAATTTTCATACTGTTCATAGGTGGAAAGGTGGGCAAAGCAGTATATTGCCTCCACTGGTGATGGCAAGCCTGAGGGAAACCCAAAGATGTTTGAGCTGATTGATTGGTTACGGCATAACATGCCTCTTGAAGATTCTTCAGGAGGTGCAACTGGCCTAGTTCACGGGGACTTTCGCCTTGATAATCTTGTGTTTCATCCTATTGAGGTTTGGCACTCTGAATTCCCTGAATTGATTTGGATGCATACATGTATATACTGTTTCAATATCTTTGCTAGGGAATGTGTTCTCAATGTCATATATGTTAGGAATGGCTTATTGAAGAAGAAAAGTGCTGAAAACGTAAAAAAAACGCAGAAAAGCTTAGGGACTACATCTTGTTGTTTCTCATTGATAGTGAACAGTGTACATTGGAGTTTATATAGCTATGGTAAACTAGAGTGGTAAATCTCAAATTTACCCTTACATAGTTAAGACCCCCCCCCTCAACCATATGCTTGGTAACAAGCATAATGGTTGGAACAAAGTACACAACTATTACCAGATTACATGATGTAGAACCAAAAACAAGAATAACATCCCAAATCAAAACACCTAAGACATCCTTGATTGCGGCAGAGCATTGTGGCAGCAGAGAAGAGTGACCATGGCAGCAGTGCAAAGCAAATAAACCAACAACCATCTGTATATCAAGCTGACTTGAAAAAACTGAAATTCTGGAACTTAAACTGTCCACTGCATATTCTCTCATTCTCTAGCAGATTTCTACTAATGCAAATAATACCAGTAGTTCAACAACAATCCTCACTACTCTGCATAACTCCAAAACAGCCAAATATCCAGCAACAACATAATAGCAACAGTGATCATCTTCCCAAAATAGGTAGCTCAAGAATCATACAGCTGAACCATAACCAGCATATCAAGCCAATTCACGAGTCCGAAAAAGGAGATTTAACAACTGAATGGTCAATTTTCGACATCAGACAATATTGATAACATGCAATAAACCGGAAAACTGATGACATGAACATAATATGCAACCACAGCAATAACCTATGACCCAAGTGAAGCATAAATCAGAGAGAACGATACCAATGGTGATGTCATGATGAAGTCAGCAAATAAATCAATATGCAACCACAGCAATAACCTATGACCCAAGTGAAGCATAAATCAGAGAGAACCATACCAATGGTGATGTCAGGATGATGCCAGCAAAGAAATCAAACCCAGACACGCAAATCGATCGACGAAAACACCTCCACGGTAGACGCCACTGTCCACCGCCGTTTCCTTCCTCTGCCGCCGGCTGTTTTTGCTCGGTCGGTCAGGGATAAGCTTTAACGAGGACAACGTTGTCGAATCACCACCACTTCACTGTCGCCGCCGTTTCCCTCCTCCACCCTCGGCTGTTTTGCTCGGTAGGTCGGGGCTAGGCTTTAACGACGATCAGAAAAATGATGGAGCGAAGATGCTGGTGTGAGTCGAGGCACCGAGTTGATGACTCAAACTGAGTCGAGTAGCTGCTTTAGCACGAGTTGAGCGAGTTGCTGTTATTTCTCGAGCTGGTCGAAGTCGGTCGGAGACGACTCGCCTCAGCTGCTGCGTATATGTGTCGCCAGTCGCTCTTGATCTTGCACAAGCAAATCTCAGTGTCGCTGATGTCGGAGAGTGATCGCAACACCATGTCACGAGATATGAGGTCGGGACCAAATCGGAGAACTGCATACGGTGGAGATGACGACGGTGAGTCATCGATAACGAGAAGCAGACACTGAGGTGAACAGAATGATGACGCCGCCATGAATCGAAGAAGCACAATAGATTGGAGTTAGGGTTTGAATTGGGGAAATTTGGGAAAAACTGAAATTGAGACTGAAAATAACTAAGCAGAAGCAAAATCGATAGAACACAGAAGCCACAAGGCACACAGATCGTGGCCATGGGCTCTGATACCATGTTAGGAATGGCTTATTGAAGAAGAACAGTGCTGAAAATGTAAAGAAAACACAGAAAAGCTTAGGGACTACATCTTGTTCTTTCTCATCGATAGTGAACAGTGTACATTGGAGATTATATAGCTATGGTCAACTAGAGTGGTAAATCTCATATTTACCCTGACATGGTTAACAATATATAGAATAATCTCCTCAATAGTCGATAATTGGGGAATGATGGTTTCGCTTAGGGAGTTTGTATTCTCATTAACAAATGCATGCTCCCTCTATATTCTATAGACATTAGTATGTTCACAGTAATTAGAAAGGCTAACAATCTAATTGCACATTTGACGAATTTTTCTCAATGTGCAGGATCGAGTGATAGGCATTCTTGACTGGGAATTATCTACTCTTGGAAACCAAATGTGTGATGTTGCTTACTGCTGTTTGGTATTTAGCCCAATTCCAAACTTTCTTCAGACTTGGCTTTTTGGCCAGACAAGATATGGTCGAAATAATTGTAAAACTGTGGGATCTCATTTTATGCTTTGCAGCCTTACATCACAGACTTTGGAGCAGACAAAGATCAACTTGGTCAACACATGGAACAAACAGGACTTCCAGAAGGGATTCCTTCTCAGGCAGAATATGTGGCAGAATACTGCTCTTCATCTGTAAGTTAGCTGTACAGACTACAGAGTACAATTGTGTTGAATAAATAAAGATCCAGTGTACATTTCCTCATCTTAGAATTTTAAATATCTGCTATGAATCAAATTAAGATATGTGTTGGTGTCAAAGGCATTACCAAGAGATGGTGTTAATGCAAATAGTTTTGTTTATAAAGTTACGTGATTAACCTATTGACCCATACACGTCCATTAGATTGTTTAAAGTTTAGTATTAGGAATGAATTATATAATGATGCTTGTTAGCTCTGTTTAGCCATGTTGTGGGCTTATCTATGAGATAGACATGATGATCATGGATAGACTTCTTTGTAACTATAAAACCAACTATTTCGCACCCTCATAAGCCTGGTTATCATGACTAAAGTATGTGAGTGACAGACTTGCATTTGAAATGTTGCATTGCAGGGAAAGCCATGGCCTTTTGCTGAGTGGAAGTTCTATGTAGCCTTTGCTTTATTCCGTGGGGCATCAATATTTGCAGGCATTTATAGTAGATGGACCATGGTATCTTCTGAAGCACAGTTTAATATTTGGTTATTGGAATTCTATGCAAAAAACTGTTGTCATTGAATCTAGCCTATGATGGAGAGAACTAAATTAATCATGAAATGCAGGGTAATGCTTCTGGAGGTGAGAGTGCCCAGCATGCAGGGTTCAGAGCTAATTTTTTAATAAACGTTGCATGGGCATTTATTGAACAAGAATCTGTGCTTCCTGAGCATCCTCCATCAGGTACTTACACCATCTAACAGTTATAGTTGCCATGAAGTACATATTTTAAGTAGATTTATTTTTGATTATCTATCTCATTTCAAATGATGGCTTGCAAGAGTTTTGAGCTACCCAAGTTTTCTCCCTCAGGTGTTTTCCTTGCTCAAAACTACTTGAAAAGATTGGAAAAAGAAAGTGAAAATCAAGTATTTTCGAAAGGAGGAGGGAAGTTTGTCCCAGGTAGAAGGATTCTGGAGTTGAGAAACAGGTTGGTGAAGTTCATGAAAGATAACATATATCCGATGGAAAAAGAATTCTACAAACTTTCCTTGTCTACCTCACGTTGGACAGTGCATCCAGCTGAAGAGAAGCTAAAGGAACTAGCAAAAAAGGAAGGCCTATGGAACTTATTCATACCTGTATGTGTCTGATCTTCACTTTCCAGTTTGAATTTAGCTATGGTGCATATATGGATTATATTCTGTTCTGACTTCTGACGAACATGATTGACTTGTGCATTTGTACATGTCTGTAGTTTGATAGTGCTGCCAGGGCAAAAAAATTAATCTTTGATGGGATATATCAACTTCAATCAGATGATACCTACGATCAGTTATTGGGCGCAGGTCTTTCAAACCTTGAATATGGATATCTTTGTGAGATAATGGGTCGGTCTCTTTGGGCTCCACAAGTGTTCAATTGTGGTGCACCTGACACAGGAAATATGGAGGTATGAAAGTCGTTTGATCAATTACTTCCTATGAATGACCAACCAGTGTTATCAGTTTATCACCGTATGGCCTTCCCCATCTAGAGATAGTCTCTTAATTGAGTTTATTCTAATGGGATCTTTATCTTGGGGGTACTTCTCAAAAGCTTTACACTGTAAATGTAAGAGTTTTGTTTTTCTTTAGCTGTTGTTAAAGCATATTGAATGGGTCGTAGTCTTAGGATATCCATGTATGTGTTACAGAGCAATAATGTGACTATTCTTCTAAAATATGACTTTCATCTGCAAGGCTATTGATCTGGTTCAAACCCTTCCAAATTAGGTATTGTTGCGATATGGAAACAAAGAGCAACTACATGAATGGCTTATTCCTTTACTTGAGGGAAAAATCCGGTCAGGATTTGCAATGACGGAACCCCAAGTTGCATCCTCTGATGCAACTAACATCGAGTGTTCAATTAAAAGGTACGCTTGTGCAACATCATCCCCGGGTGTTAAGGTGGTGGCGTCCTTTTCAGGGTCATCAATTTTAGAACCAAAGCTTTCAGGAATTTATATAGCAAGCCTTATTTCACATAAGTTTCATCCAAAGACTCTTCATCTATTATTTGCGATCAGTGTTGAAAAAGACATTTCATTTAATGTGTTTTAAACCTTTTAATGCAATTTTTCCTCTGACTCATGATTGTCTCTCGGCTATATTTACAGACAAGGAGACTCATATATAATCAATGGAACAAAATGGTGGACAAGTGGGGCTATGGATCCAAGATGTCGACTTCTGATAGTCATGGTTAGAATTTTTTTTCTTGTATCTCATTTAATGAACTTCAGTTTGGATTTATATGATTAATGATGGATATTTGAGTACTGTGCAGGGAAAAACCGACTTCAATGCTCCTATGCATAAGCAGCAGTCCATGATATTAGTGGATATCCGAACTCCAGGTGTCCACATAAAGAGACCACTTACAGTCTTTGGGTTTGATGATGCACCTCATGGGCATGCAGAAGTTATATTTGACAATGTATGTGTTCCAGCAAAGAATATTCTACTGGGAGAAGGGCGTGGGTTTGAAATTGCACAGGTATTGTGTTCACTGCTTTCTTTCTGTTTAATCTGCTGCACTTGTCATATCAGTATTTTGATTTGTATATAGTACTTGTCAAATCCCCTTTAGACTTCATTCAAACTCTCTGCTTTTATTATTCAAGCTTTCTCCAAGTTATATAATAAGAACAATATGATTACTTATCCATGTGATAAACTTTTATCAGCTCAATGTCCGTAAAGTAATTTGTAATTTGTGACTCACCACCAAATGTCAAATATCTTCGTATCTGAGATTTGGGAAATTACATGTTCATTTTTAGGAATTCAATGGCAATGCAGCAATGAGGCCGTTGCAATTTTGACTCATATATCCGAGGGTTACTCTGTACAGTCTGTACTAATCCTCAACCGTGTTTAGGAATTAAAGTTACCTTAAACTTTTGCAGGGTAGGTTAGGCCCGGGAAGGTTACACCATTGCATGAGATTGTTGGGAGCTGCCGAACGAGGCATGCAGTTAATGGCCGAGAGAGCTCTTAGTAGAAGAGTTTTTGGAAAATTGATTGCTGAACAAGGCTCTTTCCGTTCAGATATTGCAAAGGTAATGATATTTTACACCCCTTAATAGCTTAATTGAGAATCCTTCCTGGCTTTCCAACCCTTCAAAGTATGCAAGAGGTAATCTGAATTAAATCTTGCTTCGATATCTTTTGATTCACCTCTTTTTGAATTGGCTTTCGGTCTTTCAGTGTCGAATAGAGCTAGAGAAAACGAGATTGTTGGTTCTGGAGGCAGCTGACCAGCTTGATAGACTTGGAAACAAAGAGGCCCGTGGGATTATAGCAATGGCAAAGGTAATAACTGTGTATTATATTAACTGATGGTATGTGGCCCGTAGTTCTCTTCTGTGCACGACACATTTTTCTTGCTAACTTGGTGGTATGTGGAGCAGGTAGCATCCCCAAACATGGCTCTGATGGTGCTTGACATGGCAATTCAAGTGCATGGTGGCGCTGGCGTGTCTTCAGACACTATTCTGGCTCATCTTTGGGCCGCTTCAAGAACATTAAGAATAGCGGATGGTCCAGATGAAGTTCACTTGGGTACCATTGCCAAGTTAGAACTAGAGAGAGCTAAAGCTAGACTCTGAAACTTTGATAGAAAGATATATAACCAAGAAACAAGGAACATTCAAGTCAAGCTCGTGCAAGTGCACAACACACTCTTACAAACTTGCAGTGGAGAGAAAGGACCAATTATGTGGAAAGAATAAAATTGAAGAAATGTAATGTACATGGAAGAAAATGTAACAATTTGGAGGGGAAGTTGGCATGTACGGATGTACCTGTTAATTTTATTTTTATTTTTTATAATTGTACCTGTTAAAACATAAAAGGCCCGACTCTGTATCTTCCATGGTACTATGTGCTTTCGTTTAGCATATTATGATCCCTTTTATCACAACCTAAAAGGCCAAGATGAAAAATTCCAACTTAAGTAGTAGGGATTAAAGATGAACGTGAAGATATTTTCACATCTAATTTACGTCCTACATTGTTGCCGCCAATTATACACTTATCCAAATAAAATGTCCAATAGCTTCATCGTGGACTTTGTTTGAGGACCTCAATTACTAATCTCCTAAAGTTAGATACCTAATTATAGAATTTTTACCATAAATATCTGTCTTGATTGTGTGGACGCTCCCCCGTGCAGCAGAGAATGTCTAAATTTAACGGCCCTCTATTTAGTCGTGATCAATGATTAATTTTCCACCTCACATTATCTTAACAAACCTAACCGTCTATCAGGAAACATGGTCAATCCTTTCTTGTACTCGACATCCCTTATAAGTTTTCAGTAAACCCCAAATCTGACCAACACTTCCAAACGAGAGCAGAGCCCAAAGGGCTTCTAATACCGCCCATACTAGAGAGCCCTAAGAGCTCTCTGCCGCTCACCGGGAAAAGAGAGCAAAAGCTGAGTACTACATCAATTATAGGAAAAGTTTTGTTTGTTCTTTAGATTTCTCATCTACCCTACTAGCTTGGGTAGTGTACGTTGATCACACCACACATAACTGGTACGCGGTTGTTGGTTGAGATACATATTCAAGATGGCCGTCGACGCTGGTAGTAAGAAGAGGATCGCAATCATTGCCGTGTCTGCGATACTCTTGGTGAGCATGGTGGCCGGTGGTGGTTGGTGTGATTCAATGGAAGAAAGATGACCGGAAGGCAGGTGGAGACGACGGAGATGGTAACAATAAACCCGGAGGTAAAAACGTCGCTCATTCATCAAAGGCAATACTAGCCATTTGCCAACCCACTCACTTCAAACAAGAATGTGAGAAGAGTTTGGAAAAGGTGGCAGGAGACAAAAGCGACCCCAAAGAGCTCCTAAGAGGGTTCCAGGTGGCCATTAACAAACTCACTGAGGCCATAAGGAACTCCACAACCTTGAAAGATCTTGCCAAAGACAGCAGCACCAAACAAGCTCTTGATATTTGCAAGGAGATGTTGAACACTTCTATTAGAAATTTGAGAGACTCTTTTAATAAGATGGGTGATTTCGATCTTGACAATATTGAGGAGTACATGGAGGATGTGAAGGTTTGGCTGAGTGGGGCTATCAATCACCAAGCAACTTGCATTGATGCGTTTCAGAACACAACAGGTGAGGCCGGTAAGAAAATGAAGAGTTATCTGAAGTTAGCGCAAGAACTCACTGATAGTCGCATATTTATACGTTTATTCAGTGTTTAATTCACTACCTATATTTAGTTTATTGTTATATAATCGAGTATTTATTTAATATTTATTGTTTTATAAGTTTTGTGGAGAAATAAAGAAAAAGAAAGTAAAAGAGGGATTCCTACCTCAATATAGATTGAAGAAAAGGAGTTTTGCGCAATTAAAGAAGCCTTTCGCCGAAGAGGACTCTAGGAGATCAATTAGTAGACATATATAAACCTATTTTAGGTTTTTGGGGAGGCTAATCAGAATTTTAGAGAGAAAAACTCGAGCAGAAGGAGAAGCAGCCGCAAGGAGTCAGGATCCTCTCTTTAATCCATCGAAGCAGGACGGACAACTTCAGTTCTTCATCATTTCTTGATTTGTAAACTCTATGCTTTGTTTTGATTCTTATGACTTTTAATAGCTAAATATCTTGTTAAGGGGCTGCTTGAAGCCACGTACATAAAGTCTTTCTAATTCATACACTTTAATCTAGTTTCGCATGTTCAATTCGAATGAGGTTTCTTTTTCTATGTGACTCACCGTATGAATTCTTATATGTTTGCTTTGGTGCGCAACTTAGTATGCATGCTAGGATTCTATTGTCATGAGATACGGGTGACTGAAGATAATTTCGTCCTCTAGATTCTCTATAGTGATACACCAATTTTGTCGGGTGATTGAAACCCGAAGTCTAGTATGACACGCCCATAATGTACCAGTGAACCTTTGTAGATTCTCAAACCTTTTCTAGAACTTAATGCTTTCTTCTTTGTAAACCTTGGGGTCCATGACTATAGGTTCAATAGAGGGATAGATGTGGGGGAGGTTCATGACAAACTCACATAGGCATAAAGATTAGGTAATAGGATGTGTCGTGTCTATTGGCCTTTCTGGGAACTTTCATTCATTGAATATGTGCGTTAGATTAAGTATCAGTAGATAGATAGAATGCCGGTAGTAGATTGCATTCCTCTTAACTTATTCCTCATATAGTTTAAACTCATTTGTATTTATAATCATATTTACTTTCAACATTTATTTTCTGCATTAGCTGTAGCTTCGCCGATTCAGTTCGGTACTCAAATCAACTCTGAATACCCTAAAATTTAGTGTGGTAGTCCACCACTGTGTCTAGTTTATTATGTCCAAATTTTGTGTTATTCGAGTCTGTCTAGAGTAGGGTCATAGTGTAGTTAGTGTACTGTAGTCGAGTCTGTCAGCATTGTAGTCTAGTGTTAGGATTTAGTTTTACCAATTCCTTGTGTTCGATAACCCCGGTTTATCATATTACATTGATATATCCAAGTTAAGAATATGGTATTTTTGCATAGATGGTTTTCCGCTTATCAAATTTTGGCGCCGTTGTCGGGGAATTGTTTAATTCTAAGTCCTAATAGAGTTTTTAAATTTCAGTTTTGTTTGGTTTAGTTTCTTTTGCTTTTGAGTCTTATAGTTTCTTCAGTGTGTAGAAACATTCTGTATGCGTACTAGGCACACTAGAAGTGCTGAGCCATTACTACTTGATCCGAAGATTGAACGCTCAGCAAGGCAAAATAGAAAGCAGCAAGGACAATGGTCCGTGAACGTGAATAATGGTGATCAGCCTGAGTAAGATATACATTCTGATACAGGGTCTGAATTTGAGGAAGAACAACATATCCCAACACCACCACCATCACCACCACGAATGACAAACACAACAAAGTTGAGAGAGTCCTTTGTACCGGGCACAAGTGCAGCAGATTCACCGATCGTTCTACCAGAGAATTTGGGGTCTTATTCTATTCCCTCATCCCTCATATCAAATCTTCCACACTTCAGAGGAACGCCTTATGAAGACCCTCAGGACCATCTCAATGAATTTACAGCATTGTGCAAAATCCAAAAATCGACAAATTAATGTAGAAGAGGACACTGGTAAGCTCCTCTTGTTTTCGTTTTCTCTGAAGGAGCAAGCAAAAACATGGTACAATTCTTTAGCTCCTCTATCTATGGACACATGGGAGAAGATGTGTTCTGCATTTATGAAAGAGTTCTACTCTGCATTCCACACTAAGAATTTGAAGAAGCAAATTAGCACATTCAGGCAGAAAGACAGTGATGAACTACATGAAGCTTGGGCCAGTTTAAGAGTCTTCTTCAACAATGCCCTCACCATAAATTTGACATCAAAACTCAAATGGATTTCTTTTATAAAGGACTTGATTCTTTTAGTTGGTCAAAGCTTGATTCACCTTGTGGGGAAAATTGGTGGAATAAGATTGGAGCTGAACCAAAGGAAATTGTAGAGAACCAAGTAGAAAACTCGAGACAGTTTCAGTCAAGAGATAGAACTATGGGAGCAAGTAGAAGATCTCTCAATGCAGTTACAATCGATGGAGCCATGAAAAAAAAAATTTAAGTTCTATGGAGAATGATATTGCTCTGATTGCTAGTAGTTTTAAAGTGGCCAAGAAGACAACAGTTGCAACAACTCAGGTTGTGTGCACTCTATGTTCAGCTACAAATCATTTAGCAGAAGATTATCCCAAGTTCAGAGCAGATGAAGAGATTGATCAAGAGGAGGAAGCAAATTATTTCCAGAGACAGCCCAACACTTATGGTGGGAATACGGACCATCCACCGTTGAGCTATAGGAGTAACAATGTGCTCAATTCTTCAATTGTTTTACCTGGATTTCAACAAAGACAACCTACAGGAGATGGGCAACAATTTGGCCAAAGGTGTGTGCCACAACAGCAAGCTCCAGCTCAAAGATCAACAGTGAATTATACCTTAGAAGCCATGATTCAGCAAATGATGTTTGACAACAAGAAGGAGAGAGAAGAGATGAGCACATTCCGCTAAGAGAATAAGGCCACACAACAATAATAAGGAAAGACAATTGACTTGTTAGAGCAACAAATGAGCCAAGTTCAGCAAACACTTGCTCAAGTCAAGGAATGAAGTCTTCTCAGCAACACTCTTCCCAATCCCAATACAAAATATGAAGCCCATGCAATGACTTTGAAGAGTGAGAATGTGTTGGAAGAAGTTCCCAAGTCAACAAAAAGAAAGTGGGAAGAACCGGTGACCGAACCAGTTGCATCAAATGAACCATTGAAAGATATCCCGGGAACCCTAATTTGACAAGTCGAAAATGCACCTGGAACAGGTTCAGTGACAAAGCCTAAAGAAGGCCAGGTATTATCTAATCCTTCACCTTTGATTACTCCTAATGTGCCTTTTTCTAACAGGTTGAAGAAGCAGGTGAAGGTTGATAAAGAAAAGGAGATGCTTGATGTGTTTAAAAAGGTAGGAGTAAACATCCCATTGTTGGATGTGATTAAGTAGATACCATAGTATGCAAAGTTCCTGAAAGATTTGTGCAGAACAAAGAGAAAATTCTATGGAACTGAGACTGTGGCTTTGGGAGAGAGAGTATCTGCATTTCTTCAAAGAAAGCTCCTACCTAAGTTGGGTGATCCAGGACGTTTCACTATCCCTTGCACTATTGGTGACCACAAGTTTGCGGATGCTCTACTTGATTTAGGTATATTAATAAACTTAATGCCTTATACTATGTATGACTGGTTAAAAATATGAGAACTTATTCCCACAGGTGTCACCATCAAGCTTGCCGATCAGTCTAACTGTTACCCGCAAGGTATTATTGAGGATGTTTTGGTGTAGGTGGGAGATTTGATATTCCCATCAGATTTCTTTATACTGGAGATGGAGCATGAGCCAGTGCCATCAGAAATACTATTGATTATTGAGAGACCATTCTTGAGAACAACGCATACAAAGATTGATTATTTTGATGGATCATTGAGCATGGAAGTGGCGGAGGAGAAGATTCACTTCAACATTTATGAAGCTCTCAAACATCCAAATAGTGATGATGCTTATTCTTGTTGTTCAATTGAAACTTTTGAGAGTTTTGTGCATAAATTTATTCAATAATCATTGGATGATGATCCTTTGAGAAAAGTCATTGAAAAAGAAGGAGAAAACTACCAATCTAGGGGGTATCCTTCAATAGATCGAAGGATCCCTTTGACCCATCAAAGGGAATCAGCAGGAAGGTCTAGGGAGGTTGCTTCGATGGATCGAGAAGAAATTCTTCAACCCATCGAAGATCAGTTTCGATGCATCGAAATTCGGCCTCAACCCAGCAAATAAAAGCCCCTGGAACGATTCGTGCAAACTCAGTTTCGATACATCGAAGATGAGCTTCGACCCATTGAATTTGAACATGTTTTTTGAGATTGCTTTGCTTGAAGACCTTGAGAAGGAAGAGGAGTACTATGCTATGGAAGAGGCATTCGAATCGTTGCCAAGTATGAAAGGTAAGTCATACAAACCTATTCTTCTTCCGATTTCAGATGATATTCTTGTTCCATCTATATAGGTGGCACCCACATTAGAGCTGAAACTTCTTCCCGAATATTTAAAGTATGCTTTCTTGGGGGAGAATGATATACTTCCAGTTATCATCTCTTCCAACCTCTCAATATTACAAGAGGAGAAATTGTTGAGTGTACTTAAGGAGTACAAAGCCGCCATTGGATGGACAGTGGTCGATATCAAGGGCATCTACCCAACATTGTGTACTCATAGGATACATCTGGAGGAGGGAGCTAAACCCACAAGAGAAGCTCAATGTAGACTTAATCCTCCAGTGATGGAAGTTGTCAAGAAAGAAGTCATCAAGTTTCGTGATGCAATTATTATTTATGCTATTTCTGATAGCAAATGGATTAGTCCTGTGCCTAAACATTCAGGAATCATAGTGGTAAAGAATGACGAGAACGTATTGGTGCCTCGAAGAGTCCAAAAGGGGTGGAGAGTGTGCATTGATTACCGCAAGCTGAATGCCACAACAAGGAAGGATCACTTTCCACTCCCGTTCATTGATCAGATGCTAGAAAGATTGGCCAGGCATGAGTATTATTGTTTCCTGGATGGACACTCTGGGTATAATCAAATAGTCATTCACAAAAATGATCAAGAGAAAACCACTTTCACTTGCCCATATGGTACTTTTGCATACCGAAGAATGCCTTTTGGTCTATGCAATGCTCCTGCGATATTTCAGAGGTATATGGTGAGTATTTTTTCAGACATGGTTGAAAATATTATTCAGGTATTTATGAATGACTTCTCTATTTTCGGTTATTCTTTTGACTTGTGTCTACATAATCTATCTTTGGTTTTAGAGCGTTGTGTAGAAACTAATTAAACTTGTGCTTAACTAGGAGAAATGCCTCTTTATAGTGGAACAAGGTATTATTTTGGGACATGTTGTATCGGCTAGGGGCATAGATCTAGACAAAACTAAAGTTGATATTGTGTGGACCTTACCCCCTGCTTCCACTGTGAAGAAGGTGAGATCTTTTCTTGGCCATGCAGGTTTCTATCGCAGGTTCATCAAGGATTTTTCAAAGATAGCCCGACCATTATGTGCATTTCTGCAGAAGGATGTTTCATTCAACTTTACACACTACCAGAAAAACATACTTAGGTGATGAAGTAATTTCTTCGCCTAAGTACTTAGGCGACGAAATTTTCTTCGCCTAAAGTTCGTCAGCTAACAATCGTAGCCTAAGTACTTAGACGACGAAATAGGCTTTGTCGTCTAGGTGTTTAGACGATGCAAAATTTATGAAAAAATGACGAAAATTTTCGTCATTTAAGTGAGAACTTAGACAACGAAAATTACAATTTGTCGCCTAAGTGTAGAATTTAAAAAATAAAATTTAAAAATTAAAAACATCTTAGAATTTAAAAAATAAAATAAAAAAATATTTATTTCGTCGTCTAAGTGTTTTTTTATAAATAATAATAATAATAAAATCGTAATTAATTATTGAAATTTAATTATTAATTAATTAAATGTAAGTTATTAATTAATGCAAAAATTATAAGTAATTAGAAGATAATTTAATTTAATGATAATGGTGGTGGTGGTGGTATCGAGGTGGGGGTGGTGGTGCCGAGGTGATGGAGGTGGTGTGGTGTCATGGTGGTGGTACGGTGGAGGTGGTGGTGCCGATGTGGTGGTGGTGGTGGAGGTGGTGATGGTGCCGAGGTGCTGGTTGTGTCGTGGTGGTTTGAGAGAGAGAGAGATTTGGAGTGTTTGTGAAAAAAAAGGGATGAAATCTTTTTTATAAGTGTTACTTAAGCGACGAAACCTAGTTTCGTCACCTAAGTGGCTTCAAATTTTGATAAAAAAATTTTGGCACAAAAAAATTTTCGCAAAATTTTTGAACTTATCACTTGTAACGGCCAAAATTTTGAACTTATTGCGAAGGAGGAATCTATTTCCTTTTTCTTCAGGGTGACGAACAGATCACTTGTAACGGCCTGTGGCTGGTCGTATGTAGTGACTATTATCTTTTCCCCTGGCGCAATGATGTAATCTTTTGATCTTCTTCGATTAATTTTTTGATATATTCCAACATCATAGCCTTCATCCATGGAATACTAGAATTTGGGTTTCCATTGTATCTGTTGCATGCTAGTTCAAGATACTGCCATAGGATGATTTTGACGTAATGGTATGGAGGAATATATTCAGTCTCTCCATTAGATTTCTACACTCATTCTGGGGGTGCAGACCTAAACTTTAGTCTGAGAATGCAGTTGCTCTTCCTGACATTCTTGACCGTATTATAGATAATCGCCGGCAGGCTCTTTAGATCTTCATTTGTCTTTGTCCATAAATTATGAACAAATATGTTCTCAACTAACCATAACTTGTGCTCCTGCAGATGTTCACTCTAAACATTAACCAAGTATCTTCCCAGGAAAGGTCCTGGGACAACCAAGAGGGTGTCGAAGAGATCTTCATTGAGTGTATGCGTGTCAATATGTCTATGGAACTTGAACCATGAAATGACCCAACCCTAGATTAACTAATAATCTAGGATCAAGCCCTAACGATTGACCATAATCTATGAAATTCTGTAAATTTTTTGACATAACTCCCCTTAAAACTGAGACAACCAAAAACCTACAAGAAGAATGACACTTTGCAGATAAATCCCACAAAAAAACCGTGGACCACCGATGTCCATCTGGAATTCTCAACATATAGAAGAAACTAAACCAAATGTAAAACTTAAGATTGAAAACATACGTTACAAAGTACTGGCTCTACAAACAAGGAGAAGCAAACTCGACAACTACTCGAGTAACAACCTATTCAGAAGAGTCTCACTATAATAACATAAGACAACTGAGATCCAGAGCGACTTCTAAATACATATGATACAAACTGACAGTGAGTTGGAACCTACTGATGAGAGGATGATTGGTAGACTCGGAGCTCTCGACGATATCAAGCACACTCAGGAATAACATTGCAACCTCGGCAACGAAAAACCAAAAAGTCCAGAGAAAGGCATATAAAATATAAAACGTTAGCGTGAGTGGACAAAAATAATATAATAATTTGCGTATACTAAACTGAATTTCATGCATTTCCGCTATTTTCTGTGAAATAATGTGAGTTCTAAACTGAATAACTAAAATATAAATGGAGGTGCTCTCCTAGGCCACCTAATCTGGGTTAGACGAGGCCACCCAACCTCCCCTAACCAACTATCCAGTGATCAACCGAATAACTAAAGTATCGATGCAACTAAACAAACCATCACAAAGCAAGCCTCCGAATAAACGCTTTAAAAATATACCGTAAAACGTACTGCGTAAAAATAATGAACTCTCAATCAACTGTGAAAATAAAGGTCCACTCACAAGTCTACGGCTACTGCTAGGGTCCCGCAGAACTTCCTTTGCTGCTAGAGTCGTGATCTCGATGTCCTGGAAATACATATCATTATATATCAAAATATGTGTAAAACTATGCCTAAAAACAACTTTGGAAGTTCTGCCGATAATTTCTGAAAATTGACTCGCTGAAAAATCACCGTGGACGGCGCTTGAGCCATACGCTCCTCCCGGTGGAACAGCTCCAATGGGAGCATTCCATACATGGCTGGAAAGATCTCACTTGGTACAATAACTTTCCTAACTACACCATCCTCCGACTCACCGCCGTTTGGGCAAAAAATGGCCCGAAAGCCTCGGCCCCAAAAATTGGCCGGAAATCAAATCGGCCAAGAACGTCGCCGTTACTCCACCTCGGACCCCAAAACCATAGGGGTTCGACTCCTGGGACAAAACTCAGTCGGACCCACTCCTCAACCTCGTTGGAGAACGGCCAGAACACCGCCGTCCAATAACCCTAAAATTCGGCTGAGTTAGCTAATCAATTCGATACCAAAACTCATCCAAAACTCAACAATACCTATATCAATCGATATAGAGGAAAATTATCTTTCTAACCATACCTAGAACGTCACCGGAGGCGGTCGGAATCGGTGGTACGGGTCGAATTAATCAAAACAGGTTGTGTACGGCAATACGGGTCTTGTACGTATTTTTGCTGGAAATGGAAACTTTCCAAAAAAAACACCATATGAATACCCGTATATACAGTTGGCCCAGATCAACGGTTCAGAATCAATCTAATCCAGATCGGACGGCTCTTATTAAACGACCTAAAATTAATTATATTTTAATTATTTGTCGCAAAAACTTTCGATAAACATTAAAAATAGCTCACTTATCCGATAAATTCCCAGAAAATTTTTACAAGCTCGAAATTAAATACTCTACAACTCTCGTAAAGAAAGTCAAGTCAATTTCTCACCTAGTGAAAAATTCGTTAACAACCCTAATAACGTGCCTAATCTGTGATAACGCGTAACGTGGTTCGATAAGTACATGATTTCGGTATAGGTTGTAACAAACCATTCTGGTTATTTTAGCGCTTAGATAGGAACTTTAGCACTCTATGGAGTACTAATGTACGGCGTTGCTGGTTCATTGACTAAGCTCGGTGGTTTCTTCTTTTAGCTTAGTTCTATTGCCATGATCTCTACCATGAGCTTTTGGTAAGTCTGGAAGACTAGTTCTGAGAATGTGTTTAGCTGGTAACTGAAGATGTTCACGAAACTTGTAAAAAAAAATTATGCTTTTTGGCAAAGCAGCAGCCATTAACGGTCTTGATTTGCCTTTACCGTCTGCTGTTTGAGACAGGCTAGCCAATCATTTCCCCTGGAATTGATTAGTTAAGGCTGGTCTTTGGGATGCATCAAAAAACTGTTGAGGATCTTTTCAACTGGTTCTTTTTGTTGGTTAAGTTCTTTTCCTGGCTTCCTACTTCTCGGGTTGCAACCTTCGCCGTCCTTCTCACTTCTTTAGTACATGGCCATTTCCCTTGTTAAAGCGTCTGGAAGATAGTTCTTACTTCCTGCAATCAATTCCACATCATAATCATATTGGTTAAGAAATAATTGTCAGTTAACTAATCTTCCCTTATCAGCAGCTTTATCAAGTTTGAAGTTTTTGAAAATTTTCACTCTGGCGAAATCTGTTCTCACGGTGAAAGGTTTTCCTAAAAAGGCTGGAGAATTCTCGATTGTCTTTTTGATGGCTAAAATTTATTTTTCCCCTGTGGAATAATTCTGCTCTGCAGCATTGAACTTTCCACTGCAGAATTTTAAAATTTTCTCAGTGTCAGTGCTTAGCTCTCTTGCCAATACTACACATGCCCAGAAGTTGTCACTAGCATCAGTTTGGAGAATGATTTCTTCATTCTCTTCAGGTTGACGTAGTGGTGGAAAATTCTAGCATAGTTCTTTGATTTTTCTGATGATCTTTTTGTCATCTTCTGTAAACTTTCAAGCTACCTTTGAGCTTATTTTGGGTGACAGGATTGTTGTTAATCCTGCAATTTTAGGAAGGAAGTCTCTTCCATAATTTTTGACTCATAAAAATCTCTGTAAACTTTTGGCGTCAGGAATTCTGTCTGGGAATTTCCATACTTTCTCTAGGATATGCAGCTGAAGCTTGATGACTATGTTATTTATGTTAACCCCTAAGAAGTCAATTTCATCTAGGACGAGAAAGACTTTCTTTTCTCCTAAGATGATTTCATGTTGGGCAATAAGTTTGGCTACTTCAAAGAGATGATTCATGTGTTCTTCTTTGTTCTTTGAGAACACAAGAATATTGTCTATATAGGCGGCACAGAAGTCTACCACTTGCTTCAATATGTTGTCCATTTTTCTCTAAAAAATTGATGGAGCTTGTTGAACCTCGAAAGGCATTACTAGCCATTCATAGTGTCCCTGTGGAGTTTCAAAGGTTGTAAGAGTAATACTATTAGGATGCATTTTGACTTGCCAAAACCTTGATTTAACATCAAATTTTGAGAATACCTTGGCTCATCTAAGCCTGTTGATTAACACTCTTGCTTATGCTATATGGTAACCGTCTTTTACAGTTTTCTTGTTGACGTCTCTGTAGTCTATCACCTTTCTTGCTTTTCCGCGAACTTCTTCTGCATGGTTTCTGACATAGAAGGCTGAGGCATGATGAGGACACTTTGACGGTCTTATCAATCTTTTCTCTAAGAGATCAGCTATATCTTTTCTTAACTCTTTTTTTATCTTCTTCCTTATATTGAGGAATAGCTTTTACGTGACAAATAGAATTCATGTCATGTAATTTCAGCTCACAGACTGTGACAATCTGAACCGGAAATGGTAGTTAACTGGCTCAATTTGCGAGTTTCGCGATTAGTCGATGTTTAGTCGAAATTGGTTAATATGGCGAGTTAGTTCACGACGATATTTTTGGTAATGAATTTGTTATGAGTTCCTTCACGAGAGTTGTAAAGTTTATGATTTCGAGCTCGTAGGAGTTTTTCAAGAATTTTTCTGATGTCCGATGAATATGTTATGAATATTTTTGACTGTTGGATTTAATCGTGTTTATCCAATTGGTTTCGATCCGTTTTCGACCGTTGATCATTTTAGTCGCGAGTATAAATATTGAAATAGTCGTAAAATTGTCAAAAAGTTGCATTTGGCCGTTGACCAGGTTTGACCGAAGGATTTTTGGCACCGTCGTTGACTCGCAGTCGACTTTATGATTTTGGCCACTTCAGACCACAAGCTTGGTATGGTTAGCTTCGTCTCGTGATTTCTTATTGTTTTGAACTTAGTTTGAGTTGATTTGGTTGAGTATTGAGGGAGAACCAACTCAGTGAAGTTTAGGAATTTTGCCGGAATCGAGTGAGCTTTTCCGGCCACTTTTGGGGTCGATGGGGTTGGGGGTTTTGCTCCCTTCAACCCATAGAAGCTTTTGGGTGGAAATATTTCAGGTTTGGAGGCCGTTTGAAGCTCGCCGGAATTGGTCACCGGAATCCATGGAGTTTGAAACTTTTGAGCTCGATTCCAGCCGGTGTGTTTCGAATTGGAGGTTGGTGTAGAAGGAAAAGTTGTTGGGCTTGAGGAGTAGATGAGATCTGAAAATTTTCGCCAGATTTGGTCACCGTTGACGTCGTGCCGCCGCCTCCGGTAGCGATCAACGACGGAGCTCCGGCGAGGTTGACTTTTTGGGATTTTTGGGACGTTTTAAACCGTTTTGCTCGTAATTGCGTCCCGAGCGTAGTCGTGAGGTTATTGAGTTGATTTGAGTGGTGGATTTTGTGTCGAGGGATAAGTCGAGTATTTATGGGATTTTCGACAATTTCATTGATATTCGAGTTATATGTTTCCGGAAATGGTTGGTTTCCGAGGTGTGGTTCAGAGTGTTGAATTTTGATTTTGATCAGTGGTATTTGTGATTATTCAGGAGATCGGGATCATACGGTTGGCGATGGATCTTCCGTCGGATTACGAGATTAGCGTGTTTTTGCGTTGTACTTGTCTGTGCGTGGACATTTCTTTTCACTGTTGGTTGCGAGTATTTTATATACGTTTTACAAGCATGAGCATACAGTTATGATTATGAATTATACGAGCATGTGTTTTATGATTATGTATTTACGAATATGCTTTTATAATTATGCATTACGAGTATGCTTTTACATTACGCTTTATGCATTTGCATGGAAACCTTTATGATTTGGTTTACACAAAGTACAGTCTCAGTAGTAGTTGTATCGATACACTTAGCATCTCGGCTGATCCCCGAGGATGTTTACCGGGGGGACTGTTACCCTGATCCGAGGTCTTTACCAGGAGGGGAGCAGATACTCTGACTAGAGGCCTTTTTGGCTGAAATCACATGAGGATTAGGGATCCCCTGATTCAGACTGTACTAGCGCGGATGTGTCCGTGTGTGACCCCATGGGATTTTCGATGCATGCTCTGTACGCGTGAGGAGTTAGAGTCTCCCTCGTGTACCATATGATTTTTATGTATTTAGACTCGCATATGTTTTATAAACATATATACGTATTCGGCGAAAGACATTTATTTTCGTCCACTCACTCTAGCAGTTTATATGTCTTTCCCTAGGCTCTTTGTTTTCAATGCCTAGTTTGTAGCTTGGATTCAGATGTCGCACGCCAAGGTTGGAGGCTTAGTATTTGAGCCACTTTTCGTTCTCAGTAAGTTTCTAGGTTGGCTTACTGTTGTGTATATATGTATATACTAGAGGTCACTCTGAGTACTATTATGTTTATATTTTCACATTTCCCAGATTTCTGCAAAGCTATAGTTTTGTTTATTGCTTTACGTTATTGTTTTTGAGAAATCCGGATGGGATTGGTGCCCACGGTTTGGCTTTTGTGGCATAGGATGAAGTGTATTTTCCGCTGCAGGTTAATAGTAACTACGCGATATAGAGTAACTCTGCCAAAAATTTTATGATTTTTGAAAGTTTATGTTTTCACAAAGGGTTTGATGCTGGTTTAGGAAACTAAATCGGGGTCGGGTTCTTTCAGCTTGGTATCAGAGCATTAGATTTTAGGTTCTGTAGACTTCTGCAATTGTGTTGCTAAGGGTATTTGAGAATGTACAACATGTCTAGAGCAATAACCCGACTGGCCAACGGTTACTCATCAATGCTTCGAGTGTTGTATGCTTTCAAATGTCTGAAGTTTCATGATTACGTTCCTTGTGCTTTATGACTAATGCATTTTTTTTTCATTAGGATGCCTCCTAGACGTGGTTCCCGTGTCAGTAGGGACGTGGATCTTGATGAGGATCGCCGGACGCACGACTTGCTTATATGATTATTGCGTTTGGAGGAGTGTTTTGACCCTGTGGTCAAAGCTAGAACAGCTGGAGCAACTATTTTCCCGGGTTCAGCTGATCCAGAAATATGTGAGGCTTGGTTGGTTCAGGTTGAATGAGTTTGTGAGCGTCTATATTTCACTCTTGAGCAGATGACAGTAGCAGCAGGTTGTTTGCTTGAGTCTGATGCATACTTTTTGTGGGTTATCATTGACAGAGTTTTGGTTGATACTCCATGGACATTGTTAAGAGATTTGTTTATGCGGAGGTATTTCAACCAGGCTACTCAGTAGAGGAAGTATGAGGAGTTCACCAACCTGAGACATGGTAGCATGTCAATACTTGAGTATCGGGATAAATTTACTCGTTTGTCTCGATTTCTCGTGATATGGTGGCCTCAGAGGAAGCCAAGTGCATGAGATTTGAGTTGGGCTTGAACCTGAATATCAAGGGAACATTAACTACGATGCCTCAAGATAGCTTTGATGAGTTTGTGAGTGCTGCACTCCGAGGCGAGGACATAGAGAGGGAGAGGCAGATGCGATTCCAGTCTCGACAATTCGAGGAAAGTGGACCGAGTCAGGGACCTTCCAAGAGGCTGAGTTCAGGCACTTCCGGATCGGCATCATCATCTGGCAGTGGACCTTATAAACATCCTGCTAGTACGGCTAGGCAGAGTAAGAGATGGAGGAGGAATCAGCCACAGAGACCACAGTCCAGTGGAAGTTCCAGTGGATCCAGTTATCCTCGGCATACTGGTGACACTTTTGCTGCACCGAGGGAGTATCCATTGTGCAATTTCTGCAATAGGCATCACTTTGGTCCTTGTCAGCGGGGCACTACCATTTGTTATCGTTGTGGCTAGGAGAGTCACTTTGCGAGGGAGTGTCTCCAGTTTGCTGGTGTTGGTGGTCAGGTAGCTCAGAGTTCAGGAAGAGATCGAGGTACTACTTCTGGAGCTCGACCAGTATAATCTTTTGGACAGGGCGGACAACAGAGTCGCAATCAGCGTGGACGACCAGCTGGACAGGCCAGAGTTCATGCTATGTCATTGCGTGAGGGCAGAGCTTCACCAGAGGTTGTCATTGGTACGTTGCATGGTTTTGGCTATCCAGTACTTACTTTGCTAGATCCAGATGTTACGCATTCATTCATATCATTTAGATTGTCATCTTT
This sequence comes from Geum urbanum, assembly GCA_946800695.1. Taxonomy (NCBI): domain Eukaryota; kingdom Viridiplantae; phylum Streptophyta; class Magnoliopsida; order Rosales; family Rosaceae; genus Geum; species Geum urbanum. The sequence goes on along the minus strand of OX327003.1, from coordinate 46,820,962 downwards.
TGTTACTATGCTTACATCTCCACTTCCGGGCTTGTGGAGAGTGTTGTATCCATCCGGTGAGGTTGTGAGTATTGGTTGGGTGTATAGAGATTGTGAGATCTTTGTGGGAGGTTATGGTTTAGCCGCGGATTTGTTTTTGCTGGATATTGTCGATTTTGATGTGATTTTTGGTATGGACTTCTTGGAGACACATTGGGCTATGTTCGACTGTCACAAGAAAGAGGTGGTTTTTCGACGTCCAGGTTTCCTAGAGATATTGTTTCGCGGTGAGAAGAATACTTCCCTGCCATGTGTGATTTCAGCGATGAAGGCCGAACGGATGATGAAGAAGGGTTGTGTGGCATACTTAGCTCATGTTGTGGATATAAAGGTTGTTGTACCAGACATTGGTGATATTGAGGTTGTTTCTGAGTTTTCAGATGTATTTCTGGAGGAGTTACCAGGTGTTCCTCCAGTCAGAAAGATTGATTTCACCATTGAGCTTTTATCAGGCACTGGATCTATATCTCAGGCACCTTATCGTATGGCACCAGCGGAGTTGAAAGAGTTACAGATTCAACTTCAAGAGTTGCTGGAGAAAGGTTTCATTCGACCTAGTGTTTCACCGTGGGGTGCTCCTGTGTTGTTTGTGAGGAAGAATGATGGTTCTATGCGGTTGTGTATTGACTACCGGAAGCTGAATCAGGTTACGGTGAAGAACAAGTATCCATTACCGTGGATTGACAATTTGTTTGATCAGCTCAAGTGAGCTTCAGTTTTTTCGAAGATTGATCTCAGGTCTGGATACCATTAGTTGAGGATCAAAGAGTCAGATATGCCCAGGACAGCTTTCAGATCACGGTACGGGCATTATGAATTCTTAGTTATGCCGTTTGGGTTGACCAATTCCCCTACAGCTTTCATGGATTTGATGAACAAGGTGTTCAGGCGATTCCTGGGCAAGTTTGTGATCGTATTCATTAACGACATCTTAATTTACTCCAGGAGTGTGGGCTAGCACAAGAAACATTTGCGAGCTGTTTTGCGGACTTTGTGAGATAATCAGTTGTTTGCAAAGCTCAGCAAATGTGAGTTCTGGTTGAGTAGCGTGAAGTTTTTGGGTCACGTGATATCTGTTGAGGGAGTCAGCGTGGATCCTGACAAAATTGAAGCCGTATTGAATTCGAGTATATCTACCACTGCACCAGAAATCAGGAGTTTCTTGGGCTTGGCAGGTTACTATCGGCGCTTTGTGCAAGATTTTTCACGGATTGCCACTCCATTTACCAAATTGACGAAGAAAGGCGTCAAGTTCGAGTGGTCCGATGGGTGTGAGGAGAGTTACTTGCTCTTGTAGGAGAAGTTTACTGCACCGATTTTGACTCTACCTGACAATAGTGGAGAGTATGTGGTTTACAGCGATGCATCGAAATTGGGTCTTGGTTGTGTTTTGATGCAGCATGGCAGAGTGGTGGCTTATGGTTCCAAGCAGTTGAAACCACATGAAGTCAACTATCTTACACATGATTTGGAGTTGGCTGCTATTGTATTAGCCTTGAAAAGTTGGAGACACTACTTATACGGAGCTCAGTGCAAGATATATATAGATCACAAGAGTCTCACTTATTTGCGCACGCAGCCAGATCTGAACATGAGACAGCGCAGATGGATGAGTTGATCAATGAATATGATTGCACCTTTGAGTATCATCCAGGGAAGGCTAATGTCCTTGCTGATGCACTCAGTCAGAAATTTGGAGCTTCATTGTTTCATGTGCGTGTGGCCAGAGTTTCCATGTTAGCAGCGTTATGGGCTACGGGAGCTGAGTTAGAGTGGGATGATGATGGAGCCTTGTTGGCTAGCTTCTAGGTTCGACCAATATTGGTTGATCAGGTCCGTGAAGCTCAGGATGCGGATTCCTATCTATTTGACAAGAAGACCATGCATGATTCGGAATGGTGTGCCAACAGAGTTTTAGTTGAGTAGTGATGGTACATTGCTGTTCAGAGGCAAAATTTGTGTACCCAGAGACGAGGGCGTGAAGAAGGAGATCTTAGATGAAGTCCATTGTTCTGCTTACGCTATGCATCCAGGCGGTATGAAGATGTTTCGCACACTTAGAGCCTACTATTGGTGGCGGAATATGAAGAGGGAAATTGCAGCGTATGTGAGCAAATGCCTTATTTGTCAGCAAGTGAAGGCAGAGAGACAAAAACCTGCTGGAAATCTACAGCCTTTAGAGATTCCAGTTTGGAAGTGGGAGCATATCACTATGGATTTCGTATATCAGTTACCGCGTACTTCTGCTGGTAACACTGGTATTTGGGTCATTGTGGACCATTTGACGAAATCAGCTCATTTCCTTGCACTTCCAGGGAAGATTTTAGTGGGCAGGTTAGCGAAGCTGTATTTGGCTGAGATTGTTCGTTTGCATAGTGTGCATGTGTCCATCGTTTCTGACTGAGACAGTCAGTTCAATTCAGAGTTTTGGCATGCATTGCAGCGAGCTTTAGGGACCAGACTACATTTCAGTACAGCTTTCTATCCTCAAACTGATGGGCAATCTAAGAGGACCATTCAGACCCTAGAGGACATGTTGCGGTCCTGTGTATTACAATTTAGAGGGAATTGGGACTAGCAGCTTCATTTGATCGAATTTGCCTACAATAACAGTTATCATGCCAGCATCGATATGGCACCTTATGAGGCTTTGTACGGGAAGCAGTGTCGTACTCCATTGTGTTGGAGTGAGGTGGGTGAGCGTTGGTTCATTGGTCATGATTTGGTGAAGATCACCACTGAGGATATTCAGATCATCAGAGACAGACTGAAAATTGCTCAAGTGATCTACGCATTTTATGCTTGATTATTAATGTCTTTCTCTCTATATTTAGCTTTTTTTGTGCTTAGTAAATATGATTTTAACTTACTTTATATTTGTAGGTAGAAATAAAGGAGGAAATAATAAAGGAGGCGATTTAGAGTGAAAAGCGTGCTAAGGAGGAAGTTCCTAATTCCGGAGGAGAAATGGTCCGAGAAATGGTCTTCAAAATGGTTACTAAAATGCTTTCCCACATGGTGTCAAGAATTAAAGACCAAATGCCAAATGAAATGGATGCCAAAATGGTGGACAAAAAGTCGAAGACATTTCTCCTGCGCAATCCAGGAATGAGCAAAAATTGCGGAATATATGGAGCATAAATGATGGACGAATGAGGAGGATATTCCATGAAGATTTATACCTGATTTGAGGGTCAAAATATGTGCAAATATATGGTATATTCGGCCAAGGAAGATTGGGGAATATGGAATGCAAGATTTGAAGTTATGAAAATTTCCTTTTCCTTGAAGAAGAAGAAAACATGGCAGCCAGGTCACTTAAATTCTAAAATCCGTAGTAAATCCAATTCAATTCCAAATATGGCGTTCCTTATATGGATTTTATATCCCTTTGAATAAGTTTTCCAATGAAACAAGAATCAGAATTTTCCAAGATCTGAAACTCCAGGAAAACGCGTTTGAAGACAGACTGTCAGATTTACCCGCGTACATAAGGAAAGTCTTGTTTTGGTAGGAAAATACCTAATCTTCTTCTATAAATTGGGGAGCTCGACTCATTCATCATCATCACACATTCTAGGAGCCGAATCTCTGTCCAAACACTACCTCCTCTCACACAAATTCGAAGAACTCTTCTCCTTAGCCGAAACACCACCATCACCACCTCAAAAACATCCCTCCTTCACCCATAAGTGTTCTTACGCTAGATTTGGCTTTGAACACTTGTGTCCTCCCTCACGCCAACAAGGGTCTGCTATACTTAGAGCTTGCGGAGAGAGATTACCTCGGAGCAAAAAGTGTAACATGACATCTTTGTATCAAATTTCGGTTATGTATTGGTTTTCTTTACTTTTTGTAGAAAGACAACATGTTTTAGTGTAAAGATGATTGTTTTGGATTTTTATGAGTTCTTCCATGTGTTCTTAGTATGAATTCTAATATGTATGCTAGCTTACTATGATCTTAATGCTTTGAAACTTGTTTAGGATGACACTAGATGATTTGGTTCACCCTAGCATGTTCCACCAAATTAATCAAGATAAAATTGAATTAGGAAGTTAACTAGATGATTTGGTTGCTCTCTAATTCGATGTAAGCATGTGTATGTGTTTTAATTTGTGCTATGAATTTCGTAGAACTTGTTTAAAGAAGAAGTAATCGGCTTAGGTAATTAGTATGTGGTGATCACTTGTAAATAACTAGTTTAGGTTTTTTTTCGGCAATGATGCATGTTTAGGGTTTCTAGGGTTCTTGATTGTTTGCTTGTCTATGAATGAAGCATGTTAGAGTCCTAGGGTTTCTCTATGTGTATGATTGCCACGTTTTTGTCTTTAATTTTGTAGGTATTAAACAAACAAATCTCGCACCCCCATTTAAACTTAGCATAGTTATTCATGCACCCTCAATCCCCGGTTAAGAACGATCCCTACTTATCAATGCTACATCTACAAAGAAGGGTTTTAATTGTATTCGTGTTTGATGAAGTGTTTAATTAAATGCTTGAAAAGATGTGAATCATCAAGATCGACAGAAGAGCTATGTAGATGTGAGGAGGAAGAGTCTTGAGTTCGAGGTTGGTGATTGGGTCTTCCTAAAATTGTCTCCTTGGAGAGGAGTAGTTCATTTCGGGAAGCGTGACAAACTTCGGCCACGGTATATTGGTCCTTATGAGATCACAGAGAGAGTTGGTGCTGTGGCATACAGGTTGGAGTTACCTTCAAAGATGGCTAGAGTGCATGATGTCTTCCATGTATCTATGTTGCGGAAGTATATTTCGGATCCATCACATGTTTTAGCACCATATCAGCTTCTTATAAGGGAAGATTTGACCTATGTAGAGGAGCCAGTGCATATTCTTGATTGACGTGTACATGAGTTGAGGCACAGAGTTATTTCGCTTGTGAAGGTCTTATGGCAGAATCATTCAGTTGAGGAAGCCACTTGGGAGACCGAGCAACACATGCGAGAGCAGTATCCTCATATTTTCAGTTAGTATGTATGTAAATTTCGAGGTCAAAATTTTTGTAAAGGGGGGGGGGGGGGTAGATTTGTGACAACTCGAACCGGAAATGGTAGTTAACTGACTTGATTTGCGAGTTTCGCGATTAGTCACGGTTTAGTTGAAATTGGTTAATATGGCGGGTTAGTTCACGACGATATTTTTGGTAATGAATTTGTTATGAGTTCCTTCACGAGAGTTGTAGAGTTTATGATTTCGAGCTTGTAGGAGTTTTTCGAGGATTTTTCTGATGTCCGATGAATATGTTATGAATATTTCCAATCGTTGGATTTAATCGTGTTTATCCGATTGGTTTCGATCCGTTTTCAACCGTTGATCATTTTAGTTGTGAGTATAAATATCGAAATAGTTGTAAAATTGTCGAAAAGTTGCATTTGGGCCGAGTTGACCAAAATTGGATCGTTGACCAGGTTTGACCGAAGGATTTTTGGCACCGTCGTCGACTCGCCGTCAACTTTCTGATTCTGGCCACTTCAGACCAGAAGTTCGATATGGTTAGTTTTCTCTCATGATTTCCTATTGTTTTGAACTTGGTTTGAGTTGATTTGGTTAAGTATTGAGGGAGAACCAACTCGGTGAAGTTTAGGAATTTTGCCAGAATCGGGTGAGCTTTGCTGGCCACTTTTGGGGTCGATGGGGTTGGGTGTTTTGCTCCCCTCAACCCATAGAAACTTTTGGGTGGAAAGATTTCAGGTTTGCAGGCCGTTTGAAGCTCGCTGGAATAGGTCACCGGAATCCATGGAGTTTGAAACTTTCGAGCTCGATTTCGACCGGTGTGTTTTGAATTGGAGGTTGGTGTAGAAGAAAAAGTTGTTGGGCTTGAGGAGTAGATGAGATCTGAATTTTTTTTGCCGGATTTGGTCACCATTGGCGCCGCGCCGCCGCCTCCGGCAGCGGTCAACGGCGGAGCTCCGGCGAGGTTGACATTTTAGAATTTTTAGGAAGTTTTATACTGTTTTGCTCGTAATCGCGTCCCGAGCATAGTCGTGAGGTTGTTGAGTTGATTTGGGTGGTGGATTTTGTGTTGAGGGATAAGTAGAGTATTTATGGGATTTTCGTTGATATTCGAGTTATATGTTTCCGGAAATGGTTAGTTTCCGAGGTGTGGTTCAGAGTTTTGAATTGTGATTTTGATAAGTGGTATTTGTGATTATTCAGGAGATCGGGATCGTATGGTTGGCGAGGGATCTTCCGCCGGATCACGGGATTAGCGCGTTTTTGCGTTGTGCTTGTCTGTGAGTGGATATTTCTTTTCATTGTTGGTTGCGAGTCTTTTATATATGTTTTACGAGCATGAACATGCAGTTATGATTATGAATTATACGAGTATGTGTTTTATGATTATGCATTTACGAATATACTTTTATAATTATGCATTACGAGTATGCTTTTACATTACGCTTTATGCATTTGCATGGAAACCTTTATGATTTGGTTTACACAGAGTACAGTCTCAGTAGTAGTTGTATCGACACACTTAGCATCTCGGCTGATCCCCGAGAATGTTTACCGGGGGGGGGGGGGGGACTGTTACCCTGACCTGAGGGCTTAACCGGGAGGGGAGCAGATACCCTTACCCGAGGCCTTTCTGGCTGGAATCACGTGAGGATCAGGGATCCCGTGATTCAAACTATACTAGCGCGGATGTGTCCGTGTATGACCCCGCGGAATTTTCGATGCATGCTCTGTACGTGTGAGGGGTTAAAGTCTCCCTCGTGTACCATATGATTTTTATGCATTTAGACTCGCATATGTTTTATAAACATATATACGTATTCGGCGAAAGACATTTATTTTCGTCCACTCACTCTAACAGTTTATATGTCTTTTCCTGGACTCTTTGTTTTCAATGCTCAGTTTGCAGTTTGGATTCAGATGTCGCACGTCGAGGTTTGAGACTTAGTATTTGAGCCACTTTTCGTTCTCAGTAGGTTTCTAGTTTGGCCTAATGTTGTGTATATATGTATATACTAGAGACCGCTCTGAGTACTATTATGTTTATATTTTCACATGATTTTCCCGGATTTTTGTAAAGCTATAGTTTTGTTTATTGCTTTACGTTGTGTTATGTTTTTGAGAAATCCGGATGGGATTGGTGCCCACGGTTTGGCTTTTGTGGCATAGGATGAAGTGTATTTTCCGCTGCAGGTTAATGGTAACTACGCGATATAGAGTAACTGTGCCAAAAAATTTATGATTTTTGAAAGTTCATGTTTTCAGAAGGGGTCTGATGCTGGTTTAGGAAATTAAATTGGGGTCGGGTCCTTTCACAGACCACTGAGTCTTTTTCCCAAAACTTCCGAGGATTGATATCGATATTTTGTCTGAATATTTCTTTGATATCTCTATGGGTATACTTCTTCTATTTTTCAAGCTTGGCCTTGAAGTGCTTGAAATTATGTTCTCTTACGAATGTTGCTTCAACTTTCTCATCTTCGTTTCCTGATGATTTATAACTAGGCAACTCTTGTTGCTCGTGTTGGTTGTCAGAAGCTTTATAAGACGTATAATAGTAATACTTGTCTTGATCGTAAAGCGGCGCAATGGTAGGATCTCCATTCTCGAATCTAGTCTTCATACTAGGTTTCTTGGAGTTCCTCGCTTTCTTTTTTAGGATTTTTTTTCTTGTTTACACTTGTCACAGTCTCTCTTGAAAATGTTGTAGACAATGTGTTCTTTGAGTTAGATTCTGGTAGGGGCATAAGGTGGAGCATCGGGATGCTTGAATTCTCTGTTGCCATGAAACCTATAGAATTCTATTTCATTAGAATCTTCTTCTTCTTCTTCCGATGATTCCTCGATTAGCAACTCATCTTGTTGCTTATATTGTAGTATGGTTTCGAATTTGGTATGTATCCACCAGTATTCTCCTGTGATCTCTGATATTGCTTTGTGAATCTTGAACTAACAATACTTTTGGCTTGTTTAAGCCTCTTTGTCCAGAAGAATTTCTGATTCTTCTCAAAACTTAATAAGTTCACTTCTGGCTTCTGGATGAAAGTTCATTATAGCAGGAAATCATTCCCGATTAGAACATCGGAGTCTTGGCCTTCTGATCGCCAAATATTTTCAATGACAAAGGTTGATCCTTCTATTGAAACTTGAACTTTCTTGGCAACTGTATTCATGAAGATTCATCTTCCTTCTATAGTTTTTCCAATTGCACTTCTCTTTGGATCAGTTATCTATAACTCTTCTAGTATAGCAAACTTTAATCCAATCTCCATGTAGTTACTGAATCTACTTGTAGAAACAGTTGTTACTTTGCACATATTTTGTTTTGAAGAACTTGCTTCCTCTTCTGTAAAAGGATTGCATTATTCTTCTTCATAGTCAGATACTACTTCTTCTTTCCTACCTTGGACTGGTTTATATTGTTCTTTTTCACAGTCAGATACTACTTCTCTTTTCGTAGTGTCAAACCTTGTCTTTTATAGATCTCCTTTTAGAATTCTTTTCTTCTCTTCTTCTTCATCGAAGTAGTCTTCATATTCTTATTCAATAATCTGGTTTATTGAACCTTTCTTTGCCATTCTCCTTGCTTCAGCTAGGAAGCATTCTTTGTGTTATATTTTCCCTGATGTTTCAAAAAACATGGGGAATCCATTATTCTCTTTGCATTGATAGTAGTCGTAAATGAATGATCTCGGATTGACCTTGTAGGAAGAAATATTTTTTTCCTCTGTACTTTCTTCCCAATTCTTTATCTCAAGAAGATAAACCTTTCTAGGTTCATACTCTTCTTCAGACTCTATTTCTGATTCTTCTGTCGATTCGTCTTCTGAATAGACAGACATCTCTTCATCATCTTCTTATGAATAGACTACCTCGTAGCCTTTCAGATTTTCCATTTCCATGGCTTCTTCATATTTCTTGAGAAGAGCCTTCGAACTTCTTTTCACTTTCTTGGGACATTTGTTAGCATAGTGCCCTTCGGCCTTGCATAACCAACATCTACAAGTTTTCTTCTTTTCTGGTTCTTGATGGAATCTTGTCTTCTTGAAAAATCTCTTTATGGGATTTTGTTTTTCTCTTCTGTTGTTGGAGCTTCTTTTAAACCTCCAATTCTTCCTTCCTTTTCTCTTGAAACGTTTTTAGAAGTGTTTTTTCTTATGTCTCTTCTCTTCACATCCCCAGTTGGTTGGTGCATCTATCCTTTTGGAACAGAAGTCACTTGTTCCTCTGAGCTGCTTCTTGGCTGCTTTTGCTCTGGTGTTAGCTTTACACTTTTCGCGCATTAGCTGCCTGATTCTTTTTGCAACTCCTCCGACTAAAAACCTCTCTAGAGGTCTTTCTTCTATGCTTTCTCTTATAGTTGTTCCCCATGGTTCAGTCCCCCACACTTAGACTTTGCAAGTCCCTTAGCAAACACTAAATTAAACTAAGACTCAAAACTTTCCAACATATAATACTTTCAAAATTTTCCATGTTTTTCATAAGTATATATTGGAAACAAAATAATACTACTAAGCCCTGTAACTAATTTGTTTTGAATATTATGGCAATCACAATGTTTAAACTTCAAGTAATTTAAAAGTTAATAAAGACATTCTCATGCTTGAACAAGTAAGACTTAGATGAAAACAATGGTGATTTAAATCTATGCAATCTCTAGAAAAGTTCAAAATTCTCACTTGAATGCACTCGTCATCTTTTCACTCATGAAAAAGGGTTTTCACTTGACATATGTATGAAAATCAATAAAACCTCATGAATAAAAGTAATTACTTGCACAAATGAACCCAAACCATATGTTTACTTATGTGATTAACTCCACATATCAAAGGCCACTCATCTTAAGGATCATAAAGGACATTCAAAGAGTTGTAATGGGGCTAAGACTAAGATATTCAAAAATTTGGATAAGTGGTGTTTAAGAACGTTCAAAAGACTTAGTCAAACTCCAAGAACTCATCAACAATTTCGTGCACCTCCTCTTCTCCAGCGTCACCAATGTCAACTTCTAATTTTATCTTGAGCTTTGCGAACAGCATAAAGGCTATATTTCTTCACTGTTAGGCCTTCAAATTAATACAAACTCCAAATCCACAAGTATGAGGGACATTGATCCAAACTTTAATCACTAAAATTTATAGCCGAAGAGCTTCACAATTTATTTTTTCTTTCTTGCTCTCGAAATTTTTTTCTATTTTTTTTTTCAAACTTGTTGGACAAGTCTATCATTATACACACATTTTTCCTTGAAAAATTGGCACCAAAACGTCATCTTTAATGTTCCTACCTTCGAAAATTCTCACCAAGTCTTTGAAACAAGGGTAAGGATATTCTACACTAGACTAAGTGTTTAAATATATATATGGTGATGAAATTAAGGCTTAATGTGGGCTCAAATTAGTTTTCTAAGGGTGTCGTAACTCGTGTGCATATAATGACACATGGCTATTTGGAAAAGTGGTGGTAAATCCTAAGTACCTTTAATCATATTCAAAATCAGAGTATGTATTGACTATAAGCTTCAAAAATCAACATGAGCAAGTTCTAGCAATCTTTAGTTCATTTAAAACTATGGCAAGCAATCATATGAGGCAGATAAATAATTTTTTAGACAAAATCTAAAGATGTTGAAATTCCCTCCAAGAAAACAGAATTTTAGCTCAAAAATTCACATAGGTTCATATTATTTAAACTTATTCTAGCATGTGAATTCTATAGCAAATTTTACTATCTATATCTATTACATGTTAATGCAATTAAAATATCTCTATTAACAAAAGAATTCCAATAAGTAGTGATCTAAATGCCATGTATATTCATCGTTTCGGTCTAAAATTATCATAGACTAGTTAGGGCATCCTAAGACTCTGTAAAATAATAAATTAGACTCAGAAAACTCGTAAAAAATTCACACTAATAAAACCCACGAAAATTAAACAAAAATAATTTTTTTTAGGGGCATCCTTGAGTTAGACTCTTATCCGCCCAAGTTTTCAATTTATGATAAAATAAAGTGTAAACCCCTCCCCCACACTTAAATCTTATATTATCCTCAATGTAAATAAGAATAAGCATAGAAACATAGAATCAAGTATGGAGATATGGTTTTACCAAATAGCACTAACTAACTAACACACAAACAAACTAATTAATAAGAGAAAAGGAAAAAAAAAAACAAATCTGTTTGTCGATCCTCCATTGGGTTGCCTCTCAATAAGCCCTTATTTTTTAATGTCTTATAGCCTAGATATGATGCTTCATTTATGCTCTTGGAACAACCTGATCTTGAAGGTGCATCTCCTCCATTTCTTTTTAGAATTTTTCAGTTTTATGTTCTAACCTCTGTGTCTTTAAACTATAATTCCTAACGATGTAGAACTCAGAATTTCGTGATCCTTATATGGATGAAACCTAGACATCCATAGATTTCCATCCATATAAAGAACTCGTGCTAACTCTAAATGAGCTAAAAGTTATGATTTTTCAAAATTGACTGTTCTGTTTTGGACAGAAGCAGTGGATTATGAAAATATTTGGAGCACGTTCCTCCATTATATCCTTCAAAACTAAACAAACATCAAATCCAATGTAAATGCATGAAATATATGATGAATATGATGTAAAGTTATGAAATTATGCAATGCAATGTATGAATGAATGAATGAATGATATGTAAAGATGCTCAACTATTCTAAATATTCACAAAAATCGAGCAGTCTGAGCATGACTACTTGCGCATAATTTCTCTAGAATTACTCACACGTTGGAACTATCTGAGATTTTTCACGCAAAGACTAGACACATATACAAACACTTTATCAAATTTTCAGAATTTTCTGAGACATGTACGTAACTATGTCAGATAAATCACACAAAAAAAGCTTATTGCCCAGCTCTGATTTTATACTAAACACATGACAACGAAAATACTAAGACACAATGTACTAGAACGTGAATGCACATGATATATAATAAGAGCATGTGCACCCATGGAGGAAGAGAGGAAGTCCCATTTTGAGGAATTCCTCACCCATTTGAGGAATTCCTCTCCAATAGGAAGTCCTATTCCTATTTTTCGTGCAGCGGTGCCAGAAATAGGCCTTCCTATTACTATTCATTATTATTTAAAATTTTAATTTTTTATTTTCGGGTAATATTTTCATCCAATTTTCAAGTAATAGGAAGTCTTATGTAGATGCGCGTTAATATGTTTTGAATCAATTTTGTATGCCGGTAGCATACGGTGGTCTCGCTGGTGGGGGCTCGGGGGCAACGCCCCCGGAGCTAAATGTAATCCGAGTCATGTTAGACTTAAATTTTTTTTTAGCATACATTCGTTATAACAACGTATTTGTTATGATTCTTTATTTCGTCGCGATTCAAAATTGACATTTTTTTAAGTTATGATTTTGGACTCATTTTCTTCACGAAAGTTATAGAGGACATTAATATGAAATCGTCCGTATTTTTCTTGAATTTTTCGGAAGTCCGAGCTATTTATTATGATTTTTTTAAGTTTCAGAGTAAATAATTTATTTAAAATATTACAAATGATTAATTTTTCTCAGCCGTCGGATTGCTTAGATATGTTTGAAATGGACGGCCCAGATCAACTTAGCCGTTGATCTGGCAGCAGCCCTGGACGCGCCACGTGTCGGCCGGCGATTGGTCCGTCAATTTTTTTTTTTACTTTTTTTTTTTTACTTTTTCACTTTTTTTCGGGTAAAAAAAAAACGTATGTCAGCCTGGCGTCACCCACGTGCGTGGGGCCCGCCAGGCGGACGACCTCGCACTCGTCCTCAACAGAGGAAGCCGAGGAGGACAACCTCCCGGTCAACGTCCGGTCGGCCTCCCCCTTCCCTCCCGCTGCACGTCGCCCAGCCCCCGGACGTCCTCAAATGGTGGCCCCTGCCCCCCGGACGTCCTCGCCGTCCCTCCCCGGTGCAGCTGCTCTAAGAATGAATGCAAGTGATATAATGTATAAAGAAAGCTATGAAATTTATGTAAGTACACATACAAAACAATGTTGCACACATTGGAATCATCAAATTTAGAACATGTTTGAGGCCTCTTTCACACAATGTCACACTTTGATTTATCATGGATCACACATTTATTTAATCAAAAATTAACTAAATGCATCAAACAAGATCAACCTAAATGATCAAATGGTGTGAATGCATAAGAGAAAATTTGTTAGAACCTACATAAAACACCCCAAGTTACATGAACAATTATGAATAGAATGACTCGTTCTTTGGTCTCATGTCCCTAACTTCACTTAGGTTAAGGTACCCGGTAATGAAATCCGAGCATTACAAAATCCTAGGGTAGTTAGTGCAACTAATAAATGCAACGTGGTTATTCCCTTAACATGTTAAAAAATTTGGGCATTTAGAGCATTCATGTCCAAATTGATTTCGCCAAAAATTTATAAAGAGTACAAGACATTGATATTTAGGTCTTTCTAAGGACGTGCGACCCGTGCGATAAAGTATGAATTCTCAATTGTTCAGTCTTGGTTCAATCGAAAAATATGGCCAGCTAGGAATAGAGATAATGCGAGAGGCAGAACTAATTTCGACAAAACACCCTAAGGCTAACCAGGACAATGGTATATACTCTATTGGTGTAGGTATTTCTTAGATCCACAACCTGTCACCAGTCATAACCCATTTCTAGACACCATGTCTAACATTCAGCCAAACTTTCAAAAATTGCATACTCCCTCAAGTCCTTTGTAAACTCCGCCCTCAACCTCATGTGTAAAACATGAGGGGTTAAGGAGATAAACAAGAAAAAGAGGCACCATCTATTCCAATGAATGAGACTTAATCAATCAAGTATGTAATCAATGTAAATCTGAGACTATTTTTTAACATTCTTAACAATTATTAGATATATATATATATATACAAACACCGATTAATATTTATAAAAATTAAAATCTATCTATCATTTATTTACATAAAAGCAACACAATTTACACAATTATGGCACATATTAACAAAGACATCAAAAAATTGCAAGTAAAGTTAATATATAAATATTTACGAAATTGCAAGTTCCTGCAAAAAGAATTAGTTAGTAATATTCACATATATACACACAAAAATCACAAAAAATTAACAATCCCCGGCAACGGCGCCAAAAATTGATAATGACTAAATGTGCATCAAATAAACACTCAACACATAATTCAATCATACAATTTAAAACCCTATAGATGTAATTTTTTTTGCAAGTAGGGATCGTTTTAACCGGGGATTGAACGGTGCATACAATAATTGTGTATAAAAGGGGGGATAAAAAGAGTTGATTTTTATTCCTAAATTACTACATAAAACGTCATATACACAAACAAGTATTCCTAAGACTCTAGAATATATAAACTTATAGACAAGCAACACATAAAAGACTCTTAAAAACACTAATTCATGTTATGACAAAAATAAACCTAATTAATTATATACAAGTGATCATCCCATCCTAACTATCATGCAATTACACCGACTTTATCCTTCAATTATCTACAAAATTTATAGCCTAATCTAAGACACACACACATGCTTAATATTGATCAAGAATGCAACGATTGCGTATAAACACCTTAAACCAATTTCACCTTTAGAGATCATCAAAACACACAATAGAAAACGTAACTAGAATCAAATCCTATTCTAAAACATATCGTGACATGCATAGAAAACGTAACAAGAATCAAGCTCTATTCTAAAACATGTTTTCAAAGCATCAAGAAATTTTAAGCTAGCATATGAATTCGAAATTAAGACTATAAACACATGGAAGATATATGGAATTCAAAAATTATATAAAACCAAAAGATAAACACGAAATCACCAATTTTTCATGCAAAGTAAAACAAAATCAATAAATATTACGGAGTAAAGGGTCCATGTTTACACTTTTTGTTCCGTTATTGCACTAAAACTCAAGGAAAAACAAGGAAGCTTGATGGTGGCGGCGGTAGGAATTTGAGGCGGAGAGTATGGTGTAGTCGAACTGGCCTTGGAGACCTTTAGTGGATGAGAGTTTGTGAGTATTTTGGTATTAAAGGGGCTATAATAAGAGATGATCCATATTTGGGACGTGCTTCTTGTATTTATAGGCATTACAAAGTAGTTTTCCTCACAAAACAAGGTTTTCCTATTCCACCCGAATAAGTCTGGCAGTTTACAAAGAATCACACTTTTCCAGAGTTGTATACCTCTAAAAATTATTATATTTGACTTGTTGGAAAGAAGAGTCAAAGAGCTTTCCAACCATAGATCGATCGTCGTCTAACTCTTCCTAAGCTGTTCCCAGTCGTCGTTCGAAGTTAGCTACAAGCAGATTCTTCTTTCCTTATTCTTCATGATTTCCTTCTCCTACTCAACTTGAGAATCTTTTTCTTGCCATAACTTATTCTCCACGAAATTGGTTGGCTTGGTCTTTAAGTTTGGACTTTTCAAATGGTCTTCTAATTAATTTGGTCCATTTTTATTTATTATTCTTCCAAGTTTCTTCCAGAAGCTTCCAAATTTTAGTCAACATGGGAAAAGTTTTCCTAGTCAACAAATGATTTCTTTTTTTCTTCAATTTTCTTTTCTTTCTTCCTTGGAATTTTGAACCAATCTTCTTTGCCGATTTCTTACTCATCTTCTTTTCCATTTTTCCTTGTGTTTTACATGCTTGTAGGCCCCTTTACTCCGTCTCTTTTGATAAAAACCTAAAAACAACAAAATACATTAAAACTAATGAAACTAATAATACTAAGTAATTAACAAAGTAAAAATATAGAGAAATACATTAATTAATACGCCTAAAATGCGTAGATCATTCTAGAAGCTTCCTGTGAAAGAGATGTACCAAGTCTGTATTTTCAAATTCTCCTATGGTGCAATAGTACTCTTGGAATTCATTCAGATATTCCTCGAAGTACTTCATGTTGCATTTTTTGAAAGCATATATGTTGGTTTTTGCTATTTCTCTAATTTTTTCTCCAACATATGAGATGTTTCCGCATAATTGATCATATAGCGGAGTGACAAAAGTATAGGGATTTCTATCCATCCTTATGTCTTCCAGCCATTGTTTTCTCTGATTGTTTCTTTTAAAGGAAAGTAATACTTCTTTGCCATTCCTAGGAGAGTTGATTTATAGACTGTATGCAAGTCTTATTCTTCAAATCTTCCATAGGTTGTGCAGGTTGCCATGAATAGACTAGCTGCCCATTCATCGATGGCCTTTTTCTTGTCTAGAGCTTTGTCTAGATCAAGCCATACTCCTAGTTGGGTGATTGACACACTTGGAGTATTTTCCTGTGGAATGACTTGGTAGGAGCTTCTTTCTTCCTTTTTTCCACTAGGATCTCTTCCGTGTGGAAGTTTGGTATTTCCACCAATCCTGAATATGGTGGTTTATGAAGGTGATGGTTGTGAAGATTCTGCTTCTTCCATGTCCTCATCTTCTGTATCTTCTGTTTCTTCATGTAGAAGAGGGAAAACCTTTCTTTCCTTTTTGAAGGTGAAACTTTTGATTTCTTGGATTAATTATTCCAACCACAAGGGATCTTTAGACTCTTCTACTTCCTCATAAAGCTTGAAGTGTTCTTTTGATTTTGAACTTCCTGCTCTTAGCATACTGATGTTTCTTTCTTTCTAGCTCAGCATCTAAGTCTTCTTCCATCATTAGGTTAGCCCTTATAGAGATTTTGGTACTTCTAGTACCAATTTCTCTGGTAGAGTTGCTTCTCCTGAGTGGCCTAAAGTTTTCTCCTCTGAAGCTTTCGAGGGATACGTCACTGTTTTTGTGTCCTTTGAACTTGAGGTTGACATCTCCAGTTTTTATGTCTCGTAGAGTGCTGCCTTCGAGCTTTCTGGTTTCTCTCTTGGACTAGATAATTTCAACTCTAGTGGGAAAGCTACCTCATCCCATGTCACCTTGTGAATCTGTTGATTATGGTTCTTGGAATTTGTAAGAAAACTAGTAGTAAGGCCTGGAATGTTTGTTATCCTAGTCTTTAGCTCTACTGGTGTGCTAATTAGTTTATAGTAGATCCTATAAACTACTGCAAGCTCTTGCATGCCTTCCTTATGGGCGTGCCTTCTATTTTGACTCTTAGTCGTAGACAGTGAGCGGCATCTGCTAGGCTAGTAAAAAAATTTGGGATGCTTGAAGTGTTCCCAGTAGACTTTTCTGAAAATCGTTCAGCCTATTGTCTTGTAAGACACATAAGACTGAGCAGTTTAAGTCTTCTCTGGCTAGTAACTTTATGCCAACTTGGACTGCTCCAATGTGCATGAACTTGAAGTTTCTATTTCTGGCTTTAGAAACTTCCTTATGTGTTACTAGAAGGAGATATGTTTCTTCTATTGTTGCTGGGATAGTGAATTCAAGAATCTTGAATTGATGGCTTTCCATCAGATCAAAGCTTCCTTTTTTGTAGATCTGGTTGAATTCAAACTTCGGAATCGAAGTATTTTGGACGTTGCTTTCTATTTCGTTGAACTCACACTCTTCTGAGTTCAGCAACTACACTGATTTTTTCCTGAAGATGCGCAACATCTTTATGTCTCTAGTATCTTCTCATTTAAGTTCTCTTATTCTGATGGCTGGCACATTTGTTAGAGAATCTAAAAAATGGCTTTGGCAATGGGTTCCCTCTTAGAACTTGTAGTGATTTGAAGTCATTAGTTTTTCTAATCACTGTTTGAGGTGGACTATTGCTTGAATTTTTGTGCTCTCGAGCTATCTTTTGAACACAATCAAAGATCTTCATCTGTTGAAGATCTAGTCTCTCAATTTTACTATTAAATCTTGTTAATAGTTCTTACTTTTCTTCTGGCTAATTCTAATCCACTTTGGCTTCCAATCCATGTAATTGGTTGCTGATAGCTGGAAGAATTTCTAGATATTTTCTATATCTAGACATTTCTGATAGAGATTCTTGTTGTCTTGCATCTATTAGGTCTAATAGAGAATCTAGTTTCTCTATTATTACCACAGATATTGATCCCATCTTTGGGATTTTAAGCTATAGCAAGCTCTGATAGCAGTTGTGTTGCGGATCTAACCAATGCTCAAATAAACAATCAAATGCTCAAATAGATAGTCGATGCAAAAAGTTTTCTATTTTTTCTTTGTCTCTTAAAAAGTTTTCGAGAAAAGCTTGTTCTCTGGCAATTTTGAGATTATGAATTGTTTGTTCTAAAGGATAGGGATAGACTGCTCTTGATCTTTCGAATAGTTTGATTCTTTCTTTGGTATTAGTGACAAAGTCTCGTAAAATTTTAAGTTTAGAACTTAAATCACATGTTTTTTGAAAATAAGAAATTTGTTATGGTAAAAAATAATTGTTTACCTTTGAGTATAAATGATATATCTCTTAGCTGCAGGTGTTAGAACAGATAAATTATAGGCCTACTATGCCAAGAATATACTACTTTAGTTATATGCAGACACTACGTGGTTAGGATGTAGACACTACCAGAGTTAGCTTTATAAAAGGGGGCTAAATTTGGAAGTGCTGAACCAAAATAATGACATTTTTTAGATTTTGGGTTTCTAAGAGAGGAGACCTACTATAGTGGGTCTTTCAAGCATTTTCCCTTTTTTAATTTTAATTTATTTAAAAATAATAATTAATTTCACTTAGGCGATGAAATCAATACGAAATCAGTAGGTTTCGGCGCCTAAGTGTTCGTATGTCTATATTCACTCCACATCAATTTGAATTTGGACAAAACAACCATTAGATATATTTATCATAACATAATATGTAAGTGGATGAATTTTCATTCAAAATGAAGTTCGTTAAGGGTTTGATTGGCGTAGTCAAACATAAAACTAAAATTTCAACGAAACGGAAACGTTGATATGCGAATCTTAGTAACTCCAATTTTTGAACCGTCGACACTCACATTCCAATAATTGTTTACTCTACTCCCTCGACAAAAAAATATATTTTAAGATGGTATACATGGTCGTTGAAAGGACCCAACCCCGATTTAATTTCCTAAACAGGAATCAAACCCCTTCTGAAAACACGAATTTTCGAAAACCATGAAAATTTTGGCAGAGTTTCGTCACTAACGCGGAATTGTCATTAACCTGCACCCGGAAAATACACTTCATCCTATGCCACAAAAATCAAACCGTGGGCACCAATCCCATCCGGATTTCTCAATATCACAACAACAATGTAAAGTAATAAATAAAACTGTACTTTACAGAAATCCGGGGAAAAATCGTATGAAAGTATAACATCAGAATGCTCAGAGCGACTTCTAGTATATATATACAAATAGTAGGCCAAACTAAGAACCTACCATAAGAGAAACATCGCTCGAATACTAAGCCTCCAACCACGATGTGCGACACTAGAGTCTGAACTGCAAACTGGGCACGAAAAACGAAAAGCCCAGGGGAAAGGCAAATAAAATCGTTAGAGTGAGTGGACGAAAATAAACATATGCCTTTCACCAATTTCATATATCATAAAATCAATGCAAAGCGAGTTCGGAAAATATATGGAGGTGCCAGGTGAATCTCTCAAGCCCGACGGTCAGGCGAATATCTCAAGCTCGACGGTGATAAGCTAGGGTAATCTCTCAACCCTAGAGGCACAACAGGGGAATCTGTCAACCCTGCCCAGAGGAATTTCTCAACTTTGGGTCTGACAACCGGTGATCAGCCGAGTAGCCAAAGCATCGATGCAAGTAATGCCATCACCATATAAAACATAAAATAATACCTCCAAAAGCAATAAATAAACTCAACATCGTATATAAATAAATACGGAAATCACGAACTCGCAACGACAGTGAAAATAGAAAAGTCCACTCACAGATGAGCATAACGCAATACTCGTTAATCCAGTGATCCGGCGGAAAATTCCTCGCCAAACGAATGACCATAATCCCCTGGATAATCATAAAATCCACTGCTTAAAATCATAACTCAAAACCTCGAATCATATCACGAGAAACAACCGTTCCCGGAAACATATAATTCAATATCGACGAAATTGTCAAAATACGATAATCACACCATAAAACCTCGCTATAATTTCTGATGCTCAATTCAAAAAATAAACCTCACCACTACGATCGGTGCGCAATTCCGAGCAAAACGACATACAACTTGTCGAAAAACACCACGGCCGGAAAGTCGCCACCGCGCACGGCGGCGCCGTCGGCTGCCGGAAAACCTCACCGGCCTAGAAAAATACAACCTACACATGGATTTGAAGATCTTGACATATCCAACAACTTTCCAGTTCAAAGTTAAGGCCAATTTTGACCGAAAAAAGGTCCAAAACTCACCTCAAAGGTGCAAACCCTCGCCGGAATTTCAATTTCACCGTTCTCCCTCCTCCGACCACGGCAACCCTTGAAACCACCTCCAATAGCATTCTCTCCTCAAGGCAAACAAAACCCCCCAAAGGGGAACCACCAACTCGGCCGAATTATACCGTATGCGTATCGAATCCCAAACGGATAAATACGATAAAATTCAATGGCCAAAAATATTCACAACTTATTCCTCGTAACTCGGAATAATCCTCCAAAAGTTCCCACGAGCTCGAAATTAAAATCTTTACAACTTTCGTGAAGGATCTCAAATCAAATTCTTGCCCGATAATTTAGTCGTTAATGAGGCAGCCAAATTAACCAATTACGACGAAATCGCGACTAATCACGAAGCTCGTAAATCAAGTCGATAATCATTCCATTTTTGGTTTGGGTCGTCACGAATCTACCCCCCCCCCTTACAAAAATTTCGACCTCGAAATTTCCAAGTCTGCCAACTGAAAAGTAGGGACACTGCCTCTGCATACTGCTCAACTCCCCAGTGCCTACGTCAACTGAATAACTCTGCCAACAGATTTCACAATAGGAAATATCTCTGTGCTGTAATCTCAGTACCCTCAAATCCCGAATCTAAACTGGCTCCTCCACAAATGTGAAGTCTTCCTGTATAAGGAACTAATAGGGTACAAAACACGCAACAAATCTGAAATGTAGTTCCACCACACGGAATACAACACACACAAATGCCAACGCTATACGCAATGCCAAACTATACGGCACAACACAAACTCGCCCCATGGTCACATACGGACCAAACTAACATAGCAAATTCATAACTCAACCTGCACACATCAACATAACTTCACTGTCAAACTCGAGCAATTATCAACCTGTCCCTGCTAATCTGAAGGTCAATCTCGAACAAATGAAACTGCGGGTCTCAAATCCTTCGGAACTGCAATACATAGGACCACAACATGCCCTCCAAGGTCTGAATAGTCCTCTAAGATCGCCCACCAATCTGAGGATAAGAAACTATACTAAACTGTAATCTGGTCCCTAATACTCACTGCAACGCTTGCCAACACTCTGTTGTAACTGATTATCTCGATCAACGATCTGGGACACAGGTGCACCACATAAATGGACAACCTCCGCCAAATACAACTATACCAGCCTGCCACTGACAAGGAAAAGATCTTATACACAAAATTCACAGTGACAAGCTCCAACTTCTAATCAGAAATCTCCAATGGCTGTAACTTCCCAGCAAGTTTCTGCCTTTCTGCCCTCGCCTGCCGACAAATGTGGCATCTGCTCATATAAGTTGTTATATTCCTCTTCATGTTGCGACACAAATAGTAAACTCGAAGTGTCTGATACATCTTTGTACCACTAGTGCATAACGTACGCAAAACAATGAGCTTCAACATCATCACACTCTAACTCAGCTCTCGTATATCGTAACTCGGCTAACACAGAAACTCGAGCCACACACACATGAAACAATGAAGCTCCCGATTTCCAATTGAATGCATCAGCAACAACATCCCAGAAAGATAGTCAAAGTACAACCACTAGCCTTTCTCGGATAAACTCAAATGTGCAGCCATAGTCGTTAATCGACCCCATCCATCGACCCCATCCATCTATACTGCCTCAAGCTTGAATCTGGCTGAATATGCAAGTAGATGAAACTTAAGTGATCAGTGTACAACCTACACTGCACTGCACGCCACAGCAATAGTGTCTCGAACTCTTTGATGCTAACATAAAGACAGCTACTCCCAAATCATACATAGGATACGTAGCTTCATAAAGTTTCCACTGCCTGAAACCATGAGCCATCGCTCTGCTATGCTGCATCAAAGCATAACCAAATCCAAATCTCAATGCATCGCTATAAACCACAAACTCATCACGGTCGTCAGGTAAAGTCAAAATCGGTGCAGTGGTCAACCTTTCCTTCAGGAGTAAGTAATTCTCCTCACATGTATCAGACCACTCAAACTTGACGCCTTTCTTCGTCAATCTGGTAGGTGGAGTGGCAATCCGAGAAAATCCTGCACAAAGTGCCGATAATAACCTGCCAAACCCAAGAAACTCTTGATTTCTGGTACAATGGTAGGTCAACTCCAAATCAACACGGCTTCTATCTGATCAGGATCCACGCCGACTCCCTCAGCTGATATCACGTGGCCCAAAACTTCAGGCTAATTATATCAACCAAAATTTACACTGGCTGAACTTCGCAAACAGTTGATTATCTCGCAAAGTCCGCAAAATCGCTCGCAAATGCTTCTTTTGCAGGCCCACACTCCTGGAGTAAATCAGGATGTTGTCGATGAACATGATCACAATCTTGTCCAATAATCGTTTGAACACCCGGTTCATCAAGTCCGTAAAAGCTGCGGGGCGTTGGTCAACTCAAACGGCATAACTAAGAACTCGTAATGCCCGCACCGTGACCTGAAAGCTGTCCTGGCCACATCTGACTCTTTGATCCTCAACTGATGGTATCCAGTCCTGAGATCGATCTTCGAAAAGACTGAAGCTCCCGTGAGCTGATCAAACAAGTCGTCAATCCATGGCAACAGATACTTGTTCTTATCTGAAGCCTGATTCAGTTTCCGGTAGTCGATGGACAACCTCATCGAACCATCCTTCTTCCGCACAAATAGTACAAGAGCACCCCACGGTGATACCCTGGGTCGTATAAAATCTCCTCCAGCAACTCTCGAAGTTGAATCTGTAGCTTCTTCAACTCCACTGGTGCCAAACGATAAAGTGCCTGTGATATGGGTCCAACGCCGGTAAAAGCTCAATGGTGAAATCGATTTCCCGCACTGGAGGAATACCCGGTAACTTCTTCGGAAACACAACTGGAAACTCGGAAACCACCGCAATATCACGAATGTCTGGCACAGCCGTCGTAGTATCCACAACTTGAGCTAAGTATGCTACACACCCCTTTTCATCATCCGCTCGACCTTCATCGCTGAAATCACATGTGGTAATAAGGTATTCATTTCACCGCGAAACAATATCTCGGGGAACCCGGGTCGTCGAAACACAACCTCCTTCTCGTGACACTCGAACATAGCCCCATGTGTCGCCAAGAAGTCTATACCCATAATCACATCAAAATCGACGATATCCAGCTATAACAGATCCGCGGCTAACCCATAACCTCCAACAAAGATCTCACAACCTCTCCGGATGGATACAACACTCTCTATAACCCCGGAAGTGGAGATGCATGCATAATAGCCATGGATGTCAAGCAACGGTAACCTCAGAGAAACTCTGCCCTCACACAGGGTCGCGGTACGAACTCTGGCATGCCGAACTACCCGTCAACGTTGATTGCGGCTTTGCTGATTGACTCGTCTAGAAGGCTGCATTGGTCAAACTCTAGAAATGACATCTTGACCTCCTCATGAACACTAAGCTGCCGAACCACTAAAACAACTGACTGAGGACGTCCCCTCGTAACGTGACCCTCCTGGCCACCAAAATATCATCTGAGAGTGCCCCTCGGACACAAATCACAGCGACGCTTGCTGTGTGGAAGGATCACCAACGACCACCCTGACTCATGCCACAGGAACAAGTCCACTACTCTGTGATCTCCTTCACCACCAAATGGATCGTCTGCCTTATTCAGATGACCCTCAACATAATCGAAAAGGCCACCACCTAATGAAGATACTGATCCCGAGATGCCGGAACTCAACCTCATCAAAATATCTCGGCTAAATTCAGCTTCCTCAAACCAACATGTCGGAAACCGCATAAGCCTTTCCTTATCGATGTCTCCGCCTCTGAGTGCAGCACATCAAACTCCTCACGGTTATCTCGAGGCATAATAGTTAAAATCTCTCTGATGCTCAGGCTCGAACTCATCTCGAACCTCATGCATTGCTTCCTCTGAAGCCACATAACACATGCAAACTGGAATAAACATGTGAACAATACATCCCTGCCTCAGGTGGGTAAACACTCCATATTCCGTTGTTAGGTAGCCTGATTGAACCATTACCGTATAAACAATACCCTGAATGTAGGCCATAGAGTCGCAACAGGAACTCACACAATACCAACCCACCAAATATAATGATCTGACTCAGGCACACCATCAATTACCACAATTCTCTGCTCTGAAGCAACATGTAGGCATCCATATACGCACAACCGGGCAAACCATGCCACATATAACTCTGAATCCAGAATGCTCATCCAAACCCATAACTCACAGTCAAGTCGCGCGTCGACTGATCCTCAATAGGATCCACAACCATACCGAAACAGAAAGCACGTCAAGGAGGCATCCTAATGAATAAGACATTATTCACAACAAACTAGACGTAATCATGGAACTTCAAATATTTGAAAGCATACAACACCCGGAGCATTGATGGGTATCCGCCGGCCGGTCGGGTCATCGCTCCAGGCATGCTGTACATTCTCAAATATCCTTAGTAAACACGACTACAGAAGTCTACAGAACCTAAAACCTAATGCTCTGATACCAAGCTGAAAGGACCCAACCCCAATTTAGTTTCCTAAACCGGAATGAAACCCCTTCTGAAAACACGAACTTTCGAAAACCATGAAAATTTCGGCAGAGTTTCGTTACTAACGCGAAATTGCCATTAACTTGCACCCGGAAAATACACTTCATCATATGCCACAAAAATCAAACCGTGGGCACCAATCCCATCCGGATTTCTCAATATCACAACAGCAATGTAAAGTAATAAATAAAACTGTACTTTACAGAAATCCGGGGAAAAATCGTATGAAAGTATAACATCAGAATGCTCAGAGCGACTTCTAGTATATATATACAAATAGTAGGCCAAACTAAGAACCTACCATACGAGAAACATCGTACGAATACTAAGCCTCCGACCACGACATGCGACACTAGAGTCCGAACTGCAAACTGGGCACGGAAACCGAAAAGCCCAGGGAAAAGGCAAATAAAATCGTTATAGAGTGAGTGGACGAAAATAAACATATGCCTTTCACCAATTTCATATATTATAAAATCAATGCAAAGCGAGTTCAGAAAATATATGGAGGTGCCAAGCAAATCTCTTAAGCCCGACGGTGATAGGCTAGGGGAATCTCTCAACCCTAGCGGCACAAAAGGGGAATCTCTCAACCCTGCCCAGAGGAATCTCCCAACTCTGGGTCTGACTACCGGTGATCAGCCGAGTAGCCAAAGCATCGATGCAAGTAATGCCATCACCATATAAAACATAAAATAATACCTCCACAAGCAATAAATAAACTCAACATCGTATATAAATAAATACGGAAATCACGAACTCGCAACGACGGTGAAAATAGAAAAGTCCACTCACAGATGAGCATAACGTAATACGCATTAATCCAGTAATCCAGCGGAAAATTTCTCGCCAAACGAACGATCACGATCCCCTGGATAATCATAAAATTCACTGCTCAAAATCATAACTCAAAACCTCGAATCATATCACGAGAAACAACCGTTCCCGGAAACATATAATTCAATATCGACGAAATCGTCAAAATCCGATAATCACACCATTAAACCTCGCTATAATTTCCGATGCTCAATTAAAAAAATAAACCTCACCACTGTGATCGATGCACGATTCTGAGCAAAACGACATAGAACTTGTCGAAAAACACCACGGCCGGAAAGTCGCCGCCGCGCACGGCGGCGGCGCCGCCACCGCCGCTGTTGCCGGCCGCCGGAAAACCTCACCGACCCGGAAAAATGCAACATACACATGTATTGGAAGATCTTGACATTTCCAACAACTTTTCAGTTCAAAGTTAATGCCAATTTTGACCGGAAAAAGGTCCAAAACTCACCTCAAATGTGCAAACCCTCGCCGGAATTTCAATTTCATCGTTCTCCCTCCTCCGGCCACGTCAACCCTTGAAACCACTTCCAATAGCTTTCTCTCCTGAAGGCTAACAAAACCCCCCAAAGGGAAACCACCAACTCGGCCGAAATGCCGCCACCCGAAGCCGTCAAAATCTCGCCGGAAAACCTTCGTTTTCGCTGCTTCGATTTTCTCTCCTCCGGCCACCTCAAGGGTCGATCCACCTACCAATCCGAAGAGGAGCTCGAGCCCAACCTTTTTCATGAAGAGACCCCGGCCAACCGTGGCCGGAATCGGGCTCCACGGCGGCGAGAACCCACTGTGCAATACGGGTCGCCCTTGGTCAACACGGGTCAAGGCCCAATTTCCTGTTTTGGAAACTTTCCAAAATCATCACGTATTGCTTCTGTGTTTATACCATACGCGTATCGAATCCCAAACGGATAAATACGACAAAATCCAACGGCCGAAAATATTCACAACTTATTCCTCGTAACTCGGAATAATCCTCCGGAAGTTCCCACGAGCTTGAAATTAAATTCTCTACAACTTTTGTGAAGGATCTCAAATCAAATTCTTGCCCGATAATTTAGTCATTAACGAGGCTGCCAAATTAACCAATTACGACGAAATCGCGACTAATTGCGAAACTCGCAAATCAAGTCGATAATCATTTCATTTTTGGTTCGGGTCGTCACAGTCGTGCTCTTAGAGGTCAAATTGTGAATCTTTACTTAGACAACAAAATTTGTTGTATTTCATCGTCTAAGTAGTACTTAAACGACAAAAAAATATGTTTCGTCGCCTAAGGCATTCTGGGTTTAGAGGAAAGGGTTTAAGGTTTAGGATTTAGGGTTTAGGTTTAGGGTAAGATCTTAGACGACAAATTTTTGCTCTCTTAGGTGACGCTTTATTTTTCATCGTCTAAGTAAACTTAGATGACGAAATTGTGTACTTAGGCGAAGAAATATAATTTCGTCGCTTAAGCAGCTTTTTCTAGTAGTGACAGTTGAGTGTCTTCAAGCTTTCAAACAAACTCAATGAGCTGTTGACCATAGCCCCCATCATTCGAGTACCAGATTAGAGCCTCCCATTTGAGCTTATGTGTGACGCTTCAAATTATGTTGTTAGAGCAGTTCTAGGCCAACTGCCAGAGAGGTTACCTCATGTCATCTACTACGCCTCCAGAACCTTAAATGATGCACAATTGAATTATTCAACTACAAAAAATGAACTCTTAGCAGTAGTTTTTTACTCTTGAAAATTTTAGATCTTACTTGTTAGGAACTAAAGTTATTATCTATTCTGACCATGCTGCTTTAAGATATTTGATGACTAAACAGGATGCCAAGCCTCGACTGATTGGATGGATGCTCTTATTTCAAGAGTTTGATATTGTAATAAAATATAAGAAGGGCACTAAGAATGTGGTAGCTGACCACTTGAGTAAAATCACTCATGGTTCTAATGCAAAAGAGGATAAACTTCCTCTCAGAGACAGTTTTCTGGATGAACAGCTCTTTGTTATTCAAGATGAAGTGCCATGGTATGCTGATATTGTAAACTACAAGGTCAGTAAATACATTCCTTCTGATTTCACAAGAGCATAAAAAGACAAGCTAGTCAAGGAGGCTAGGTATTATGTGTGGGACTAACCCTATCTGTGGAAATATGGCACAAACACCATAATCCGCAGGTGCGTCCTAAATCTGAATTCCATTCCATTCTAGTTTTTGTCACTCACATGCAGATGGTGGACATTTTGGAGGGAAGAAGACGGCGCTCAAAGTTCTTGAGAGTGGGTTTTATTGGCCCACTTTATTTCATGATGCACAGGTTTTCTTTAAATCTTGTGCCAGGTGCCAACTGATAGGTAACATCAGTCCAAAAGACCAAATGCCTCAACACCCCGTTCTTATAGTTGAAATATTTGATGTGTGGGGTATTGATTTCATGGGACCATTCCCAAATTCTCAAGGGTATTTGTATATTCATGTTGTTGTTGATTATGTATCCAAATGGGTGGAGGCTAACGCCACCTGGACTAATGATTCTAAGGTTGTTCACAGTTTTTTTAAGAAAATATTTAGCAGGTTTGGAACACCTAGATCTGATGGAAGATCTCACTTTTGCAACAAGACTTTTGATGATTTTCTTAGGGAGTACAATGTGACACATACGGTGGCAACACCTTATCATCATTGGACAAGCGGGCAGGTGGAGGTATCGAATAGAGAGATCAAACAGATTTTTGAGAAGATAGTTGGTCTAACCCAGAAAGACTAGAGTCAACACCTTGATGATGCGTTGTGGGCTTACAGAACAGCGTATAAAAAGCCTATTGAGATGTCTCCATATAGGTTAGTGTATGGGAAGCTTGCCATCTTCCGGTGGAACTTAAGCATCGAGCATATTGGGCTGTGAAGAAGTTCAATTTTGACATGGATGAAGCGGGTCTGCATAGGAAGTTGCAACTCAGTGAGTTGGATGAAATCCGACATAATGCATATGAGTCCAGAAGGATATACAAGAAGAGAACCAAAGCTTTTCATGACTGAAACATCAAAAGAAAAGAATTTGTGGTTGGTCAAAAAGTTTTGTTGTTTAGTAGTCGTCTACACTTATTTTCAGGTAAGCTTAAGAGTAGATAAACTGGGTCTTATGTTATTACTAATATTTTTTTTCATGGTGCTATAGAGATTATGAGTTCAACAACAGGAAAAACATTCAAGGTGAATGGACAATGACTCAAGCCGTATCATGAGTCATTTGTGGAGTACGTGTTTGAAGATGCAGACCTTCAGGACGCGCCACCTATGGGAAATTGAGTGGATCTGTTGTTTGACTGAAGACGTTAAACTTAGCGTTACTTGGGAGACAACCCATGTGGATGGAGAAGCTGGCGACCAGATTTGATTTCTTATCTCTTTCTTTTATTTTCTCCACATTGTGTGTTTTACGTGTAATATGTGTTCTTTGTCATACTTGTTTGGTATATTGTATGGTCTAATTCAAGTCTTTATATTGAGGACAATGAAACTTTCAAGTGTGGGGTAGGGTTATATCATATACTTAGCGTCTAGATATAGATTTTTAGTTTTTTGAAGACTCAGAAAATTCTGAAATTTTTAGTGCATGTTGGTATATATGTCTAGTTTATGCTCACAAAATTTCAGCTCATTCGGGCATGTGGTTAATTCTGTAGAAATTATGCAAGTGAGAGTGTGCAGTCTCTCTAGATTTTCCATTTTGCTTAGAATGTCCAATGTGTACCCTTCGATCCATCGAAGGATATCCTTTGACCCATCAAAGGGTTGTTCCAGAATGAGACTAGAGAGCTTTCCTCGATCCATCGAGGATCATATTCGATCCATCGAAAGATCAGTGTCAGTTTTGAGGTTTTCTTTGTTTTTCTTGTGTGTTTAAGTGTCTTATTTGAAAGATAAAATACAAAAATAAATAGTGTCAAGAAAAATATAAAGAAGAGTCTTAGGAGCCCTTAACAAGTCAATAATGTGTTTATTTCTTCCAATTTTGTGACTAAGAGATGATTATGTGACTTGAGTTTCTTTGGTTAATTTTGATATATGATGCTTATGCGAATATGTAGTGGATGTAGAAACGAGTTAACATGGTACAGATTTTTGAGCATGCATAAACCTTATTGAGATTCATTTAACCTGTGAGCTTTTGAGCCTTTATGTGAAATGCATGCTTTTATTATTAAGTGTCAATTGTTTGCTAAAGATTAAGTTAATGGATTATAGAAATTACTAGAATTTGGTCTTGTGATATTCAAAGCTTTTAGTCAATATATGTTTTGATTAAGGAAGTGACTAAGGCATTTAGGGAACACCACCATAGTCATATAAGCTTGTGTTCTGATTTTGTGTACACACCCCCGTCATTATCCACTTTGAGCCTACATGTGAAACTTTATGTCATCACCCACATATCTCTGACCTTGAACCTTAGAATAGTTATATCTTTACCTTTGTTCTAGAACTTGGTAGAGCTATACATGAGACAGGTATGTGAAGACAGCGACAATGTCAAAAGGTGATACAAAGAAATAAGTGTGGGGTATGAAGCTAGTGTGAAAAAAATGAAAAAAAAAAGAAGAAAAAGAACGTTGTGATGTCTAGCTTGATACCCGGAGTTAATTGTTGATGAAAACAATGATGTGACAGCCAAAAAAAATGAAGGTCTAGCTGGATACCCGGGGTTTACCATTCTCAGAATAAGTTTCCAAGTGTAAATCGTTGGATCTAAAATTCTTAAAACTTAGCAAGGTTCGGTTGGCCTTAGGCGCGTACAATGCATCAATGATATAAATTTTAGTACCATGTGGTAGCAAAAATTGTGCTGAACCACGCCCTTGTAAAATCAACACAAAACCAATCATGGTTGTCACTGATGATGTATATGACACTAGATCAATAAACAATTGCCTATTCTGCAGTATAGTATGAGTAGTACCACTATCTACTTGACACTCGATCTCGTCTCAAACATCTACAAAAGAATTTGAATGAATTAGTCCTTAAGACTTGTTGACTATTTTAAGTAAAGACTTAAAGATTTACCAAAGGATTGTGACCCTTAAAGAGTGTTGATATGACATAAGTGGCGCCGTTGCCAGGGAATTACTTAATTCTAAGTCTTAATAGAGTCTTTAATTTTCAGTTTTCTTTTCTTTTTCTTTTGAGTCTTACTGTTTCTTTCATGTGCAAGAGCATTGTTTATGTGTACTACGCACACTAAATGCGCTGAGCCATTATTACTTGATTTAGAGATTGAATGCTCAGTAAAGCAAAACAGAAAACAACAGAGACAGTGTTCTATGAGTGTGAATAGTGGTGGTGAACCATCTGAGCAAGGAAGACATTCAAGTTCAGAGTTTGAGTTTGAGGAAGAACAAAATATTCTAACACCACCACCACCATCACCAAGAAGAATGGCAAACGTAGCCAAGTTGAGAGAATCTTTTACACCGGGCACAACTGCAGCAGATTCACCAATCGTACTACCAGAAAATCTGGGGGCTTATTCTATTCCTCCATCACTTATATCAAATCTGCCACACTTCAGAGGAACGCCTTCTTAAGACCCTTAGGATCATCTTAATAAGTTCACAGCTTTGTGCAGAATCTAGAAATCAACAAATGTAGAGGAAGACACTGTGAAGCTCATCTTATTTTCATTTTCTCTGAAGGAGCAAACAAAGACATGGTACAATTTTTTAGCTCCTTTATCTATTAACACATGGGAGAAGATATGTATGGTTCATTTATGAAAGAATTCTATTCTGCTTCCCGTACCAAGAATTTGAAAAAGCAAATAAGCACATTCAGGCAATAAGATGGAGATGAACTACATGAAGCCTGGAGTCAGTTTAAGGGTCTTCTTCGACAATGCCCTCACCATAAGTTTGACATCAACACTCAAATGGAGTTCTTTTATGAAGGACTTGATTCTTTCAACAGATCAAAACTTGATTCAACTTGTGGGGGAAATTTGTGGAATGTGACTGGAATAGAAGCCAAGGAAGTTGTTGAGAACCAAGCAGAAAATTCAAGGCAATTTCTGTCAAGGGATAGATCCATGGGAGCAAGTAGAAGATCTCTTAGTGTAGTCACAATCGATGGAGCCATGGAAAAAAGATTAAGCTCTATGGAGAATGACATTGCTCTGATTGCTAGTATTCTGCAAGTGGCAAAGAAGACAACAGTTGCTGCAGACCAGGTTGTGTGCACTATATGTTCAGCTACAGATCATCTAGCCGAAAATTGTCCAAAGTTCAGAGCAGATGAGAAAGTCAATCACGAGGAAGAAGAGCCGAATTACTTTCAGAGGTAGCCCAATACTTATGGTGGGAATAGAGACCATCCACTGTTGAGTTATAAGAGCAACAATGTGTTAAATCCTCCTAGTTTTCCATCGGGTTTTCAGCCAAGGCAGCCTACAGGAGATGGACAACAGTTTGGCCAGAGGCGTATTCCTCAACAACAACAAGCTCCTGCCCAAATATCAACAGGAACCTCAACTCTTAAAGTCATGATGCAACCAATGATGTTTAATAGCAAGAAAGAACGAGAGGAAAGTAGTGCCTTTCACCAAGATATCAAGGCTACAACTCAGCAACAAGGAAAAACAATCAATTTTCTAGAGAGACAAGTAAGCCAAATTCAGCAAATGCTCGCTCAAGCCATCCCAGGAGGTCTTCCTAGCAACACCCTTCCCAATCCC
Organism: Geum urbanum; assembly: GCA_946800695.1. Classification (NCBI taxonomy): domain Eukaryota; kingdom Viridiplantae; phylum Streptophyta; class Magnoliopsida; order Rosales; family Rosaceae; genus Geum; species Geum urbanum. The sequence continues at coordinate 46,788,503 of OX327003.1, read as the reverse complement.
AAGGGGCAATATGAGGCCCATGTTATGATCTTGAAAAATGGGAAGGTGTTGGATGCAAAACCAGAGGTTAAGAAGCCAAGAAGACAATGGGAGGAGCCTGTTATAGAGCAAGTTGTGTTTGATGAACCATTGAAAACCATTTCGGGAACCTCAACTCAATCCGTTGAGGAAATTCTGCAACCTGTTGAGAATGCACCTGGAATCAAAATTGTGAAAAAACCAAAACCAGCTTAGGTATGTCCCTCACACTCACCTGTGATTACTACTGATTTGCACTTTCCTAGCAAGTTGAAGAAGTTAGGGAAGGAGGAAAAAGACAAGGAGATCCTAGATATCTTCAAGAGAGTTGGGGTGAACATTCTATTGCTGGATTTGATCAAACAAATTCCACATTATGCTAAATTCCTCAAGGATTTATGCACTACTAAAAGAAAGTTCAAGGGAACTGAAATAGTTGCCTTAAGTGAGAGAGTATCTGCTATTCTTCAGAGGAAGATACCCCCAAAACTTGGTGATCCGGGATGTTTTACTATTCCATACACAATTGGTGATCACAAGTTTGTGGGTGCTTTACTTGATTTAGGAGCTTCCATTAATTTAATGTCATACACTGCTTATAACATGTTAAAAATAGGAGAACTTATTTCCACAGGTGTCACCATTAAACTTGCAGATCGGTCTAACTGTTACCCTCGAGGTATTATTGAGGATGTTTTGGTATATGTGGGAGATTTGATATTTCCAGTAGATTGTGCTAGAGATGGAGCATGAGCCAATGCCATCAGAAATACCATTGATTCTTGGGAGACTGTTCTTGATAACAACGCGTACAAAGATAGATTGTTTTGATGGATCATTGAGTATGGAAGTAGCTGAGGAGAAAATCCACTTCAATATTTATGAAGCTCCCAAACACCCAAATAGTGATGATGCGTATTCATGTTGTTCAATTGATACTTTTGAGAGTTTTGTGCAGGAGTTCATTCAATATTCATTGAAGGAGGATCCTTTGAGAAATGTCATAGAGGTATCCGGGAAAGAAGATGTTCCAGGGGTGGAATTCGACCCGCTGAAAATTTCCTCACAGAATTTTCGACCCGAGGGAGGTTTGGATCTTGGTGAGGAGAAGAAATTTTGACCCGTCGAGTTGAGTCCATTTCTGAAATTGCTTCTACTGAAGATCTTGAGATGGAAGAAGAATATTATGCAATGGAAGAGGCATTTGAATCAATTCCAAGCATGAAAGGTAAGCCTTCTAAACCAATCCCTCTTCCGGTTTCTACTGACGTTCTTGCTCCATCTATTCAGGCAGTGCCCGAGTTAGAACTTAAACCTCTACCTGAGCATTTGAAGTATGCTTTCATTGGTGACGGTGAAACTTTGCTGGTCATAATTTCTTCAAAGCTTTCAGAATTGCAAAAGGAGAAACTCTTGTTTGTTCTTAGAGAATATAAGCACGTAATTGGCTGGACAATTGCAGATATCAAGGGAATTTACCCTACTTTATGCACTCACAGGATACATCTTGAGGAGGAAGCTAAACCAACTAGAGAAGCTCAACGTCGACTAAATCCTTCCAAGATGAATGTTGTCAGGAAAGAAGTGATCAAACTCCGCGGTGTAGGTATAATTTATGCTATTTCTGACAGCAAGTGGGTTAGTCCTGTGCAGGTTGTACCGAAACATTTTGGAATAATGGTGGTGAAGAATGATGAGAACGTGTTGGTGCCTCAACGAGTGCAAATGAGATGGAGAGTGTGCATTGATTATCGTAAGCTCAATGCCACCACGCGAAAAGATCACTTTTCACTCTCATTAATTGATCAGATGTTGGAAAGGTTGGCAGGACATGCATATTACTGTTTCTTGGATAGTTATTCAGGGTACAACTAGATAGCCATACATAAGGATGATCAGGAGAAGACCACCTTCACCTGCCCCTATGGCACATTTGCTTATCGGAGGATGCCCTTTGGTTTATGCAATGCGCCGGCAACGTTTCAAAGATGCATGATGAGTATGTTTTCAGACATGGTCGAAAAGATCAATGAGGTATTTATGCTTGATTTTTTGGTCTTTGGTGATTCTTTTGACATGTGTCTACATCATTTATCTATGCTCTAGGAACGTTGTGTGAAAACTAACTTGGTACTCAATTGGGAAAAATGTCACTTTATGGTGGAACATGGTATAGTTTTAGGGCATGTTATTTCTGCTAGGGGAATTGAGGTAGACGAGGCTAAAGTGGATATTGTGCGTACCTTACCACCTCCTTCTACTGTGAAGGAGGTGAGATATTTTCTTGTACATGCAGGATTTTATCGCAGGTTTATCAAGGATTTCTCCAAGATAGCCAGACCTTTATGTGCACTGCTCCAGAAGGATGTGGCCTTCAATTTCACTGAGGAATGTCTACAAGCCTTTAATAAGCTCAAGTAGTTGTTGACTACAGATCCCATCATATAAGCACCGGATTGGAGTCTACAATTTGAGCTCATGTGTGATGCTTCAGACTATGTTGTTGGCGCTGTTCTTGGCCAACGACCACAAAGACTTCCACATGTCATCTATTATGCCTCCCGGACTTTGAATGATGCACGGTTGAACTATTCAACTACTGAGAAGGAGCTCTTAGTAGTGGTTTTTGCTCTTGAAAAGTTTAGATTTTACTTACTGGGAACTAAAGTTATCATGTTTTCTGACCATGCTGCTTTGAGATATTTGATGACTAAACAGAATGCCAAGCCTCGATTGATTCGATGGATGCTGTTGCTACAAGAATTTGACATTGAGATTAAAGACAAGAATGGTTCTGAGAATGTGGTGGTGGATCACTTGAGTAGACTCACCCAAGATTCCAATGTAGAAGATGACAATCTTCCGCTCAGATATAGTTTTTTGGATGAACGGCTCCTTGTTCACTGAGATATGGTGCCATGGTATGCCGACCTTGTTAACTTCAAGGCAAGTAAGTGCATTCCACCTAATTTCAGCAGAGCTTAGAAAGACAAACTGGTCAAGGAAGCCAGGTATTACATATGGGGTGAGCCATACCTCTGGAAACATTGTATCGATGCCATCATCCGCAGGTGAGTACCCGAGTCTGAATTTCAATCTATTTTATCTTTTTGTCATTCACATGTAGGTAGTGGACACTTTGGAGGGAAGAAGACTGCTCTCAAAGTGCTTGAGAGTGGATTTTATTGGCCAACCTTGTTCCATGACGCACATGTCATGTACAAATCATGTGAAAGGTGCCAAATGATAGGTAACCTCAGCCTAAGAGACCAAATTCCTCAACACCGTATTCTTGTTGTTGAAATATTTGATGTGTGGGGTATTGATTTCATGGGACCATTCCCTAACTCCCAGAGTTATTTGTTTATTCTTCTCGTTGTGGATTATGTTTCTAAGTGGGTGGAAACGAAAGCCACCTGCACTAACGATGATAAGGTTTTTCTTTTTTTTTTCTGAAAGATTTTTTTACTAGATTTGGAACACCTAGATGCATTATTAGCGATGGAGGATCTCATTTTTATAATTGAACATTTGATGCTTTGCTCCGGAAGTAAAGTGCAACACATAAGGTGGCCACACCTTATTATCCTCAAACCAGTGGGTAAGTGGAGGTGTCAAATAGAGAGATCAAGCAAATCCTTGAGAAGACAGTCGAGCCAACCCAGAAACATTGGAGTAAACTCATTGATGAAGCGTTGTGGGCTTACAGGACAACATATAAGACACCTATTGGAATGTCTCCTTATATATTGGTGTATGGGAAAGCTTGCCATCTTCCGGTGGAATTGGAGCACAAGGCATTTTTGGCTGTCAAGAAGTTCAATTTTGACATAAATGCTGCGGGTTTGTATAGGAAGTTACGGCTGAACGATCTTGATGAGATTAGGCACAATGCCTATGAGTCCAGCAGGATTTATAAGGAAAAGACTAAAGCTTTTCATGATCGGAATATTAAGAGAAAAGAATTTGTCGTTGGTCAAAAAGTTTTACTCTTCAGTAGTCGTCTACGCTTGTTTCCAGGTAAGCTAAAAAGTAGATGGACTGGACCTTATGTTATCACTAATGTTTTTCCTCATGGTGCTATAGAGATTGTGAGTTCAAAAAAAGGGAAGACATTTAAAGTGAATGGACATCGACTCAAGCCCTTCTATGAGTCATTTGTGGAGCATGTCTTTGAGGATGCCAACCTCGAAGAAGCGGCTCCTTGTGTCGAGTGATGAGAATTGTCGTCTGGCTGAAGATGTTAAACTTAATGCTACTTAGGAGGCAACCCATGTGGATGGAGAAGCTGGCGACCAGATTGATTTCTTATCCCTTCTCCTTTTCGTTATTTTTCTCCATGTTTAGTGTGATTTGTGATGTGTTATGTGTCTCATTCAATGCTTGTTTGATGTATTGCATGCTTTAGTTTTGTTTTACATTGAGGGCAATGCAAATTTCAAGTGTGGGTTGGAGTTTATATCATATCCTTAGCGTCAATGTATAAATTTTTCGTTTTTGGGTATTATTTCAGTATTGTGCAGTATGCTGTTTTGTGTAATTTTTTTTCATAGCTAGAGGTCTTGTAAAATTCTGAAATTTTGAGAGAATGTTTGTAAATGTATCTAGTTTATGCTCATAAAATTTCAGCTCATTCTGATGTGTTATTAATTATGTATTAATCATGCGAGTGGAGTTGTGCAGTATAAGGGACCCATTTCGACCCGTTGAGAAAATCCTTTGGGAAATTTTCGACCCGTTGAATTTTGGCAGATTTTTGGACGGGGCATGTCTTCGACCCGTTGAAGTCTGAGGCGGTCTTTTCCGACGACTAGTTCATCGTGGAAGGGTTTCTGCACCAAAGTTTGATACTTTTGAGTTTTTCTTTGTTTTCTTATGTGTTTTAGTGTCTTATTTGAAAAACCAAATACAAAAATAAAAAGAGTCAAGAAAAATACAAAAAAGAGTCTCTTGTTTTGAGTTTTAGGTGCCCTTAACTAGTCCATGATGTGACTATATGTTCCGAAATTTTGACTAAAAGATGATCATATTACATGAGTTTCTTTAGTTAATCTTGATATATGGTGCATATGTGAATGTGTAGTGGATGTAGAAACGAGTTAACATGGTACAGATCTTTTGGCATGGTTAAACTTTGTTGAGATTCAATTAACCCGTGAGCTTTTGAGCCTAAATGTGATACACATGCTTTCTTTATTGAGTATTAATTGCTTGCCACAGATTAAGTTAATGGACTCGAGATATTACTAGAACTTGCTCTTGTGCTATTCAAAATTTATAGTCAATACATATTTTGATTGAGGAAGTGATAAAGGCTTTTAGGGGACACCACTATAGCCATTTAAGCCAGTGTCCCGACTTTGTGTACACAAGATGTGCACCCCTTAGTTAACCACTTTGAGCCTACATGTTTAAACTATATGTCATTACCCACATATCTCTGACCTTAAACTTTAGAATAGTGATATATTTACCCTTGTTCTAGGACTTGGTAAAACTATACATGAGATAGGTATATGAAGACGGTGACAATGTCGAAAGGTGATGCAAAAAAATAAGTGTGGGGTATCAAGCTAGTGTTCAAAAAAAATTATATATATATAAGAAGAAGAAAAAAGAAGAAAGAAAAAAGTGAGTCTAGCTTGATACCCAGGTTAACTATTGATGAAAATAATGATGTGAAGGCCCAACAAGATGAAATTCGGCCACAATAGTGAAAAAAGTTCATGGTTGTAAAGTTTGAACAAGTATCTTATTTGGTGCTCTACTAGGTTCTAGAATCATATTTGAATTCCATATCCATTTATTCTTTAACCTATGAGCCAAGCCCTATTACAACCCATGAAAGTCATTTTTGATCCTCAAGATGACAGCCTTTGATCTATGGAGATTAGTCACAAGAGTAAGCTTATGGTTTGGTCCATTTGGCAAGTAATTGAGCTGAGTGAATATCTTAGACATACTTTGAGAGAAACACTTATGAGAGCATATTTATGTGAGGTTGAATCTTGACTTGTTTGTTGCATGCTGCTGCTCCTTTCACTATGATTATGTCTTCGTCCTACATATTACATGTGAGTCATACATTGAAATTAACTTTCGAAACTTTGTGGAATAGAAATTTGGAGTCATACTAATCAAAGACAGAGATGAAATAGAATAGAGGAAGAGAGTTTTCTAGCATCAAGCCTAGGACGATCACGTCGTCGTCAAGAGTTTATTCTTTCTCCATCATTTAATTTATCTCTTATGGATTCTTTTATGTTATTATCTAAGACTATGAGTAGCTAAATTTTCATTTTTAAGGGGATGCTTGAAGCCCCGTACATGAAGTCTTTTTTAATGCATACACTTTAACCTAGTTATGCATATTCTTTGAATGAGGTTTCTTTCTTTGAATGATTCACCGTATGAATTCTTGTATGTTTACTGTGGTGGCCAACTTAGTATGCATGCTAGGGTTCTATTTTCATGAGATACGGGCGACTGAAGATAATTTCTTCCACCGGATTCTCTATAGTGATACACTGATTTTACCGTCAGGAGATTGAAATCCATAGGTCTAGTGAGACACGCCCCATAGTGTACTTGTGGAATCCTTGTAGCTTCTCAAACCTTTTCTAGAACTTAATGTTTTCTTCTTTGTAAATCTTGGAGTCCATGACTATGGTATCATAGAGAGATAGATGTAGGAGAGGTCTATGACAAACCTGCATAGGCATAAAGATTAGGTAATAGGATGTGGTTGTAGCGATCAACTCTTCCTAGAAAATTTCATTCATCGGATATGTGCATTAGGTTAAGTATGTGTTAGAAATATGCAATGGAAGTGGTGGATTTCATACTTCTTAACTCATTAATCATATAGTTTAAACACATTTGCATTCATTAGCATTTTTACTTTCTGCAATTTACTAATTTCTGCATTAGCTGTAGCTTAGCTGATTCAGTTCGGTAACCAAATCAACTCAGAAAACTCTCAAATTTTGTGTGATAGTCCACCACTGTGTCTCGTTCATTGTGTCCAAATTCGTGTCATTTGAGTCTGTCTAGAATAGGTTCGTAGTGTTATTACTATATTGTAGTTGAATTTATCAGCATTTCAATTTCGTGTTAGGATTTAGTTTCACAAATTCTTCGTGTTCAATAACCCCTATTTATCATACTTGTAATGACCCGGAATAGAATCAGTAGTGTAATCAGCTTAATCTACGAGTTAGCGCGTAATCACCGTTTTCCGATAATTGATTAATTTATCGGTTTTGATTACGACTTAATTATTGGCCGAGAATTTGAGTTGAGTCTCTTCTCGAGAGTTGTTGTACACTTGATTTTGAGTTCGTGGGCGGTTCCGGATGATTATTTCAACGAACGAGGAATATAATATGAATATTTGAAGTTGCAGAATCTCGTCGAGTTTATCTGTTCATTTCGAGTTTATCCGAATCGTGATGGTTATCCGTTTGGACCGTCGATCATCCCGAGACGCGAGTATAAATATCGGAAATAGTCGAAAAATTGTCAAAAACACTGTTTGAGGCGTTGACCGAGCGTTGACCAAAATTTGAACCCGTTGACCCGAGGGGACTATTCACCCGGTTACTATTCATCATCGGAGTTTCTGTTCCCAGCCTATTTAGGCCACGACCTTGGAAGGTAAAATCTTTCTCTCATGATTCTAAACTAGTTAGAACTTGGAATTTCTTGATTTGGTTGAGAATTGAGGGAGAACGAGTTCGATGAAGTTGGGTGATTTTGCCGAATTCGGGTGGCCTTCTACGGCGACTTTTGGGGTCAGGGCTTTGGGGGTAAATGTTCCCCTCAACCTATAGATGCTTTTGGTAGAAGAAATTTGGGTTTGGTTTCCGTTTGAAGCTCGCCGGAATCTCACCGGAATCCATGGATTTCGTGAGTTTCGAGCTCAATTCTGGCCGGTGGGTTTGGAATTGGGTCTTGGTGTAGAAGAGAAATGTGTTGGGCTTGAGGAGGACTTGTGATCTGGAAATTTTGGCCGGCATCGGTCACCGTTGACGCCGCACCGCCGCCGCCGGCGGCGGTCAACGGCAGAGCTCCGGCGACCATTGACTTTTTTGGAAATGTGTCGAGTTATATGTCGTTTCGCTCGTATTCGCGCTCCGATCGTCGCCTTGAGGTTTTCGTGTTGATTTGGGTACCAAATTTTCAGTCGAAGGTTTGAGTGGAGATTTCGGGAATTTCGTCGATTATTTTGCACTGCATTATATATTTCCGGGAATGGTTGGTTTTCGAGGTGTGGTACAGTGTTGTGAATTGTGATTTTGATCAGATATATTTTGTGATTATTCAGGGGATCGAGATCGTGCTTCAGGCGAGGGATCTTCAGCCGGACCACGTGATTAGCGCGAGTGCGCGCTTTGCTCGTCTGTGAGTGGACAATTTCTTTTCACTGATAATCGCGAGTCCTTAATATACGTTTTACGAGCATAAGCATGCATATGAGATTATGATTTATATGAGCATGTGCTATACAATTATGTATTACGTATATGCATTTACATTATGCTTTATACACTTGCATAGAACTATTTATGATTTGGTTTACACAGAGTACAGTCACAGTATATATTGTTGTATCTATACACTTGCATCCCGGCTGATCCCCGAGGATGTTTACCGGGGGAGGCTGTGACCCCTGACCAGAGTCCTTTACCGGGGGGGCAGACCTCTGACCTGAGTCTTTTCTGGCTAGAATCACGTGTGGGTCTGGGATCCTGTGATTCGAACTGTACTAGCGCAGACGTGTCCATGAGTGACCCCGCAGAATTTTACGCTGCATGCTCCGTACGCGTGAGGAATTTGAGTCTCCTTCGTGTACTATGTCATATTCATTTATTTAGACTCGCATACGTTTTTATAACATATTATTCGGCCAAAGACATTTATTTTCGTCCACTCACTCTAACGGTTTTCATGTCTTTCCCCTGGGCTTTTTGGTTTCCGTGCCCAGTTTGCAGTTCAGATTCTGGTGTCTCACGTCGCAGTCAGAGGCTAGTCATTCGAGCTACCTATATGTTCCAGTAGGTTACTTGTTTTGCCTACTGTTGTATATTTTGTATATATATACTAGAGGTCGCTCTGATACGCTACTGATACATGTTTCTATGTGATTTTCCCCGGATTTTCTATATATTACAGTTATGTTTACTATTTATTGTTATTGATTTGATATTGAGAAATCTGGATGGGATTGGTGCCCACGGTTTGGCTTTTGTGGCATAGGATGAAGTGTATTTTCCGGGTGCAGGTAAATGGCAATTAGTAGTGTTACTCTGCTGAAATTTTTATGGTTTTTGTTGGTTCATGTTTTCAGAAGGGGTTTGATTCCGGTTTATGAAACTAAATCGGGATTGGGTCCTTTCAATACTACATTGATATATCCAGGTTGAGAATAGAGTATCTTTGCATAGGTGTTTACCCGCCTGTCAAATTGCTAATGTTGGGTACCTCTCTGAGCCATACAAAGGTCATTCATAGACTGGTTATATTTTCACTATGGAAAACACGATGATTTCTTTGATTTCAACTACGCAAACCCTTGTTGCTACTTCCTCAAATCATTCAGTAATAATTGCTTTGCATGAAGCAGTTAGAGAATGTATTTGGCTTAGGTCAGTCATTCATCACATCCGAGGGTCTAGTGGATTGCCATTTACTACGACAGCTCCCACTTACATCTTTGAGGATAATGCGGCATGCATTGAACATATGAAGTTAGGTGACAATATAAAGCATATATCGCCAAAAATCTTCTTCAATCAGCAACAACAGCAACTGTTGAATATCCATGTGAGCCAGCTGGGATCAGTAGATAATGTTGTATACTTGTTTACCAAATCATTACCCAAATCTATATTTGTGAAATATGTGAGACACATTAGTATGCTTAGGTTATCTGAACTTCATGACTGAGTTTACAGTTATGGGGAGTTATATTCCTGTAGACAACAGGGAGAGTCTATGTCACATGAGTAGCCTTTGTAGTTGATGCGTTGTACTCTTTTTTTCTTAGACCTTGCTTTTTTTTTACCCATGAGGTTTTTGTTTGCTTGGTGAGGTTTTTAGTGAGGCAATAAGTCTTGCATCATTCTTAAGGCCATCAACACAGGGGGAGTGTTTAAGGAGATTTATTCTCCGTAACTTCCAGTGTGTGTCTTGTCCTAGTTAGATAAAATTTAGTCTAGATAGAGATAGACAGAATGAAAGGACCCAACCCCGATTCAGCTCCCTAAACCGGAATCGAACCCTTTCGAAAACGCGAACCAACAAAAACCGTAGAAATTTTGGCAGAGTTTCGTTACTAACGTGGAATTACCATTACCTGCACGTAGAAAATACACTTCATCCTATGCCACAAAAATCAAACCGTGGGCACCAATCCCATCCGGATTTCTCAATATATCAACAGTAAAGTAAAACAATAAATATATCTATACTTTACTGAAATCCGGTGTAAAATCGTATAACATAAACAACAGATTTCTCAGAGCGACCTCTAATGTATAAACATATCAGTATACCACAGTATGTAGAACAATAAACCTACTGGAAGAAACAAGGTAGCTCGAGCACTATGCCTCCGACCATGACGTGCGACACCAGAGCCTGAACTGCAAACTGGGCACGGAAACCGAAAAGCCCAGGGGAAAGACATGAAAACTGTTAGAGTGAGTGGACGAAAATAAATGTCTTTCACCAAGTAATATATATATATATAAAAACATATGCGAGTCGAAAGTGTAAATAATCAAATGGTACACGAGGGAGACTCTAACTCCTCACGCGTCCGAGTACACGAGGGAGACTCTAACTCCTCACGCATACGGAGCATGCATAAAATCCCACGGGGCCACTCGAGGACACAACCGTGCTAGTAGAGTCCGAATCACGGGATCCCAGACCCACACGTGATTCTAGCCAGAAAGGCCTCGGGTCAGGATATCTGTCCCCCCCCCCCCCGGAGCGTACTCGGGGATCAGTCGAGAAGCCAATGTGTATCGATACCACAACATATACTGAGACTGTACTCTGTGTAAATCAAATCATAAATAGTTCGATGCAAATGCATGATACAGCATATAAGTGTATGTATATTCGTATACGCATATCCGTATATGTATAATCGTAAAACACATGCTCATGTAATCCGAAATCTCATATGCATGCTCAAGTTCATAAAACGTATATCAAGACTCGCAAACAATCCGTGAAAAGAAATGTCCACTCACAGACTTGCGTAACGCGATATGCGTTAACCCGTGATCCGGCGGAAAGTCCCTCGCCAAACAAACGATCACGAACACCTGAATATTCACAAAATTCATTACTCAAAGTCATAATTTGACTATTCAAAACAAATCACGAGAAATCACCGTTCTCGGAAACACATATTCCGATTACGACAAACTGTCGAAAAATCCAGAAATCACATCTCAATACCTCGTTGTATTTTCGGATGCTCAAATCGAGAAACGAACCTCCCCACTGCGATCGGGGCGCGATTTCGAGTGAAATGACATGCAATTTGTCGAAAACCGAAAAAGTCAAACTGTTGACCACCGCCCACGGCGCCGCCGCCACCCGACCGGAAAATTTCACGGCGGAGCAACCCTCATTCCACTCAAAATCATCCACTGATAAACTTTCATAACTGCAACAAAGGCCAATTCAATCTCTAACTCATCCAATTTCATGATAAATCGAATTGGTACACAAATTTCAAATCCAAAATTCTCCAAGTACACATCGAATTGAATCACCAAACTTACAGGGTAGCATCAAGAGGATGAGAGCTACAAAGCCCAACAAAAATTTTAGCTCGAATCGGTCTAGAACATGGAACCCGAATTACCTCAAAAATTCCCAAGTTTGGCCGAAAAATTGCACCTCCTCCGGCGTCCCACACCGTGAGAGGAGGCCGGAGCCGAGACCAGGAGGCCGAGGCGCTTCGAACAGGACCGGAGCCAAGGCCGGAGGTGGCCGGAAAGTCCCTCGCCGCCGTGAGCACGTCGGCCACCGTCGAACACTTCATCTCCACCGTGTTGACCAGTCAACACAGTCAACACACTGATGCCTCTTTTGACTTTCCACAAATGGCAACCTACTATTTATAGACTTACCAAATAAGGCAACTTTCCCAATTAATTGCGACAAACTTCGAATATCTATAACTCCTACGTCGTAATTCCGATTCCGATAATTCTCGCGGCCACAAACTCGACTCGATATGTTCTTCAATAATCATCCAAAGTCACATACATCGAGCAATCGGATAAAAAGTCAACCATTCAACCCAAACACATACATAATCCGACTAAACAATCAACAATCGGAAATATTCATAACTTAATCTTCGTAACTCAAAATAATTCTTCGGAAGTTCCCACGAGCTCGAAATTAAATTCTGAACAACTTCCGTGAAGAAGCTGAAACCAAATTATCGTTCCATAATTTAGTCGTTAAGAGCACCACCATTTAAATCCGAACTTCAAATATTCATAATTAATTCCTCGGTCGTCCAAATAACGATCCGGAACTGCCCACGAACTCGAAATCACACGTACAACGACTCTCGAGAAGAGACTCAGCTCCAATTCTCAGCCAATAATTAAGTCGTTAACAAATCTGGTTATTCAATCATCAGTCGGACATCTGCGTCTACGCAGTAACTCACGTATATAGCTGATCATACTGCTGATTCTGGTCCGGGTCGTCACAAATCCACCCCCCTTAGAAAAATTTCGACCTCGAAATTTCCGAATATGCCAGCTAAACATAGGTGCACTGCCTCTGCATGCTACTCAACTCTCCAACGACAACATCAACTGAACAATTCTGATAACAGACTCCACAATAGGAGATAGCTCCGTGCTGAAATCCCTGTACCCTCAAATCACGAATCTGAACTGTCTCCACACAATCGCCAAGTGTTCCTGCATAAGGAACCGGTAGGGTACACAACACGTAACAAACCTGAAACATAGTTCCGCAACACGGAACACAACACACATAAAAGCCAACGATATAGGAGACGCCGAACTATACGGCACAACACAAACTCGCCTATGACCACATACAGATCAAAATAACGTGGCAAATCACAACTCAGTTTACACACATCAACATAACTCACACACTCATATCAACATAGCTCAAACATCGGACTCGGGCAATTATCAACCCATTTCCGCTAACTCAAAAGTCTGTGGTAACACATTCCACATAATCAGGATCAAACATCAAGTCAAACCAAACTCGCTCCAGCACAATAGAGTACCACATCTTTCCTCAAAACGATATCAAACAACATCAATATCACAGTGGTCAACAAACTGGTACTGCAAGCAATCTCGAACAACTGGAACTATTGGTCCCAAATCCTCCGGAACTGCAATACCGAGGTCCACAATATGCCCTTCAAGGTCTGAATAATCCTCAAAGATCGCCCACCAATCTGAGGATAAGAACTGATACTAATTCGTAATCTTGTCCCCAACGCTCGCTATAAAGTTTGCCAACACATAATCGTAGCTGATTACCTTGTCCAGCAAACTGGGACACAGGTACACCACATAGATGGACAATCTCCGTCAAACACAGCTATGCCAGCCTGCCACTGAAATCTTTTCTGAAAAGTATAAGAAAACGTACTAAGCTCGTCAAATGGTCCACAATGACCTAACAACTGGTATCACAAACCAAAGTGCATACAAACACACACAGTCACAGCAACAATCGCCACGTCTAACTGGAAATCTCAAATGGCTTACACTTCTCGGCAAGTCTCTGCCTCCTAGCCATCGCCAATCGACAAATGTGGCATCTGCACACACAAGCTGCTATATTGCTCTTCATGTTGCGTCACGAGTAGTAAACTCGAAGTATCAGATACATCTCTGCATCACTAGTGCCAAACGCACGCAAAACCACGAGCCTCAACATCATCACACTCGAACACAGCTCCCGTAGCCAGCAACTCGGCTAATACGGAAACTCGAGCCACACGTACACATGAAGAACCGAAGCTCCCGACTTCTGACTGAATGTATCAGCAACAACATCCCAGACGGATGGTCAAAGTACAACTACTAGCCTTCCCCGAACAAACTCAAAGGTGCAGCCATAGTCATGAGTCGACCTCCATCCATCTACACTGCCTCAAGCCCAAATCTGGCCGAAAATGCAAGTGGATGAAACTCAAGTAATCAGTGTACATCTTACACTGAGCTGCACACCATAGCAGTAGTGTCTCGAACTCTCTGATGCTAACATAAGGACAGCTACACCCAACACCATACACAGGATACGTAGCTACATAAGGTTCCACCGCCTGAACCATGAGTCACCGCTCTGCTACACAGCATCTAAGCACAACCAAATCCAATCCTCGATGCATCGCCATAACCCACGAACTCATCACGATCATCAGGTAAGGTCAAAACTGAAACAACGGTCAACCATCCTGCAGGAGTAAGTAACTCTCCTCGCATGCATCGAACCACTCGAACTTGACGCCTTCTTCGTCAATCTGGAAATTAGAGTGGCAATCCAGGAAAATCCTGTACAGGCCGTCGGTAATAGTCTGCCGAACCCAAGAGACTCCCGATCTCTGGTACAATGGTAGGGCAATCCCCAAATCAACTCGGCTTCTAACTGGTCAGGATCCACGCCAACTCCCTCGGCTGACATCACACAGCCCAAAATCTTCACGCTAATCAGCCAAAACTCATACTAGCTGAACTTTGCCAACAACTGATCATCTCGCGAAGCCCGCAAAACCGCTCGCAACTGCTTCAGGTGCTGGTCCACATTCCTGGAGTACATCAGGACATTGCCAACGAACATGACCGCAACTTGTCCAGAATCGTCTAAACACCTGGTCCATCACGTCCACACGATCTACGGGGGCATTGGTCAACCAAACAGTGTGACCAAAAGCTCCTGATGTCCGCATCGAAATCCAAAAGCTGTCCAAACCACATCTGACTCATCGATCCTCAAATGATAATATCTGGACCCGAAATCAATCTTCGAAAAGACTGAAGCTCTCGCGAGCTGATCAAACCACTCGTCAATCCGAAGCGGAGGATACTCATTCTCCTCTGAAACGAATTAGGCTTCGGTAATCAACGCACCACCTCATCGAACCATCCATCATCCGTACACACAATGCAAGAGCACACCGCGCAAATACGCGGGGTCGCATGAAATCTCCTGAAACCTCCTCCAGCAACTCCTGGAGTCAAAATTGTAGCTCCATCAGCTCCGCTGGCTCCGAATGACAAGACGTCGGTAAAATGAGTCCAGCGCCCAGTACAATCTCAATGGTGTAATTGATCTCCCGAACTGGAGGAACACCTAGTAACTCCTCCGAAACACACCTGGAAACTCGGGAACCACCTCAATGTCACCAACATCGGACACCACAACCGCAGTATCCACATCGTAAGCTAAGCAAGCAACACAATCCGTCTCCATCATCCACTCGACCATCACCGCGAAACAGTATCTCGGGGAAAATCTGATCGTCGAAACACAACCTCCATCTCGAGGCACTCGAACATAGCCAAATGCGTCGTCAGTAAGTCCATACTCACAAACATACCAAAACCACGATGTCCAGCTATAACAGATCCGCGGCTAACACATAACCTCCAACAAGGATCTCGCAACCTCCGGATGGATACAACACTCTCCAAAACCTCGGAGGTGGAGATGCAGGTACAAAAGCCATGGATATCAAACAACAGTAACCTCGGAGAAAACTCTGTCCTCAAACAAGGTCATGGCACGAACTCCAACATGCCCAACTAGCCGCCCACGTCAATTGCGACTTAATGAATAGCTCATCAAAAGGGTACATTGATCACTCCAGAAACAGCACCATGATCTCCTCATGAACTATGAGCTGTCGAACCGCAAACACAGCTGGCTGAAGGCGCTCCCTCGTAACGTGACCCTCCTGGCCACCGGAACAGCAACTGAGAGTGTTCCTCGAACACAAGTCACCACAACACCTGTTGCGTGATAGGATCACCAACGATCGCCCAAACTCATGCCACAGGAGCAAGTCCGCTACACTGTGATCTCCACCACCACCAAATGGATCCGCTGCTTGATCTGATGACCCTTAACATAATCGAAAAGGTCACAGGCTGATGAAGTCACTGATCTCGAAGTGTCGGAACTCAACCTCATCAAAGTCTCGACTAGGTCCACTTTCCTCAAACCATCACATCGAAAACCGCGTACATCTTTCCTTTTCAATAGCCTCACCACTGAGTGCAGCATACTAAGCTCCTCACGGTTATCTCGAGGCACATCAATCAGACTCTCTCTGATGCTCAGGTTCAAACTCATCTCGAACCTCGTGCATTGCTTCCTCTGAAGCCACATAACACGTGCAAACAAGGTCAAACATGTGAACAATGCATCTCTGCCTCAAGTGGGTAAACACTCCACATTCGATTGCTGGATAGCCTGATAAAATCATTACCGTATAAACAACACTCTGAATGTAGGCGATGGAGTCGCAACAGGAACTCACACAATACCAGCCCACCAAATACAATGATCTGACTCAGGCAAACATCAACTGCCACAAATCTCAGCTCTGAGGTAACATGTAGACGCTCATACACACACAACCAGGCAAACCGTGCCACACAACTCTCTGAACTCAGAATACTCATCCAAATCCACAGTTCTCTGGCAAATCGCGCGTCGATTGATCCTCAATAGGATCCACAATCGTACTGACACGGAAAGCACGTCAAGGAGGCATCCTAATGAATAAAACATCGTTCACAACAAGTGGAACGTAATCATGGAACTTCAAATATTTGAAAGTATACAACACCCGGAATATTGATGAGTATCCGCCGGCCGGTCGGGTCACCATTCCAGACATGCTATACATTCTCAAATATCCTCAGTAAACACGACTACAGAAGTCTACAGAACCTATAACCTAATGCTCTGATACCAAGCTGAAAGGACCCAACCCCGATTTAGCTCCCTAAACCGGAATCAAACCCTTTCGAAAACGCGAACCAACAAAAACCGTAGAAATTTTGGCAGAGTTTCGTTACTAACGTGGAATTACCATTACCTGCACGCGGAAAATACACTTCATCCTATGCCACAAAAATCAAACCGTGGGCACCAATCCCATCCGGATTTCTCAATATATCAACAGTAAAGTAAAACAATAAATATATCTATACTTTACTGAAATCCGGTGTAAAATCGTATAACATAAACAACAGATTTCTCAGAGCAACCTCTAATGTATAAACATATCAGTATACCACAGTAGGTAGAACAATAAACCTACTGGAAGAAACAAGGTAGCTCGAGCACTATGCCTCCGACCATGACGTGCGACACCAGAGCCTGAACTGCAAACTGGGCACGGAAACCGAAAAGCCCAGGGGAAAGACATGAAAACTGTTAGAGTGAGTGGACGAAAATAAATGTCTTTCACCAAGTAATATATATATATATAAAAACATATGCGAGTCGAAAGTGTAAATAATCAAATGGTACACGAGGGAGACTCTAACTCCTCACGCGTCCGAGTACACGAGGGAGACTCTAACTCCTCACGCATACGGAGCATGCATAAAATCCCACGGGGCCACTCGAGGACACAACCGTGCTAGTACAGTCCGAATCACGGGATCCCAGACCCACACGTGATTCTAGCCAGAAAGGCCTCGGGTCAGGATATCTGTCCCCCCCCCCCCCCCGGAGCGTACTCGGGGATCAGTCGAGAAGCCAATGTGTATCGATACCACAACATATACTGAGACTGTACTCTGTGTAAATCAAATCATAAATAGTTCGATGCAAATGCATGATACAGCATATAAGTGTATGTATATTCGTATACGCATATCCGTATATGTATAATCGTAAAACACATGCTCATGTAATCCGAAATCTCATATGCATGCTCAAGTTCATAAAACGTATATCAAGACTCGCAAACAATCCGTGAAAAGAAATGTCCACTCACAGACTTGCGTAACGCGATATGCGTTAACCCGTGATCCGGCGGAAAGTCCCTCGCCAAACAAACGATCACGAACACCTGAATATTCACAAAATCCATTACTCAAAGTCATAACTCGACTATTCAAAACAAATCACGAGAAACCACCGTTCTCGGAAACACATATTCCGATTACGACAAACTGTCGGAAAATCCAGAAATCACATCTCAATACCTCGCTGTATTTTCGGATGCTCAAATCGAGAAACGAACCTCCCCACTGCGATCGGGGCGCGATTTCGAGTGAAATGACATGCAATTTGTCGAAAACCGAAAAAGTCAAACTGTTGACAACCGCCCACGGCGCCGCCGCCACCCGACCGGAAAATTTCACGGCGGAGCAACCCTCACTCCACTCAAAATCATCCACTCATAAACTTTCATAACTGCAACAAAGGCCAATTCAATCTCTAACTCATCCAATTTCATGATAAATCGAATTGGTACACAAATTTCAAATCCAAAATTCTCCAAGTACACATCGAATTGAATCACCAAACTTACAGGGTAGCATCAAGAGGATGAGAGCTACAAAGCCCAACCAAAATTTCAGCTCGAATCGGTCTAGAACATGGAACCCGAATTACCTCAAAAATTTCCAAGTTTGGCCGGAAAATTGCACCTTCTCCGGCGTCCCACGCCGTGAGAGGAGGCCGGAACCGAGACCAGGAGGCCGAGGCGCTTCGAACAGGACCGGAGCCAAGGCCGGAGATGGCCGGAAAGTCCCTCGCCGCCGTGAGCACGTCGGCCACTGTCGAACACTTCATCTCCACCGTGTTGACCAGTCAACACACTGATGCCTCTTTTGACTTTTCACAAATGGCAACCTACTATTTATAGACTTACCAAATAAGGAAACTTTCCCAATTAATTGCGACAAACTTCGAATATCCATAACTCCTTCGTCGTAATTCCGATTCTGATAATTCTCGCGGCCATAAACTCGACTCGATATGTTCTTCAATAATCACCCAAAGTCACACACATCGAGCAATCGGATAAAAAGTCAACCATTCAACCCAAACACATACATAATCCGACTAAACAATCAAGAATCAGAAATATTCATAACTTAATCTCCGTAACTCAAAATAATGCTTCAGAAGTTCCCACGAGCTCGAAATTAAATTCTGAACAACTTCCGTGAAGAAGCCGAAACCAAATTATCGTCCAATAATTTAGTCGTTAAGAGCACCACCATTTAAATCCGAACTTTAAATATTCATAATTAATTCCTCGGTCGTCCAAATAACGATCCGGAACCGCCCACGAACTCGAAATCACACGTGCAACGACTCTCGAGAAGAGACTCAGCTCCAATTCTCGGCCAATAATTAAATCGTTAACAAATATGGCTATTCAATCATCAGTCGGACATCTGCGTCTACGCAGTAACTCACGTATATAGCTGATCATACTGCTGATTCTGGTCCGGGTCGTCACACAAAATCCCTGTTTTATAAGGATACTAATTGTAACAGATTGTATCAGCCTCTATATAAAGCATTCTTTCAATCAAAAAGTTACAATTTTCAGTCTAACAATTATTCCTCTACAACAATATTAAATTTATATCATTTGGTCAGTTCACATTGGATTAGTACATAATATGCTTATATTTCCTCTAAACAATACGCCTGCTCGTCTAGAACTTTCTACATTTTATTGTAGGATGATAAAATGATGTTTAGAATATAGAACTTGTTCCAAATGGAAACTGATTATTCTTACGATATATATAGGTAGGGAAATGTCTCATGCACGAAGTTGGAAAAAGACGATGAATCCTATTGACAAGTGCAAAGTCACTCTCAAAGATAATCTTATTATTAAGTCAATTATATCAATAAAATAAATAAAAAATATGGGTTATTATCTGCAGAGAATTGGTGAAACTACGATTCAAGAATACAAGAAACATAAAAAAGCGCGAAAGTCAGAAATATGGTAAACTCAACTAATATACATAAAGTAAATTACGAACCTAACTTATACTAGACCAAATGCTACAAAAATTTAAAACATTAAACTAGACCCGGTGACAGACTACCACACAAAGTGTTAGGGTATTCCGAGTTGTATTTTGGTTGCCGAAATAATTCAGCCAATCTACAGTTTATGTAGAAAAACGTAAATTTCATAAAAGTAAATTTTTGATGAAATCGGATAGAGATGAAGGTTAAGAACTTCTTTCCACCCTAAATATGCTCGATATACCCCAACCTCAACTTCAACAATAATGAATGAGTGTTTCTCATGCATGAGGTATGATTTAGTCCAGTGACGGAGCTAGGATTTACGTTAGGGAAGGCAGAAAAAAATCAGTGTGTAGTACTTACTAACTACTTAAGATTATGATTAATGTTAAATTAATTTTTTATATTATATAAGATTATTCAAATTAAGTAAATAAATTATGAAGAAAAATACAAGTTTAATGATGAATAACTCAAAATTTTCAACTTGTATAAATTTTTTATATAGAGATTATAACATATTGCTAGTTTTTTTTTTTTGCTAATTAAAAAGTATATAGATTGGTTAAGATACTTAGAAACAAAGAGAATAATATACTAAACAATTTTCAGAAATAAAGGGGCTAATTATAAATTATGAGTATTATTTCCTTGGTTAAAAAAAGTTAAAGGAAGGGGCATATGATAAATGTTAGAATTATGGGAGGCAAGAATAATATTTTCTATAGATTCCTATACAGTTTGAAAAAATTTGGGGGGGGGGGGGGGGGTGCAGCTGCCCTCTTTTACTCCTTCAATGCTCCGCCATTGATTATGTCATATACATATTACACTCTCTTACTTGATATGTTATCTTGATTGATTACCTGACTTAACATGATCTTAAACTAGGAGATATGGTACTATGATGAGTCCAAATCTACCTAACCTAAGTCATTAAGATTCGTAGAGTGTCTGAGAAATAACAATATTTCAAGAGTTACTATGATGGGTGCTCTTACATCACCTAGTAACTACTTCATACAAGAAATTGTTTTATCTCTATAGAATGGTTATATACACATCCAAAACTATAGATCCTACCACATTCATCTAAGTTGGCCACCAAAGAGACACATAATAGAAATTATCAATGATTAAACTATGAAGTAAAACTTATTCAAAAGTTGTCAAAATCACAAAAGGTTCAAAATCGAAACATATCTAGGGCTTCAATCAGCTCCCAACTAGGAAAGTTTAACAACTCATAGTTAGAAGTACACAATAGCAAAACATGATTGAAAGGGAAGAATAAACCAAAAATCCTAGAATTCTCGGTTGAACAATTTCGACGGGTCTTCGACGGGCCGAAATCGATCGACAGAAAATTCTTCAGCAGCGCTTCGATCTTCTCTTCTTAGGTATTCTTTCTAAGAAATTCAACAACTCTTGCTCCATCAACATGTTAGGCTTATATATGTATGAGATTGGGCCTCTCCTCATCAGTTTAGAGTTGACTCATTGCCACTTGAACTTTCCACGTCATCACTCTTTATTGCAATAGAATTCTCCTTTTATGCTTTTTTTGTATTTTTATTCAAATAACATAAATAAATAAAAACATAATAGTGTAAAAAAATAATTTGAGAGCTAAAGCTCTCTTTCACCATTCTAGGATTTTGGCGGCAGCCTCTTGGCTTAATCGCAAGTCTTCACTGGCTGCCTCTGACAAGCTAGCTAGAGAAGATGAATTTGCGGTGGTACATTATTTCCAACTTAGTGGTGGCGTGGCTGAAGGCGTTGGCGATGGTAGCCAGGTTGAGGCCAAGTAAAGCTCGACTGAAACTTTTCTCGACTCTTGTGCATCGATTCTTGAGGCCGGTTTGGGATTGCAGGAGAGCGCTGCATCTAAGGTAGATCCTCATCGATCAAGGGTTGGTGACTAGGGTTCTTGATCACATAGCGGTGGTGGTGGTCAAAGACTTCAAGCGTTGGCGGAGATTTAGGTGCTTGATTTCTACTGACAATGAGGTTGTGCGGCGGCTGAGGCAACTGGAGGTGTTAGGGATGTCTAGGTTGTGGGCCTTGGCTAAGTTTTGGGACCCTGGTTTTGGGTTCTTATCTTGTTTTCGATTTAGACCTGGGATCCAGGTGGCATTATAGTTAGATTTTTTTTTAGTGGTTTTGTTGAGACCTGGCTATCTCGTGCTCGCTCCTATAAGACTCTAAAATAACAAGTTGTTACTTTCATGGTCAAATGGTTACTGTGAGGTTCATACCAGAAGTTGCGTTTCGCCGTAGTTTTGTTAAGACGCATAGATTATTTAGGAATGTAGGTGTTCCCATGGTCGTGCCCAATAGAGTGGATCTATGTATAATGTGACTTCATTATTGATTTAATGTGACAAACTACTTGATAAAAAAAAACATAATTAGTTACTAAAAATTGAACAAATAAATCAAGTACTTTCAGAATTAATTTTTTTTCGATATAAAAAAAACAACAAAAAACTAAAGAGAGAATCCTCTCTCACAACCTCCACCCACTAGACCTAAGAGCTGAGTTGGAGGAGGAGGGAAGGCTAGAATACCAAACGATAGTGTTGTTCAATTGATGACCAATTTGAGCTAAGCTGTCAGCTAAGAAGATAGCTTCTCGCAGTATGTGACAAAACAAGGATTCCGAAAAGAAGGTTGTGAGATGTCTGATATCCTGAACAATAGTTGATATCCTCCATGGGTTGTTCGTGCAATTGTTAAGAGCGTCGATCAAGATTTTTGGGTCTCCTTTAATGACGAGAGGAGGGTGAAAATATTTAGGATGTAAAGAGTTATGAAGCTGTAACAAGCTTCACGTAAAGCCATTGCTTCTGCTACAAGGATTTTTGCCTTTCCAAGGGACCGAGCTGAGGCGAGAATTAGTTGGCCACTTGCATTTCGAATAACAAAGCCTGATGCCATATTAAGATTATTGACACCTATTAAAGAATTGCACATTTATGCAATTATCACCTATAAATTAAACATGCATATTCTTTTTTTCGTGGTTATGATATATGCATACAAATCTAGCATAAATTCCTACTACCATGCAGGCTTAGCTTAGTTAGCTATGGTTATAACGGTATGGCTGGGGTGAACAAGGTTCACTCTTAACAGCCTAAAATTTAGTATATAACAAAAGTCGGTCGGCAGGGTTTACTGTTCATAAGGTATTGTTCAAAGGGGGCGTTTTGGTATTTTCCCATCTAATTTTAATAGTTTTATTTTTTTACTTTTACTTTTACTTTTTACTGTTTTACTTTCACAGTTTTTACTTTTATTTTTTAACAATTTTTACGGTTCTAAATTTTACAATTTTACATTTTACAGTTTTACCTTTTTACTTTAACTTTTTATCATTTTTTTTATAATTTTTGTTTTACTTTTTAACTTTTACAGTTTTAATTTTTTACTATAACTTTTTACCAATTTTTTTTTACAATTTTATATTTTACTTTTTGACTTTTATAGTTTAATTTTTTACTTTAATTTTTTACCAAACCTTTTTACAATTTTGTGTATTACATTTGAACTTTATTTTTTAACATTTCTAATTTTTACTTTTATTTTTTGACATTCACAAGTCATTTTCACAGTATTATTTTTTAACAGTATAATTTTTATTTTTTACTTAAATTTTACAATAAAAAAACTTTATATAGATTTTGTTTAATTCCCCACATTAACTTTTTTTTGTTTTGACAAGTTTCATCTTTTACAAAATTTTCAGCTTAAATCCTGATTTCATTTATCCATCATTTCCAATTATTTTTAACGTATATTAGCTAACCACGCCTTCCGCGTGGGCTATCCTTCTATTCCAAATATCAATTTCATTGATAATATATTATTTTCACTACACCTCTCTTTCCACTTTTGTTATCAAATAAGGTTTCTTTAACTCTGTTATTTAAGCTCATGCAAACCATTCTCTTATGTCAGTTTATAATTCTAGATATGTGCTTCACTACATTGGTCAGAAAGAAAACAAGCAGGCTTTGTAGTACCATAGTGAGTGTTTGGCAATTGCTTATGTACTAATCAGTACTTCTGCTAGGCAAACTTTGAGGATCATGAAGAATCTTAGAATTTGTGGTGACTGTGCCATAATGCAATCAAAAACATGTCGAAGATTGTAGGACTAATCTGGCGTGTTTCTTTTTTTATTTTTTTATTTTTTTCTTCTGTGATAATATGGCCTTTAACTATTTACAGAAGTCACAAACTGTACAAATATAATTGTTGAAGTTCAATATGTAATTTGGCGTCTTTTTAATCCATGTAACTAGGCAAAGAAGAAATTTGAATATATATATAGTTGTGGTGTCTTACTAGAATTCTAAGCATCCTGCTTGATGGTAAGGAGGAGCCGGGGCCAGCAGCGGAGTGTTGGCAGACTGTGGATCCAGTTCCGGCATGGTAGTTATGTCTGGTTGCATTGCCTAGCTACTTAGCTAGAGATCAATCTAAGATAGTGGTGATATGGATCATATGCTGTATATCATCAATTCTACTTTTCCATCTACCATTCATTGTCCTCATCAAACTAACAACATATGGAGCTGCTACAGACGGGTATTTAAATTTGTCGTTTTCTGCAAAGGTTTGATCTTCTTCTATGATTCTAGAATCGCAGTGCATATTAAAACTTTGATTGATCCGAAAGATTTACACATGATTATCTGCTTGCTTCATTTTGATGTTTTGGATCATAAAGTATTGATCATTGAAGTGTTCTGTTTGTCGAAATTCAATCTAATTGAGTAGGCTTATTGGGTATGATGATTCCTGATTTCCATGTTGAAATGGTATGAATGATTGAATGTGAGAGGTGTTGAAAATTATATTTTCTGTAATGCTGATGAACTCAAATTGTGGCTTTGATGTGGAGAAATTCATCTGTGGATTAGTGGGCTCGATGAGATTTAGTCTGGGTAGTTAGCTGGGTTTGTTTATGACGATCTCGGATTATGATGATCTGATATTGTTAGTGTGTAAATTATTTTTGGGGACCCAGGGACGCTCTCATGCCAATTAGCTAGTTGTTCAGTTCATATGTAGATGAACTTGAATTGGTTGGTCTTTGAGGTGTGGTTTGTTTGGTAGCTGATATATCTGTGCCTACAACCTGTAACAATGCATTTCTTAATACCTCAATTTTGGATAGACAAAAAGAATTTCCCAAAGAAAGATAAATATGCTTACCTGAAGAATTTTAGTCTGCCAAATTTTGTTGACATGAAAATCACGGTGTTCAAACAAGTTTATTTTGTTTGAAAACCACATAGGAAAACATATAGAAATGATTGGAACGGTGAAAACATCTCTATTCATTTTATGTTTTGTATTTTATCCTATATCACATATCTTCTTCCTCTTTTTTTCCTATTTCATCATCCACTTTTCGTAGAAACCATAGGCGCAGGGTTTCACCTAGTCCTTTACAAATAGGGGGAGTCACGTGCTCTGCACAAACGGGGGTTTCAGATTTTGTGAGGGGTTTAGGGTGAACAATGTTTACCTGACAATCTCCCTGGTTACAAACTTGTTTGTACAGAAGTAAGCTTAGTTAGCTTTCGCAAGAGAGCTATAATTTCTTGATCGAAAGGGTACGGTTATCCATGGCTTTTGCTTGATTGATGTACGAAGTAAAGTAGGTGTAAATAACTAGCAGCACTTCCCTTGAAAGTAAACAACCGGTGCCAATTGGTTGTCTTGAATTGTGAAAAATGCTGTTGCGATGACTCAAGACGTACTCCGACTCGATCGATCCATAAAATCTGAATCCATGTCACAAGGGATTAATTGTATAGTAGCTAACATAAATGTTATCTCGAAATTGAATTCCTCAATCTCAACCCCCCGCTCCCTTTTGACTCGATTCGTCCCGATTCAAATAATCATCTATGCAATTGTTGAATCAATATAGTTTTCCATTAGGGTTCATTCTTCTGTGGCCATGATTCTTCAATCCTCCCTTGAATATAAGATATAATAATACACATCTAATAATTATCATACTCAACGGTTTACTTTGATCTGAGTAATACATAGTTGTCTCCCACAATGACTCAAAAGGACGAACTGGTCTTTCTACTTGGAAAAAGTTTTTCTGGTTTCTCTTATGTGTTTCCAAGTTGGTTGATGGTCAGTTAAACAAAAATCTCAAAGATTTTGATTTAATTTAAGTGGTGACTCAATTTGAGATGTTTAAATTATTTGGACGACTAAGATTGTATGCACTCTACGACGTAAAGTGCACTTTAGAAGAGGGGATCGGGTTATATTAGGAGTCGGCAAAAAGTCCGGCCCGGCCCATGTATAGCCAGCATGGGCCGGGCCGGGCCTTAACAACATTTTAATATTTGCGGGCCGGGCCGGGTCGGGCTTTATCTTTTATATAAGGATCTGGGTCCGGTCCATTCAAGCGGGTTTTTGCGGGCTTTTACGGGCTGGGCTTTTACAAGCCGGGCCTATCGGGCTTTAATTATTAAAAAATTAAGATATTTCAAAATAAACGTAACATTCATCCATGCACCGGGGTTTAAACGTACTCCGACGAGTCTAAATTTTACGTACGGTGTTTATCACTATAAGATGGACCTTTCTACATGTCCTCGTTTATCATTAAAACATATTTAATTCTCATATTGCTTGAATTCTCCATATGTATATTAATATTCTTACGTTTGTTCCTTTGTTATATGGAATGAAATACTTTTGTGAAACTTAATCGGACATGTTTAATTATTTTATAAAATTGACATTTAGATTGATTGGTTAGAATATTATAACCATGCCTTTAAAATTTTATAAATTTTGGACTTGATTTAGACATCGATCCATGTATTTCGCCAAATGTGACCGTAGTACTCTTACAACTAAAACGGAAATTACCCCTCTCGAAAATAATTTTTTAACATCAAATTTTGGACACATATTCTTATGGAATACATATCTATCTCATAGTGTCAAAAAAATTGACATAAAAATTTGATTTATCTACTCCCCCCATAGGAAAATAAGGAAAATAAGATGAGTGTATTTTAGTGTTTTCACAAATTTTGTTTAACTGTATTGACCGGGATCCAAACGTACTTCGATTAGGCTAATTTTTACGTACGGTGTCTTTTATTACAAGGTGAACTATTATATATGGCCTTCTTTATTGTTAAAACATTTTTAATTCTTATATTGCTTGAATTCTCTACATACACACTAATGTTCTTACCTTTATTCCTTGGTTATATGGGTAGAAAGACCTTTGTGAAATGTAATCGATCATGTATCATCATTTTACAAAACTGACTGTCAGATTGGTTGTTTATAATATTCTAAGCATGCTGTTAAAAATTTATAAATTTTG
This sequence comes from Geum urbanum, assembly GCA_946800695.1. Lineage (NCBI taxonomy): Eukaryota > Viridiplantae > Streptophyta > Magnoliopsida > Rosales > Rosaceae > Geum > Geum urbanum. The sequence goes on along the minus strand of OX327003.1, from coordinate 46,761,031 downwards.
GACTTGATTTAGACCTACATCTATGAGTTTCGCTAAATGTGACCGTAGTACCTTTACAACTAAAACGTAAATTACCCATCTCTAAAGGAATTTTTTAAGATCAAAATATTAACACACATTCTTGTAAATTACATATTTATCTCATAGTGTCAAAAAAATTGACATAAAAATTTGATTTATCTAGTTTCTCCATGGAAAGATAAGCAATATATAAGAGAAGGGTATTGATGTCATTTCACACACTTTTAATTAAACTCTCACCATTGAAAAATTACAAGATCTAATCTGAACCATCTATTATATTTACTGTTTTACTGTGTAAGGTAAATCGATAAAAAAAATTACAATGAAACCTTAAACCCTAAACCCTAAAACCCTAAACCCTAACCCCTAACTTACTCTAAACCTCAAAATTCCTAAAACCTAAAATCTAACTTACTCTAAACCTCAAAATTCCTAAACCTTAACTTACCCTAAATCTCAATCCCCTAAACCCTAACTTACCTTAAACCTAAACCCTAACTTATCCTAAACTCTAAACAATGATTTAATAGTAAAATAGATACACAAATATAACTATATATGGAATTCCAATATTTGATCAATATATGTATATGTAATATATTAATATAGACATACACAAATATAAAAAATATATATATATAGTACTAGTCACTATATTATATATATAAGTGTAGGTATAATGATATATGTACTACTATCTTATATATATAAAAAATTGTGGGCTTTGACGGGCCGGGCCTAACGGGCCTTGACGGTTTTTTGGCGCGGGCCCGGCCGGGCTTTAGATCTCTAAACCAAGTTCGGCCCCCCAACCACCTTGGCGGGCTTTTTTTCGGGCCGCGCTGGGTTTTTAGCCTACGGGCTTGCGGGCCTCCACCGACCCACGGGCCAAATGATGACCCCTAAGTTATATGGCCCATTTGATAGAAACAAGTAACAAAGTAACAACTGGCCAATATTAGATCAACTAATCCATGACTAACCATTGGTAGTCCACGTTTTAATGCATGCCCAGACATAGCTAGCTTTACCTTGGATGCTCCCAAATTAGGAAGCTATTCGCCACAACTAAATTTTTCTCAACTGATTCGTGAACTCCCCACCCCAAATTTCGTAACTAAATTACCCCCAGTTAGAGATATTCACCCTATAAATTCTTCCATTCACCATAACACAAATTAAGCAGGAGGAAGGGCATGAATAAGAACTAATTTGACTCTGCTCGAATAAAAAGATCCCAACAGCTCACAGCAACTCACTTGGAAAAGAAAAAACAAGAAGAAACCCAACAAAAGTTCCAAGAAAAAAAAGGAAAAAAAGAGGGAATTTTTTTTTTTCATTTCCACCACCAACTTACCAAGATCTCTTATTTGATTCTATCCACTCAGACAACATGAGTGGAGATGAACGTCACGCCAATGGCCAGCCAGTCCCTTGAGAACTGCAAGGAGCTCTTGTTGTACTCCATCGACGATATAAAGCGGTCATTTGACAACATTGGTCGATCGATACACAAAATCTGAACTCTTGTGTGTCGATGGAGTCGGAGTACGTCTTGAGCTCCGACTCGCTTGACCCAAAGAAGGCGCCTAATATTATCCCATTATGGATAAATGCACGCAAGATGGACCTTGCCACTGCCACTCCCAACACGCTTAAACCGGATGTTGTAGTAGCCAAGAACAGAGGCGACAAGTACAAGACCATCAACGAGGCTATTAAAGACATCCCCAAGAACAATGCCGAGAAGACATTTGTGATCTACATCAAGGAAGGTGTGTACGCCGAGGAAGTCTTGCTTGACAAGCACATGACGAATGTCATGTTCATCGGTGATGGCCCTACCAAAACAAAGGTCACCGGTAGAAAGAACTATTTTGAAGGTGTCCAGACATTCAAAACCGCAACTGTGGGTACGTAGACTTAATTAAGTACGTAACATGCATGCATTTTCATAGCATTACATTTCTGGCATTCTAACATATATGTGTGTGTGTGTACACATTTGTAACACGTTCAGCTGTGATCGGAGACTACTTCATTGCCAAGGATACCGGTTTCGAGAACACAGCCGGACCCAAGGGACACCAAGCTGTGGCACTGCGTGTTCAATCTGACCTCTCCATCTTCTACAACTGCCAAATCGACGGTTACCAAGACACTCTCTACTCCCAGACCCACAGGCAATTCTACCGTGACTGCACCATTTCTGGAACCGTCGACGTCATCTTCGGTGACGCAGCTGCCGTGTTCCAAAACTGAAAGATGATCGTGAGGAAGCCCGGGCCTGGACAATCTTGCATGGTCACTGCCCAAGGAAGAACCGACAAGAGACAACCTTCGGCCATTGTTCTCCAGAACTGCACAATTAGCGGCGAGAAGGACTACATTCCTGTCAAGAACACCAACAAGGCCTACCTAGGCAGGCCGTGGCAACAATTCTCTAGGACCATCATCATGCAGTCACAGATCGATGACGTCATCCAGCCAGAGGAGTGTGACGAAAAGCATGAACTAATAAGAAACAAAGCACAGATCATGAAAGAAGATATTCTCTCTGATTAATCAAACAGTGTTACAAAGAGCTTCTTATATACCGGAGGGAAGCGTGCAGCCCACGCTTAGCTAACTCTACCATAGTTAAACTAGCTTAATTATAGTTATATAGATCGTGTCATGTTGCAACTAGTTACAGTGGCTCAGTACAATAAATGTAACAGTTATAAACTGAATCCTATAACCTAGCTAGAGATCATGCAATATGCAAATGCGATCTTAAAACTTAATCTGGTGCAGGTGTGTGTAGGATAGCTTCAATATCTCCCCTCAAGCTAATGGGAGGGGACTGCATAAGAAGCTTGCCACATAGAAAACGAAATCGATCTTTGGAGAGAGACTTCGTGAAGATCTCAACATGTTGATTATCAGTAGCCAAATGAGCGACGTGGAGAAACTTGTGAAGGACCAATTCTCTAACAAAGTGATAATCAAGATGGATGTGCTTCGAACGTGAGTGATGAACTGGATTTAAGGCAAGAGCTAGGGCACTTTTGTCACACCAAACAATGGGAGGCCGATGGAGTGGATGACGATAGTCACGTAATAGTTTACATAATTAACCACACCACTTCAACCGCTGTTTGAGCCATGGCACGATATTCAGATTCAGTGGAGGACTTGGAGACAATATGTTACTTCTTGGAAAACCAAGAGATGAGGTTTGGCCCAAAGAAAATGCAATAGCCAGTGATGGAACGTCGGTCAATAGGGCAGCCAGCCCAGTTGGCATCAGAGTAAGCATGCAAATGAAATTGTCCCTTAGTAGACCGAACACTGTGAGTAACAGTGTCTTTGAGGTAACGAAGAACACGTTTGGCGGCGAGCATATGACAGTCATGAGGAGCATGCATATGTTGACATAATTGACCAACTGAATAGGTAATATCAGGACGCATCCAAGTAAGATATTGTAGGACACCAACAAGAGACCTCTATTCAGTTGGATTTGGAAGTAAAGAGCCAGAGAGATCAAGTTTGGTGGAGCTAGAAGGAGTAGCAAAAGGTTTGGCACCATCCATGCCAATCTTGCGAAAGACATCGAGAGTATACTTGGTTTGTGTGAAAAATAGAGCATCAGACGTCCGATGAATCTCCAAACTGAGAAAATAAGAGGCAATAGATGGAGGCTTGATAGGAAAAGTAACTTTAATGCCCTGAAGGAGCATGTTATAGAGGGATGAAGAGGAGCCAGTAAGGAGAATATCATCAACTTAAACTAACATGAATGTAATGTTCGAGTTATCCATATAGATGAACAAAGAAGTGTCATTTGGAGAAGGAACGAAGCCTAGAGCCAAGAGAGTATCGAACAGCTCGTCATACCAAGCATGAAGGCTTGTTTAAGGCCGTATAAGGATCGGTGAAGCTTCCAGACCATGGGGACAGATGATGAAGTTTTGTAACCAGGTGGTTGTTCCATGTAAACCTCCTCATAAAGATGACCATGTAAGAAAGCATTGTTAATATCAAGCTGAAGAATAGGCCAATCAAAGTGAAGAACAAAACATAACAATAACTGAATGGTACTTAGCTTAGCTACCATAGAGAATGTTTCAAGGTAATCAATACTGAACTATTAAAGATAGCCTTTAGCAACAAGTCGAGCCTTGTAGCTCTCAATAGAACCATCAGGCTTATGTTTAATATGATAAACCCATTTGCACCCTATGACATTCATGTGAGGTTCAAACGGAACAAGGGACCATGTACCAGTGGCTTGTAAAGCTTGTAATTCGTCCTTCATAGACTGGCACCACTCAGGGGATTTTGAAGCTTGAGAATAAGAAGTGGGAGTGGCAGGAATGTGAGTGAACAAGGCAATAGCAGGAGGTAATGGGTGAGAAGTAGTTATAAGAGCTTTTGGTTTATGAATACCATTTTTGGAGCGAGTTATCATGGGGTGAGTGTTTGTAGGAGGTGGAGTCGAGATAGGATGAGAGGGTGATGTAGGTGGAGATGTAGATGTAGATGGTGCAGGGTTTGGTGGAGATGGGATAGAAGGAGAGAGAGATGGAGATGGAGAAATAGATGATCCCGGGTTTGGTAAAGAGGATGGAGTAGGTGAAGAGACACATGATGAGGGAAATGAAAAGGGTTGCAAAAACACAGGGACAGAAGGAGAAAGAGTAGCTGCAGTTTTAGACAATGAGACAAAGGGAAAAGAGGTCTCATGGAACTGAACATGACATGAGATGTACTGCTTGTTAGAAATCGAATCAAGTCATTTGTAGCCACAATGATCACCACTGTATCCAACAAATACAGAAGGCTGACTATGAGCTTCAAACTTGTTTGTGGTGTAAGGGTGCAACCATGGAAAGAACATACAACCAAAAGGTTTGAGAAAGTAATAATCCTGTTTGCGATTGAATAACTTTTCGAAGGGAGAACAACTGGTAGAAGTTGGTAAACGATTGATCACAAAAGTTGTTGTGTGACAAGCATCCAGCCAGTAGGATAGAGGTAGTTGAGATTGTGCTAAAAATGTACGAGTCATTTTAATAAGGTGCATGTGCTTACGTTCAACAACCCCGTTCTGTTGAAGGGTGTGAGGACAACTGAATTGATGACTAATACCATGTTGTTGAAAATAAGAAAGTAAGATATGACTACAAAACTCTCCACCATTATCACTACGTATAGTTTTTACAGGAACAAATAACAATTTCTCAACACGTAGTCTAAACACATGAAAAGCACAAGGTACATCTAATTTTTTGGGTAAAGGAAGAACCCAAACATAACGAGACCAATCGTCAACAATAGTAAGAAAATACCGACATCCAGAGATAGATTCAGTAACCGTAGGACCCCAGACATCCATGTGAAGTAGCTGCAAGGGAGAAGTGCTGTGTGAGGTTGCACTGGAGAAAGGAAGCATGTGAGCCTTGCCTTGAGCATAATGAACACAAATAAAATCCTTCACCAAGGTGGGGGGAGCATTGATGTCCTTGAGAACTTTATTTACGATAGTAATATGAGCATGACCTAGCCGAGAATGCCATGTAGTATAGCTAAGAAGAGAAGTAGGAGTAGTCGATGGGCGAGGGAGATGTGATGATGAAGCAAACACCGGGTAGGTGCCATTAAGCATTGGACCTTGTGAGAGAGTGAGACGAAGCCCCAAGTCCTTCATCATAGAACCAGGGGGAGTGGGAACAAAAGCACAATTGTTATCTTTAACAAACTGATGGACAGAGAGTAAATTGTGAGTAATTCCAGGCACATGTAACACATTGTTCATTTTAAATGCAGCGGAAGGTGTATGCAAAGTAGATGAACCAATATGTGCAATGTTTAACCCATGTCCATTACCAACATAAAGTTTAGCATTACCAGAGTATGGTGACGCTTCGGTGAGGTGAGCCAGGTCAGGAGTCTTATGTTGAGACGCTCCGAAGTCAGCAAGCCAAGGAAAGGAGCTTGGCATGGAAGAAAAGCCAGGGGAAGTGGGAAAGTATGAGGGATGCACATGGGATGGTGGAGAGAGCGGAGACCCTTGAAAATCCATCGGAATGAGTGGAGGAGCAGAGGAGACACTACCAGAGGCATGAGAAGTCGCCTGAAGTGCCATAGGAGAGGACAGAAGCTCATGTTGAGAAGGTATATAAGCAACCAGAGTTGAGAGCTTATCTGGAGGAATGCGACCAACATAAGTGTGATTCATACGATTGTAGAAGTCGATAGCGGTGTGTCCAGGCTTCTCGCAGATCTGACACTGAAGTCATGGATGTGGTGAAGAGTGAGCAGAGAGAGGTGAGTCTTCATGAGGGGATGAAGAGCCACCACGATGGTAGGGACAATGGCGACCACCACCACAAGATAAGGTACCACCGCGAGTGTGACCACCACGAGTAGGAGCAATCTGAGCTGCAAAGGCAGTGGGAGGACCAGTAGCTTCAAGGCTATTTTGCTTGCGCTCATCGAGAATAATTTCCTCAGAGAGAAGGAGGCTGTGAAGTTTAGCAGAGGTAATAGGAAAAACACTCATCCGAGTACGCAAAGCAGTAGTTAAGGCAGAATACTCATCGGTAAGGCCTAGAAGACATTAGACAACAAGATCATTGTCAGCAACAGGAGCGCCAACGCCATCAGAGTAGGTTTTGAGTAGTTGGAGATAGGCAATCATAGAGATGTTGCATTTGCGCACATTTTGCAAACGTGCCTTCAATTGAAGAAGATGAGCTTGAGAGATGTCGGCAAACCGAGCGTCGAGGTTGAGCCAAAGGTCACAAGCATGTGTGTGACCAATGACATAAGGAAGCACTGCCTTAGGTAAGGTGGAGTTGATCCAGATTAGAAGTTGTTGATCACATTCAAACCAGGAGACATACTCATCACAGAGAACAAAAGACCTATCCTTGTCGAGAACGTGCTTTGGCGGAGCATGTTCAAATCCATCAACAAGAGAGAGGAGACGATACTCGTGTAGCACTAAAAGGAACACGGCTTTCCAGAGAAGGTAGTTTGTCTTAGTGAGACGAACATGAATAACAGGACCAAGGGTTTGGACCTGCATGGAAGCGCCTTGCGTGAGAGAAAATGGTGGAACAGAGGTGGTGGAGGAGGAAGGGGTGGCAGGAGAGGCCATGGGATCGAGGAAAAAAATTGAGCAGAGGTGAGTTTAGAGAGATTTAGAAGAAGCCCGTGAGGCAGAAGGCTTTGATACCATGACGAAAAGCATGAACTAATAAGAAACAAAGCACAGATTATGAAGAAGATATTCTCTCTGATTAATCAAACAATGTTACAAAGAGCTCCTTATATACTGGAGGGAAGCATCCAGCCCACACTTGGTTAACTCTACCATAGTTATACTAGCTTAACTATAGTTATACAAATCGTGTCATGTTGCAATTAGTTACAATGACTCGGTACAATAAATGTAACAGCAATAAAATGAATCATATAACCTAGCTAGAGCTAGAGATCATGCAATATGCAATTGCGATCTTTGAACTTAATCTGGTGCATGTGTGTGTAGGATAGCTCCAATAGGGTGGATGGAGTTGACCGGTAACAATAACCACCAGACGTGTTGGTTCGACGAGTTCAGGAATAGGGGAGCTGGTGCAGCCACAAACAAGAGAGTGACATGGCGTGGATGAAAGTTGCTCATCCCTGAACACGCTGGCGATTTCACTCCCGGCAGAATTCTCTTTGGCTAGAAGCCCATTTACTCCGTAATTTAGATAAAAATGGAATTGTGAGGCTCGGATCTTGGGTAAAGACGGGTGATATTTTAGTAGGTAAATTAACGCCTCAGATGGCAAAAGAATCGTCGTATGCTCCGGAAGATAGATTATTACGAGCCATACTTGGCATTCAGGTATCCACTTCAAAAGAAACTTGTCTAAAATTACCTATAGGTGGTAAAGGTCGAGAATCAAAGAGCGAGCAGCCGCCAGGTTTAATGATTTGGTGGGATCCACAGATGTAGTGGCTGGTGAACCGCTTCTTTTTCTTCCACGAAGAATCAGACAAACGCGAGCTTGGATGGAACTGAACAAGATTTGGCGAACGAATACAAAGGTAAAGGGCTTTATTCTTCAGAAAGTAAAAGGAGGTTTTTTAGTTGCCATCGGGAGTTTCATTACTTTTCTTCCATTTCGCCCAAAAAAAAAAGAAAAAGAATGGTCGATTCACCATTCAGAGCATTAACCTCAAAAGGTGATAGATGGATCAAGCCTAGTGGTGTGCCATATGAAGCTGGAATGATGCGCGTCTAAACAGGCCCACTGAACATATATATCACCTGCTCCATTTAGAAAGTAGAACTGTAATGAAAAATGTATATAGTTTCGAAATTCAAATATATTATACAATAGCATATATTACGTACTTTTTTCTTATTGCAACTCTCTATAGCAGTAGATCGAATTGTCAATGTGTATGTCATGTCTTCTCAGTCGATTAAGACGTGCTCGAGATGCAGACACTAACTCAAACTCACATTTTATATGGGTTACATGCTCAACCCAGCCACATAACCTATACAAAGAGTTTGTTATGCGCACAATATACTAACTTTAACTTTTAAGAATAGACGGCTCTATGCGATCGTACATGTGTGGACATTCTAGTAAGGGTGTAAGCCATGGTAAAAATGGGTTCATCCTAATATTAATATTAATAGTAGGATGAAACGAATTAATTTTCATTCGGAAAAATGGTTAGAAATTAGACGGTTCATTTTTAATGATTAATGGGTTTCAATAATCGCGTTGTTTTTCGATTTTTGTGTCGTTGTAATTGTCAAGCGCATACAACTGCTAATATTAATCGCACTTTCTATTAATTAACATTTCTCTCTTGTTATTATTGGAGATGCTCTAACTCATTGTAATACAGGATTTACATTTATGTCATCTTACAAAACATTAAGAGACACGATAGAACTTCGAACAACACCGACCATCATCTTCTTCAATCTTTGATCAACAATGTTCAGATGAGTTGACGTCATTGAAGTTTATGTCAAGAATAAATGTATGTGGGAAATTAAGGTTTGAGAGGAGGATACTGATATATCGGATCCCCTCATCCAGGAAATATATACCAGGTAAAAAGTAAAAACGGCGTACCGTAGGTATATATAGGAGGGCGATCTGCATTGTGATATATTAAACCAAAAATCTATATATAGTAGCTAGAAGGATATGGATTGGAATGGGATGGATGTTTTGGGGTGATTAGACAATGGGGTAAAAAAAATTAAGCCAACAAGGATTACCAAGGTAGGTCTTCTTTAAGAACAATGTTTAATTGATAGTCACAACCAGAATAATGACTATAACCAACGATCAAAAATCGTCAGCCTATTAGAAGAAGTTGTCAGTTATAGTTATAACTGATGACTATAGCCTCATTGGGAGAAGAACGTCGGTGAAAGAATAGCCGACGACTTTGGTGGTTATCGTCGGCTATAGTTTAGACTATACCCAACTACAGAAAAGTCCTCGGCTATAGGTTGAAACTTTTTCCGACGACAATGTCGTCGGTAAAACCTTCCCTGGTGGTCAAAATGGTTGACCCGAACAAGATTATATCCGACGACTCCAAAATCATGTTGTCGGCTATAGTATTTGCAAGTCGTCGATTATAGTACAAAACTGTAATTTTTATTTAACACTTTAGCCAACGAGTGGAATTAATGTTGTCGGCTATAGTTGGTGATTTCTGGAGGAAAAAAAATGCAGATTCTGGATTTCTATTCCCAGAACCTGCAATTGCACAATTATATTTACACAATAGCCAACAACACATATTCACCAACAAACACATCCTCACCAACAAAATACATATCCCAATTCACCCACATTAGATCTACACTAAAGGTTATCCAAATCTATGTTATCGAAAATAGAGGCATTACCACCAGGAGCTTGCGAATCCTCCTACAGCTGTGAGTACGGAAAGGGAACGGAGGTGGGGCCGGGACCGGGATTCTAGAAGTTTGAAGCTATGCAGACCAATCTTGAAACCAGGAACCCAACGACCGTTGCATCTCCTCCATCTATCTCCGAGTCTCTTCCATCTCCCTATGATGCTTCATCGCCTGCCTCTGAAGCTGTTCCTGTAGCTAAGAAGCTCTGGAAGTTCTCAACTTGCGTGGGAAACTGAGAGTGTTCTTCAAAACCCATTCGCCCTTCAGTCATAGACCCTTGCAATACTAAGTGTTCCCTCGTGGTGGGAAAACGTGACCCATGATTCTCACCGCTACCATCGGGTCAGATTAATCAATCTGAGAGATGGCCTGGGGGAGGTCCTCATCCTGGGTCTCAGGCCATTGCTTTCTCACGATCTGAGTCAACACTTCCGGAGTCACCTCCTGCACTCTCGTCTAACTGATAAGGAAAAAAAAACATATTAGTAAACATACCTAAATTTTTTTTAGAGAAAATACATATATAAGCAAATATGTTAATTAAGTTATAAGGGCATAAGACTTACAATATCTTCGGGGCACTGAGGATACGCTTTATGTAACGTATACTCCAAATGGGAGACTTCAGGGTGTTGGTCGGCCTCCTCCATCCAACCCGTAAAGGATCTAGAACCAGCATGATGATTCTTTTTGTTTTTTCCCCAGTTCGCCGCGTTTATCGCATAAATAGCCTTATTGGATAAACATATATCAAAAAATATTAATTAGGAAACTATTTTCGTCAAATACGATACAAGTAAACACAAATATAATGTTGCATACCCCAAATTTTGGGTTGTTGAAGTGGGCAAGAAACCATTGTCACTCGTACTCCATATACATAAACTCGCTAGGGGTACCCCCACGGAGGTTGCTGTGGTTCTTCCAGTGCTTTTTTAGATCACTTTTCCACTCCTTGTACCTATATTAATACAAAAAAAATGTTAAAAATTGACAATAAATGATCAAAAAATATAACTCGATATATAAAATATAACTCGGATCCCATCACCTTTTTCCTCGCATGTTATTTGCCCACGTGCATTTTAGCTCATCCGGCACAATAAACTACACCTGCAAATGTATATATAAATGATAATATTTCTATATTTATTTAGACTTAATTAATAAAGGTAGGTATACATAATTAATGAATATATAATTAACTCACCGACATTACATTATTTACCATGTCCTTCACACACTGTAGCACGGAGGTCTAGTCTGCCCATAGAACTGGGACTCTGTCACGTATGATACTTCATACTTGACCGGAGTACCTGTGCACATTCTTTCCCAAAATCATTTATCCATCTTGCCCAGTCTCTATGACCAGCCTCCCACTTTCACTGATTGTCCTCTCAAGTAGCTTGTCGGTGACGGGACCTCTAGTCTTTTTTTAGTTGCCTCCAACATCTGTTTCGGCTAAGACAAGGTAAAAAGATTAAAACATAAACACTCAATATATAAATTATTAATATGTTTGAAATTAAATAACCAAGGTTATTAATATTTATCTGATTCTGACGTCAATGTGTTTGATACCCTCGCACTATATAGAGGTGTATCAAATGGCACATAGACGTATGCTTATTCCGGGGTAGTGAAGCTAAGCTGTCCTGAAAAAGGCACTCCCCGATCATCGAGAGCAGGTATGGCAGGTATCTCCCGGGGCAAGAAGAGGTGAACCGGTGGACCACGTACTCCCACCGAGGAACTACCTGAAGCACCAGCCTCAGAGGAATGATAAGCCTAAGCCATCGAGGAAGAAGGCTCCGGCCGGCGAATGTGTGGCGTACGGACACCTGAAGGAACGAGACATGTAGAGGCGGCCGTGAGGGGTCATCTTCGTTCTAGAGCTGCCTCATGCTGGTGGGTCTGCGGGCCATTACTTCCTGTTGCGGCGTCTACTGAAGTAGTTGAGGGTGTCGAGAAGTCATAGAGCCGCTATAAGTGTTGATGATAAAGGCGGACGAGGAACTATCGCCGCTAGACCCGTTTCCTTTCTTAGATCCCTTCCGACTTAACCAATTCATGATTCCCAAAATAAAGACCACCCATAAATTTGTGATAAAATTCACAATGCTAACACAAAATTCATAAAATCACATCTCAAATTCAAAAATTCACAAAAATTCACAAAATTAATATATAACCAACAATTACCATAATCAAAACAAAAATCACAACATCACAAAAATTTAAAACCTTAATCCAACCACATATATTCACAACACTAATCCAAGTTTAAAACCTTAATTCAAAAATTCAACAACACTAATCCAAATTCACAAAAGTACACAACATGGCAAACATTCAACCACATATATTCACAACACTATAAATCAACAATTCAACATCACCAAATACCATTTTAAACAATTATATATATTTTATCCCCAAATTTTTTTTAAAAAAAAAACCCAAATTTAGGATTTAGGGTTTACAAGCGAGGTGGGCGGCGCGCTGAGCGACGGGTTGGGAGGCGGCGAGCTAGGCAACAGCGAGCGGCGGGCTGAGGGGATTTAGGGTTTAGGACAAATTTGGGTGAAACAGCAGCCGTCTGGGATGTTCTAGTTTAAAAACCTGAAAACCAATATAGTCGACGACCACTTTTTTAAGTCGTCGGCTATAGTAAAAAAAATTGAAAAATTAGGCTCATGTGAAAACACATTTCCCACAATTCCTTGTTTAACTAATTAAAGAACATAATCAGAATCGCTATTTTTAGAAGTGTGAAAATATTTTACAAAAACAGACTCATACCCAACAAATTAACAAGTTTAACACAAATTCTTCTTTAACTAAGGCTCATAATCAAAATTATCATTTGAGTCTTCTTCGGTGTCCAAGCTAATTTCTGATAATATGTGCCGCTTCTCGTCATCGGAGTCTTCATTGTCTTCATTTGGATTAACATCAATAAGACTTACATCTGCTCGAGGAAGTCTAACCACACTACCCTGTTTCACATTATTAAGGTGAATTGTAGAGGATTCAGGAGTACCAATTACATTCGGCTCTTGGTATGTAGTAACTTCTTCATTATCTGCGGCCTCACCAAGTGTAGCAATACTGTATATGTTTCTAGGAACAGCATGGTTGACTACTTTTCATGCGACTTTGTACACAAGATCATCAAGATAAAACATTTGTTTTACCGATGTGGCAAAAACAAAATGGTCATCTTCATACCAGCTTGTAGCAGTATTCATCGAAAAAAGACAATACTGATCAGTCTTTGTGTTCCCAGGGTTAGTTTCAAACTATCTACACTTAAACAAGTACATTGTCATGTCTTCCCCATAAATTAGTTCAACCACTGAATGGAGAATACTGTAATAGTCAATGCCATTCTGCCCACCATGCACCATTACCCCAGAATTCTGTGTTCTCCGTATGTCGTCTCTGTGTTGACATATAAATTACACGTCATTGACCTTACACATCGGATAAACTCTTGAAGTTATCTGCTTCATTGCCAAAAGTCTCAATTCGTGTGACCAGTGTGGGTCACCATCACATTGTACATGGTTCATCTGGAAAAAAAATTCGCAACCATTAACTTTAAATATGAACATTGAAATTAATTTTTATATATAGAAGTAAATATATATATAGACGTACACAACGGCCAAAATAGCTTGCAAACTCCTTATTATGGTACTCAAGATCACCGATAACTGCAAGGCAATAAAGATGGATGTTTTTTCTAGTATTGAACTTCTAGACAGTTAATCAATACCCACCAGTAGGCAATGACTAGCTCATATGGTTCCAACTGGTACGATTTTGGCAACTGTCCATATACTTCAACATCATTAGAAAGGATAGAAAAATTGAACTGTGGTTCATCTATCGGCATATGTTGTGGAGGGTCCTCCAATACTCCCAAATACAACTTGGTGTACGTTACGCACTCGTGTACAAGATATGTTTCAACTATACACCCTTCAGGTGCGGATTTATTAGACACATAGTCTTTATAGTCCCCCAATTGTCTATCAAATTGCAAAGTGCATGTGATGATTATTGAAAAATATAATTATATAAAAACAAATTAAAAATTCAGATGTTGAATCATATGTACCTTTCCATGGGATACATCCAAGTGTAGTGTATTGGACCAGTAAGCAATAATTATTCGGAAAGATGGATTATCATGTGAGGCATGATGTCAAAAAAATTTGGGGGAAATATCCTCTCAAATTTTCACAAGATAAAAATGATGTCCTCTTTTATTGCCCTCAGGTCTGATTTTTTCACTTCTCTAGTGCATAACTTCTGAAAAAAAACTTGACAATGCTACTAATGGCTCCACCACCTGATGAGGCAGGTATGATCGAATGAAAACAAGGAAGACACGTTGAAGCAATATATGGCAGTCATGACTCTTTAATCTGTGCATCTTATTGTCCTAAAAGTTAACACACCGGCCTATACTTCTTCCATAGTCTGAAAGATACCTAACATTACACATCCACCTCAAAATTTCATTCTTCTGGTCAGGCTTGACGTTGTAAGGAGCTTGAGGTATTTTTTTCTTCCCTTCTCTTAACCACAAGTATATTCATATACCCAATCTTTTCAGATCAATGCGTGTCTTAGGGTCGTCTTTAGCTTTCCCCTTTCTAATTCACCACTGTGCCCACCACACTTTCACACACATTCTTCTCTATGTGCATGATATCTTGGTAGTGCCTGATCGACAACTTGGACCAGTACGAGATATCCCAAAATATTCTTTTGTGTATCCAGAAATAATATATGTCGAGTCTGCCAAGTATTGCCGCCACTAAATTAGGATGATTGCTGAGCTGCCCAAAATCGTATTCATTCAGAACTTCCAAAATTTCATCCCCTGTCCATTTCCTGGGTTGCACATCAATTTCTACAGTCTCATCAAATGCCTGGTCATCCTCCCGCCATGGGTGATCAAGTCTAAGCCAACAACGGTGACGCATCTGCATAATCTTCTTGCAATGAAGTCTGCCACAATCAATAGTCATGCACTCTAGACAACCTATGTATATCCTCTGGTAACGTTGCCCGACAGTATCCCGCCGGCAGGAAAATCACAGATGGTGCCAACAAGCATGGCAGGCATCTGGAACATCTCATTTTTGTACTTGTCATAAGTGGGATGATCAACGTTACTCAGTTAATTAAGGTCCTCAATCAAGGGTCTTAAATACACATCGAGATACTTTCCTAGCTAACCCGGCCCTGGAATTAACATAGTCAGTATATTGTATTCTTTTTTCATGCACATCCATGGAGGAATGTTGTACGGTACCAAAATAACTACCCATATACTGTATTGAAGACTCATGTTGCCAAAAGGATTGAATCCTTCAAATGAGACATTTCAGACCTCTGATGCAAAATGAGAAAACTCCATAACCATGTGCTTCCAAACCTCTACATCAGCGGGGTGTATAAGGGTACCATCGTCAGGAAAATCCCTCTCAGCGTGCCATCTCATAGCTTTTGTCATGTGTTCAGACATGAACAACCGTTTCAGTCTATCAATCAGCGGGAAATACCGAAGTACCTTCACAGTTTTCTTATTCCTTGCAGGAGTCAACTTATACCTATCCGTGTGACACACCGGATATGCATCAAGGTTTTCAAGATGATTCCCTTCAGCATCTTCACCCAGAAGAGAACATAATTATATTTGCATGCATGGATTTTGATGTAGGTAAGGCCAAGATGTTTCAGGATATGTTGCACATTATGATGAGTGGTAGGAAGGTGATGACCGGGGGGCAGCATCGAAGCAGTCAATGCCAGATAATCATCAACAGTCTTGACACTTAATTTGTTCTCCAATTTGATCTACATTACTCCCATGACTTGCACCAACGACCCGCTTTTTCATCGTCAGCTATAGTATTATAGCCGATGACAAAAATGGTTGTCGGCTATAGTATACTATAGCCGACGACAAAAGAAGTCGTCGGCCAATTTTTCTTCATGTCGTTGGCTATACTACTTATTATGTGTAACGACCCGAACCTTGAGTATGTGATTATCGGCACGACACGTGATTATCGCAAGTAGATTGTACATATGTGGTTTGTTAACGACTAAATTATCGGGCAAGAATTTGGTTTGAGTTCCTTCGCAGAAATTGTAGAGGATTTGATTTCGAGCTCGTAGGAGGTTTCAGAGGATTTTTCGGATAATCAGAAAATATAAAATGAATATTTGAAATTATCGTCGAGTTAGTCGTACTTATCCGATTGTGTTGGAGTTATCCGAGTCGTGGTTTTGGTCAGTTCGCGACGTATAAATATCGAATAGTCGTAAAAATCAGAAAATCACACATTTGGACCGAGTTCACTGAGTTTGGAGAGTTGACATGTTGACTCATTTTGCTCCACCGGCCCGTTTCGTTGCCGCCGTCTGACCCGCCGATTCCGGCCACCTCTGGCCGTGTTCTTGGTATGGTTAGAAAGCTCTCTTGATTTCCTATTAATTCATGTATTCATTTGTGAGATTTGGTTGAGTTTTGAGGGAGTTCGAAGTCGATGAAATTCGTGGATTTTGAGAATTAGGTGGCAATTTTTGGCAAGTTTTGGTGTCTGGTTGGTTAGGGGTTAGGTTCCCCTTAACCCCTTGAAGCTTTTTGGGCATTCAATTTTGGGCAAGGAGGTGTGTGGTGGTGGCCCGTGGTGGTCGCCGGAGATGAGGTTTCGGCCTCCACTTTCGATTGGAATTCCAGCCACAGTGGTTATTGTTTAGAGATATGGTTTTGGGGGGTTTGGTTGGGCTTTAGGAGAGAAAGATTTTGGTGTATGGCTCACCAGGGAATGTCAGGCGGCGGCGGTCAACAGTGGAGCTCCGGCAAGGGGTTGACTTTTGTGGTTTTCGGAGATTTTTATGTCGTTTTGCTCGTAATCACGCCCCGATCGTAATCGTGAGGTTTTCAAGCTGAGTTGAGTGTGTTAACTTGGGATGAGGGTTGTTTGAGTGTATTTTGAAAATTTTGTTATCCTCGTCGATATTTAGAGCGATACGCTATTCGAGAACGCGGGGTTCTTGAGATATTTGCTCCGTATGTTGAAATCGAATATGTATTGATTGTATCCCTGTTATTCAGGTGATCGTGATCGAGTTTGTTGCGAGGGATCTTCCGTCGGGGCTCAGGGCTAGCTGTTATCTGTGAGTGGACATCTTATCCCACGTTGATTTTTATACTTTGATTTTAACATTGGATTTGCAAGTCTATGAGTATGCTTTACGATTATACATTTAAGAATATGCATTTATGATTATGCATTTCATGAGCATACATTGATTTGGAGGCACATGTGATTTGTTTTTGCACTGAGTAAGGATATATGATGCATCGATGTTATGGCCTCTCGGTTGATCCCCGAGATGCTCCAGGAGGGTTACGTCTATATGAGCACCTGACCCGTGATTCACAGTACCCGGGAGAGTTACGTCTTTATAAGCACTTGACCCGGGCGTATCGTAACTTGAGAAAAACGTACTCAAGTTACTGTCTCCAAACACACAGTACCCAGGAGAGTTACATCTTTATGAGCACTTGACATTGGCTTGTTTGTTTTGACTCGCATGATTTTATGTGCATTTATTGTGAAAAGCATGTTGGATTTATTTATGCGGCATATTTTGGTTTACGTCCACTCACTCTAACGGTTTTATTATTTATATGTTTTTCTCTGGGATTTTCAGTTTTAGCCGCCCATATTGCAGTATCTTTCCCGTGGTTGCACGTCATCACAGGAGACCTAGAGTTCAAATCACACTTTCCTTCTAGTAGGTTCCTGATATAACCTGCTAGTCTTGTATATTTGTAATTAGAGGTTGCTCTGAATACTTATGTAGTATTGTTCAGTTTGAGTTACACTCCTAAATACTTTCTGAATTTCTTGTAAACCTTGTGTTTTGTTATATATATATGGATTTTGAGAAATCCGGTTGGACAATGGTGGTCCACAGTGTGTCTGGGAAATTATCTATGAAGTGTAATCTTCTTGCAAGTTTTTGGTTTGTACATTTTATAAAGTAAACTCTGGCAAAAATTTTGTAAGTTATGGTGTCATTAGGGCCTAATTTCGGTTTAGGCAACTAAATCAGGGTTGGGTCCTTTCAGTTGGTATCAGAGCATTAGGTTTGAGATTCTGTAGACTCTTGTAGTTATGTTACTAAGAGTATTTGAGAATGTACAACATATCAGGAGCGATGACCCGACTGGCCAGTGGACAATCATCAATGCTCTAGAGTGTTGTATGTTTTCAAATGTCTGAAGTTTCATGAATACGTTCCTTGTGTTGTGTGACTAATTTCCTTTCATTCTTAGGATACCTCCTCGACGTGGAACCCGTGCTAATGAGGCTGGGATCCTGTTGAGAATCAGCGTACGCACGACTTGCTAATGCGAGTGTTGCGTTTGGAAGAGCGTTTTGACCCTGTGGTTAACGATAGGACAGATGGAGCAACAGTCTTTTTTGGCTCTTCTGATCCTGAAATATGTGAGGCTTGGTTAGTCCAGATGGAGCGTGTTTATGAACGCCTACATTTTACTCCTGAGCAGAGGACTGTTGCTGCTGTTGGGTTACTGGACTCACATGCTTATTTCTGGTGGGTTAGCACCGAGAGAGTTCCTATTGATACTCCATGGACTACATTCAAAGATTTGTTTATGCGTCGATATTTCAACCAGGCCACTCAGCAGAGGAAATATGAAGAGTTTACCAATCTGAGGCAGGGGAATATGTCAATGCTTGAGTATCGGGATAAGTTTACCCATTTGTCTCGTTTTGCACGTGATATGGTGGCATCAGAGGAAGCAAAGTGTAGAAGGTTTGAGTTGGGTTTGAATCTGAATATTAAGGGAACCTTGACTACTATAGCTTAGGATAACTTTGATGACTTTGTCAGTGCTGCACTCAGGGGTGAGGACATTGAGAAAGAGAGGCAAATGCGGTTTCAGTCTTGCCGCTTTAAGGAGGGTAGACCCAGCCAGGGTCCCGCGAAGAGGATGAATTCTGGTACTTCGAGTTCAGCATCTTCTTCAGGTGGTAGCACTTTCAGATATCCTCGTAGTTCATCGAGCCAGAGTGGAAGTCAGAGATGGAGGAGGAATTGACCTCAGAGGCAACCACAAAGTGGGAGTCCCAGTGGATCGAGTTATCCTCAACATACATATGATGTACCAGCTGCACCCAGAAACTATCCATTGTGCAACACTTGTAATAGGCGGCATTATGGTTCATGTTATCGAGGCACCACCAGTTGTTACCGTTGTGGTCAAGAGGGTCACTTTGCGAGGGAATGTCCACAGGGTGGTACTTTTGGGGGTGTTGCAGCTCAGGGTAGCGGTCATGGTCAGGGTACTACTTTTGGTGATCGTGCGACACAATCTTCTGGACATGATGGTCAGCAGAACTGTAGTTAGTGTGGACGACCAACTGGACAAGCTCGAGTTCATGCCATGTCCCTGGGAGAGGGCAGAGCTTCCCCTGAGGTTATCATCGGTACGTTGTACATTTTTGGTCATCCAGTTCTTACTTTACTAGATCCAGGAGCTACGCATTCATTCATGTCATATAGATTAGCATCATTGGCTACTGTGCCTGCATCTCTACTCCCTAGTTTGTGGCCAGTGTTGTATCCATCCGGCGAGGTAGTGTGTGTCGAGTGGGTGTATCAGGGTTGTGAGATTTTTATAGGAGGTTATGGGTTAGCCACGGATTTGATGCTGCTGGATATTGTGGATTTTGATGTGATTTAGGGCATGGATTTTTTGGAAAACCATTGGGCTGTTTTTGACTATCATAAGAAATAGGTTATTTTCAGGAGTTCAGGTGTACAGGAAATTTTGTTTCGGGGTGAAAAGAATACTTCTTTACCTTGTCATTTCGACAATGAAGGCTGAGTAGATGTTGAAAAAGGGTTGTGTGGCGTATCTAGCACATGTGATTGATACAGAGGTTCGTGTACCAGACATTGGGGATATATCGGTGGTTTGTGATTATCCAGATGTATTTCCTGAGTATCCAGGTGGGTATATAGAGATTGTGAGATTTTTATTGGAGGTTATGGGTTAGCTGCAGATTTGATGCTGCTGGATATCATGGATTTTGATGTGATTTTGGGCATGGTTTCTTGGAGAACCATTGGGCTATTCTTGACAGTCACAAAAAGGAGGTTGTTTTCAGGAGTCTAAGCATGCCAAAAATCTTGTTTCGTGGTAAAAAGAATACTTCTTTGCCTTGTTTGATTTCAGCAATGAAGGCTGAGCAGATGATGAGGAATGGTTGTGTGACTTACCTAGCACATGTGATCGATACGAGTGTTCGCATACCGAACATTGGTGATATTATGGTGGTATGTGAATATCTATATGTGTTTCCCGAGGACTTACCTAGTGTTCCTCCAGTCAGGGAGATTGACTTCACTATCGAGTTACTTCCAGGTACTAGATCGATTTCGCAGACACCCTATCATATGGCACCAGCAGAGTTGAGGGAGTTGCAAATTCAACTTTAAGAGTTGATTGAGAAAGGCTTCATTCGACCTAGTGTTTCACCTTGGGGTGCTCCAGTGTTGTTTGTGAGAAAGAAGGATGGTTCGATGAGGCTATGCATTGACTATCAGAAATTGAATCTGGTCACAGTGAAGAACAAGTATCCGCTACCGCAGATTGATGATTTGTTCGATCAGTTGAAGGGAGCTTCAGTTTTTTCGAAGATTGATCTCAGGTCTGGGTACCATAAGCTACGGATTCGGGAGTCTGATGTTGATAAGACGGCGTTTCGGTCACACTATGGGCATTATGAATTCTTTGTTATGCCTTTTGGGTTGACCAATGCACCAGCTGCTTTCGTGGACTTGATGAAACGAATTTTTAGGCATTATCTGGACAAGTTTGTCATTGTATTCATCGATGATATCTTGACATATTCCAGGAGTGTGGGGCAACACAAGAAGCATTCGCATTCCATTTTGCAGACTTTGCGAGATGCTCAGTTGTATGCCAAGTTTAGCAAGTGTGAGTTTTGGTTGAACAGTGTGAAGTTTTTAGGTCACATGATATTAGCTGAGGGAGTCAACGTGGATCCAGATAAGATTGAAGTAGTGTTGAATTGGAGTAGACCTACGAATGTGACAGAGATACGAAGTTTCTTGGGTTTAACAGGTTACTATCGCCGATTTGTGCAAGATTTTTCATGAATTGCGACACCGCTTACCCGTTTGACGAAGAAAGGAGTCAAGTTTGAGTGGTCTGATGCTTGTGAGGAAAGCTACTTAACTTTGAAGGAAAGGTTGACTACTGCACCAGTGTTGACTTTACCTGACGATAGTGGTAAGTATGTTGTGTACAGTGACGCTTCGAAGTTAGATCTGGGTTGTGTTTTGATGCAGCATGGTAAGGTGGTGGCATATGGTTCTAGGCAGTTGAAACCTCATGAAGTTAACTATCCAACTCATGATCTGGAGTTAGTTGCCATTGTGTTAGCATTGAAGAGTTGGAGACACTACTTGTACGGAGCACAGTGCAAGATTTGCACCGATCACAAAAGTTTTACCTACTTGCGTACGCAGCCAGATTTGAATATGAGACAACAAAGATGGATGGAGCTGATTAATGATTATGACTGCACTTTTGAGTATCATCTAGGAAAAGCTAATGTGGTTGCTGATGCTCTTAGTCAAAAGCATGGTGCTTCTCTTTTCCATGTACGTGTTGCAAGAATGTCAATTTTGACTGAATTGCGTGCAACAGGAGCAGAGTTGGAGTGGAATGAAGATGGAGCATTGTTAGCCAATTTTCAAGTTCGTTCAGTATTACTTGATCAAGTTCGTGAAGCTCAAGATTCGGATGCCTACCTGCTAAGTAAGAAGAATTTGATTCAGAATAGTGTACCAACAGAGTTTCGGATGAGGAGTGATGGCACTTTGATGTTTAGAGGAAGATTATGTGTTCCTAGAGATGATGATTTGAATAAGGAAATACTTGATGAAGTTCATTGTTCAGCGTATGCTATGCATCCTGGTAGTACGAAGATGTATCGGACACTTAAAGCTCATTATTGGTGGCGTAACATGAAGTGGGAAATAGCAATGTATGTGAGTAGATGCTTGATTTTTCAGCAAGTGAAGGCAGAACGTCAGAAGCCTGCTGGTAAAC
The DNA here is from genome assembly GCA_946800695.1 of Geum urbanum. NCBI lineage: Eukaryota > Viridiplantae > Streptophyta > Magnoliopsida > Rosales > Rosaceae > Geum > Geum urbanum. The sequence continues at coordinate 46,738,850 of OX327003.1, read as the reverse complement.
TACAACCTTTGGAGATTCTAGTGTGGAAGTGGGAGCGTATCACTATGGATTTTGTGTATCAGTTACCTCATACGTCTAGTGGTAATACTGGTATTTGGATGATTGTGGATCGCCTTACGAAGTCAGCTCATTTCCTTGCACTTCTAGGAAAGCTTTCTATGAGTAGATTGGCGAAGCTATACCTGAGAGAGGTTGTGAGATTACATGGTGTACCTGTGTCTATAGTTTCTGATCGGGATAGTTAGTTTAATTCAGAATTTTGGCAGGCATTACAGAGAGCATTAGGGACTAGACTACACTTCAACACAGCTTTTCATCCTCAGACAGATGGTTAGTCAGAGAGGACTATTCAAACTCCGGAGGATATGTTACGATCTTGTATGTTGCAGTTTAAAGGGAATTGGGATCAACAACTTCATTTGATTGAGTTTGCGTACAATAATAGCTATCAGACTAGCATTGGTATGACAAAGGTTTGTATAGAAAACAGTGTCGGACTCCATTGTGTTGGAGTGAAGTTGGAGAGAAATAGCTTCTTAGTCCTGATTTGGTGAAAATCACCATAGAAGATGTTCAAATTATTCGGGACAGATTGAAGGCTGCACAGGATCGACAGAAGAGTTATGCTGATGTGAGACGGAAAGATCTGGAGTTTGAGGTTGGTGATTGGGTTTTCTTAAAACTTTCTCCTTGGAAGGGTGTTGTTTGTTTCGGGAAGCGCGGTAAACTTCGTCCACGTTATGTTGGCTCATATGAGATTATTGAGCGAGTTGATGTTGTGGCATATAGGTTGGCATTATCTTCTAAGATGGTCAGGGTACATGATGTGTTCCATGTGTCTATGTTGCGGAAATACATTTCCGATTCATCTCATGTGTTAGCACTGTATTAGCTTCCTATTCGATAGGATTTGACTTATGTGGAAGAACCAGTTCAGATTCTCGATTGGAAAGTCCAGGAGTTGCGGCACAGAACTATTCTTCTTGTGAAAGTTTTATGGCGGAACCATTCAATTGAAGAGGCTACATGGGAGACCGAGCAGCACATGCGAGAGCAGTATCCCTACCTCTTCAGTTAGCAGGTATGTAAATTTCGAGGACGAAATTTTTGTTAGAGGGGGCAGATTTGTAATGACCCGAACCTTGAGTATGTGATTATCGGCACGACACGTGATTATCGCGAGTAGATTGTACATATGTGGTTTGTTAACGACTAAATTATCAGGCAAGAATTTGGTTTGACTTCCTTTGCGGAAATTGTAGAGGATTTGATTTCGAGCTCGTAGGAGGTTTTGGAGGATTTTTCGGATAATCGGAGAATATATAATGAATATTTAAAATTATCGTCGAGTTAGTCATACTTATCCGATTGTGTTGGAGTTATCCGAGTCGTGGTTTTGGTCGGTTCGCGACGTATAAATATCGAATAGTCATAAAAATCAGAAAATTACACATTTGGACCGAATTGACTGAATTTGGACCGAGTTGACCCGTTGACCCGTTTTGCTCCACCGACCTGTTTCGTTGCCGTCGTCCGACCCGCCGATTCCGGCCACCTCCGGCCGTGTTCTTGGTATGGTTAGAAAGCTCTCTTGATTTCCTATTGATTCATGTATTCATTTGTGAGATTTGGTTGAGTTTTGAGGGAGTTCGAACTCGGTGAAGTTCGTGGATTTCGAGAATTGGGTGGCAATTTCTGGCGAGTTTTAGTGTCGGGTTGGTTGGGGGTTAGGTTCCCCTCAACCCCTTGAAGCTTTCTGGGCATTCAATTTTGGGCGAGGTGTGTGGTGGTGGCCAGTGGTGGTCGCCGGAGAGGAGGTTTATGCCTCCTCTTTCAATTGGAATTCTGGCCACAGTGGTTATTGTTTGGAGATATAGTTTTGGGGGTTTGGTTGGGCTTGAGGAGAGGAAGATTTTGGTGTATGGCTCGCCGAGGAATGTCATCATTGACGCCGCGCCGCCGCCGGCGGTGATGGTCAACGGCGGAGCTCCGGCGAGGAGTTGACTTTTGTAGTTTTAGAAGATTTTTATGTCGTTTTGCTCGTAATCGCGCCCCGATCGTAGTCGTGAGGTTTTCAAGTTGAGTTGAGTGTGTTAACTTGGGACGAGAGTTGTTTGGGTGTATTTTGAAAATTTTGTTATCCTCGTCGATATTTCGAGCGATACGCTTTTCGAGAACGCAGGGTTCTTGACGTATTTGCTCCGTATGTTGAAATCAAATATGTATTGATCGTATCCTTGTTATTCAGGTGATCATGATCGATTTTGTGGCGAGGGATCTTCTGCCAGGCCTCAGGGCTAGTTGTTATCTGTGAGTGGACATCTTATCCCACGTTGATTTTTATACTTTGATTTTCACAATGGATTTGCGAGTCTATGAGTATGCTTTATGATTATACATTTACGAGTATGCATTTATGATTATGCATTTTATGAGCATACATTGATTTGGAGGTACATGTGATTTGTTTTTAGACTGAGTAAGGATATATGATGCATCAATGCTATGGCCTCTCGGCTGATCCCCGAGACACTCCGGGAGGGTTACGTCTATATGAGCACCTGACCCGTGATTCACAGTACCCGGGAGAGTTATGTCTTTATGAGCACTTGATCTGAGCGTATCGTAACTTGAGAAAAACGTACTCAAGTTACTGCCTCCAAACACACAGTACCCAGGAGAGTTACGTTTTTATGACCACTTGACCTGGGCTTGTTTGTTTTGACTCGCATGATTTTATGTGCATTTATTGTGAAAAGCATGTTGGATTTATTTATGCGGCATATTTTGATTTACGTCCACTCACTCTAACGGTTTTATTATTTATATGCTTTTCTCTGGGCTTTTCGGTTTTCGTCGCCCAGATTGCAGTATCTTTCCCGTGGTTGCACGCCATCGCAGGAAGCCTAGAGTTCAAATCACACTTTTCTTCTAGTAGGTTCCTGATATAACCTACTAGTCTTCTATATTTGTAATTAGAAGTCGCTCTAAATACTTGTGTAGTGTTGTTCAGTATGAGTTATACTCTTGAATACTTTCTGGACTTCTTGTAAACCTTGTGTTTTGTTATATATATGGATTTTGAGAAATCCGGTTGGACAATGGTGGTCCACGGTGTGTCTGAGAACTTATCTGTGAAGTGTAATCTTCTTGCAGGTTTTTGGTTTGTACATTTTATAAAGTAAATTCTGGCAAAATATTTGTAAGTTATGGTGTTGTTATGGCCTAATTTCGGTTTAGGCAACTAAATCAGGGTTGGGTCCTTTCATTATGGTAGTGAGTTGCATATGCGTACAACTTTATTATGATTAATTTATTTTGATTATTTAGTTTAATTATCTTATTCTCAAAAATATTAATTGTTTTATGGTTTTATAGATATTTTAAGTGAATAAGGAGAAAAGAAGGAAAAAGAAGGATTCTAAGCTAAAATTGGGAAATCTACATATGCAGATCAGTCAAATTCGACAGATAACTAGGAACACTTCGGGAGGAACCAGATAGTGTGCTTTATATTTATGAAAATTCTTTGATGTCTAGTTTCCAGAACATCTTCCAGATCATGATTTAAATATTTCTAAAAGAAGTTTTGGTCGGTTTAGTACAGAGAGGTCAATCTGCTCAGGAATCTGACTTTGGACTGATATTCATGTTTTGAGGACCAGATCACACTAAGAAACCCATGAACGAATTTGTGGTCGAATCTGTCAGCTTTTCTGACATTTGCGTCTATTTAGTGTTTAAGCATTTAGGTCATATCAGTTATCTGTGGAAATGATCCTTACTTTTATTGAACAATATTAACATCTTTTAAATATACTTGAATAATTAATAAGATTTATCTTTGATATATAATTTTCTACCTATCAACAATTAATTCAAGTATTCAACCGAGAACCAGCATTTCCCTCAGCAAATATAAAGTTTAATTATTTGATGAATGCTCTCAAAGTGCGAGTACGTAGTTCAGGCACAAACCGTACTTCAACCCTCACGTACTGCATCGTTGGACTTTTGGACTTGAAAATAGAAATCTAAAAAGCAAATAAACAGTAGCATATATATGTGCATTATGTAAATGGATCTCTAAACTACTAAACCTTATTCTTGATATATAATAGTTCTAAGGAAAATTCTAAGGTAGAATGACTCTACCCTGGCTATATATTACTAGCTATATATTGATTTGAAGAAATCAAATTAAACAATAATTAGAGGTTTTCCCCAGATCCTACTATTGTTGTCATTTCTATATTAAGCAAACAGATGAATTAGATTAAGGGTCTATCAACCTTTCTTATTCAATTCTTATTAATAGCAAGAGAGAAAAGTAAGCGGTTCTCATTCCGACATTCTCCACCTCAAGTTTTCTAACAGAAAGTTCTATGTTTGGACATCTCTTCCTCTATAAATTCCTCTATTCTCCCAAAACACAAACAGCAGCAGGGCACCACCAATAAGTAGTACTTGGCTGTGCTCGAATAAGAGGAGCCCCCCCAACTGCTCTACCCAAATCTCCACCTGAAAAAAAAAGAGAAAAAAAAAAAGACACTCTTGTTTCTTTTTTGCCAGCCGGCGTAGCCCTATCTAGCCAATAAATCAAAATGAGTGGAGATGACGGTCAAGGCACCAACAAAAAGAAGATCGCCATCATCGCCATCTCGGCCTTGGTCCTGGTGGCCATGATAGTAGGTGTGACTGTTGGGGTCACCCAGAGCAAAAAGAAAAGCGGAAGCAATGACGCAAAACCTGCAACCACATCTAAGGCAATAGAAGCCGTCTGTCAACCAACAGACTACAAGGAAACTTGCCAAAACGCCCTCTCTGCTTCCGCCGGAAACGTCACCGATCCTAAGGAGCTCATAAAGGTCGGGTTCCAGATCGCCATGGACAAAATCCAAGAGGTGATCAACAACTCCAGCTCCTTGAAAGAGCTTGCCAAGGATCCAATGGCCAACCAGGCCCTTGAGAACTGCAAGGAACTCTTGTTGTACTCCATCGACGACATCAAGAGGTCATTCGAAAAGATAGGTCCCTTCGAAGTCAGCAAGCTTAACGAGTACATCGAAGACCTCAAGGTCTGGCTTAGTGCTTCCATCACCTACGAACAGACTTGCTTGGATGGGTTCATCGACACCAAAGGTGAAGCCGGGACAAAGATGCAGAATTTCTTGAAGACATCACAAGAGCTCACCAAGAACGCTCTTGCCATGGTCACCGAAATCGGTTCTATGTTCGGAAACGCCAACCTCAAAATCCAACGTCGTCTCTTGAGCGATGACAAGAGCAAGGGCCCTAAGATCATCCCCTCATGGATCGACTCACGAAAGATGGACCTTGCCACCGCCAACCCCAACACCCTCAAGCCCGACGTCATAGTCGCCAAGAACGGAGGCGGAAAGTACAAGACCATCAACGAGGCTCTCAAGGACATCCCCAAAAACAACGCCCAAAAGACCTTCGTCATCTACATCAAGGAGGGTGTGTACAACGAGGAGGTGATTGTTGACAAGACCATGACCAACGTCATGTTCATCGGTGATGGCCCTCTTAAGACCAGGATCACCGGTAGCAAGAACTATGCCAATGGTGTCCAAACATTCAAGACCGCAACCGTGGGTGAGTATGATCATATGCATGCATGCATTTTGATAACTTAATTAAACAACACACGTCAAATAATTTAACATATCTATCTATATGATCGACCCATGCAGCCGTGATCGGAGACTTCTTCATTGCCAAGGACATCGGATTCGAGAACACAGCCGGACCCAAGGGACATCAAGCTGTGGCACTCCGCGTTCAATCCGACCTGTCCATCTTCTACAACTGCCACATGGACGGTTACCAAGACACTCTCTACGCCCAGGCCCACAGGCAGTTCTACCGGGACTGCACCATCACCGGAACCATCGACTTCATCTTCGGTGATGCACCCACCGTGCTCCAAAACTGCAAGATAATCGTGAGGAAGCCCGGACCCGGACAGAATTGCATGGTCACCGCCCAAGGTAGGACCGACCTACGCCAGCCAACAGCCATCGTTCTCCAGAACTGCACCATCAGCGGCGACAAGGACTACATCCCTGTCAAGGACACCAACAAGGCTTACCTAGGTAGGCCGTGGCAACAATACGCAAGGACCATAATCATGCAGACCCAGATTGATGACATCATCCAGCCCGAGGGATGGATGGAGTGGGCTGGTACCAAGTACCATGAAACATGCTTTTTCAGTGAGTTCGGAAACAGGGGAGCTGGTTCGGCCACAAACAAGAGGGTGACATGGAGTGGAATCAAGGCCATCAAGCCTGAGGAAGCTGCCTTGTTCACTCCCGAGAAGATTCTTTTTGGTGATAGGTGGATCAAGCCCAGCGGAGTGCCGTATGTGCCCGGAATGACGCGCATCTAATTAAACAGGCCGGCCAACTATGTCGATGACATCTGCTGCATATAGAGACTATATATTGCATGTAATAAAGCAACAAAATTGTAGAAATCAAAGAATTTTATAATAATTTTGAATTTCAAAAATGCTGAATGTTGATATCTATATAATGCCAACAATATAATGCTACAGTATTTAAAAAGTCTAATATTTCAGAAACTATATGCCTCGATCTTCATTTCAATGAACGAACTTAGTACCACTAAATAAATTGAGAACATACATTGCAGCAAATGACCCACTCTAAACTTCGACACTGAAAAGTTATCCTGAAGCCGTTTTTAAAATTTTTGTCCAAATTAAAGGTCCTAGAGGTAGGGGGGGTGAATAGGCCTTTACCACTTTTTCGTTCAATCTGTTCTCAGGATAGCAAGATAGAGTTCTATCCCGAAACGCAGAACACGAGTACTGAAAAGTAAAGACAGTAAGTAAAAAGTGACACAAGATGTTTTTGATAACGCAGAAATCCTACAACCAGGATTAAAACTGCGTGCCCCTAACTCTTGAGGGACAAACCTTTCCACTATCAAGTAACACACACAATTACAAGTCTCTCGTACTCTGGGGATACATAACCCGTATGCTATCCTGACTAGTCTACCTACCAGTTCTAACAGAGCTACACTACTCAAACTATGTGTTTACACTTTGGAAAGTATTCAGAAGTATCAACTCAGATCTTAACTACTCTTAAGTTAAATCTTCTTGATCAACTTCTTGGGTTGGGCATCTCCATACTTTATCTCAATGGAATGCACAATGCAATGATGCATATGAGTTTTGAAAACAGTTTTTATGCTTGAGAATCCATGTCTATTATGCACAGTTATGAGCAACCAAAAGACATGGAAGGGGAAGAGAAGAGAGAAGAGAAACTACACACGAAAGTGCTCTCAAAGAGTAACCAAACAGAATAACCTAAACCCCAAAGTATCTCACTCAACCAACCAACCAAGGAGCCAAGACAGCAAAGAACTCCTTATATAGGCAAGGTTATTCCAGAGGTCAAAGATAGTCAAATAGGCACATGGAACACAGCAACAAGCACGCCCTAACACAAATCTAAAACCGTCCTAATGCAGTCCTATAGCAGCTAGCTACTGATGGGACAAGAGCAACTCTATAAGGTAAACAAAACCAAGATAGCTTTATAGATTTTCCTTATTGAGCAAAGGTTGTCTAAGCAAGGCAAAAGGTTTCCATGCACTTGTACTAGAATAGCTATTGCAGTGGTCAAAAGAGAAGCACATTTTTGACAGCAAAAAGAGGAGCTAGCTAAACCTGAAACAAGAGTCAAGACAACCAGAAAAGGACAAAATAGTTTCCCAGGAATCACATGTGAACAATAGTCAACTCTCCTAGAAATCTTCCTTAATCAAATCAAATTTTCATAGTCAAAGATCATACAGATTAAGAATAAGTAATCTGGGTTTTAGAAGTGTTTAAAGCCAAGAAAGATCACACAAGGAAAACGTTCCAGATTATCAGGGATACATGCTCAGTGTTCTATCCTGGATGAAAACATGTAATGCAAATGAATGATATACCTGTTTTTCCATTGAGATACAGTAGGCAATGTTACATTAGCTTTGATGATCCTTTACTGCTGTGTTTTGTCAGAGTAAAAGAAATAGCCAATCTGCAAGTGTATGCCTTCACAAATCGCTCTTAGGAAGTGCATATTAAGTGTTTTCCAACCAATTTTTAAGTGCTAATTGTACAATCGAACAATAACACTTTCTCTCTCTTAATATATGCAATTAGTTTGTTATAACTTGGAAGTATCTTTCTAATCCGATAGACCAATATTTTTTTCTTCTGAAAAGGGATATATAAACCATATTTTTGTTGGTGTTTTTTTTATACGGTGAAAATATATAATAGTGACTATAGTACAGAGTTTCACCCGAATATCCGGCTCGATAAATTGAAACTCTAACATATTATAATGCTAATATTGGTTAAGTTCAAAATAACCCAGACGAACAAACCAGAGCAACAACGACTAAATTTTTTTTATGTCACTCCTTAGCTGACTGGGGACCATATCTATTGTGGAATTGTTGGTGACGATGGTGATGATGATGAGGGCAGAACTCGCTATCAGAGGAGCCATCACAGTACGTTATGCATCCTCCGACTCGAAGTCCACACCGTTTCCCACAGGAGAAGCACGCTTAATAGTACTCAAAAAAGATCCCCAGTTCACCAACTGATGCCGAGCCAAAACAGTTATTGTTGGCACTCAATCCCCTCCCATAGTCATATGGCATTTCGGCTCTGGTCCCCAAACAGTGATACGGGCCCCCAACTCCCTCTTCTTCCTTCATGCTTGCAGCACCTCCATATCAGCTTCCAGCACCCTGCTTGTGCCAGCAATAACCTCCACTGGGAGTAGAATGTCTCCCACATCCCCTCGCCCTTACTTACCCGAAATGAAGGAAACCCGCAAAGGTCGGTAGTCGCCTCAGCCAGAATAGTCGAATTGTCAACGACTTCCTCTAGCCAGGTACCTACACCACCCCCCAGGCCTGCAAAAACTTGAGCCTCCGTGCCAATACCCCACAGCTCCGATTCTCTCTGAATGCTGTAATCCACAAAAACCTGCGCTTCCACCTGCTTATGATACATCATGCATTCATTAACAGAATGGTCAAAGCTACCACTACCACTGCATTAACCTTATAAGTTTAGATATTCAATAACACAGTCAATCCATGCCTTAGGACAGAGACGAAGACTCATCTTGGTAGCCACAAGCTTCCTCGAATCAACCTCCATAAGTATACTAATGTCACCAGTAGTACACAGATTATAATGATCCAAATTGACATACCTACCTAGACAGTTTCCTAGGGTAACCCACAATTTTAGAACCATGATAAGTTCTGCCATATCACCACGAACGACATGGATTCAAGCCCACGCCCGAGTCACTGCCGTTGAAACAGATAGAACAGGAGCAAAGCCGTCGAAGGATTCCACGATGATCGTCATGGTCCCAAAATACAAAGGACTAAGCGAAGTTGTGCACTTGAAAACATCCTTGTCTTTAAATCGAGCCATCATCCGGTCTTGAGAATAGTAGTCGATCCTTGTCGAATTGGTGTAAGATAACCCATACCAAAGTCGAAGTAGCCAATGTTTAAGGGATTTCAGACCCTCGGTAGATAACTTGTCCGGGCCAAAGAGGCGGCCGACTGCAAAGGACCAATCATCCTCCTCCTCCTCGGCATCGTATGAAAGGTCAATCTCGACCGAAGCTTGCGAAGACATCACCGTCGAGATAGTTTGGATACAAGAGAATGGAATAGCAGCTAGATCGATCAAGAGGTTTGTATGATCTGGGGTTGAAGGACGAAACAGTTTGGCTTGGATAGCAAAGGTTTTGTATGAGTCCAAGGAAACTGTAGGGATAGGGAAACAAATGAGCAAGCCGACTAGGAGATAAATCCTCGCAGAATTAGGAACGTGACTATGAAAATGTGAAGACGGTGACGTGAAAATGGAAGATGGAGCCGTGAAAGGCTGACAAACAATGGCTGCTTATTAGGGTTTCTAGGGAGAGAGACATGGACAAGAGAAAAGGAGGAAAAATCCTACCACTACCAGAAATGGAGACATTACCGGCGACCTGCCGTCGCCGGCCTTGTCTTTTTTTTTCGCCGGAATTGACATTACCAGCGACAAGTCGCCGGCAATGACGTCGCCGGAGATTCCCCGCCGGTGTTGACATTACCGGCGACGGCGTCGCCGGCAATGGCAGCGCCGCCGTGGCCGGAATGTGAGACATTGCCGGCGACTCAAGTCCATGTCACTGGCAATGTGGGGAAAAATTTTGAAAAAAAAACGCGGTTATGGATTGGGCCTAATTCCATAACCTGCATTGAAAGACATAAACCGTACAATCATACAAGTTCAACAGTACACATAGCAACGACAGTCATACAAGTTCAACATAAATGTCCAACGTACAGTACAAATAGCAACGACGATACGAAAATTAACTACAACTACAGGTCAGGTCCAGGAACTTGCGGGTCATCAGGGTTGAAGTAATCCATGTACTCATTTGAATTCCGGTGGCTACCTTGGTCTTGCTCTGGCGTTGACTGGTGCGATGGTGGTGGTGGATAGCTAGGGATATGAGGGACCGGGGGAGGTGTGGGGAACGGTTGTCCGGTAGTCTGAGCCTCGTACATCGTCCACATCCATGTGTACATCTGAGCCTGCACCTGTGTCTGCTGCATTTGGTACTCGGCCATCTGCCTCTTTTGCTCCTCCAACTCCCTCTGCGTCCTATGAAGCTCCGCTGCGAGGTTACGACTAGAAGTTGAACTTCTTGACCCGGTAGAGTATTCTGGAGTGTTCTTCAATAGTCATTCGCCCGCCGTGCCCATTCCCCTACAGTAGTAGGTATTCTTTCCAGTCCCGCACGCTTTTGTCATGATCTGAGCCGCTATCGGGGGATCAAGCGGATCGATCTGAGAGGCATACTGGGTGACTTCTTCCTCGGAGCAGTCAGGATGGTTAGTCCGAGCTATACTCATGGTCACTTCTGCGGTCGCCTCCTCCACTCTCGACTAATTGAAAAGCGAAAATGAACAACGTATTAGCTAACAAAATCTATTAATATCGAAAAATAGTTTTATTAACACATGGAGAGGCGAAAGACTTACCACTTATTCAGGGCACTACGGGTAGAACTTCTGATGAATATACACCAACGGGTTCACCTCTTGTTGTTGCTGCGCCTTAGTCGACCAACCCATGTAGTTGAGTGAACCTGCATGATGGGCCCTGGTGTTTTTCAATCTATTCGCCCGGTTCGTCTTCGAAATCGCCTTGTTTGATAAACATATGAAAAAAAATTAGTAACTAACTATTTCAATATGATACGATACATTAGGCTTGTAAGATATATTAAGGATGCATACCCGAGCTTTGGGGTGCTCGAAGTGGGCTATCAGCCACAGCCACTCGTACTCCCTAAACAGGAATTCGCTAGGGGTAGAACCTCGGCTTAGCTCCTTGTATACAGTGTAATGGGAAGAAAGCTCGTTCTTCCACTCTTTATACCTATATTAAAACAAGGAAAAAAAGTTAGAGATATTAAAACACTTGATAAACAAAAATCTAACTCGATATATATTCAAATAAGTCGAAGCACATCACCTCATATGTAGTTGACGCTCTACCCACGTGTGAATAAGAACTTCATCCACGTCAAACCACACCTGCAATATGAATATATAAAAGGTAAAATTATATATTTATTCGGACTTAATTAATAAATGTAAAATTTACGTAATGAAAATACGATTTTACTCATACTGAGTGCATTATGCACTTGCATCTTCACGTAGATAGGCACAGATTCCCAATCTGGCCAAAGTATTGGGACCTTGTCCCGCACGATCGCACCGGCCATGCTGACATATTTGCGCGTGGTGTCGAATGCCTCGATCACCTCGCCATCCTCATTGGCCCTTATGGGCGTTTTCCTTCCGCCGGTGGTCTGCTCAAGTCTCTTCCCGGTGCAGGTGCCTCTAGCCCCTTTCCGTTTTCCAGTCCCATTAACAAAATTGCCTAATAATACAATGTCAACAAATTGATATCATTAATTGAACCTATCGCAAGTCTTAAGTAATAATTAAGCAATCAATCTGATGTTAAATAAAATTTACCTGCATCGTCCGTTTGTTGGTTGGTGCACCTCACACTCTAAAGATACACGGGGTCGAACGGGAGGAAGTTATACGCTTCCTCCACGGTCAGGAACTCCGGCCGTCCTTCAATATAAACAGGCATCCCCCTATCATCGAATTCAGGGATGACAGGAATCTCGTCGGGTAGGAAGAGACCGGACGGCGGAGATAGACGAGGCCTGGACGATGAGGCGCCAGCACCACCACGTGTCTCAGATGATTCCCGTGAAACGGGAGTAGGCACCGGGCGAATATGGGGCATTCGGATTGAGGGAGTTTCTGATGCCCCCGTTGACTGTCGCTCGTCTGAGGCTGTGCCACCGGAGGGACGTCTGTTGATTGAGCGTCTGGAGACTGAGGCTCGAGCCTCGACTTCCGGTTGCACGGCTCTTGATCGTGCAGCTTCCTCCTCAGCTCGCGCCTCTAGCAAGGCTCTCGTGCGAGCACTCATCATTGGCCCACTGGGCGTGTTGCTAACTGCGGGCGAGGAGGAAGCTTGACTACTGTTCCCTCCACTATTTCGGGAACCTCTCCGAAGCCAATTAGCCGCAAAACCTCCTGGCATGGACACCGTAATAGTCATGGATTTGGTTCTATAACAAATCGGAACCGGAACCGTTTGGAACCGGAACCGTTTGAACCTGGAACCATTATATTACAAACGGTTCCAGTTACAAACAGTTCCGGTTCAGAACCGACTGGGGTTCTATAACAGTTTGGAACCGGAACGGTGTGGAATTGGAACGGTTTGAAACCGGAACTGTTTGTAACCGGAACCGTTTGTAACATAACAGTTCCAGTTACAAACAGTTCCGGTTCCAAACCGTTCCGGTTCCGATTTGTTATAGAACCCCAGTTTGGAACCGGAACGGTTTGGATTCGGAACTGTTTGTAACTGAAACCGTTATTTTACAAACGGTTCCGGTTACAAACAGTTCCGGTTTCAAACCGTTCCGGTTCCAAACCATTGTGGTTCCAAACTGTTCCGATTCCGATTTTTCACCTTAATTTATACGTTAAATTAACAACTATATCACCTTAATTTATACGTTAAATTCTGAACAATTTTTTCACCTATTATACGTTAAATTAACAACTATATCACCTAACTTAACATATATACATACATCATTTCCGGCTTTAAACTTTTCACATATATATACATCAAATATACAGTTTGTATACATCGATCATTCATCTTAATTTCACCTTAATTCACACATATATATATATACATCACATATTAATCCAATTCACCCTAGCTAATTAATTTTCCACATTTTTCAAACATACGTATATATATATATATACATTCCATATATATTAATTAATTTTTCACATATATACATCACATATATTGCTCCTTCACCCCACAATTATCCACATTTTTTTCCCACAATTTTCAAACATACCTTAATTACATTTTACAAATATTGTCCACATGCATACATATATACATCCCACAATTATCAAAAATTAATTAATCAAAATACACAAAAAAAATATGTGGAATGAGAGAGAGAGAGAGGGAGAGAGAGAGGGAGAGAGAGTGAGCTCAAACCTGGCATGGTGGAGCTCGACCCAACTGTGCCGGCGACGGAGGTGAGGGGAGGAGGAAGAGGAGGAGGGGAGGAGGAGAGAGGGGAGGAGAGGAAGAGAGGGGAGAGGGAAGAGAGAAGAGAGGATTGAGGAGAGGGAGGAGAGGTGAGAATTTCGTCCTAAGAGAGGGAAGAGGGAAGAGAGATTCGAATTCGGCCGAAGAGAAATGGGGAGGAGGAGAGCTCGAGCTGCCTATACCGCCACCATTGCCGGCGAGTTAGGTCAACGTCGTTGGTAATGACAGTACCAACAAGTTGATAAGCAACTCGTTGGTAATGACATTACCCACGAGTTGCTAACTCGTTGGTAATGTCATTACCAACGAGTTGCTTATCAACTCGTTGGTAATGTCATTATTTGTCGACTATTATCCGATCGACCAATTTCCGACCAATTTCCGACTACATAATTTCCGACAACATTTAGTCGACCATATATAACTACAATTTCCGACTACGTACGATTTCCGACTACGTACAATTTCCGAGTACATTTTCCGACTACAATTTCCGACTAGGATTTCCGACTACAATTTCCGACTACGATTTCCAACACGATTTCCGACTACATACAATTTCCGACTACATTTTCCGACTACATTTTACTACGTACATTTTCCGAGTACATTTTCCGACTACAATTTCCAACGTACTAAGGATGATAATCGTAATCATCTTCATCACTTGAGTCTGACTCGGTTTCATAGGTAACCTCTGGCAATATGTGTTGTTCCTCGTCATCTGAATCAGCGTCAACTTCATATGGATTAACATCGAGAAGTTCTGCTCCAGTAATTCGAACTACACTCCCAGATCTCACATTATTAAGGCGAATCATAGATGATTCCGGAATGTCAAAAGCGTTCGGCTCTTGGTATGCAGTAACTTCCTCATCATCTGCGGTATCACCAAGTGTGCCAGCACTATATATGTTTCTATGAGCAACATGGTTAACCACCTTCCACGGGACTTTGTTAAGAAGATCGTCCAGGTAAAACACTTGTTTTACTGATGAGGCAAGAACGAAAGGGTCATCTTCATACCAAGTAGTAACAGTATTCACCAAAAATGTTCCGTACTGATCGGTCCTTGTGTTCTCCGGGCTAGTATCAAACCATCTACACTTGAACAAGTGCACTTTCATGCGGTTCCCATAAATTAGTTCAACAACTGAATGAAGGACACCGTAATAGTCAACGCCATCCTGCCCACCATGGACCATCACCCCACAATTCTGTGTTTTCAGTCGGTCGTCTCGATTTTCACATATAAATTTCACGCCATTGACCTGACACATCGAGTAAACTTTTGAAGCTATCGGTTTCATCGCCAGGACCCTCAATTCGTTTGACCACTCTGGGCAACCATCATCTGCTACATGGTTCATCTGAAAACGTCTAGTAATACGTACACAAGAAATTATGTCATCTTGAAACCACAAAACCACGTACATACATACATGCTATATAAGGATATATATATATAAATAGACATATACACATATACTTACCCATTGACCAAAGTAGTTTGCAAACGTCTTGTTGTGGTAATCAACATTTCCGGCAATAGCAGGGAAGTGAAGATGATAGTTTTTCCAATATTGTACTTCTTCACAGTTAATCAGTACCGACCAGTGGGCAATGGCTACCTCATTTTCATCCAACTTGTACGACTTTGGCAAGCTTCCCTGTACTACCACGTCACTGGAGATGATAGAAAGGTTGAACTGGGGTTCATCTATCGGCATCTGTTGTTGGGGGTCCTCTACATTTTCCAAGTACACTTTAGTGTACGTTACATACTCGTGCGCAAGATATGCTTCAGCGATACACCCTTCAGGTGCATATTTATTCTTCACATAGTCCTTGTAGGCTCCCAATTGTCTACAAGTTAACAAGTGCATGTTAACTTACTTAAAAAATAAGAATTTACATATAAAAACATAGGCAAACCAAATTTATGAATCATTTGTACCTTTCCATATGATACATCCAAGTGTAGTGTACGGGACCGGTAAGCAACAATTGTTCGAGAAGATGGATCATCAGGTGAGGCATTATGTCGAAAAAATTTGGGGGAAATATCCTCTCAAGCTTGCACATGATAAAAATGATGTCATCTTGCATCTCCCTGAGGTCTGCTTTTTTAACTTCCCTGGTGCATAACTTCTGAAAGAATCTTGACAAGGCCACCAACGGCTCCACCACCTCTTTGGGCATGTACCCTCGAATGAAAATAGGGAAAAGGCGTTGAAGCAGTACATGGCAGTCATAACTCTTTAATCCGTACATCTTATTGTCCCGGAAGTTAACACACCTGCTTATATTTCCTGCATAGCCATAAGGATACCTGCATATATATAGATAAAGCCATATATATGCAACAATTATATTTCTCGCATATAACCATATATACTCCGGTAAAAATTTAAGGCCAAATTCCTACATAGCCATAAGAATATATACCTGACATTACTCAGCCACCGAAAAATTTCATGCTTATGCTTCGGCTTTACGGTGTACGGAGCTTGCGGCATTTTTCTCTTACCATCTCTTAACCACAAATGTTTCCGCAGACCCATTGCTTTCAGATCAATGCGTGCCTTAGGGATGTCTTTTGTTTTCCCCTCCAAGTTAAGAACTGTGCCCACCACACTTTCACACACATTCTTCTCTATGTGCATGACATCTAGGTAATGTCTGATAGGCAACCTGGGCCAGTAGGGGAGTTCCCAGAATATGCTCTTGTGTGTCCAAAACTTATACCTTTCGGGCTTGTCTGGAATTGACGCCACTATGTCAGGATGATTGCTCAGCTGGCCAAAACCATATTCATTCAACACTTCCAAAATTTCTTCCCCTGTCCATCGCCTGGGTGCCACACCTGTTTCCACAGTCCCATCAAACGCGTCTGGATCCTGCCTAAATGGGTGATCATATGGAAGCCAACAACGGTGACGCATCTGAACAATTTTACTGCAATGAGGACTGCAACAATCAACCGTCATGCACTCTGAACAAGCCCTGTAACCCCTGATAACGTTGCCCGACAACATACCGCGGGCAGGAAAATCACTGATGGTGCCAACAAGCATGGCATGCATCTGGAACATCTCGTTTTTGAACCTATCGTAAGTGGGGTGGCCACACTCACTCAGGTACTTAAACTCCTCAATCAAAGGCCTCAAATACACATCGAGACACTTTCCTGGATAACCCGGGCCCGGAATTAACAGAGTGAGCATATTGTATTCCTTCTTCATGCACATCCATGGTGGAAGGTTGTACGGTACCAAAATAACTGGCCATATACTGTATTGAAGACTCATGTTGCCAAAAGGGTTGAATCCGTCAGATGAGAGCCCTAGCCAAACATTTCGAACATCTGCTGCAAAATGATCAAACTCCCTGACCATGTGCTTCCAAGCCTCTCCGTCGGAAGGGTGTATAAGGGTGTCATCGTCAGGCAAGTTCCTCTCAGCCCACCATCTCATTGCCTCGGCCGTGAAAGCACACATGAACAACCGCTCCAGCCTATCAATAAGGCGGAAATATCGAAGTATCTTCACAGCTTTCTTGTTGCCTGCAGGAGTCAACTTATACCTTTCTGTAAAACATATCGGGCAGGCTTCAACGTCTTCGAGATCTTTTCCCCAGAAGAGAATACAATCATATCTGCATGCATGGATTTTGATGTAGGAAAGCCCAAGATCTTTCAGGATATGTCGCACCTTATGATGAGTGGTAGGAATACGATGACCGGGTGGCAGTAGCGAACCAGTCCACTTCAGCCAAGAATCAACAGCTTTGACAGACATTTTGTTCTCCATTTTGAGCTGCATCACTCCCATCACACTTTCAAGAACAGTCTTACTACAACCGTCATACAACGGAGTCTGTTGCAATGCAATCAGGTTGTTGTACTTGTCCATACCGCTTGTGTTGACATGAGCTCCAGGTAATGGCTCGACTGGCTCGATATGGGGGAAACCCTCAACGACGGGAGGGACATTTGGTGCTTCATCAGCAAATACACCGCTCTCATGAGGAAACATATCATTGATTAACATCGATGTTGGATCATAGGATGAACTGCCCCTCTCAGCAAAATCTCCATGATCATAGCGTGGACTGGCCCTCTCACCAAATTGTCCATGATCATGCGGACCCGCTAACGATGTTTCACCGTGATAAATCCAACAAGTGTACTTATCCCAAAACCCGTATTTACTCAGGTGCCTCTGGACTTTATCAATGGGAAAACGAAATCGATCGCTGAAACACTTACATTCTTTACACGGGCAATAATGAAGTGTAGTGTCTCCACAATTAGCCTTCACAAAATCCACAAAACTCCTAATTCCCTGGTGATATCTGACATCCCATCTTTCGAGGCTCATCCAACTCTTGTCCATCCTGAAAATTCTAACAATTTTACGTATTAATTATATATATATACACACATTCACTACTAATATCGACGCGATATCTCAATTCAATTCACACATTCTCTGAATTCAATTCAGTACGTACTCGATGATGGTATTCTTCTTTTTTCAATTCAAAACGTATTTGACTAGGTAGGAGGCTCTGTTAAGCCTGGCAACGATAACACTAAAATATATACCAGTCATTGATTCAGACACAAGATAAGATTAACTACAAGCAGTTTTCTCGTTTCAGTGATCACATCAACAAAATTTCATATATATATATATATATATCTGCTCACGAATTGGATTTGATCAACACACACACACATATATATATATACACATACACGTACATATACGTATATATACACGTACCTATATATATAGCTTCCCGAGTGATCGAGTTTTCGACGCGCACCTTAATTTTTACAATATACCGAAGGATCGATTTCAGAGCGTACGTTTTCCTTCTTTCGATTTCGCTGGATTTTTTTCGATCAAAATGAAAGAATGATCGGGCTGATGCAATCTTCGTCTAATATAAGAGACATTGCCGGCGACGGAGTAAGTTGCCGGAAATGAAGACATTACCGGCGACTTTTCGCCGGAAAATCGCCGGTAATGTTCCAAAACATTACCGACGACTCCAACCGTCGCCGGCAATGTCTAGTTTCACATTACCGGCGAAATTCCGGCCGAAAAATCGCCGGAAATGTGTAGCTAGACATTGCCGGCGACGGTTGGAGTCGCCGGTAATGTTTTGGAACATTACCGGCAATTTTCCGGCGACATTACCGGCGACGGTGTATGTCGCCGGTAATGTTGAACATTAACGGTGACTTTTCCGGTCGCCGGCCTTGTCTCCGGTGATCTCGCCGGTAATGTTAACAAATGTGGTAGTGTACTCGCTAATCACTATTTTGGTTTTCAAAATAGAAAATAGAAAATAGTTATCTTCTAAGAGCTTCTCCAATGGTTATGCTAATTAGCTTATGCCAAATTTGAATTTGAAGGTTGATGCAACAATTGGCATTTTGGCTCAGATTCTCTTCCAACCGTTATGTTAAACTTTCAGATTATTATATTAGTACTTCTTCTGTTCTCACTATCTTGAGAATGTCCTGCAATTCTTTTCTCACAACATCTCTAAAAACCAGATGTGTACCAATTATGGATCTCTCTTACAGGTATCGTACCTCTTCTATTCTCTAATAACACGTACTATCAAATGGGTTTGAATCAATTCCATACAAAAATTAAATTTGAAGAGCCACTGTCGATCCCAGCAAACAGACCATGATGGGTAACAAATTGGGAGAAGAACTAGAAAATGAAGGAAAGCTAATCACAAACTATAGAAAAGAAAAAAACAAGAATTCTAATTTCGCAAAGCCTACTTGATTTATAAGATGGAGAACAACCCACATCTTGTTAAACAAAGACTAAAAAGGTATCCAGAACTCCATTTCTAACAACAACCCATTGAATTTGTAATGAAACTTTTAGGAAAGATAATAAAAACAACGTTTGCGATATTCAAAGTGAGCATGCACATTGAAGAAAACCCAGATGAGGAGAGAAAATCTTATATGAGTCTCTGTAAAAGAGATGAGCAAGGAAGATGAGAGAAAGAACAATATAAAAAAGGATATCATGAGTTTGGTGCTGCCAATTTTGACAGAAAAGTTTCAATCTTTCATCCACATTGTCTTCACGTAAGTTTTGACAATTCGTTGGAACGCCTCACTCCTGTCTTTTGTTACCGTTGGGCACTCTAGCTATCATTTGACATTTTCGTTGGAGTTTCTCTAAGAGCATCTCCAACAACTCTTCTAATCTCTAAGAGCATCTCCATTCTCCAACAATTTGAGCATAAAGCTTATGATTCAGTTCACATTGCCACCAGCCATGAATATTGGTAAGCAAGTTGTAAACAATGCAATTCAATTTGGCGTACTAAATGAGGACCATATTGAGTGTGCTTATGCTGAATACATGATACAAATGCAGGTACCATAACGCAGCCGTTTGATGTGGGTGAGGCAGAGACCTCAATCATCTTACTATGGACATCCTTGGTCTGTGCACTAGCACTTACTGTGTGGTCAACAGTCTACATGTGGATCTTGTCTTGAATTATGTTGTTAAGGATGGCAAAGCATTTCCTCAAGAGTAGAATGGTATCAGTCTTCGATGGAGATCCACACGTGGATGATGGATATGCACTTGGGTTTCTATCTCTTCTCCATTTTTTCAGATTCAGTTGATTGCAGTAAAGTAAGTTTTTGTGTAGTGTGGTAGTATAGAAAGAGAAAGTGGAAAATAGAATTGTAGTTGGACGTTCATAGTTCAATTTATCTCAGTCATTTACAACCTTTAACTGGGTTGTGTAAGCAATTTTGGGAATTTCTTCTGGTGAATTATTCTCCTGTAAATGAAACTAGACAACCTTCAATTGATTGATGGTTTGATTCATAAAGTAGTTTCAAACAATAGTAAAAGGAAAAGGAAGACCATTTAGGACGTTTCATCTGTTGAAAGGAAACCATATTCATCTACAACGCAATTGAAAAGGCATTTTTAACTCTGACCCCTCAACCTCTGAAAAACAAAAAGTTTCAACGCTCAACAAAGTTTCGAGTCAATTCCATAAAAGAGCTTTCAATAATAAGTTTTTTGAAGACAACTTTGTTAGTAATGAGACTACCACACAATCTTCAACCCTACGGTATGCATCTAATCTTTCCGCTCTACAATATTTTTGCAAACACTATTCAAATGACCAAATCATATGAAACTGTACAATTTACTATATAACAACCATGAAGCATACTGTTCACAATTACTGTTCACATTTTCCCAAACTATCATTTACATCATCTTCGTTCCATGGCAAAAATTTGAGTGATAGAGTTTGTAATTGTACTTGGTGTCATCATGAAAGTTTCTCGGAACTGTGTAGTCTATGCCATACTAAAATTTCATGATGATCCAACAGTGCAATCGATTCAAATCAAGGTAAATCCGAACACTGTTTGTTAAAATTTCTGTTTTGGGTAAACATCAAATTTGCTCGAATTTGAGTTATTTGTAATTTTCTTCTATCAATTTTCCTGAATTTGAGTTGTATGTCGTTTCTATAAAAAGTAAATATGCACTGCTTAAGCTATGAAAGATGTCCTCACCTCTACACCCTTCAGAAATAGAATTGGTCTCCAAGGATCTCACACATTTGCTTTTGAATGAAGCCTGTTTAGAATGTGTACTTTTGTCTGCTTATTTGAATTTTGTTTACATACGAATAGGTAGTGTTGATAACTATACTAAATTAAATTCATGCTGTGAACTGGTCATCCTTCAATGAGTTTAGGTTTAAGTTTTTCCTATTTCCTTACTCTGCTTACGCCATCGAGCTTTTGCTCAGTGGGCTTGGGTTATTATTGTCACAAAGATCGCTACTATTTGTCAGCTCTCCATCTTAAGTCATGGTCAAATAAATTGATATCTAACTATAGTTTCAATGACTAAATGGAATCTTATTTTCAGGTCTGTACAAGAGTTGAAAAACACAAGATCAACATGGATATTTCACAATGCATACGTCTTGGTAATCATCTCATCCCCTACTATTTAGATAAAATTGCTTTCCTCCACTTTGCATCAACTTCAGAATTGTTTGAAATAACATCACAAACATCAGAGACGTCCGATCTTATATGATCAATATTAGAATCAGAGCTCGAGCATCAAGAAAATGGAGACCAAGTAAATTTGAAAGTGATGAGTATACCGGCTTACACTACCTTCTGATAGGTGACCAAGTGAGTAAAACATCATCAATCTGTCAATAATTATGTACTAATTTGTTTGATACTGAGGACACCATAAAAATACAGAGAGGAAGCATCCATGCCGACATCGATGAAATCTACT
Source organism: Geum urbanum (assembly GCA_946800695.1). Lineage (NCBI taxonomy): Eukaryota > Viridiplantae > Streptophyta > Magnoliopsida > Rosales > Rosaceae > Geum > Geum urbanum. Next base: position 46,716,728 of record OX327003.1, on the reverse strand, counting down.
ATCCTTACATGTCAAAGATAATGGAAGTTGGAGAATATACGATATCGGATTCTTTGCATGCAAGCAGGATTATGCAAACCACAGAGTTCCCATGCACAAGACAATACTTTCTTTCACGGAGAAAACCTTATTTGAGAGAGTAGAGGAACACCTTCCTCAATTTCCAGAACACGTTTTCTGCAACTTGAAACTTGAAAAGCTACCTAATCAAATTGATAAACAGACAATCTTGGCAGGTAAATCAACTGGCCTATAAAGAAAGTACTAATCTATTACTAATAGAACACTGCTTTTTCATATATCCACAAATCTCTCCTACCCTCTTTCATCTCAACTATTGTTTGAATTCAGGTACTACTACTCACCAAAACAGTAGTCAAGTAGTACTACTTGCCAAAGCAGTGTTCATGTACTACTACTCGATGAAACAGTAGTGATAACACCGCCCCAACGGGGCGGACAACCACCTAGTCTTCCTTATTTTGCAACAAGTGCACCCATCGGGCACTAAGAACATATGCAACAGTGAGAGAAATCGGCCGGATTTCAAAACGTTCTTAGCGTAGACCCCGCCGGAATCGATCGCGAGGGACAAAAAAAACGTGCAACAGTGAAGATCGTCTTTGACGACCGAACGTTGACATCGAGGACATCCTCGCCGGCGTCCCCAAATCGATTGCGATGGAGATCGTCCTCCTTGGTGTATCCCATGCACGTGGGTGACGCCAAGGAGCCCAGAATTTTTTTAAAAACTCGACGTGTGTAATACAATTAAAAAAATTAACTCACCAATTAAACGGCGACACGTGACAAAGCTGGCAGTTGACTCCAACGGCTAGATCGATCTGGACGTCAATTTTCATTCGAAATTTCAATCCGACGACTAAGAAATATTGATCATTTGTAATATTTTAAATAAACGATTTATTCTGAAACTTCAAAAAATCATAATAAATAGCTCGGACCTCCGAAATATTCAATAAAAAATGAGTTCATATTAATGTCCTCTATAACTTTCGTGAAGAAAATGAGTCAAAAATCATAACTTAAAAAATGTCAATTTTGAATCACGACAAAATAAAGAATCATAATAAACACGTTATAACGAATGTAGGCTCAATAGAAAACCTATATTCAACATGACTCGGATTACAGCGAGACCCCCGTATGCTACCGGCATACAAACCTGATTCAAAGCATATTAGCACACGTCTATTTTTTCAGACAATAATGACAAGTATCAGATGATACGTGTCGGCTAGTTATTGGTTGAAAATATTAATGGGAAATAAAAAAATAAAATTTTAAATAATAATGAATAGTAATAAGAAATTCTATTTTGGACACCGCTGCTCGCAAAACAGGAATATGACTTTCTATTCGAGGATTTTGGAGAGAAATTCTTATTCCTCACTCATTTCATGAATGCATATGCTCTAATAGCTCATGGCTCACGACATCCATCCAGGAGTATAGGGAGGACATATTAGCCATCTATAATAGCTTAAGTTCGAGTTTGGTCTGTTGAGCTGGGGCTCCACAATCTCCATAGGAATCCTTACCGTCTGCAAAACACTGTATAAAATGCTACCATCCAATTTTTTAACCTCTGTTGTTGCTCATCAACATACCATTCTCCACTTCCCTTCTGCCCTTTTGGGTCAAGTACACAAGCCCCTCTATGCTAGACCTGCAAGAGAAAATAGATGAGTTACATCTGGGTCGAGTCTAGAACACTGAGGTGAAGTTATGTACTGAAATGATATCAATTTCAAGACTAGGACACACACGTATATAAAATACATGGATTGAGTATATTCAGAAATTCAGAAAAACATACTTGGGCACAAATACAAAAACTCCATTGGACCTTATCACCACTACTCTTGTGTCATGCATCTAGTAGCCAATATACAAATCAGCTTATTGAAGTATGGATCATCACCCTGCAAAACAATTATATTTGTATTATTAATTTTGAAAGCAAAATCTTAAGCCTTGTGTCTCTTGAGCTAGGTCTTAAGCCTTGTAATTAACATGCACATGACATCAACAATTACCACTGCATATTTTGATGATGAGACATCCAAGTTGAGACCAACAGCAGTAGCTGTCCGCAACAAAGGTTCAAACATCTCTCTAGATGGAGTAGGATGGTGCCTGCACAGACACAGATAAAGTGAACTGATCAGATGCAGACCAGAAAAAATTCAAAGGCAAGTCTGAGCATGTTTCCACAACCACATATTAGTAAGAAAATATATTAATCTTCTAGATACGAAAGCTTTACTCCAATATAAACTAAAGAAAAATGCTCATGCTACTCCATGTTGCCTTATTTGTGAGAAGAACACAATCAAAAATTCACTAGAAGAATATAACATAAAGTCCTGAAACTATTAATCCATCAACATACCTCAATAGTGAGGAAAAAGGGAAATGTTTGAGGATCTTCACAGTAACTGAAACATTAGCAGCAAGCATAAACACCTCAACCATTTGGTTTGCTTCACAAATCTGGTACGTCCCTACAAAATAAATCTATGCACTACTAACACTAAAAACAAAAAGACAAAAAACATAATAACCAAGGTAAAGCTAGGGGAAGTTGAATAACAAAGACTTTCCATTCAAACATACCAATGTCAAGGGGATCATGAGTTCCGGTGTCAATCTGAAACTTAACTTCAACAGATGCAAGAGTTAAGGCAACTCTCTCAATTCTATAGGTGCTCCACAGGGACGCCTCGGGCTTCGTCCTCGTTTTGGAGCTCCGTCACATCCTCACCAACATCAGCGAGAAGCTCGAGCACTCCGATTCGATGAGTGGATCAAAGAGGTCGATGTTGGCTTATGTTAGCCGACGACCTTGGGTTAAACTGCACTGCTCGAGATCTTCGATTCGAGATCCGCCTCATGGTCGTCTCGCTTGCCGTCGTCGGCGACGTTGGGTTGGATTGAAAGGCGTGGGACGACGGTGGTTCTTCCGCAACTGCAACTCTCGAATTTTTTGTTTTTGTAATTTTAGACTTTTGGTGTTAGGTACGGAGTTGGGGGTCAGGGGTTAGAATTGGCATTGTAATAATTTAAATAATTTTTAATAAACGAATATATAATATAATATTATTTTAATTAATATACACCGTTCAGATTAAATTTGTATTTTTTTCAACGGTCAGATTGTATCATATTATATATTAAATTATTTATATACTCTTTTAATAAATTACTCATTTATGTATGCGGAGAGTGGTTCAATCGAATTATTTTGTCAAATATTTTGATATGGTGTAATAGATACAAACCTCATAAGAGTTTGTAAGTCAAATTTGGTCTCATTTTTTACGCAATGGCAAATCACATGTTACTCGTAAGGGCATTTAAGTCCAAATAGTTTGACAAATGGATCAAAGTCCAATTCAAATCGAAATATTCTAATTTTTTTTTACAGTGAGCTTAGATTAATCTGATCATCGCATCCTAAGGCCGGTTTCGTAAAATCATTTGTCATTTGCGTTTTAGTATCGCAAAGGTTTGCATTTTCATATAACTAACAAAGTAAATAGCATTAGTAGTCTTATGTTGACTTTCAAACATACAAGAAATTAAAACAATCTAACAAAAAATTAGCTCATACTCATGCATCTACCTTGTTGTAATATGCATTTTGCAAAAAAATTAGCATTGTTGGAGTTCGTTTAGAGTCCGGTCAATGAGGTCAAACATTTTATTGAGAAATTACTTAAATGCCCATTTATGTCTTTTGTTCATTCTTCCATAGGGAGAGTACCTAAGTTAACTTTTTTGTCAATTATTTTGACATGGTGAGGTAGATATGAACCCACCAGAACGTGTGTATGTAATTTGGTCTTGAATTATTTTTTTACGAAACGCTACTCGCATTATAGTCGTAAGGGCATTAGGATCAAAACGGATGGACGCATGGATCGAAGTCAAATTCAAGTCAAAAAATTCTAAATTTTTTACAACGTGCTTATATTAATATGGTAATCACATCCTACGGTTGGTTTCGCAAAAAAAATTGTTATTTGCGATATAGTATCGCAAATGTTTGCATTTTCATGTAACTAACAAACAAAGTAAATAACATTAGTAGTCTTGTGATGACATTCAAACATATGAGAAATTAAAACAGTCTAACAAAAAATTAGCTCATACTCATGCATCCACCTTGTTGTAATATGCATTGTGCAAAAAAAATTAGCGTTGTCAGAGTTTGTTTAGAGCCCGGTCAATGAGGTTAAACATTTTATTGAGAAATTACTTAAATGTCCATTTATGTCTTTTGTTCATTCTCCTATGGAGAGAGTACCTAAACTGATTTTTTCTGTCAATTATTTTGACACGGTGATGTAAATATTAACCCCACAAGAACGTGTGTATGTGACTTGGTCTCAAATTATTTTTTTACGAAGCGCTACTCGCATTATAGTTGTAAGGGCATTATGGTTAAAATAGTTGAACGCATGGATTGAAGTCGAATTCAAGTTCAAAAATTCAGAATTTTTTACAGAAAGATCAGATTAATCCGTTCGTCTAATCCTACAGTCGGTTTTGCAAAATAAATATCCCGTTATAATTTAGTATTACAAAGGTTTGTATTTCAATATAACTAACAATCAAAATATACAACATTAGTAGTCATATGGTGATCTTGAAGTATATGAGGAATACACATTGTCTAATAAAAAATGAGCACATGCGTTTGCATAGCAGTAATATGCATTTTGTAAAAAAATCAGTTTTGTCAAAATTCGTTTAGACCCCGGTTAATGAGATCACACTTTTTTGTGAAATTACTGAAATACCCATTAATGTATTTTACTCATTTCTCATGGGTGGAGTACCTATATCTATTTTTTTGTCAATATTTTTAACACGGTGAAGTATATCTGAACCTTGCAAGAATATGTGTAAAATTTGATCTCAAATTATTATTTGTGGTAGTGACAATTGCCTTAATTTTAATGGCATTAGGGACACATCAGTGATTGGATGCACGAATTGATGTAAAAAAATTAGTTTTATTTTTTATATCGTACTTAAATTATTCTGTTCATCCAATCTTATGGTCAGTTTTACAAAATAATTATCCCGTTACAATTTAGTATCACAAAATTTTGCTGCTTAAACTTGCATTACTTGATTTATGGCTGCAAATATACTGTTTCGCCTATACCAACAAGAATATACAATGGCGTGGGAGATTACACCTTGCTAAAGAAGCAGTAATGTTCAATAAATGGAAAAGAAAAAAAAAATAAACGAATGCTAAGAATTTGTAACTCTGCAAAGGCCGTGACGGATATAATTTGCCTCCTAATAAACAATCGAATGAATGCTAGTTCTCTTTTCGTAGCAAATTCATCGATACAGATCTTGGCCCAACCTGAATTTCTCCCTGAGAAGATCTTGGTGCGATCAAATCCATTTCCCTTAAACCCTGTTATCTTTGATGACACCATTGGCATTACAAAGACTGCAGATGCATTTATTTAATCCTCTCCAAATCACAGAGATATTGCACAAGCAGTCTGCAAAGAGATACAAGTCCGTATAATAAATCTGATACCATAATTGCATTTTACATTCAAAAAGCTTAACATGCGAGTTTAGTGCACGTTACCCTTTGCTAGGGCATATAAATCCTTATCAGCATTACTTGCAAGAATGAACTTGTGTCTTTGAACTGTATATCCTCAGGTGGCAATACAAGCCTGTAACATACAGAAAGACGCACAGAATTGATAAATGACAAAAAGAAAGCTGACAAACATATAGTCATGCATAACCTACAATAAATATCAATAATCAAGAGTTATATATATCTCCCTATTGTCATATTCTACATTCACATTACCATAGCGGTTATGGGAAGTGCATGACATATGCAGTCCAGCATATGAATAATAATGAATCTACAACAATTATACTCTAGTATATCAAGAGCAACACTTATAGCAATATCAGTCTACTTGTTCAGTATTTGACTACTTGTGATACTGAATAACATATTAAGAAAATTAGTGTAACTGATAAGGGCCTTAATCAACTCTCTGGTCCATGAATCCCCATCCCTATTTGCAGCACAAACCGGCAACACAATCAACAAAGTCACTTCATCCGCCACAAAATCCATCACCCCCCCCCCCCCCCCAAAAAAAAAAAAAAAAAAAAACAAACCGTAGATTAATACACACAACCCATTCTCTGAAAAACGCTCTAATCATCGAATTCCAAGACACCAAATTCCTCTCAGCCATTTTATCAAACGTCTTCCTTGCTTCCCCCCAACCAACCCAAACTTCACTTCCCATATACCGCAATCAACGCATTCCCCACAAACACAGCCGAAACCAAACCCATCTTCACATCTATTCCGTGAACCCCATGCCCCAAACACACCTCCAAAACTGCATCGCACGCCTTAATCAAGTAGACACGCATTACCGGCTATCAAAATCAGAGCCACATACGAGTAAAACCCCCAACAAAAGCATAAGCAAAACAGAGCAATACCAGATTCAAACCAAGAATTTCATCTACAAACCAAAATTGACCCAAACACCTATCCAACAATTTAGCACCTCTGCATAAAAGCGAATCAACTTAACTAATACAACAAATTATAATGCTCTATTATTTCCAGATCAAGAGTCCAAACATGATTACCTTGGTGTCGAGAAAACCAAGAAGATCGTCAGGAACGCCCTTGAACTTGTAATAGACTGGACCAACGACGGCGGTGACTGCACCCTCGACAATCCCAACCATCGATCTCAACGGCCCAGAATTCTGCTTGGCTTACTCATACAGATTCAAAACGCACACTAATGTCTGAATCGCTGTAATCCTCACAAACCCTAAGTGCTTCAACTCATGATGCTCCAGATCTGAAGGGGTTTGTTATTTTGTGGATGTGAGGGAGGTCGAGATGTGAACCTGCGCTCCAGATCCCGGCAGGATCAGCTGCTCGTGGAAGTATTATATCGGGGACGAGGTAAACAACTTTGGGATAAACTGGTCAACAAAGTAACAAAAGAAAATTACCTTCTTTTTTTACGTTGAAGTACTTAACAGATAACAGGTGACAATGAGAGATGTTAGAGCATCCGCAGCGGCAAGCGTCCTCCGAAAGGACGTCCTCCAAAAATGGTGGCCCCCGCCAGAAAATAGGACGTGAGGCGGTATTACGACGTGCAACGGTGAGGATGGGAGCCGTTGACCGCATGGCGACGAGAAGAATGTCCTCGAGGACGTCCGCGAAGAGCACGCCGGAGAGGAAGTCCCCCTGGTGGAGCCCACGCTCGTGGGTGACGTCAGGCGGGAAATTTTTTTTTGAATCTGGCGCGTGTAATACACGCGTCAGTTAAAAAGTAATTATTTTTTTTACCGAAACTTACCAGCCAATCATAGGATAACACGTGTCAGCTCCTAAAACTATTTAAAATAAATTATTTATTCTAAAACTTAAAAAAATCATAATAAATAGCTCGGACTTCCGAAAAATTCAATAAAAATACGGACAAGTTCATATTAATGTCCTCTATAACTTTCGTGAAGAAAATGAGTCAAAAATTATAACTTAAAAAAATATCATTTTTGAATCGCGACGAAATAAAGAATCATAATAAACACGTTGTTATAACGAATGTATGCTCAACAAAAAACCTAAGTCCAACATGACTCGAATTACATTCAATGAGACCACCGTATGCTACCGGCATACAAAATTGATTCAAAGCATATTAACGCGCGTCTAAATAGGACTTCCTATTACTTGAAAATTGGTTGAAAAATATTACCCGAAAATAAAAAATTAAAATTTTAAATAATAATGAATAGTAATAGGAAGTCCTATTTTTAGCACCGCTGCACGAAAAACAGGAATAAGACTTCCTATTTTGAGGAATTCCTCAAATGGGTGAGGAATTCCTCAAAATAGGACTTTCTCTCCATAAAATGGGTGCGGATGCTCTTAGTTTGGTTTTCTAAATCATGACACGTGTCGATATGTGGTGGACCGATATTGGATGTGAAAAAGGACGGTTGTGGATATTGGCCAACCCCGCTGGCTTCTAAGAGCATTTGCAGCCATGTCATCCTCTCGGAGGAATTCCTCAAAATAGGAGGGGGGGCCCACCAGAAAATAGGAATTCTGGGGCAGAGGCGACGTGCAGCGGTGCTGGGAGGAATTCCTCCTTGCCGTTCGATTTGAGGAAGCCGGAGAGAACTTCCCTTGGCGAAACCCACGCTCATGGGTGACGTCAGGCGGGAAGTTTTTTTTTTTTTTTTTTTAAATTGGCGCGTGTAATACACACGCCGATAATAAAGTAATTTTTTACTGGATTAACCAGCCAATGACAGCCAGCCACGTGGCAGGCTGTCGGCCAGCATAATCCAGTAACGACTATGCTAATCTGGACGGCCCAAATTCAAAGTTGGCTTGATCGGATGGCTCATATTCAAATGTAACGGCTATTGTTGGTTTTGAAAATTTCAGAACGGATATACCAAAAATATTCCGAAAAAAATCACAAATTTTTTTTAATAACCCTCTACTATTTTTCTATAAATACTACTTTCATTTTTCTAAACACTTCATATTTAGCTCCGGGGGTGTTGCCCCCGAACCCCCACCATGGCGCATTGCCCTAGATCCCTACTCGCTGACCAGGCAACGAGACCCCCGTATGCTACCGGTATACTAACCTGATTCAAGGTTATTAACACAAATAATTAGATAAAATAATTTTTTTTACAATTAATGGATAGTAATTAGAATTCTTATTTGTTCCACTACTGCGTAAAAAACATAATTAAAACATCATATTTGATTAACAGTGACAGAAATTCTTGAAATAAGAATTTCTAACTCAATAGAAAAAGAAAGTCCTAAATGGATGGGATGCTCTAAAATGTAAACACAAAAAAACAACAAGAAAAAAGAAACCCTATAACCAGTATAATGCAATGGGAAAGAAAGCGGGAAATGCAGTCCAAAATTTTTGAACCCACCCAATTGTGTTCACTCTCGAGTCTCGACTCTCGTTTCCTGCTCCCCTCCACTCAGAGTCCCCCTGTGTTCCAATACCAACCTTAAACTACTGACCGAAAGTGTTCCACATCTTCTCTTATACACAATCTTAACCTTCCAGCAATTTTCAAAAGCTTCTGAAAGATTGCATCTTTTTCCAAAACCCCCAACTTGAAAAAACCCTAATTTTCGGTAAATGCGACTCCGGCTCCTCTGTGATGCAACCAAGCCCAATTCGATTCAGAGGGTATGACTAATGCCAGAGCGGAGACGAGTGGCGGCGGCGGCGGAGGTGGTGGGTTTCATACGGTGCAGGCCGAGCGTGACCTAGAGTCCAATTGGGAACTAGATCTTGGTAAAAAACTCGAAGACTATCTGCTTAGAATTTGCTCCGGAGAATTTCCCACTGAAGCCGACGGCATTGTCTCTATTAATTTCGCCGAAGGTGGGTTTTCCATGGAAACTAGATTTCTTCATTTCTAAGCTTCTGGGTCTTTTTGATTGGATTCAATATATATATATATATGTATATTTTTTTTTCTGGGTGATGATTTTGGCCGGATGCAGCTGCTTTATTGCTCCAGGGTTCCGTTCAGGTGTATAGTAGAAAGGTGGAATATCTCTATTCGTTGGTGCTGCGTGCATTGGAGTTTCTTTCACAGAAAAGGTTTTTTTTTTCCTTGTAATTATAATTCTTTGAGGCAATTCATTGAGGTTTTGTTCTTTACATATTTGAATTTGAGGAATTTCCTAATTGGGTGTTGATATTTTGTCAACAGTATAGTTGTGTTCGAGTAAAGATTCTTACTTTATGTCTGTTGCCTTTGAATATGTGGCCTTTTCTGGGGAGTTCAATAGAACTTATTATCCAGATGCGTTTGCGTTTACCTGATTTGAGGCTAGTTTATAGACCATTCACTGCCTCACTTAACGGTGGTCATGAATTAGCACTTGGTTGAAGTGTTATGTAAGGTTCTTAGAGTATGTACTTTAAACTTGGGCAGTGGTTCAATATGACTAACTATATTAGTCACTTGCACCTTCTACACTAAAGAGAAAACAGAACATTGGAAGTCCGCTTTCTATGATAGCATAGGAGAAACTGTTTTCATGTGGATATTGCCACAGGAAAAAATGGGTCATCTTTATCATGCTATTAGCACTATTGAGGTTGGAACAAAATGCTATCTGAGCCATAAAATTACGATCCCTCTAGTCTTGAACTAAGTCCACCAGTGGAAAACATTGAGTAAGATCATGAGAAATATGCATGTTTAAAAGAATAAATTCACTTGGTAGAAAGTGAGGATAAACATCTTTGGTGGGCAAGTTATGTTATTTGTCATGAAACTGTTATTTGAACCATCTGTGTAGTTTTGAAGTTTGAAGACTCAACAGCAGTCTTAACTCTGGAGCCCTTAACTCACTAATTTTATGTTGAGTTTATGTCATGTCTAATCATAGGGAAAGATAATCATGATTCTGATTATAATGAACATTGATTGCATCCACTTTTGGGCATAAATGTTCTACGTGCACAACCAACAAGATGCTTTGGGTTTCTTCATATTATTTATTGTTTACTGTATACTTTAACCAGGCAGAATGATCAAACAGAAGACACATCAGCTCCGCCAGAAGGAGGTCAGGGTTCCAATTCAGTTGCTGATGAAGAAATTGATACTTTTTGGGGTTTAGATGATATTGCAGGTAGCCAATACAGTCTAATTCACTATGTTAGTATTTTAATGAAATCATCCATTGAAATCAACTTCCCTTGCAGTGGAAGCCAAAAATTGCTTAGACAGTCCTTCAGGCAGAGATGCTCCTTTGAATCCCTTTGTGAAGCCCCCAGCAAATCTGGTTGTCCTCGAAGGCGATTGCTTAGATACAACTGGTGATTCTGGAGAACTAGAGTCATATCTGGTACTGTACTTCTTTCACTACCTGGTCTCTATTTGGGTCGTGGTGAAATTTATGCATCTTTTTAATTGAATCTCAAACACAATGTTTGCAGTTGGCCACGAATGATCTTTACCAGGATTTCATTTTATTAGATCCTTGTGATGCAGTAGCAGTTCAAGATTTTTTGGGCGTGAATGGAGTTGGTAGAGGACAAAGTAGTGCTTATAGGGCCAGCTCAACTCGAAAAAGCTTTCTGTCTTCTACAGGACGTTCAGGAGAGGCTTTACATAAATCCCAAAAGTTCCAGGCTGCTAATGTCAACCAGTCTCCTTTGGTTGATTCTTGTTCTGAGGTCAATGGTTGTAATATTGGGCCAGATCCCCCTGCTTGTGACAATTGTGATGACCTTCATGGAGGTGATATGGATGTCAGGTATTCAGAACCAGGAGACTTGGATGAATCAGATGACGATGATCCATGGAAGCCTTTGAATCCACATGAACCTGGGAATTTGAAAGTAAAACCATTTAAAAAAGGTTGTTTTCTAGTGCTTGATATTTAGCTAGCCAGTTTCTACTACTTTTCCTAAATCCATACTTCTCTCTCATTCTGATTTTTCCTGCCAGTCAAAGCTTCTAAAAGGAAAGGCGTCACTTCAGCTAAGGCCTCTATTACTACAATGTTCCCACCTGCAAAGTTTCATGGTACTGTTAGTCCAGAACTCACAGAAATTTGGGAGATACGACGTCGAGCTCAAGAAGGGCAAAGGGGCACCCAGTCTCCTCCTTTATTTGAGAAGGTTTATTTTGTGGAGTTCTATTTTCAATTTTTGGTCTTTGATTGGTTACTGAATGCGGTCTGTTAATTGTAGCTGCGACAATCACTTATTGATGGAAGACATGAACCTTTTAACGGCGCTTCCAATAATATGGATGGAAATGAGGACATTGAATATGATGACTTCCCTGATTTCACGGAACCAAAGGTTGACATGCCAGAAAATGTGGACATGGATGATGTACCTCACTTTGATCAGGTTAGACTGAGGCAGTGAACTGATTAGCGGAAATCTCAGATGAATCATAGGAAATTTTATAGCTTGCTACTTGTTGATATTATGCAGCATGACGATGGTGGTCCCCACTTTGGCACCAATGAAGCTTTTGGATATGAAGATCCAAATCCTCATACAAGTCTGGAAGACTTGTGTCGCTCTCACCTAGTGAGTAACCAAGTACATATATTTTCTCACTCACTTCTTCTGGGTTCTGGTACTAAATGTTGAGCTGCCTTATATCATTGCTACAAGACTTTGAAACAGTTGCTGATCGAGTATTCTGAACATAAATGGTTTTCCTAATGGGTTATTTTTTGTAGTGACCATTTTTTATTTTAAATATTAATTTTCTATCTTAACCATTTGGATACTACTACTACTACTACTACTACTACTACTATAGTTTCAAGTTTTCATGAATGGTCTAAAATTGTCTGTGTCTGCTCTGTGAGCCTCTTTGTTTCTATATATATATATAATCGGTAGAATAAACTTTAGAAGAAAGTACAACGCTTCTTTCTTCACTTGATCTTTTACTTTTTTGTATCTCACAAAATTGCCTGGTCGTCTCTGATACATAGGATAAGATTTTTAGTCATATCTTTATAATGTGCTGGCGACCTATTTTTTCCCTATACATAGGATGCTCTACTTGCTAGCATAGCTGAAAACGAGAAGCAAACTGAACTGGCTGCTCGTGTTTCAACATGGAAACAGAAAATTGAACACAACTTGGAAGAGCAAGTAAGTTAATCCGTTTTGCTTCTTTGTTTATCCCAATCTTTAAGGGAAAATGACTGAAAGGAAAGTGATTTTTTTTTTGTAGGAATCACACCCTCCTTTTGATATTCAAGACTATGGGGAAAGGATTCTTGACACACTATCCTTTGAACCAGAAGATAGAAATGTCTTGTCCTTTTCTGATGTTGTCAAAGGTCAGGAGAAGTATGATGTGGCTAGGAGCTTTTCTGCACTACTGCAACTGGTATATCTCTTGGACGATTTCGGCCACTTCAAATTAAGTGTGTCCTTATGTTTATCGGTAGCAAAATGATGGTGGAGTTCCTTGTTTGTTACTACAATTTTCAGGTAAATAACGGAAATGTTGAGTTGGATAGGAGTGGGGTTGATGGCGGTCAGCCTGTTTGTTTCACAGCTGCCAATCCTTTCAATGTTCGGCTTCTAAAAAACGACAAGAAAAGAGTGGAAACTGGATTTAGGCTGTCAAGAAAGAGGGTAAAATCTCCATTGAGGAAAGCTTGTAGAAAAGTTGACAACAGGAATGGGATTGAGAAATCACCTTCGATCATGTCATCTCCCAAGGTACATAAATCAACAAAACCATCTACTCCAACAAACTGTAAGTTGTCTGCGGGAAAGAATGGCATCACAGGGCGCAGTCCTGATGCCAAGAGGAGAAAGAGTTCTCGATTTGTTGAACCAGTTAGTGACCTACATTCTCCGGGCTGATGTGTATGTTAATACATGGGGGCCATTCAACACTTTGCTGAACGACTCAACCCAGCCGCGTACTTTACTAACAGTTGAGCTGTAGGAATCTGTAATAATTGGTATTTGTTTTAAGTTATTAACTTGATGTACGCATCAGTAGAGCAGTATCAGCTTTGTCAGTTGTAACACATGTATCATAGTTTGACAGAAAACAGTACTGTCACATTGCCAATTTGTTATTTTCGCCAGTGTGCTTCGTTCATAGTCAGTGATGTCAACAATAAACACTACATTTAACTCTTGTTGTCTGGTCGTTAACTCGTTATTTATGCGAACGATTAGAACCTCTGTTAACTCCCAAAAAAGGGAGATTAGAGGTTGTTATCATGAAAGACCATTAACCATTTTAAGTGTTCTAGCTTCTTAAAGAAAGAAAAAGGGTTCACTGTGCTTGATATATAAACAAGCTAGTCTACTTGATGTATCAATATCGAAATCCTTATAGTTGCAGACTTGCAGTAGAGAAACTTGGAGTGAGACAAACTAGTCAAAGAAAGTAGCTGGTCGCTAATTGTATGTGGGATGAAATGAATTGTAGCAAGTGAACTGGTTTCCAACAACTACGTATGAACACCAAGACCAATTCTTTGTCTGCAACTGAAAGCTTAGTGTCTTTCTCATATCATATTGTTCGGTTTGAAGTGGCATCGTATCTATTTTCACACTTTTGGCAAGTCAAGCAAGGAAGAGCATGATCGAGAGAGCTAGACAGGAATATTTTAACAAACCGACATCATTAGCTCGGGAAGAATAAACAGACTAGTTTTGTTTGTGTTTCGTTTCATATGACATTTGAAAGCACTTTTAAATTTAAAAAAATATTTTTATTAATTTCATGATATTTGGTTACAATTAAAAGTGTTTTGAGAAAATTTAAGAAATTAATTATATATCTTAAAAGTAATTTTTTAGGAATCAGATGGAAGGTGCTTCCTCTTGAAAATGATTTCTCCTGGAAGTACTAATCTGAAAATTACTTTGAGAATCAATCTCAAACAGACAAAATATTTTCATTGCACTTTCAAATTTCAAACCTAAGCTAAAACTTTAAGGAAATTTAGGTATAATTCTTGAGAGTTTTGATGTGAGAATAGCTTATAGATTATATATTGTTAACTTCTATAAACTTATGTAGATAGTAGCTTTAATTTTATATGTAATTTTTGAAATAAATTGATTTTTTTTATAAAAAAAAAATTTGCCAAACACTTGAGCAACATATAAGCTAACCTCAAGTTGGCTCGAAAACTATAATCTACGGCAGCGTATAAAAAGAGTAAACTTCGAGTCCAATCTGTATACTGAAAACAAGGAATAAAATCCTAACAAAGTAGCGCGAGCAAGTCTCAACTCTCAATAACACGATTTCGTAACAAAATATTCTTTTTGTTGGTAGGCATAATCAAATTTAACATCCGCGGGTTGCGGTGACCATGGCTTAGCTATGATGTATGCGTATTTGCTCTTCCTATTATACTCGGCCATCGCCAGTGGAAGCAGCCAAACTTTCTGCCACACCCATTTCATCTTTGTTGTTTGTAGATGATACTCTTTTTGGGTGACCATATAAAAGTACAAAATCACCTATAATCAGTTCTCATTTTCTCACTGAAAATATCCAAATTTTCCACAAATCCACAAAAATTCTCATTTCCTTCTAATATCTAAATTCTAAAACGAAAACTAAAGACAGAAAAAAAAATGTAATATTTGTCAAATTTACGGGTTCGGAAATAGCTAAATCATCCACCACTGCTACTAATCTGCCACGTGTAAGTAAGTACATTTCCATATTCGCCTTTACCAACAGTCGCCTCGAGCAATTCATCGCCACGTTACCGAGTTCACTCGGTCCCTTCTCGACCTCGCTCAATATCCAACTCGGCCACCGAGCTACAACTCCCATTTCCCGAAGGCGAAACGCCGCCGTTTCGTTTATCTCTGCTCAATATTCTCTTAAACGACAGCATCCGACTAATCGGCGGCCGAAACGCCTGACCCGACGGCGACTCCTCCGACCTCACAATCCCAAAGCTCTCGCTCCGACTCGGCACCGCAATTTCCGTCGGTTTCCTCCTCGGCCCAAACGACGACGCTCGCCGCAAAGACGTCGACCCGGAGCAGCACTCGGGGCACAACCCGGAACTCTGACCCGGTTCATTCCCCTCCGGTTCGCACACGTCCAACACCACGTGCTCGCCCGGGTTCTCGGGTTCGGGTTCGGGTCCGGGCTCCACGGCGCACCGACAGAGCGGGCAAGTGGAGTGCGAGTGGAACCACATGTCAATACACTCGATGTGGAAGCTGTGCTTACATTTGGGCAGGACCCGACCCGTTTCGCTCTCTTCGAACTCCGACAAGCACACGGCGCACTCCAGGACCGGCTCCGGGTGCGTCTTCGAGTCGTACACGAACACCGGCAGCGACTTCAACACGGAACCGTCGAGGCCGCGCGAGGCGGAGGAGGACACGGCTGCGTTGTTCTCGTGGAAGAGAATATGAGTGCGGCGGTTGCGTCGGTTTCGGCGGAGGTTGCGGCGACGCGCGCGGAGGAGGTACCAGCGGGAATAGAGGTGGAGGCAGACCATTAATATGACGACGAAGAAGAGAACGACGATGGCGCTGAGCATGATCTTACCGCTAAGCGCATAGCCCTTGTAGGGTTCCGCCGGAGGGATAAAATCGTCACTATTCCAATTCCGTTGTTCCGCCGGAGGGATAAAATCGTCACTATTCCAATTCCGTTGAGACATGATAGAAGGTCGAAATCAACCTCAAAAAAAAAAAAAAACCAAATAAACACCACCGCTTGCGAGCGAGAGAGAGAGAATTGAAGAAGAACCGAATTGGTGATTAGGGTTTTGTTTGTGGAGTAGGTATATAAGAATATATGGAATATAAAGTCGGGGAGAAAGGGAAGTGAGGAAGGTTCTTGTTAGCTTCATGGGTTTTACTGCTGTTGTTCCTCGGCTACTTTCTATTACAGGTCAAGCTCCCACTCCTCCCATACACACGCCTACCAGGGTTGACGCGGGGAATGTAAAGTTACCATTTTAGCCCTCATCGGTGACGTATTTAAGTATTTTTTGAGTTTCAATAGCTCTCGAGTCAATAGGATGGAGCTCATGGAAGTCTAAAGCTTGTTGTCTGCTAATGAGAATTTCCCTCCCTTTCTTCTTGTTGCACCAAATTATGGGACATGTGCATTGACGCGGCATTGCTAATTTTTGAATTATTGGTGTACACATCCGCTTAATAATGGGACTTAAGTTTCAACTTTGCATTATCTAAAACATTTTGTTTAGGAATTATATAATGTGTTGTGTGTTTGAGACTAGCTTGATTTTTATGTTATGAAATTGCAACACGTTCGGGGATTGCGAACTCACTCCACCGACCTCAGGTTCGACTCATTTCGAGGTCAGGATGGGAAGGAGATGGATGAGAGGAGAAAAAAGTAAAATGCGGAATCGGTTTAGCTCCATAAATGGTTTGTGGCAAGCTTTACTAGGATTCGTAACTAAACTGAAGGCCATTTGCAGTTAGTACGTATGAGCCATGAACACCCTAAACACATGGGCATGTGGAAACTCCCCTCAGACCTTTCCCCCACTACCCACTTCTTCATCAACTATTTTTCCTACCACCATATAACTAGCCACACAACAACTCCAGCTCCAAAGTGTTGTTGATGCCCTGCAAGCCAACCAAACCACACTCCAAACCATTTTCCAAAACACTATGGCTGAGATGAGCACGATGCAACAGTCCCTTATGACGAAACTCTGCGAATTCCGCACTGCCCAGACTCACACCACCACCACCTTCTCAACCTCCATCGATGACATCCTCTTCCTCAACTCGGGGCTCCATTTTAGGCCCATTGCCTCTGGTCACCACCACTTGGGATGATCTGGGCTTGTGCAACCCACTTCCCTCAACCATTTCCGATGTTGCTCCCTTTTCACCTTCACTCCCCACCTTTTCTTCCCTTCATCCCCAATTTTCTTTACCTCAGATACCTTCAACTTTACCCCACCCCTCTTTTCTCCATTCACCTTCACCATCTGCTACAACCCACAACCCACCTTATCCCAATACCCACACAACTCCCAACCCACCTCCTCAATTTCGCCCTGCCCCTAAAATTGATATACCCCGATTTATTGGTCGCAACGTGCTAGGATGGGTATCGATGGCCAAACGCTACCTCAACTTCTATCATGTGCCTCCGGAGGAGAAAGTCGTCATTGTCGCCTGTATGTTCGACGAGACAATGTCGCACTGGATGACTTGGTATGAACAAAGATTTCACTCTAACGAATGGTGTTATTTGTCGACGTCCTTCAGTTGTTTGGTTCCAGCGAAAGCACTATGTTAGTGAAATCTACACTCTCTCATCTGCAACAAGTGGGGTCGGTAGATAAGTTTCGCGAAAAATTCACCAAGCTATATATCTTGTCGTGTACCAAATTGGTTTGATGATCAGCTCAAGAGTATCTTCATTGGCGGCTTGAAGCAAGACATTATGCATGGGGTTATTTTGCTCAGGCCGACTTCACTCTTGGAAGCTTTCACAGTCGCTCGAAATGTGGAACAGTGAAATAAGGCCCATTGAACTTTTGCTAGGGCCAGCTCCTCTAACCAAGTGGGCCGACCCTCTTACACATCAACATGCCCAAACCAGAACACAATGCCCTGACCAATACCTATTTTTGGCTCAACCTCAACCCCTCAGCCCTCTCAGACTATCAACACGCCGTTTCATCGCTTAACTCGTGCTGAACAAGAGGACTGACGTGCTCGAGGCTTATGCTTCCATTGCCCAGGGCCATATTCTCCGACTCACAAATGTGAAAATCCGGTGACGGACTTACTTGAAATTGATGGATGGGAGGATGAATTTCATGACTGCTCGCCCGACAGTGAGGCCGATGACGGTGCAGTGGGGGCACTGACCTTGCACGCTTTGACGGGATCTCAAAAAGCACAAACTATGCATCTAAAAGGGAAGATAGGCTAATACCCAATCCGCGAGTTTGTCGATTCCGGAGCCACCTCTAATTTTCTAAGTCCCAGAGTTTCTCAACAACTCCAACAGACATCAACAACACTCGTCGGAAGCGATTCACCAACACCGTCAGACATACAATGACCACATAGGGGGTTGCGTTACAAGTGAATGTAGCAATACAAGGTTATTGTTTTGTTGATGACATCTGTTTAGTCGAAGTAGTAGGGTGTGATATCCTTTTAGGAGCTGAATGGCTAGAGTCACTAGGATTCATTGGGTGGAATTTCAAGAACAAAGTCATGGTGTTTTCAGTGGATGGGCAACAACATGTGCTACGAGGAGTCCATGCTGCTCCCCTTCAATTAGCGGAGTTACAAGTCCTCCAGTCATTATTAGGGCTGCCTAAACCACCTCCGTTGGATTTGGATCCAATAAATGACGCACCCTATTGGTTGCAGTCTCTTTTGTTCAAATTTCAGGAGGTGTTCAAGGCATCTACATCGATTCCTTTTGAGAAAAATTGTGACCATCGCATTCTGCTTGTTCCCGACTCTAAACCATTTAACAGCCGCCCATACAGGCAATCCCCAGCATAAAAGGGTGAGATTAACAAACAAGTGGTATAAATGAAACACAATGGGATCATTCGAGATAGTCACAGTCCTTATTCCTCCCCAGTGCTATTGGTGCCTAAAAATGACAACTCCCAGCGATTTTGGGTGGATTTTAGGGCCTTGAATGCGATCACTATTAAGGATCATTTTCCAATTCCAGCGGTTGAAGAGTTGTTGGATGACCTACATGGGTCAACTTTCTTTACCAAGCTCGTCTTAAGGTCTGGCTACCACCAGATTCAGATACATGAAGCCAACATTCTGAAGACAGCTTTCCGCACTCATGACATCCATTATGAGTTTACGGTAATGCCTTTTGGGTTGACTAATGTGCCATCTACCTTTCAAAGCCTTATTGTAACGTCCCGAACCAAATTACGCATTAATCGGCACAAATTAGGTTTATCGCTAATTAGTCGTATCGTGTGATTTGTTAACGACTTTTTCACCGAGTAAGAATTATATTTTATTTTTTTCATGAAAGTCGTAGAGTATTCTATTTCAAAATCGTAGTAATTTTCGGAGAATTTTTCGGATATGCAAGCTATTTTTTATGATTTTTTGGAAGCCTGCATGAGGAAAATATTAAAAAGTATTTTATTTAAGTCGGTTTGATCTGGACCGTTGGTTATTGATTAGATAAAATCTGGGATGTTGATCTGATAAGGAGCCTAGGGGTATAAATTGAGGTATTTTTTGAAAATAAATCAGAAAAATCTGGTCGACCCGTTTTCAGGCAACGACCTGCGATGACCCAAACTCGACCCATTTCTTACCCGTCGGAAAACACCACCATTGTTGGCGTTCTTGGTATGGTTTTGAATCCTTTTCTTTCCTATTTTGATTCATATAGGTATTGTTGGATTTTGGGCGGTTTTAGGGATCGAATCGAATCGATTTACCCGTCGGTTTTCTGGTTCAACCGATGGCGATGCTCCGGCCATTTTCTGGCAACGACATGGGGTGGAAATGGTTGGGTTTCACCCCAAGGGTCGAACCCCTATGGATTGGAGGACCGAGGAGCGATGATGATGTCGAATTTGGCCAGAACTTGATTCCGGTGATTTTCGGCCCGTGAGCTTTCAGGCCGTTTTTCGGCCAAACGACGACGATTTAGGGGTAGGTTCAGTTAGGAATATTGTAGGGCTCGACGAGATATTTCCAACCATGAGTCGAACACTCCCATCGAAGTAGTTTCCGCTGGAGGCGTGTGTGACTCACGCGTCGGCGCCTGTGGAGGTGCATGAGGGCCACGCGTAGCCGTCCACTATAGGGCTCCAGCGAGGAAAAAAAATCAAAAATTGACCGGGGGGTTTTCGGGAGAGTTTTTGAGTTAATTTTCGCATATTTTATCGAATTACAGTATTAAATGAATCTGTCATTTATTCAGGAGATCGTGATCGAGATTTTGGCAAGGGAACTTCCGCCGAACCACAGAGCTAGCTGTGTACTGTGAGTTGACACTTTCTTTTCACTGTTGTTTTGCGAGTGTACAATTTGTATATACAGTTATGCATTTACGATTATGCAATTGCATGGAGGCACATATATGTGATTTTGTTTTACACAACATAGTCACAATTGATGCATCAATGCACCAACTTCTCGGCTGATCCCCGAGATGATCCGGAAAGGCCAGAGACCTGACCTGAGGATTTACATAGCACCTAGGAGGGCCAAGAACCTGACTTAGACAATCTTAGGGCTTGAGGTCATTTTACCTAAGTCACAGCCTCCACACAGCATATAGTATTTAGGAGTCCCAGGAATCCGACCTGGTTGTTTATATTTTTAGACTCGCATCATTTTACATATATTTATAGTGAAAGGCATAATAATTATAGTTTTCAGTTTAAAGTGAAACAATATTTTCGTCCACTCACTCTAACAGTTTTATTATTTTATATGCGTTTCCCTGGGCTTTTCGGTTTTCTCTGCCCAGTTTGCAGTTTTTGTCCTGAGGTAGCACATCATCGACGAAGGTGTAGAGTTCGTGTTACTGTACTCATCTAGTAGGTTCCTAGCTAACCTGCTAGTCCAGTGTATTATGTAAAGTGGAAGTCGCTCTGAATACTGTATACAGTTTACTTCAGCTTGTTTGTATTTTTTCAATCAGTCTTTGGATTTTTTATCAGCTTCTGTAAACAGTTTATATTTCTAGTAAATTTAGTGTTTGGTTGATTTGAGAAATTCAGATGGGATTTGGTGCCCAAGGTTTGTTTTTGTAGACATTTTAGAAATGTGGTTTCTTTGCAAGTTTTGGGTTTCTTGAATTTTGGAGGAAACTCTGGCAATTTTTTTTTTCTAAATTATGTTGTCGTTAGTGCCTAATTTCAGTTTCTGCAACTAAATCAGGGTTAAGTCCTATCAGTTGGTATCAGAGCATTAGGTTATAGGTTATGTAGACTTTCGCAGTTGTGATACTGAGGACATTTGAGAATGCATAACACTTCCTGAGCGATGGCCCGACCGGCCTGTGGATCCCCATCAATGCTCACAGTGTTGTGTGTTTTAAAATGTTTAAGGTTTCACGACTGTATCTTTCATATTTTGTTGACTAATGTGTTTTCTTATCCATAGGAGATGACTCATAGATGTGGAGCCCATGTAAATAGGGCTGAGGATTGGGACGAGGATTAGCGAACGCGAGGACTTGGTTGCGCGAGTTTTGCAGTTAGACGAGCGTTTTGATCCTATAGCAAAGGCATGGACAGCTGGAGCAACCGCATTTCCTGGTTGCACAGATCCTAAAACATGCGAGGCTTGGATAGTCCGAGTATGTGAACGTTTACACTTTACTTCAGAGCAGAGGACTGTAGCAACTGTTGGATTACTTGAGTCAGACACTTATTTCTAGTGGGCTAGTACTAAGAGGGTTCCTGTTGACACCCCATAGCCTACTTTCAGAGAATTGTTTATGTGCCGATATTTCAACCAAGCTACTCAACAACAAAAGTATGAAAAGTTTACCAACCTGAGGCAAGGTAGTATGTCAGTGCTTGAGTATCGAGATAAATTCAATCGTTTGTCTCGATTTGCGTTGTGACTGAAGAATCCAAATGCAAAAGGTTCGAGTTGGGTCTGAATTTGAACATCAAGGGGACCTTGAAAACTATGCCTCGGGATAACTTTGATGAGTTGTTAGTGCAGTAATCAGAGGCGAGGATGTAGAAAGGGAGATACAGTTGTAGTTTCAGTCTCGCCGCTTTGAAGAATGTGGACTCAACTAGGGTCCTTCAAAGAGATTGAGTCAAGGTACATCGGGCTCAACCTCTTCTTTTGGCAGTGGAACTTATAAATTTCTTGCTGGCACATCTGGTCAGAGTAGGAGCCAAAGATGGAGGAGGAATCGACCTTAGAGGCGATAATAAAGTGGGAGTTATAGTGGATCGAGTTACCCTCAATGTTCATATAAAACACTAGCTGCACCAAGAGAGTTTCCATTGTGCAATACTTGTAGCAAACGTCATTTGAGTCAGTGTCAGCATGGCGTTATAGGTTGTTTTACTTGTGGCCAGGAGGGTCACTTTTCTAGGGAGTATCCATAGAGGGGCACTCTTGGTGGTTCTGCCACCCAAAGTTGATGTGGAGATCAGAGTACCATTTCTGGAATTTGGCCAGCGCAGTCCATAGAGCAAGCAAATTAGCAGAACCGTAATTAGCATGGACGACCAGCTGGTCAGGCTCGAGTGCATGCCATGACCCTGTGAAAGGGTAGTGCTTTTCCAGAGGTTATCATCAGTATGTTATATGCTTTTGGTTATCCAGTCCTTACTTTATTAGACTTGGGGGTTACACATTCTTTTATGTCGTATAGATTGACAACTTTGGCCACTACACCTGCCTCTCCTCTTCTGGGGATGTGGCTAGTGTTATATCAATCCGGTGAGGTTGTGAGTGTTGGATGAGTGTATAAGGATTGCGAGATATTCATAGGAGGTTATGGGTTAGCTGCGGTTTTGATGTTGTTAGACATTGTAGATTTTGATGTAATTCTGGGGATGGACTTCTTAGAGGTTCATTGGGCAGTCTTTGATTGTCATGAAAAGAAGGTAGTCTTTAAAAGTCTAGGAATGCCAGAAATTTTGTGTCGCAGTGAAAGAAATACTTCTCCACTTTGTTTGATTTTGGCAGTGAAAGTAGATAAGATGCTAAAGTAGGGTTGTGAGGCATACTTAGCACATGTGATCAATACAAAAGTTTGTGAACCGAGTATCAGAGATATTCCAGTGGTTTGTGAGTATCTGGATTTATTTCCAGAGGACTTACTTGGCTTGCCTTCAATGAGGAAGATTGACTTCACCATTGAATTACTTCCAGGTACGGGTCCTATTTCTCAAGCACCATATCGAATGGCCCTAGAAGAGTTGAAGGAGCTGCAGATTCAACTATAGTAGTTGATCGATAAGGTTTTTATTTGACCCAGTGTTTTACCCTGGGGTGCTCCAGTGTTGTTCATGAGGAAGAATGATGGTTCAATAAGGTTGTGCATTGACTATCGAAAGTTGATTCAAGTCATGGTGAAGAATAAGTATCTTTTACCACAGATTGATGATTTGTTCGATCGACAAAGAGGAACTACAGTTTTCTCGAAGATTGATCTCAGGTCAAGATACCATCAACTTCGGATTAGAGAATTAGATGTTTATAAAACAGCCTTTCGATTGTGCTTTGGGCATTATGAGATTTTTGTCATGCCTTTTGGCTTGACAAATGCCCCAGCCGCTTTTATGGACCTCATGAATTGAGTCTTCAGGTGATACTTGGATAATTGTGTCATTGTATTTATCGATGACATCTTAATATATTCCAAGGATGTGAAGCAACACAGGAAATATCTACGCACTGTTTTGCAAACTTTGCGAGATTCTCAGTTGTATGCAAAGTTTAGCAAGTGTGAATTTTGGCTAGATAATGTGAAATTTCTGGGTCATGTGATTTCAGCTGAGGGAGTTAGTGTTGATTTAGATAAAATTGAGGTGGTGTTGAATTGGAGCAGACTTATAAGTGCAACTGAGATAAGAAGTTTCTTGGGTTTAGCATGTTACTATCACCATTTTGTACAAGACTTTTCGCGGATTGCGGCTCCGCTTACTTGATTGACGAAGAAGGAGGTCAAATTTGAGTGGTCTGATACATGTGAAGAAAGTTATATGACATTGAAGGAGAGATTGGCCACGACACTAGTGTTGACATTACCTGATGACAGTGGGAAATATGTCATTTATAGTGACGCTTCGAAATTGGGCCTAGGCTATGTTTTGATGCATCATGGCAATGTCGTTGCATATGGTTCCAGACAATTGAAGCCCCATGCCATGAACTTAATTATCCCACATATGATCTTGAGCTTGTTGCCATTGTGTTGACACTGAAGAGTTAGAGGCATTACTTATATGGAGCACAGTGTAAGATTTACACTGATCACAAGAGTCTTACTTAATTGCGTACTCAACTAGATCTGAGTATGAGGCAGCAAAGATGGATGGACTTAATTAATGATTATGACTGTACTTTTGAGTACCATCCAGAAAAATCCAATGTCGTTGCTAGAGCCTCTCTTTTTCATGTACATGTCGCAAGAGTATCATTTTTAGCTGAGTTGCGAGCTACCAGAGCAGAACTAGAATGAAAAGATGATGGAGCACTATTTGCTAGTTTTCAAGTCCGACCAATGTTGTTTGACCAGGTGCGAGAGACTCAGGATGCGGATTCCTATCTGTTGAGTAAAAATAATATGATTCAAAATGGTGAACCAACCGAGTTTCGACTAAGGAATGATGGTACCTTAATGTTTAGAGAAAGATTGTGTGTTCCAAGGAATGATGATCTGAAGAAGGAAATACTGGATGAAGCTCATTTTTGAGCCTGTGCCATGCATCCGGGTAGTACAAAAATATTTCGGACACTTAAATCTTATTACTGGTGGCGTAATATGAAGAGAGAAATAGCAATCTATGTGAGCAAGTGTCTTATTTGTCAACAAGTGAAAGACTTAGCGACAGAAATTTGGTGATATACTTCAACCATTAGAGATTTCGGTTTGGAAGTGGGAGCATATTACCATGGACTTTGTATATCAGCTACCTCGTACATCCAATGGTAATACAGTCATTTGGGTAATTGTGGACTACCTTACGAAATCAGCTCATTTCCTATCTCTTCCAGGAAAACTCTCTGTGAGTAAATTAGCAAAGTTATATACGACAGAGATTGTGAGGTTACACGGAGTTCCTATGTCTATAGTTTATGATCGGGATACTCAGTTCACATCAAAATTTTGGCGAGCTTTGCAAAGGGAGTTGGGGACCAAATTACATTTTAGTACAACCTTCCACCCTCAGACTGATGGCCAATCAGAGAGAACCATTCAGACTTTGGAAGACATGTTGTGAGCCTGTGTTATGCAATTCAAAGAAAATTGGGATCAATAGCTTCTTTTGATAGAATTTGCTTACATTAATAGTTATCAGGCCAGAATCGAGATGGCTCCATATGAAGCTTTATATGGAAAACAATATCGAACTCCATTATGTTGGAGTGAAGTAGGAGAAATGTAGCTTATTTGTCCTGACATAGTATTTTGGGCATAATCTGTTAGGATCCCGTCCCGAAAGAGGGGAAGATTTTGGATGTAGGATCGCTCCCAAGCGTCCCGATATGAGACCTGGAATGCTTGCTTGACCTGCAAGATAACAACTTTAGCCTAAGAGATCGAGACAGGGTTGGCCCATCTTCGACGCTCTGATGCTTAAATCAGTAAATGACGTAACTGTTTGGATAAGTAATAGTAGCAGTGAAATCAATTACCCCTTCCTTGGAGCGGGTGCCATCCGTTTATAGTTAGATGATTTTTGATAACTAGAAGTAATTCTCGATGTGAGAGTAGCCCTCATACTATTTTGGTGTTTAGGAATGAATGGTTTCCACATGAGAGTGGCTAAGGGGTATGCTAGTCAATGGTTGTTCCGTTTCGTACAGCCTACACTTGATGCGCATTGTTCTCCATCACGTGTGTTGTACGAAACTGGGCTGTGGTGACCGAACTTCCCTTGTGCGTGTCATGAGGGTGCGCTTGTCATTCAACCGGGTAGATCGGTATGGCCTGCATGTGATGCGTGTAGATGCGTCTCACGTGCATTGTACAACACGGGTTTAGAATGATCAGACTGCCCCTGAGCCTGGTAAATAGCCTTTTGCATGACGTTTCTAGGTTTCCCAAGTGTTTTCGTGCTAAGTAAAGTATGTTTTTTGGTTTTAGCACATCGCGTACTAACACATAGTGAAAGACACTGCACATGACATTCAAATTATTAGAGACAGGTTGAAAGCTGCATAAGACTAACAAAAGAGTTATGCTGATATAAGGAGAAAGATCTCGAGTTTGAGGTTGGTGATTGCGTGTTTTTGAAATTATCTCCTTGGAAAGGTGTTATGCATTTTGGGAAATGTGGCAAACTTTGCCCACGTTAAAATGGTCTATATGAGATTATTGGACGAGTGAGTGCAATGGCATATAAGTTGGCACTACCTTCTTAGATAGCCAGGGTGCATGATGTGTTTCATGTGTCTATGTTGCGGAAATATATTCTTGATTTATCTCATGTTCTTTTGCCTTATCTACTTCCAATACGTGAAGGCTAATCATATGTGGAGGAGCCAATTCAGATTCTTGATTGACGAGAGCAGGAGTTACACAACAAAATTATTCCACCGGTGAAAGTCTTATGGAGAAACCATGCAGTTAAAGAAGCCATGTGGGAAACCAAACAACATATGCGAGAGCAGTACCCCTATCTCTTTGATTAGCAGGTATGTAAATTTCGAGGATGAAATTTTTATTAGGGGAGTAGATTGTAACAACCCGAATCAAAATTACGCATTAATTGGCACGAATTAGGTTTATCGCGAATTAGTCGTATCTTGTGATTTGTTAAAGAATTTTTCACCGAGTAAGAATTAGACTTTACTTTCTTTAATAAAGTCATAGAGCATTTTATTTCGAGTTCGTAGGAATTTTCAAGGAATTTTTCGGATAAAGGAGCTATTTTTATGATTTTTTAGAAGCCTGTGTGCGGAAAATATTAAAAAGTATTTTATTTAAGTCGGTTTGATCTGGATAGTTGGTTCCTGATTAGATCAAACTTGGGCCTTTGATCTTATCTGAAGCTTAGAGGTATAAATTGGGATGTTTTTTGAAAATAAATTAGAAATTCAGAAAAATCTGGTCGACCCGTTTTCAGGAAACGACCTGTGATGACCCTAACCCAACCCAATTTTTGACCCGTCGAAAAATGTCACTGTTGTCGGTGTTCTTGGTATGGTTTTGAAGATCTTTATTCTTTATTTTGATTCATGTATGTATTGTTGGATTTTGGGTTGTTTTAGGGATCAAATCGAATCAATTTACCCGTCGGTTTTCGGGTTAAACCGATGGCAGTGCTCCGACTATTTTTCGACAAACGATGTGGGGTGGAAATGGTTGAGTTTCACCCCAAGGGTCAAACCCCTATGGATTTGAGGACTGAGGAGCGACGACGATGTCGAATTTGGTCGGAACTCGATTCCGGTGATTTTCAGGCCGTGAGCTTTCAGGCCGTTTTTCGGCCAAATGACGGCGATTTAAGGGTAAGTCCAGTTGGAAATGTTGTAGGGACCGATGAGATCTTTCAAACCATGGGTTAAACGGTCCCATCAGAGTAGTTTCCATCAGAAGAACGTGTGACTCACGCGCCGCCGTCCACAGTAGGGCTCTGGCGAGGCGAAAATCTAAATCAACCGGGGGGATTCCGGGGTAGTTTCTAAGTTAATTTTTACAAATTTTATCGAATTACAGTATTAAATGAATATGTTATTTATTCAGGAGACCATGATTGAGATTTTGGCGAGGAAACTTCGACCGAACCACAGAGCTGGTTGTGTACTGTGAGTGGACACTTTATTTTCACCGTTGTTTTATGAATCTACAGTTTTGCATTTACAGTTATGCATTTTATAGTTATACATTTTTTAGTTATGCATTTATGATTATGCATTTGCATGGAGGGACACGGTTTATCACTTGCATTTTTCAGTTATGTTTTTTTCTTATCACCTTATGTAAATAGTTTATATTTCTAGTAAATTTAGTGTTTGGTTGATTTGAGAAATTCGGATGGGATTTGGTGCCCATGGTTTATTTTATTGGACATTTTAGAAGTGTGGTTTCTTTGCAGGTTTTGGGTTTCTAGAATTTTGGAGAAAACTCTAGCAATTTTTTTGTAGATTTTGTTGTCATTATGGCCTAATTTTTGTTTAGGCAACTAAATCGAGGTAAGGTCCATTCACTTATGAACTCTATTTTTCGCCCATATTTGCGTAAATTTGTCTTAGTTTTCTTTGACAATATACTTGTGTATAGTTGTGGGCAAGATGTGCATATTGCACATTTGTATCAAGTGTTACTAACCCTACAAGCTCACTTTCTCAAAGTCAAAGCTAGCAAATGCTCATTTGGACAGACTAGTGTTGGTTACCTTGGTCACATTGTTTCGGCCCAATTAAGGTGTGCAAGTAGATCCTTCCAAGATCGAAGCGATTGTGAATTGCTTTAACCCAAGACCATCAACGGCTTACAAGGATTCTTGGGCTTAGCTGGGTACTACCAGCGATTTGTTAAAGGTTTTGGTCTTCTTTCCAAACCCCTCATTGATTTGTTGCGGAAGGATGCATTTTGCTGGAACGAGGCTGCTACAACTTCCTTTAATGCACTCAAATTAGCACTTGTATCTACCTCTGTCATAGCACTACCCAATTTTTCTCAACAATTTATGGTGGAGGCTGATGCATCAGGTGGGGGCCTAGGTGCTGTTCTCCAGTAGAATGGTCATCCAAACTCCTATCTTAGCAAGTCTCTCAGTGGCCAAAATTTGGGACTCTCGGTTTATGACAAAGAGATGATGGCGGTAGTGTTCACTGTGCAAACTTGGCATTCTTATCTGATTGGTCAGAAATTTAAGGTCATCACTGATAACAAGACCCTTAAATTCTTTGTTGACAAATGTTTTACCACCCTAATGATTCACGCTTTTACTAAGCATTTAATTAAACACTTAATCAAACACGAATACAATTAAAACCCTTCTTTGTTGATGTAGCATTGATAAGTAGGGATCGTTCTTAACCAGAGATTGAGGGTGCATGCATAACTATGCTAGGTTTGGTTTATGGGGGTGCAATGTTTGTTTTTACTAATTTTCCTACAAGATAGAACCTAAATCTACTATTTACATGTGATCATCTCAATTTTTCACTCAACTCTTTACACTAAATCATATTATATGCAACCTAAAAGTATCCAAGTCTTTAGCTCACATGTGATTCATTTTCATGCTTCAGGAATTTGCCTTATGACATATCTATCAACTTGACAAGGAATTTGCCTTCGACTTAGTTGATGCATTAAGCACACATGCTTTGCTAAAAGAAATAAACACAAGGTTAGATTACACGACATATTCGAAGAGTGTTTGACCAAAATACAATCATCCAATCCATCAAAAACCGAAGATAAATACAAGGAAATAGTAGAAGGAATCATGTTACACTTTTTGTAAGGGAATTTTTCCTCTACAAGAGTTATGCGACGGCCCTTCAATGGAGATAGATGCACAGAGCCCTCAAGGAATTTGCCTTCGAGTTGCGTCGGTGATGGAGACGATTTGTGACGATTGAGGAGGCGGATCCTTGTAGACCTTCGGCTTTGGGAGAAGAGGGAATGTGTTTTGGCAGAGCTTTTGCTAGTAAATTCAGAAATCCCCATGAAAGAGTCGAGCTCCCCTTTATATAGAAGAAGATTAGGAAACTTCCCACCTTGTGAAATCTGTCAAATCTGACCATTCTGTATTAAAAAACTACTTTTCGGACGTTTCACAATCTCAAATGGCGTGATTCTTTCGGCACTAGAAGATAGACTTTTAGGGATTTCTAACTATGCATCATTTGTGCCAAAATTCCTTCTGACGCGATTTCAGCACCCATTTTAAGTTGGTTGTTAGGCAGAATGACCTGTACCCACTAAATCCAGGATTTCTGAATATCTACATATTGTAACGGCATGATTCCAGTGGGGTTAAAAACTAGACTTCCATATCTTTCTAAGGATGCCTCACATGTATCCAAATTCGTTTTCAATTGATTTTGGTGGCCTGTTGAATTGGGCTGATCTGCATCGATAGATTTCCAGATTTCTAACTTTCGGTCCATCTTCTTCTTTTGGGCTTCTTTCTCTCCAATTCTTCCTTAGCCGAAAATACCATATAATTGCACGCATTTTGGGCTTTAAATCATATCCATATCATCTTGGAATGGTCTCCACAATTTTGGCCCAAGTATCCTCCATGAATTCGGCAAGAACATGTTTTCCTAGACCGTGCAGGAGAATGTCTTCATCATTTCTTTTCTGGAATTAGGAACCTCCTCCTTAGCACGCTTTTAGCTCCAAAACGCCTCATTTATTGTTCCACTTTTATTTTCTAGCTAAAAACATAAAATAATTTAGAAACATATTTACTAACCTCATAACAAAGCAAAATGCAGAGAGAAAGACATTAATAATCAAGCATAAAATGCGTAGATCACCTAACCCAACAACGTTGGATGCTTAAGATTTTGGGTTATCCCTTCAAGATAGAACATCGCTCTAGAGCTTTAAATGGGACTTCTGATGCTCTTTGTCGTAGAGCGGAGCTGTGTATGATTATGAGGGTCTTGACATCGGTATTTGATTGTTTAGGAGATATTCAACAGGCTTGTCTAGTTGATCCAGAGGCGTGTGAGTTGGTGAGTCAACTCCAATATGGTTCTTGCAAGAAAAAAGGCTACTCCTTGGACCAAGGGAAGCTGATGTATAAAGCACGAGTGTTTGTTCCAGTTTCAATGAGGTGGAGAAAGCAGTTGCTAGAGGAGTTCCATGCTTCGAGGGTGGTTGGTCATTCAGGTTTCCTACCTACTTACAAACGCCTATGTAGAAGTTTCTTATGGCCAGGAGTTCACCGGGATATCAAGAAATTCATTGTTGAATGTTCTGAATGCTAGAGACAAATATCTGACACCATCAAACCACCCGGGCTTCTCCAACCTTTACCTATTCTGGATGAGGCATAATTATCAATTTTCATGGAGTTCATTGAAGGCCATCCTCCTTCCAAGGGCAAGAATGCGATCATAGTGGTAGTAGAACGTTTTACTAAGTTTGGCCATTTTATTCCCCTCTCCCATCCTTATACTACTACCACTGTTGCTGATTTGTTTGCCAAAGAGGTTTTTAAACTTCATGGCATGCCCAAGGCCATGATCGCAGGTCGGGATCCCGTATTCACAAGTCAATTTTGAGAAGCCTACTTCAAGATGTAAGGCACTCGCCTTTGTCGCAGCTCGGCTTATCATCCTTAATTAGATGGCCAAACAAAGGTACTTAACCGCACTCTCGAACAATATCTTCATTGTTTTGTTATGGATAAGCATCATGAGTGGGTGGATCATTTACACTTGGCTGAGTATTGGTACAATACTAGCCATCACTTTGGGATCAAAATGAGTCCATTCAATGCCTTGTATAGCCAGCATCCCCCGCCATTCATCCTTACATCCTAGGCACCACAGTGGTGGCCTTTGTGAATAAAGCCCTCAGAGAATGTGATCAATTGAACCACTTACTCAAGCTCAATTTGTCTTAAGCGCAAAATCGTATGAAGCAACAAGTGGACAAATACCGGACCAAACGTGAATACAATGTGGGAGATTTTGTTTACTTGAAACTTCAGCCCTATAGTCAGCGTTCTGTGGCTTCTCCCCAGTGTCACAAACGTTCTCCTTGCTTCTATGGCCTATTTAAAATTGTTATAAAGGTCGGGAAGGTGGCATACAAATTGAAGTTACAGAAAGGCTCACGTATCCATCTTGTGTTTCACATCTCTTTCTCAAGAAACACATTGGTAATCAGGTCCCAGTCTCTCCATCACTCCCTCCCATTTCAGATGTTGACAAGTTCTTTTGGACCCCTAAGGCAGTGTCGGATAGAACTATCTACAAGAAGGGGAACAAAGCTGGTGTTCATTGGCTGATTAAATGGCATAGGTTGCCCCCTGAGGATGCTTCTTGGGTCGACTCCCTTGAGTTGGAGGCTCATTTTCCTGACTTTAAACCATGGGGACATGCTTGATCTTAAGGGGCCGGGAGCAGTTACAGCCTAATCTATAACCCAACCACTTAGCATACAAGCTCTTTCACCTGCAGACCACTTTTTTAGAGCTATCAGAGGTCCCCTCCCTTTTGTAGCCACTTCTCAGTTGGCAAAATGCAGAGTAGTAGAACATAGATGTTAATGATATCTTAGTTTTTCTTCATTTCAGTAACCATCTTGTGATCTGTACATGTGTTCAGATTCTCTACTCTTTTGTAAGTCTTATATGCCTGTGTATGAAGGGAAAAGGTTATGAATGAATGAAAAGCTAAACTATTTCTCCCTCAATTCTCTCTTATTTTCTTTTCTCTCCCTCATTTCTGTGCCCAACACATCTTCACAACAGTTGCAAATTGCACAGTCATCATCTCATTAATCGCCGCCGCCCACCACTAGCCGCTACCCACCACCTTACTACCATCATCGAACTCTCATTCACTCAGCTGATTAGTATGTAGGAGCCCTTCAAAACCCCAATCCAAATTTAAACCATTCAATCAATCAATCCAAACACGACCTATCCTTAATAGAACTGATCTGATTCTTTGAACAACCGAAATTTTGATGGAAGCGAGCCAAGAGCTTCGCCGGAAGAAGCATCAAAGAAGTATCAGACCATCACCACCTCCACCAAACTCTCCGATAGTCTCTGTCGAAGCCTCCAAGAGAGCCTACGATATAAAAATGACGTCGTTTAAGCAAGCCGATCAAAGCAAGTCGGTCCTCTCTCTCTCTCTCTCTCTCTCTCTCTCTCCACATCAGCTCCGCAACTTGTTTAAACAAGTACTGATCTGCTATAGAGAGCATACAAATAACATGATTTAATTGATGGCTTGAATTGAGGCATGGGATACACACGTGGTTGTGAAATTTCACAACCGGTGGAGAGAAGTGGTATCGACCTATGTTCTACTGGAAGTGAAAATATTGAATTATACACGAGAATGGAAAAGAGACAATCAGATTGTTAAACAAAAGATTCCAATTAGCACTTCAACCAATATATATATTTGGTTATGAGAGCATCCGCACCCATTTAGGAATTCCTATTGGTCTAGAAATTCCTATTTGAAGAAGTGCAATCACTATTTATTGAATATGAGGTTTTATTCATGCTTTTCGTGTAGCGGTGTAGAAAATAGAAATTCTTATTACTATTTATTAATTATAAAAATTTAATTTTTTAGTTTTTGGTAAGATTTGTAGGAAAATTAAAGGAGGTTATTAGCAATTTTTTTGTAAATATTATATTTATATGGATGTCTATACAAATACTCAATAGTTGTGTACCTATCATGTAAACCATGCTTCTATACAAAGAGGCATATTGAGATGAATAATTGAAGACTCTCAACACTTTCTCCTCCCCATCTCTCTGCATTCTCTATTCTCTCTATCTCTCATCTTCCCAGTTTATAACACGTTATCAGCACTTTTACTCTATATTTTTTAACTTAATGATGATCAAAGAGTTTTTGGTGCAACATTGATCTTTGCTTTGACCAATACTTTGATCTATGAGTTCATGTTTTAAGGTGATGACGAGATATTTTGTTCTTACTACCACTCACGATCGATGAGTAATCTAATCTGCTTGTAATTTACATATTTTTGTTTATAACTGTTTATATTAGTGAGCTTGAAGTTTCGAGATTATGAACCTGAAGTTTGAAAATGATATTAGACATGAAGTTCTAATAACATGGTATAAACCTGAAGTTTTGTGCATGTGATTTATTGTTCACTATATTCGAACCTTAAATTTTGAAATTTATTTTGTTATGAACCTGAAGTTTCATACACAATGGGATCTTAATATTTTCTCTATTTTCGACAGGAAAAGCTGATAAATTTGACAAAATTGGATTTTGTCGCCCTTGGCATTTTTGGGAAGAATTCATGTCATAGGCCTTTGATCAATGCTGAGATGCACCTTGAAACTCAAATAAGTATAATAGGTATTTGAACCAGAAGTTTATATTACCAATAACATTAGAACCCGAAGTTTTAATTTTGAGATCTTAAACTTGAATTTTCAAGTACAAATGACTCCCCGATCGATCATATCCATATGCTTAAGTTGCATATGATAAATATGCATTTTTGGCCGAATAAGTAGGTCATTAACTATGACAATACATATGGTATATTATAAGATCATGGGTTAGATTTTTTTATTCATTACAAAATAGACGGATCAAATCATTGCTAGATTGTGAAGCTTAGGAGGATTTAGGGACCTGAAGTTCCTAATTTACATTGAAAAAAATGTAGACCCGAAGGGATTCAAGGTTCTGCTACAATTAGTAGTGGTATAAGTCCTACTTAGTAGACCATTAATGTGATGGTTGTAACTTCCACCATCATTGCATATTATGTTGAGTATGTAACTGACGTAACGACTTTTTAACCGATGTAACGGTTATCTACCATCAATTTTGTATTCATTAAAAGTTTATCACATCCTCCAATAAAAGGGATGTAACATTTTGCAATAAAAATATAGGCATGAAGATCTATGTTATATGCGAGGGAGGACCTGAAGTTTCTCAAACTGAAATTGGTTAATCGAAACCTGAAGTTTCGAGTGTAAAATTGTTGTAAATATGAAGTTTCCAATACCAATTTTTCAGAAACTATTTTCTTATACTAAAGTCGAATTTGGAGATTCGAATGAATGGTTATACAATAACCAAAGATTGAGACCTGAAGTTCTCACAATTAAATCTATTACAAGGACCAAAAGATCCTTTATATTTATGCAATTCGATACGAAACATATGTTTGTCAATCCCACAAGGACTTGAAGTTCCTCAATATTATTTGGGATTTCTCTTTATCGAATATGTAATTTATTAGTCAAAACCTGAAGCTTTCTGACTATATATTTGAGGATAATATAAATTTATCATATATTTGAGGATTAAGAGCTCTGTCAATTTCCTTCAATAAGAACCAGAAGTTCCCATATTTATTTCTAATGCTTAATTTTATTTAGTTTCTTTTATTGCATTACATGAATTTATTTATTTATTTTAATTACGATTACTTTGTTTCATATGGACCGGTAGTTCTAAATATTAAAACTCGAAACTCGAGTGCATTTTGGCCTAATGTTCAAAATACCTATATGGCTTGGAGCTTATAATAGATTGGTTCTATTTGTCAAGCCCATATGTACGCACCAAACCTGAAGTTAGGTTACACCACTATAAAAGCAAGAGATTAAGGCTTTTGATGTTCAAAGATTATTATTGATCTTTGACTATGATGCTTATAAAATCTAATGCAACTCTTATCCCAAGAGGGATAGATCTTTATTGATAGCTCCGGAAGAGCTTATATCATGTTACCTATGTAACATATTTTTGACCAAAAAATGGGTGTATATTTCTCTACATTCGATGTATAGATGAACTAGTAGTTCATTGGATCTACTACAATATGTAAGATCATCAAAATGTATAATGATATCATTGTTTGAGTATAACTCATAGTGCTCGCTAACTAGCGATTTGGTTTTTATACCATTATTTACGCATATCTTTTGTGACTTGTCACTTTGAATTGGTATGTGATATTATCTACCATATTTATTTGATTTAGAGTAAAGTCTCAATCAATTATGCGCAAATTATAAGTGACAATTGCTTTGACCAAGTATTTGGCTTGGGCTCGCCACCCACTAACGATTATAAGGAACATGTTATCCTTGCACGCATATTTTGTGAATAGTCAATATGATAATCTTCCCACTGTTAAGGGGAGAATAGACTAATGGAACGGCGTGAAGTTGTGGAATATTTCTATTTGGTCCAAACTATATTCTCCTACAGTGGAGATTTTACCTGCCCTACCACGTCTTGAGTAGACGTCGAGTAAACGATCCATAATATGAAATTAATTTCTCTATAGAGATGATTGCC
The DNA here is from genome assembly GCA_946800695.1 of Geum urbanum. NCBI lineage: Eukaryota > Viridiplantae > Streptophyta > Magnoliopsida > Rosales > Rosaceae > Geum > Geum urbanum. Next base: position 46,680,420 of record OX327003.1, on the reverse strand, counting down.
CTAGAGTGTGGCACAAATATCCGATAATAATGAGCTCGTTAAAGTTGATGCATGCATATACGAATGTGTGAGATCGAGATTTGATGATCATCAATATTACTTAAGCTAGCCAGTGAAAGATCACCAAGGACTTACATACTACGTTTCATTTTAAATGTCAAATAATATTACTGGCCAAATTGGAAAGAGGCAATTCCAATACTTTGCGAAACATGGTGGATTCTTGGACCTTATTAATATGACACAATCTCCTTGGTAGAGATATGAGATTCACAATGTTATTCCCTTAAGTGACAACTTTTCTATAAGTACCATGTCGATATTGACGAGAGTCTTATGGCAGGTTATGAGGGTTTATTGTGCTTTTGTAAAGCACATAAGAAAGTCTCAAACATCGTGTCATCATAAGTAACAACTTATTTACAATCCTTAGAGGATTCAAATTGCTAGAATGGCAACTCCATGATTAAACGAGTTTATAACTCACTCATAGAATAAGAGTCTAGATCTTTTGCGTACACATTTATATAGTCAATGTGACTAAATCAAACTTGCCTCAATGTGTAGTATCGTTATACTATGAAGTCGATTTCAAATTGTGATAATAATGTTGCAACAAATTCTAACTTTTCGCGAAGTTATGAATTCATCAGACCTCCTGAAGAGCCTATATGAAACTATCAATACGTATAGATATTGATACTTATGGCTAGATACCCCATATTAAACTTTGATATTACATGTTTCTTTTATATTTATGTTTATGCATTTTGCTAATGTCTTGAAGTTTTCATATTAGAGCAACACTTATGGTAAGTTGTTGATGAAAAATATTTGTAGTTCAATTATACTACTTTTAACTTGTTTATTTTGTAGGATTCAAAGTTGACGATGAGTTCCCATGTGCATGGTACCTTAAGCTTGCAACAATTGAGGGGAGATTCTCATCAGGGGGAGTATCCTGAAGTATGCTACCTTGAACATAAGCGCGTTGTACTATTTTCCTTCCACCAGGGTTATTTTTCTCCGACTGAGTTTTTGTTACCTAGCAAGATTTTTAACGAGGCAACACTAGGCGCGTCTAACACTATATTATTCATAAATAGACATCCAATGGGGAGTGTTATAAATATTATATTTATATGGATGTCTATGCAAATACTCAATAGCTGCGTACCTATCACGTAAAACATGCATCTATATAAAGAGGCATATTGAGATGAATAATAGAAGATACTCAACACTTTCTCCTCGCCATCTCTTTGCATTCTCTATTCTCTTTATCTCTCCTCTTCCTTGATTATAATAATTTTTGTATTTTTTATAATTTTTAAGGTATTTTATGAAAATATTTGAGTTATTAACAAAAATACCCGTTGTATTTGAATCTGAGCTGTCAGATTGAAAATTCGAATCAAAATGGACGGCCCAGATTGAGAGATGTGTTGGAAGAGAGGTGGCAGAAAACCTCGTCACTTGGCGAGCTGTCACTGGCATGTAACTCTGTTGTAAAAAAAAATTAACCCGCCAGAAATAAAAAATAAAAAACGTACGCGTGCCTGGCATCACCCACATGCGTGGGCTCCACTAGGGGAAGCATTCTCTCTCGCAATCGATTTTTTTTATCGTCTCCAAGGAATTCCTCGTCATCAACTTCTGATCGTCCATCCCGTTCTGCACCACTGCACTGATTCTAGCCCGAGGAATTCCCATCAGCGGTAAGTCCGAGGTAGAGGAAGTCCTATTTCCGGCAAAATTGCTTGCCGCTGCAGATGCTCTAAGAGTTGTCCTAGAATTTGGCCAAACATTTTTTTTAAGGATCAGACCAAACTAGGCTTGGGTCATCTCGTGTCGGGTCTTTGTCAGGTTACTTACGATATTTTCGTGTTAAATGTAAAAATCCAAATCCAACCCATTTATAAACAGTTGGTCTCGGATTGACCCGTTTACAACCCATTTACTAAGTGTGCAATACATAAATTACAAACTCTATTATTAAATAAATAAATAAATATTCAATGTCTCAAAATCATGGAATATTTGACACTCCAACGCCCTATATAGTTATATAACATATTTATAGATGTACCCATACATTTAAATTCTAATAGAAAAACAATATTGAACAAACCTTTCCTAATTGATTGTATATAAATAATAAAAAATTAAATTAAACTGATTATACAGATTATTTTCGTGATTGAAGTAAAAACTAAAAAATTAAAGTAAACAATTGACTTCTTTCTCCACTGATTGAAGCGTCTAGTGCTTAAAATATTTCTATTTTACCATAACATCTTCTCCTCACAATAACCAGTAACCGCAGAAGATAAAGAATATTGGGTTGTCACTATCAGAGAAAACAGTATAGCCGACGAATTATCGAAAAATTGGCTGACGACAACCCTTGTCGTCGGAAATAGTAGTATATAGCCGACGAGGTTCTCCAGTCGTCGGTCATAGTACTATAGCCGACGACTTGATTATAGTCATCGGCTATAGTAGACGGAAAATTGTTGGGTATAGTTTGTAACTATTACCGACGAGTGTTTTTGACTATAACCGACACTTTATAGTATCGTCGGCTATATGTGTTTATAGATCCAATCTGGGCAGCAGCTCGGTCATTCAAAAAAAAATTTCCCGTGGAAACTGAAAACGCTCTGAAATCATCGGGTATTGTCGAAAACTGTCCACAATGAGTTCGTGATTCATTATATAGGTAGGTATATATATATATATGTGCATGTGTACGTGTTGATTGTACGTGGTACATACATATATATATATATATGCATGATATATAGAGTTGAGATATATATTGTTAATTTTGAGTTGATTGTTGAGTTTGAGTGATTGATGGTTGATTTTGAGTGATTGATAGTTGATTTGTAGTAATTGTCGTTGATTATTGTGAATATAGGGTGATTTATTTGATTATTGTGATTATTATAGGGTTAATTGTGATTATTATCTATATATGGTTAATTAATATATATATTGTGATTATTGTGTGTTTCGGTTAATTGTGATTGTAGTGTGGTTATTATTTAGATTTTTGTGATTAAAGTTAGGGTATATATATATATATATTAAAATTATGGAAATTGTACGTGTGTGTAATCATATATATATATATTAATTGATTGATTGTTGATTTAATTTGAGTTAAATTAGACGAAAATAAATTTATGATTGAATAATTAGAGATCGAGTAAAATATATAATTAGACAAAAATAAGTTTTATATATGAATATAAATTAGACAAAATATATATATGTTCATTTGTAATTAATTAGGCATCGATCGAGTAGAATAATTAAATTATGTAATTTATAGTTTAAATATATATATATAATGATGAATTTTAATTAATTAGATCATGGGTATATATACAGCTATAATTTTCAGGATGGACAAGAGTTGGATGTGTTTTCCAAGATGGAATGTAAGATATCACCGTGGAATTATGAGTTTTGTGGAATATGTGAAGATTAATTGTGGAGGGATGACAATTCATTATTGTCCATGTAAGAAATGTCAATGTCGCAATGAGCGATATCGTTTTCACATCGATAAAGTATTAGAGCAGTTGAAGAAAAACGGGTTTTGGGATAAGTACACATGTTGGATTTATCACGGTGAGAGCTCATTAGTTGGTCAGCATGATCAGGGAATTTTTTTTGAGAGTGCCAGTACATCCAATGATCAAACAACAAGGTTGATCAATAATATGTTTCCTCATGAGAGCAGTGTATTTGCTCAAGCACGTATGGACAAGTACAACAACCTCATTGCCTTCCAACAGAACCCGTTGTACAACGAGTGTAATAAGACTGTTCTTGAAAGTGTTATGGGAGTAATGAAGCTCAAAGTGGAGAACCAAATGAGTGTGAAGGCTGTTGATCATTGACTGAAGTGGTCTGGTTCGTTGTTGCCCCCCGGTCATCGCCTTCCTACCATTCATCATAAGGTGCGACTGATCCTGAAACATCTTGGCCTTTCCTACATCAAAATCCATGCTTGTAGATATGATTGCGTTCTGTTCTGGGGTGAAAATGCTTATGGGAATGATCTTGAATCCCTTGATGATTGCCCGGTATGTGGTACAGATAGGTATAAGTTGACTCTTGCCGGAAACAAGAAAGCTGTGAAGATACTTCGGTATTTTTTGATGATAGATAGGTTAGAACGGTTGTTCATGTGTGCACACACGGCTGAAGCTATGAGATGGTGGGCCGAGAGGAATTTGCCAGACGGTGATACCCTTATACTCCCTGCTGATGGAGAGGCTTGGAAGAACATGGTGAGGGAGTTTTCTTATTTTACATCAGAGGTTCCAAATGTTTGGCTGGGGCTTTCATCTGACGGATTCAACCCTTTTGGCAACATGAGTCTTCAATACAGTATATGGCCAGTTATTTTGGTACCGTACAACCTTCCTCCATGGATGTGCATGAAGAAAGAATACAATATGCTCACTATGATAATTCTAGGGCCAGGTTATCTAGGAAAGTGTCTCGATGTGTATTTGAGACCCTTGATTGAGGAGCTTAAGTACCTGAGTGAGCATGGTCATCCCACTTATGACAAGTTCAAAAATGAGATGTTCTAGATGCATGCCATGCTTGTTGGCACCATTATAGATTTTCTTGCACGCGGGATGTTGTCAGGCAATGTTACCAGGGGATACAGGGCTTGTCCAGAGTGCATGATTGTTGAGTGTTGCAGACCTCATTGCAGGAAGATTGTACAGATGCGTCATCGTTGTTGGATTCCACATGAACACCCATTTCGGGAGGATATGGAGGCATTTGATGGGACTGTGGAAACATGTGAGCAGCCGAGGAGATGGACGGGAGATGAAATATTAGAAGTGCTAAATGAATACGATTTTGGGCAACTCAGCAATCATCCTGAGATAGTGGCGTCAATACCTGACAAACCCGACAGCTATAAATTCTGGACACACAAAAGTATTTTTTGGGAACTTTCATATTGGTCCAAGTTGCTGATCAGAAACTACTTAAATGTCATGCACATAGAGAAAAATGTGTGCGAGAGTGTGGTCAGCACAGTGTTGAATTGGGAGGAAAAAACTAAAGACGGCCCGAAGGCACGCATTGATCTGAAAAGAATGGGACTGCGAAAATATTTATGGTTGAGATATGGGAAGAAAAAAATGCCTCAAGCTCCTTATACCGTCAAGCCTGCCCAGAAGAATGAAATTTTTGGCCGGATGGGTAATATTAGGTATCCTTCCGGCTATGCAGGAAATATTAGTTGGTGTGTTAACTTCAAAGACAATAAGATGTACGGACAAAAGAGTCATGACTGTCATATACTGCTTCAACGCTTCTTCCTTGTTTTCATTCGAGGGTACCTGCCCAAAGATGTGGTGGAGCCATTAGTGGCTTTGTCAAGATTCTTTCAGAAGTTATGCATGAGAGAAGTGAAGAAATCGGACATGTGGGAAATGCAACAGGACATCATTTTTATCATATGCAAATTGGAAAGGATATTTCCTCTAAATTTTTTGGACATCATGCCTCACCTGATGCTCCATCTTCCGGAACAATTGTTGCTTACCGGTCATACACACTACACATGGATGTATCCCATGGAAATGTACGTAAGGCACCTCTGAATCTGGCTATGTCTTTAATATTATTTATTCAATTATTTTATAATAATCATAGCATGCTCTTTAATTACCACTTTATAGACAATTCGGGACTACAAAGATTATGTGATGAACAAATCCGCACCTAAAGGGTGTATCGCTGAAGCATATGTTGCGCATGAGTGCGTAACGTACACCAAGTTGTAATTGGGAGCATTGTAGGACCCTCCACAACATATGCCGGTAGATGAACCGCAGTTCAACCTTTCGATCATCTCCAATGATGTTGAAGTTTCTGGAAAGTTGCCCAACTCGTACAATTTGGAACCATATGAGCTAGTCATTGCTCACTGGTCAGTATTGATTAATTGTCTAGAAGTTCAATATTGGAAAAATGTGCACATTTACTGCCCTGCTATTGCCGGTGATGTTGAGTACAACAACAAGATGTTCGCAAACTATTTTGGCAAATGGGTACGTATATAGATATATTTACTTGTATATGAATTTAAGTGTCTCGTATCCTATTTATAGTTAAGTTAATAAATGATTATTTTCAGATGAACCATGTACAAGATAATGGTATCCCTCAGTGGTCACACGAATTGAGGCTCTTGGCGCAGAAACCGGTAACTTCCAGAGTTTATCCTATGTGTAAGATAAATGGCGTGCTATTTATTTGTGAACATAGAAATGTCAGACGAAAAATAAAGAATTCTGGGGTAATGGTGCATGGTGGGCAGAATGGAGTTGACTATTACGGTGTTTTCCATTCAGTTGTCGAATTAATTTATGGGGAAGGCATGACAGTGCACTTGTTTAAATGTACATGGTTTGATACTGACCCTGAGAACACAAGGACCGATCAATACGACATATTTTTGGTGAATACTGCTACAAGCTGGTATGAAGATGGTCCGTTTATTTTGGCAACCGCGGTGAAACAATTGTTCTATCTTGATGATCTTGTGCATAAAGGCGCGTGGAAAGTGGTTAACCATGTTCTTCCAAGAAACATATACAGTACCTCGACACTTGGTGTGACCTTAGATAATGAAGAAGTTAGTGCATACTAAGAGCCGAACACAACTGGTATTCCTGAATTCTCAACAATTCACCTTACTAATGTGATACATGGTAGTATGGTACGAATTTCTCGACCAGAACTTATTGATGTTAATCAAAATGAAGACAATGAAGACTCAAGTGATGAGGACTTACACCTCTTACCTGAAATTAACTCGGAAACCGAGTCAGACTCAAGTGATGATTCTGACTATGCGCCTTAGTGTACGTATGTTAATTTGAGTATGAACGTGCAATGTGAAATGATGTGTAGGACGATGACTTGAACGTACAATTTGAGTATGAACGTGCAATGTAAAATGATGTGTAAGACGATGACTTGAAAGTGCAATTTGAGTATGAACGTGCAATTAATGAATAATGTCGTCATTCGTGATATGTAAAGTAGGAACTTTGTTTAATGAGCCTTTTTTATAATTAACTTCAAAAAACTCATAGCCTTTTTTAATTACTAAATTAATGAGAAAAAACAAAAGCAAAGTGAAAGGAAAAAAGAGAGTATAGCCAACGATATTAATAATAAATATCGTCGGCTATACTATAGCCGACGACTATACTATAGCCGACGACTATACTTATGTCGTCGGCTATAGTTGTCGGATTTTAATCCCCAGAACAGCCGTTTTGGACAAATCGAAAACAAAACTGCCCCAATTTTTTTTAACTCTCCGGTCCATCCATCTACAATCCGCCGCTGTCGTTCATCCTAGGCAACCAAGAGCCGCCCCGTCCTTTGATCTACAACCCAAAAACAGGTTCGATTCCTCTCCCTAAATCCCTAAATCCCCAATTTTGATTTTTTTTTATTTAGGTTCAATTTATGTTTAGTTTGTTGATAATGTGGATGTTTGGATGAGTTGTGTGAATATATATTGGATTATTGTTGAATTTTAGAATTATTGTTGGACTATATATTGGATATTATTGGATTATGAATACATATATATATATGAGATTGTTGGATTATGAATATATATATATATGAGATTTTTGGTATATAATGGACATTTTTATGAATTTTTATGAATTTTTGTAATTTACTGAAATTTTTATGAATTCTTGTAATTTTTGGATTATTATTATGAGCCTATATATATATGAATTAATTTGGATAATATTTGGTGATTAATATGAATTAAATTTGTAGATTAATAATTAATTTTTATTTTTAGTAATTTATGAGATTAATATGAATTAATTTAATTATGTGAATTAATTTTTATTATTCTAGATTTATGTGAATTAATTTTATTTATTCTAGATTTTTATGAATTAATTTAGAATTTGGTAGATTAATATATATGAATTAATTTGAATTTTTGTAATTTATGGAATTATTGTGAGATAAATATGGAAATATGTGAATTAATATATATGACATTTGGTAGATTAATGTGAATTAATTTTAATTTTGGTAGATAAATTTTAAAAATTATATAAAATTGAGTATGTTACGTAAATTTTATAGAAACGATGAATTGGTTGAACTGCGGTGCTTCGCGAGGGGGATCGAGGGGGGGGGGGGGGTAAAGAGGGAGATCGGGACATGAGGATGAAGGCAGCGGAAGTCAATCCGCATCCGGATCCGCCAGTGTCGGCAACACTTACAGCGGTCCTCCTACCTCTCGGCACGGTGCACTTCAAGGTCAGGGACAACTTCAGCAGCAGCAGGTCGAGCCTCGCTGAACCTCCAGCGCGAGGAGGCTTTATGAGGACAGTCGCACGTCTTCAACGGATAGTGCGACTCAATCCTCGGTCCGAATGCCGGACATTCATCGGCAGGAGCTTTCTCCATCCATCAACCAGACTCCTCATTCTTCCGAGGAGGCTAGTGGATCGACTCAGTCCCCCGCCGTCTACCCTATTCTTACCCTTGGAAATCCCGTCTATACCTCTCGTTGATCCCACTGGAATGCCTGTTCCAAGACAGCTAGGGTTCATTACCCCGGACCAGGCATACGCGTATGTACCATTCCCGCAACCTCTTTGGAGTGCGAGGATTCCGGGACAACGCACCGATGAATCAGGTAAATATTAATTAGTGATATCTTTTTACTTAGTAATATTTAAATTCAATTAGGTGTTGATGTTTAAAAAATCGTCTACAAATGTGATAGGCGCGATCTTGCCCGGTGAAAAACAGAAGAGGACCAGAGGCCTCGTCGTCGGCAAGTTACTGGATGACGCGATTCGGGTTACCGGTGGTGGCCAAGTTATGATTCCGATCGGGGATGGAGGCGAGGTGATCGAGGAAAAGGTCAATCGACAGTATGCTGGGATGACGGGTAGCATCATACGGGATAGAGTCCCAATGCTGTGGCCAGATTGGAATTCGATGCCGCAATTCGTCAAATATTAGCTAAATAATGCGCTGTCGGTGAGTAGAATTGAATATTCATTATGTATCTTTTCTATATAAATTTTTAATATTTATATATATGCATTATAGAGTTGGTTCCGCGTGGACAACGACATTAGACCCACGTGGGCGGATGAAGTGCAAGGGAGCAGGTTACGTGATTCATTCGTTTAGATTTTTTCGTTTGTTTTGATTATGTTCATAAAATGTCGTAAGTTACTAACATTTGTGTTTTATTAATATAGGTACAAGGAGTGGAAGGCCGAGCTAAAAAAACATTGAAAAAAGTAAGGCGACGATCGTTCGGGTACCCCTAGCGAGTTTCGTTATAGGGAGTACGAGTGGCGATGGCTTGTGGTTCATTTCAACAACCCAAGATTGAAGTACACAACCTTCGATCGATTAAATTTTTGTTTTATCGTACTTCCCCCAAATTATTTGGCTAATATATTTTTGATGTTAGATTAATCGCGCAAGCTATTTCTGAAATCAACACAAGGAACCGGGCCAAAAACACAAAAAGTCATCATGTCGGTTCCAGATCAAACTCGGGTTGGATTGAGGAGGCGGCTGGCCACCCAGAAGTCCCTCCGCTTGTCCATACGATGTAGCACACGTATCTGCAGTCCCCCGAAGATGTTGTAAGTGTCCTTATAACAAAATAAACATATTTTTTAATTTTTTTATATATTTTTTACATTAATCAACATTTTATTTTTCTTTGTCAATTAGGCGAGAGTTCAGGAGGTGATTCCGGAGGTGTTGACTAAAGTGGCGAGAGAGCGCTATCCCAACACCTCCGATGCGGAACTCCCGATTGATCAGATTGATCAATCTAATCCGATCATAGCGGCCAGGATCATGGCAACCACGATCCCTCCAGGGAAGAACACTTTCTACTGAAGGGGGCTCGGAAAGTGGGGTCAATGGCTGCTGAAGAAGACTCCTGAATTCTCTCGTGGATCGAGATCTTAGAGGACTAATGAGCTACAGGTTCAACTTCAGAGGCAAGCGATGGAGATGGAATCTCAACGACTACGGATGGAGGAGCTGGAGCGGGCGAGAGCCGCCGAGCAGGAGGCACGAGCCGCAGAGCAGAATCGGTTGGCCGAGCAGTAGCAGATGATGGAGACATGGATGCAGCACTGTTATGCACAGTTGCACGCGTCTGGAATCCAGATAGCTCCCCCGCCCATTTTCAGTGCATCACAGCCACAGCCATAACCACGACCGTAGCCGCAGCCGCCGGACCAGGACCAAGGAAACAATAGCGATCCATTTGACCACATGCATATAGATTTGAACGATTTCAGTTTTTTATTTTATTTACGTGTATAGTTTCAATATTTTTGGATTTTAAATGTGAACAATGTTGGTGGCTTTTTGGAAATGCAGGTTTTGAGATGAAACCCAGAATCTGCAAAAAAAAATTAAAATATCCCACACTATAGCTGACGATATACATATGCGTCGTCGGCTATAGTTTCCTCCATAATCAACCAGTTTGACCAGGGGAGGAGGTATGGCCGACGACTTCGTTGTCGGTTATAGTATGAAACTATAGCCGACGACCTTATCACGTTGGCTATAGATCCATACTATAACCGACGACAATCTTATCTTGTCGTCGGCTATAATATTACTGACGGTCTATTACCGATGATACTATATCCGACGACTCCTCGTCGGCTATAACTATAGTATTTCTACTGGTAGTGTGTAGTGAAGGTTGGGCATGCAGGTGAATTATTATTACAACCCGAAAAGAAATTACGCATTTATCGAATTATATTATGCTTTATCGAGGATTAGTCTCGTTACCAAGGTTGTTAACTAATTTTTCACTAAGCGAGAATTTGGTTTGACTTTCTTCACAAAAGTTGTAGAGTATTTAATTTCGACCTCGTAGAAATTTTTGGAGAATTTTTCGGATAAGCGAGTTATTTCTTATGCTTATCGGAAGTCCGCGTGAGATATTATTAAAAAAGAAATTATTTTTAGTCGATTAAATCTCGACCGTTTGATTGCGATAAGATTGATTTTTGGCCGTCGATATTTTGAGGAGCTTATGGGTATAAATAGGTAATTTTTGGAAATTAAAATTCAGGAATTCCCCTACAGTGCTCAACCTGTTTCTCTCCCCCGTGACTCGGTTTGCTCAACCCGACCTGTTTCACCGATTTCGGCCACCTATGGCGATGAAAAATGTAGGGGAACGACGCCCTAAGCTTCCTTGATTGATTGGTGTGCATATTTTTAGGAAATTTGCATGTTTGGAGGTGACCCGATTCGGGTTTATATCGATGGAGTCATCGCCGTCGGTGGCGGTGCTCCAACGTGTGTTGAGGGTCGAGGGTGGGATGATTTTAAGCTCTCCCCCTCTTGAGTCTGTTTGAGTTGGTTGGGAGGTCCAATGAAGCTCCATGACAGAGCTTCGATGCGTCGATTTTTTTGGTCGGTTTCGGGCCATGAGTTTTCGAGTGAGATTCCGGCCACATAATGGCTAGTTTAGGGGCGTAGGGCTAGGAAATAGGTTGGGCTTGATAAGAGGAGTCTTTTGAGGGATCAATCGTCACCGTTGGTGGTAGTTGTAGCAAAATGATTTCCGGTCTGTCTTGGCAATTTTCGGCCAAACGTCGTCAAATTTGACCTCGGTCCAGTTACGAAAATGGAAGGGCTCGCCGTGCACTTTCCAACGAGAGGTAAACTCCCTCCATCAGAGCACTTTCACCGGAGGCGCGTGTAACCTACGCGCCGCTTCCTGTGGAGGCGCATGAGGGCCACGCGTCACCTCTTAAAGAAGTGCTTCAGCGATGCAGTGTGTAGGAATCATTGGTAGGACTTCCAGGGTTGTTTTTAGGGCCGATTTCCATAGTTTTACGCATATTTTGATATCGTATGATCTGTATTTACAGGACATCTGCAGCGGAGGAAATAAAAGATGAGAATCATGAAATCGGTCTAATTAAAGAGAAGAGGGGCATAAGTGAAAATTTGAAGAGAAAAGTCTTAGTAAGTGAGCAGATTGTAAACAAGGGAGTGTGAACCCTTGCTCATCCATCCATGCGAGGCTTCTTTCTCAAACGTCTCCGTATGAAGAAAATTTTCAACAGTTGCGTACGTATTGATTTCCGCTACCACACCCATGGATTTGCAGGCAATTCATCGTTTCTTAAGTACTTAACTAATGATTCGCAATTCATTTTGATGACTTATTACGCGTCGTCTTCTTCTCGTTATGCACTCGTGATTGTTCAAGTTACTCGTGATTTTTAATTTTATAGAATTGTATAACGTTAATTAAATAAAACTTGAGTTTCACGGGATACGGTTTTCCAGATTAAATTAGTAAACACGTCGATATATGAATCTCCAAGATGATAAGGTTTTACTTTGGGATTGAGAGCTAAAGGAAACAAACTGCAAAAGTGACTTCTATTTGTTCTGTGGTTGTCACTTGAATAGTTGTTCATGCTTCGAGACTTTGACTTGACTGGCTAGTGTTTCTGATAAATAATTGAATAATTCCACTAGGTTTGGTTTCTCCAGCCTCTAAAGTTCGTTGGAAGTTACACTAAAAAGAAAAAGAAAAATTCGTTGGAAGTCTTGAAATGATTTTTGCCCTGTTCAGAGTCATTACAACGTACTATTCATAATCAGTATTGAAAGGTGAGGAGTTACAGTCGCGTATCATGCAATTAACGATATTATACATTTATTAGCTTAGTCCTCAAATTTAGTCCAACAACACGACTTAATAAAGTTTTTTTTTATTCGAAAATATAGTTCAGATCTATTTTGGCTAAACATATATAAAAAATTGCGAACTCTTCCTCTGGATGAATAGAGACCAGCACACATCGATCAATTGTATGTTCAGTGTTTAACTCGATCTACACTCAAAACGTATTTAGAAAAGTAAAACGACCTCCCTTGTAAAACGATTTTCCAAGTAAAAAGACTCCCCGAACTTCTTCAAACCCTAGCCGTCAGACCACTTCTTGCCACAGAAACACCCCTCTGACGTTCTCCGATCCCAAATCGTTTGACATATTCTTACTCTCCATCTTCCCCCGATCATCCTTATACCATTGCATGCCACAAATATCTCCTATACCCTAAACACATAGTCTTTTCCCAATCTCCTCAATCACGACGCTCCCACGGTTTCACCAGATTTCCATCGGTTCTCTTTCAAATTTCGAATCGGAGATCTCCTTTACTCTCCCCGTATCCCACAGATTCACCTACTATCCTTGCATGTGAATTTTGGTTCAGTCTCATAGCCTCTCCGATACAACTTTCGGCCTCACCAAGTTTTTCGATCGTCTTCTCCGATTTTTATTCAGGTTTTGGCGGGCAGTTGAGCTCTCTGTTCCTGATGATGAGGATGAATGGTACTCTAGTTTATTAGTTTAGGGTCTGCGTGACATATAGTTAAACCATGTGTAGTGGTACTATAGAATTTCTATCTTTAGCATGCCGGGTAATCCGATAGAATTTTGTATTACTACCAACTTTGTTCCTATAGTCGATAAAATTTTGCATCCCTAAAAATAATATAAAAATTTGCTTCATCAATATTACTTATAATTTATCTATATTTAAATAAATACTTAGTGTTGTAGAGGAATAATTGATAGACTGAAAAATGTAACTCTTTCATTGATAGAATATCTTATATAGAGGCTGATACAATATGTTACAATCAGTATCTCTATAAAACAGGGATTCTCTCTATCTTTATCTAAACTAAATCTTATATGACGAGGACAAGACACACACCGGAAGTTATGGCTTCACTTTGAGATGTGCAAGGATCATGATGAGACATAGTGGGATTAGACTACGTCAATTCTTGACATTGAACCGGAATAGATACATTCCTTCCTCCCCCAAACATCGAGAAGTATGTCTCATCGAAGTGACAATCTGCAAAGCTTGCAATAAAGAGATCTCCTCTCGAAGGTTCAAGATAATGGACTATCGTTGGAGCTATAAATACCTAATCTTCGATGAGGACCCATTTTAGTGCGTTGTGGAAGCACAATAGGCACATATACCGCACAACAAAAAATGCATAGATGTGAAATATCAGGCTCATATCCAGTTACCAACTGGTGCGCACTGAATGGTTGGCGTCCTACGGGTTGAAAATGAAGAAGCATACCTGCGTGTAACACTGCATAACCCCACGTGGATACTGGTAAGTTTGTATGTATTACCAACGCGCGAGACACAAGCTGTAACCGCTTGATGTTAGCCTCTACTAAACTGTTTTGAGAATGAATATGAGGAACGAGATGTTCAACATCAATCCCAACAGACATGCAGTAATCATCAAAAGATTTCGTTGTAAACTCTTCCGCGTTGTCCAATCTAATAGACATGATCGAATGATCCGGATGGCGAGCCCAGAGCTTAATAATTTGTACCAAAAGTTTTGCAAACGTAGCATTCCTTGTGGATAGCAAAGTAACTTGTGATCATCGCGTTAATGCATCTACCAAAACCATGAAATATTTAAATTTTCCGCATTCTAGTTTGATAGGTTCAAAAATATCAACTTGGATCCTTAATTTGTAAGAACGGAATATTGTCGGTGTTGTCAACAACAAAAGAATGACGTGCCTGTAAATTTTCTAAGGAACAAGTTTTGCAAAATGAGCGATGTGCATTAGAGATCGTAACATATGATTTTGGTGGGATAATGCACGGTGCCACAACAGTACTTTGCTGGGATTGTGCTGTACTCATCTCGGAAACCGAGTCAAGAATGAGAGGAGTAGTCTCATCCTCCCCATCTAAACTGATGGATTCAGGTATTCCCAAATATTTCTTTGCTCTGAAGAATGGATGACCATGAAAGTTTTTCAATATTTTGATCATCATGTCACGACCTGGGTGTCTCAGTCGAAAATGTCAAAGATTGTATGATTTTGAGTCACACAAAGTTGTGTGAGTCATGACATTTGATTCAATAATCCAAACCGTAGTTAGATATAGACCACTATGAATAGCTGGAAACTTCTCTACAATGCGCTTGCGCCCACATTTAAAAGAGGTGATACACCATAATTCATTTCCATTCTCACAATATGTTTCGAAATGGAAACCGTTGGCGCGAATATCCTTGAAACTTAGCAATGTTTGATTGGCCTTTGATGCGTATAAGACATCAGTGATAAACAATCTTGTACCATGAGGCAGCAGAAATTCTATTGAACCACGCCTTTGAATAACCGGTGTTGCACCTATCATGGTAGTCATCGAGTATTTGTATGAAAAAAGATCCACAAACAGTTGCTTATTCCACAGAATGGTGTGGGTAGTACCACTATCTACGAAACACTCAATCTCTCCTTGAGACATCTACAAAAGTTAGACTCTTGAGCCCAGTATTGCTTGTGCCTCTTGTAGATGTTCTGGATTTCTTTGTTAGCATGACACTTCTTGTGCATATGCTTTGTTGAACCACACCGGTAATAGGTGAGTTTTCCAGAATTGGAATGTCTTTGCCCATAATTACCCAAACCCGATTGGTTCTTGTTAGAGTTGGCGTCATGATCTCTATGCCAAGTCAGCTTTTGGCTGCGGCCTTGGCCATGACCACACCCTCCTCTCTCGCCATGTGGAGCTTGTCCTCCACATTTATAAGGTTCTGAACGAACATTCTTTTTGTCCTTACGGGTCTTTCCTCTTGTTTGGAAACTCTCGGTCTTTTTAGTACCAGCCGGTCTTGAGTTATTATTGAGAATGATCTTATGGTGCCTTTTTTTTAGCTAGGTTATTGATGAGATCACTGAAGGTAAGGATCCTCCCTTGTTCATTCTCGAGTCAGTACAGATGAGCAAGGATACTCATGAATATTGGGAAGGTATTCAACGACTTTTCAATCATGTCATTCTCGGACTTTTCCACCCCACAGAAGTTCAACTCAGACTGCAGATCCAACATCTCTTAATTGTAATCTTGGATCTTTGGAAAATCCAGAAGTCGAAGGGCTTCCCATCTAGCACTCAACTCATGAAGTTGTGCATCATGCATATTATGGAAGCGTTGCTTCAAAGCATCTCACAGATCCAGGGGATCATTTTTTTTTAAATACTGCTTCTTGAGTGTTGGATGATATGACGCCTTAAAAACATGAAGGCTTGAGCTTTTGATTCATCTGATGGTGGAATAATATTTGGCCCAGCAGGTTGAATAGTACTGCTGAGTCTCTTTTCAAGGAATGTGTTAACCACATCGGAGACCAGCGATAGTATTCCTTTCCTTGAAGATCAATGATGTTAAACTTTGGCCTGATCGACCTATTCAAACTCATATACAAAATACAAAGAGATTTCATTAGTATTGATTGAAAAACCACAATCACTAACATCAAGTGTTAATAAATGAGAACGTGATTTATGATGTATGGTCACAAAATCTAGCATCAATAAATAGTGGCTCAAAAACCACACCCACAAACTATGATTAACCATCACATAGGATCGATTCCACCAACTCGATGTTCCAGCTCTAATCCGAAGCAAAATCAAGTCCTACCAATGTCTTTTATCTCAAATTCAGATTTCAAGTAGCCAACCATGTCATTAATCTCATCAAGAGTCCCGATGATGTTCATAACATCTACATAGACTGCTACTATGACAAAACCTGAATTTGTTCTCTTAATGAACACATAAGGGCATAAGTCATCATTCTTGTATCCCTTCCCAATCAAATAGTCACTAAGACGTGTATACCACATCCTATAAGATTGTTTCAATCCATATAGTGAACGTCTCAATCTAATTACATGAGCACTTCATGGTTTAGAGTTACTTAATTTGGGTATAGCAATGTCATCCGACACTTTCATGTATATCTCTAAATCTAGATCCCCATAGAGATATGCAGTAATCACATTCATAAGCTGCATGTTTTGTTTCTTGGACACTACCAAATTTATCAGGTAGAGCGAAAAGTGATGTTCATAACCGAAGAATACATCTCCTCCTAATCAATCTCAGGGCGTTGAGATAAACCATGCGCGACTAGTCTAGCTTTATAATGTAAGACCTCATTCATCTCATTACGCTTTCGATCAAAGACATATTTATGTCCTACCGGCTTAACATTTGGTAGGCATAACACTACTGGACAGAAAACTTGCCTTTTATTCAGAGAGTCTAGTTCAGCTTAGATTGCTACCTTCCAATTTGGCCTATATGCTATTTGTTGGCAATCCGCCACAGAGCACGGTATCATCGTCTATAATCTCCTGAGCAACAGAATAAACAAATCCATCATCAACTATCCATAAGAACGCGCACATCATTTGTTCTAAGAGAGATTTTATTGTTCTCTGACATCACAAGAGGTTCTGAGGCGTCCCCCAGACATGTTAATTTTGATTCAAAGAGATAACTGTAGTCAGAGAATATCTCATGTGAAGGATTCAGAATATTTATGATGAATGGATCATTTTGTGCCTCGATGACCTGCCTTTTAACCGGTGGCTCATCGTGGATTTTCTTGGTCTCCCCCTTTTTCTGATGCTAGTTGAGGCCGACACAACACCTTCCACATGGGCGGGAGGAAAGTTCAAGTGTTGGTACTAACCAAACCTTTTTTTGGTATTTCTAACCTTGCAGGAATGTTTGCAGCAGGTATATCTGATCTCGTCACTTTAACGATATCAATAAAGGAGTCAGGCATAAAGTCTGCTACATTCTAAAGATCAAGTATTCTTTGCACTTCTATCTCACTCTGAGATGTGCAAGGATCATGATGTGACATAGTGAGATTAGACCACGTCAATTCCTGACGTTTAACCGGAATAGATACATTCCTTCCTCGCCCTAATGTCGAGAAGTATGTCTCATCGAAGTGACAATATGCAAATCTTGCAGTAAAGAGATTTCATGTCGAAGGTTCAAGATAACGAACTATCATTGGAGATTTATAACCAGCATAAATACCTAATCTTCGATGAGGACCCATTTTAGTGCGTTGTGGAGGCACAATAGGCACATATACCGCACAACCAAAAATGCGTAGATGTGAAATATTAGGCTCATATCCAGTTATCAACTGTTGTGCACTAAATGTTTGACATCCTACAGGTCAAAAACAAAGAAACATAGCTGCGTGTAACACTATATAACCCCACGCAGATATTGATAAGTTTGTATATATTATCAATGCACGAGATACAAGTTGTAACCGCTTGATGTGAGCCTCTGCTAAACCGATATAAGAATGAACATGAGGAACGACAACTTCAATCCCAAGTCCCAATAGACATACAGTAATTTTTAAAATATTTTGATGTAAACTCTCATGCGTTGTCCAATTTAATAGACATGATTAGATGATGCGGGTAGTGAGCCCGAAGCTTAATAATTTGTGCCAGGAGTTTTGAAAATACAACATTCTTTATGGATAGCAAAGCAATATGTGACCATCGCGTTGATGCATCTACAAAAACTATTAAATATTTAAATGGTCCGCATTCCGGTTTGATATGTCCACAAATATCACCTTGGATCCTTTGTAAGAATGAAATATTGTCGGTCTTGTGAACAGAAAAAGAAGGATGTGCCTGTAACTTTTCTAAGGAACAAGCTTTGCAAAATGAGTGATGTGCATATGAGATTGCAACATATGAATCTGGTGGGATAACACACAGTGCCACAATGGTACTTTGTCTGGATTGTGCTCTCGTCTTGGAGACCTAGCCAGAAGTGAGAGTATAGTCTCATCCGCCCCATCTAAACTGATGGATTTAAGTATTCCCACATGCTTCTTCGCTTTGAAGAATGGATGATTATGAGAGTTTTTTAATATTTTGATCATCATGTCACGACTTGGGTATCCCAGTCAAAAATGCCAAAGCTTGTATGATTCCGAGTCATATGAAGTCGTGTGATTCATGGCATTGGATTCAATAATCTACATAGTAGTTAGTTATAGACCACTACGAATAGCTGAAAACTTCTTTAGAATGCGCTTGCGGCCACATTCAACATAGGTGATACACAATAGTTCTTTTCCATTCTCACAATATGTTTCCAAGTGAAAATCGTTGGCACGAATATACTTGAAACTTACAAGGTTCGATTGAACTTTGGCGCGTATAAGGCATCAGTGATAAACAATCTAGTACCATGAGGCAACAAAATTCTGCTGAACTACGCCCTTGATTAACCGGCGTTGCACCTATAATGGTAGTCACTGAGGATTTGTATGGAAAAAGATCCACAAACAGTTGCCATCTTTTTCCAATAAAACCGATATGCAATACATAAAAAAATACTACAATATGTGTAGAATCATTGATGGGTTGAAGTACAACATTTTCGATTGATTGAAAATCTCACAAACCTACCTGTTAGACATCTTCGATGGATCGAAGAATAATTCCTTGATGGATCGAAGAAACCCAAAATAAAATTTGATTTTCCGATACTAATTTTTAATGGGTCGAAGAGTTAGGCTTCGATGGATTGAAGAACTTGATCCGAGATATTCCTTTGATGGATCGAAGAAGAAATCCTCGATGGATCAAAAAATACAGTGTAAGGACTCGAGGATGAACTTTGATGGATTGAAGTACAAATTTTTGATGGATAAAAAATCTCAGAAACCGACCTGTGGGATACCTTCAATGGATAGAAGAACAATTCCTCGATGGATCGAAGGCCCCCTGAGATCAAAATAACATTATCTCCTTTTTGTCTCATTTTTACGTACCGTATCATTGTGTCATTATGCCATATGTTAATGTAAACATCGAACCATACACTGAATTGGTATAAAAATAACATTCTCAACACTAAGCCATTCTGAAAAAAACAAATGGTAAAAACACCGGCCAAAAACAAACCAAAAGCTTGATTCTATTACAGAGATAACGCATTTTACATAGGCTATTCAAAATCCAAAGTAACTAGGTCCGTCTCCTTGTCCTTTACAATCACGAGATTAGTGTTAGCATCCATCTCAAAATCTCTAGCAAAATTGGACTCTTGAGCCAAGTACTGCTCGTGCCTATTATAGATGTTCTAAATTCCTTTACTTGCATGACACTGCTTGTGCATATATATGCTTTGTTGAATCACACCGGTAACAGATGAATTTCCTAGAATTGGAATGTTGTTGCCCATTATTACCCGAACCAGATTGGTTCTTGTTGAAGTTAGTATTCTGATCTCTATGCCAAGTCAGATTTTGGCTGTGGCCTCGACCACACCCAAGCCCTTCTCTCCCGTCATGTGGAGCTTGTCTTTCACGATTATAAGGTTCTGAACGAACGTTCTTTTTGTCCTTACGGGTCTTTCCTCCAGTTTAGTAACTCTTAGGCTTTTTAGTACTAGTCGGTCTCGAGGTATTATTGAGAATGATCTCATAGTTCTTTTCTTTTTTAGCTACGCTATTGATGAGATCACTAAAGGCACGGATCCTCCCATGTTCATACTCGAACCGGTACTGATGAGCAAGGATGCTCATGGATGTTGGGAAGGTATTCAACGACTTTTCAATCATGTCGTTCTCGAACTTTTCCACCTTATAAAAGCTCAACTCAGACTGCAAATTCAACATCGCTTGATTGTAATCTTGGATCTTTGGAAAATTCAGAAGCCGAAGGGCTTCCCATCTAGCAGTCAACTCAGGAAGCCATCATGCACATTGTCGAAGTGTTGCTTCAGACCATCCCATAGATCTAGGGGATCAATTTTCTTTAAATACTGTTTTTTGAGTGTTGGATGAATATGACGCCTCAAAAATATGAGGGCTTGAGCTTTTGATTAATCTGATGGTGGAATATTATTTGGCCCAGCGGGTTGAATGATGTTGCTGAGTTTCTTTTCGATGAATGTGTTAACCACATCGGAGACCCAACGATGGTATTCCTTTCCTTGAAGATTAAGGATGTCAAACTCTAGCATGATCGTCTCATTCGAACTCATCTACAAAATACAGAGAGATTTCATTAGTATCGATCGAAACACCACGATCACTAACATCAAGTTTTCATGATTAACGTGATCCATGATGTATGATCACAAAATCAATCATCAATAAACGGTGGCTCAAAAACAACACCCATAAAACGTGATTAACCATCACATATGACCGATTTCCCTTTCTTTCATTTCTTTTCTAAACTGTGACTCCCCTTGGACCTTCACTTATACTCTATGGATATAAGTCTATAGGAACTAGAGCATAGATATGCAATAATCACAAATCACAAATCACAATCCTAAGATCTAGGGTTTTGCAGGAAGTAAGTTTTATTCCTAGATCTAAAAATTGACGGTTTAGAAAATTTACCTCGATTGATGTTATGCTCGGTTTGATTGGTACAAAAGTTGGACGACGTTGAGGAGGAGCTCGTCTATAGCGGTTCTTTGGAAGTCGAGCAATTTTTTTAAAATTGAGAGATTTGTTGGAGTGTGTGCTTCACAAGGAGGATCGCCGGAAGAAGAGCTGCCGGCGGTGGAAAGTTTTAGGGTTAGGACTTTTTTTTCTCTATGGTGATAGCTAGCTATTAACTCAGAGCATGCCTGATAACGTGTTGTGGAGGAATAATTGATAGACTGAAAACTGTAACTCTTTCATTGGTATAATGTTTTATATAGAGGCTGATACAATCTGTTATAATCACTATTCCTATAAAACAGAGATTCTCTCTATCTCTATTAAGACTAAATCTTATCTGATTAGGACAAGACACATACCAAAATTTACGGAGAATAAATCTCCTTAAACACTTAGTTATTTTGATTAATTAACAAAGAAAATTTAACATTTATTAGCCTAGAAATTTATTACATTTACAACCTATAAGGAAATAATTAATTACAATGTTGATGTTTACATAACCTATAACTCGAGCTTTCAGTATAGGGATAAGGGATAAAAATATGTAATATATGGATTCACTAAAATAGCTAATACATCAGGGGATTCGCCAGAGATGATTTTAAAGAAAAAACTTCATATTTTAGATAAAAATGACTTATAAGGAATATGCTAGAGTTGCTCTTAATATGGATTTTCACTATTAGTAAGAACTATGAACTCATCTATTGGTCTATTAAAAAAAATAGAATTTATGCATATCAATGATAAACAAATTAAAAGACTACCTGATATTACTAAACAAAAGAAATTAGATTCTGAATTACTATAAAACTGATTGTATTTTTTTGAGGTTTATACAAGGAATTGGTAGTGCATTGAAAAAAATGGTAGAATACAAGAAATTCACCGGTGTCTCGATTAAATGAAAACAAACTTTTTATTCGTAAACTACACTAGATCAGTTCAAATAAGTACTATACATATCTAGACGGCTTAGGCGTAAGAAAAACAATAAAATTGTAGGTTATCACACAATATCTAACTATGTACTCCAAAAACTACAACAGTGTAAAGCGCCACTCCTTGGCCCGCAACGATTCTCCTGAATCCCATTCCCGATTCTAAAAAGTTCAATAGAGTATAATCACATTCCAAAGGGCCCAACAAGCTTGTTGAGATATGCAAGCCTAAACATAGGGTTAACAACCCAAGTCACCTGAATCCTCCGAGTTTCATCAATGCGTCATCATCAACCGATTCCCTTATCGGGGTAGAACCTCCAAACTAGCGCCATACCACTGGAGTTTGAGGCATGCTCGACTTGAGCATGAGCTGCGGCTCTGCAGCAGGTGCCAAACCGGCGTCTAATGATCCAAAACAACGACCAAATCACATGGCACCAAACACCGAGGACGGGACCTTAATACATAAATGTGTTCATTTTTTTATACATAAGAGTGGCTACAACTAGAGATGACAACAGATCGGGTCGGGGCCGAATTTTGGGTACCCGAATCCGAAATAAACCCGATTGACCGATCGAACCCAAAAGATTTTAGTTCGAGATTTTACTCAACCCGAACTCGTCGGATATGTAATACCTAAACCCGTTTACTTGAACAAAAAATAGTTAAAATATAAAAATATAAAATAGATTATAAAAGCTACTATTTTACAATAAAAATATATTAGAAATTAGATAAGAAATTATAAAATATAATAAATAAATTATAAAAAATAGGTTGGTCGTGTCCGGGTCCAGGTTCGGGTTCAATAAATGAATATCCGTACCCGACCCAAACCTGTCAGCATTCGGGTTGAGTTCGAGTCGGTAAATACTCAATATCCGAATTTTTGCCTTAAAAATTGAGTTTGATCGAGTTCGGATTAGATAACAACTTGAGCACCGGTTGTTCAGTCGATAGTACATACTTACGGTGAGCGTCCATGAACTACTCTGGTGCGGCGGTGACAACCGTAGGAAGGGTGAATATGGAAATTGGGGAAACCCGACCCAACCGGACTGCTGTTTTGTCTCTCTCGCCATCTCCTCTATACATGTGCGTGTGCTCCATAGTGAGGATGAAGAGCAGATAATTACAGTTAATGTAGGAAGGATTTTTGGGTAGCCTAAAAGGTGCATACAGCATTTACTCCCTTGAGCCCCATAACCTCTCCTTTTCTTCCACTTCGAAACACTCCCTCCCACCTCTCCCCGAGAAGCAAAAATGTCTAACAAATCACCCATTTTCCCCATGCCGGAGCCTCAACACTTCAGCGACTACGGCTTCGACCCCCAAATCGACTATTTTCAGGTCCCTCCCCATTGTTGTCACTCACATTATTCTCTATGTTCACTTACACTCCGCGTTAAAAACTCGATCTGATTCTTGTTTCTTGTTGTTGTTGCATCCCCTCCTCAGGTGCTTGAAGAGGCGAGGAAGCACAAGCGCGACACGACCAGATCCATAGACTCGATTCACTTCAAGCTCCAGAAGCCCATTTCCAAGGACGAATACTTCTCCAAGAAGCCTGGTTCTCACAAGAAGAAGCGCTGGTGGAAAAGCGCTCTGCTTTTCTTCAAATGGGGCTGGACCCACCACCACAACCACCGCCGTGGCAGCAACAGCCGCGTGGACGTGCACCAGGCCAGGGCCATGGCCTTCCGGGCTTCGCTATCTGGGCCGGTTTATATCACCGAGAGCAGGAGTGGGTCCACCACGCCATACAGGACGGCGAGCCGGCCGTCGTCGGGGCCACTTGCCGGAACTATGTCTCCGGTGAGTAAGGGGGAGATGGATATTCCGTATCTGAGCCTTAGGGAGCTTAACATGGAGCAGAAGCAGAGGGTCTCTACCTCCTCTTCCGCCATGCCCATTTACTTGGTTACTTAGTTTATTATCACTAGTTTAATTTTGACTCTGATTTGAGTCTTTGAGGAGAGCTATTATATATATATTTACAAAAGCTTTCTGAGAGAAAAGATTCATCTATATTTTACAATTGCGCGGTTCGGTTTGGGTCCTTTTCTGTTTTTGCAAAAGGCAAAGTCATTTGATCTTTTGGACTTTGGAGGATGGCCATGTCCTCCTTTTGGTGTTTGTTTGCTCACCTTTTTTTCTTAGTTCTGATGAAACTATGAGTTTGACTTGGTCACGTTGCATCTTACTCGTTTTTTCCTTTCTGAAAGGGACTCTTTTTTTTAAAAAAAATTATTGTTTTTGGGTAATATCTTGAATATCATTCATATGCAATCTACCGTTGTAAATGACAGTGATGGATCATCAGCCATGCATGAATCATGAATGTGTATTACTATTGATGGATAGAAATTTTTGATGCTAGAAATTAAATTTAGCAAATAAGGTGCCAGATTCTGCTCAAATGATGTCCATGAACTTTTATACAGAAATTAAGATGCAACGTTTCATTTAATTTGGTATTATATAAGATGAAAACAGAGAATTTTTAAAAAAAATGACTAACTCTAACGGTTCTTTTATATGATTTTTTAAAATTTAATGATTTTCTTTAAAATTTAATGAATTTAATATAAATTATATTTTTTATTAAGTTTGTATCTAATTAAGATATAAGAGCATCTACATTGGTATGAAATTTGCTCTACCAGATGGTGGAAGAAGAAGAG
Organism: Geum urbanum; assembly: GCA_946800695.1. Lineage (NCBI taxonomy): Eukaryota > Viridiplantae > Streptophyta > Magnoliopsida > Rosales > Rosaceae > Geum > Geum urbanum. Next base: position 46,655,342 of record OX327003.1, on the reverse strand, counting down.
GAGCAAAATTTGCTCGGTTGATTGTTTGAGCAATTGACGGAGTCAACAAAAATTCTATTGATTTTGCTCATGCTTCTGCATCCATCGCTGCATATGCTGATTTTGCTCGTGCTCCTTTGTATCGGCTCCATCATCTGCTAGAGCAAAACCCATACCGGTGAAGATGCTCTAAAGTGCATTAAATTTCATGAGAGAGAACAAATGTAAAGAAAATATGGAGAAAGAGGGAGAAAACATTAGATGAGCATTAAATTTTAGAAGTTTTAAGTGAGATAAAGAGATTTTGGTTTTTCTATAGATTTAGTGTTTTTTTTCTTTCTCTCTCTTACAATTTTTTTTTGAGAAGCTCTCTCTTACATTTTCTATAAGATAGAGTTTGGTTTACAAAAATTGTTGGAGCAAAAAACATTCAATTTTTTTCGAAAATAGCTATATTCTCTATTATACAAGAGCTGTTGGCGATGCTCTAAAAGCATATGCACTAATATAGCACTTCCTATTGACCTTGCACTTCATATTTGAAGATGTGCAGTCATTATTTATTGAATATGAGGTGTTATTCATATTTTACCTGTAATAGTGCAAAAAATAGCACATCTTATTACTATTTATTAATTATAATTTTTTTGATTTTTTATTTCTTTGTAAGATTTTCAACCAATAATTAAACGACATTGGTTGGTAATTTTTTTTTTGATTGTTTTACGGAGTGTGCAATACATGCGCCAGACATAAAAAAAAATTAGACTAGCTTACCTGAGATCATCCACGTACGTGGACTCCAGTAAAAATGATTATCCTCTTACTTGATCTATTTCGGCTCGGCGTCGAGAACGTTTCCTTGCTCATCGTCCGGTCTTCCTCCCCAAATAACATCGCTGCACCTATTTGAGACCTTCCTCATCTGATTTTTGGTGGGCCCCAAGCCGGGAACGTCCGACCCGCAGCCTTGCTGCGGCAGGATCATGAGAAATCATTAATATAGTTTGATGGATCCTATGTGTTCCAGATAGTTTATTAGTCTTTTGCCAAGTCTCTTTGGCTGGCAACTTGTCACCATTCTTGTGTATGTGTAAGAAATACTAGTTAATCTTGCAATGAACGTAAATGTTTTCAACACTGACCAAAATTTTTTTGGGACGCAATGATGCTCCTAGGAGAAGCACATGACGAGCACTTTCATTTTGCACTGCCAACCTTAAGCTAATGCATGCTATAACATGTCAAAAAACGGACTACAGTTGAACGTATTTGATAGAATTGAATTAGAAAAACTTACGAGCAGTTAGTTTTCCTAATCCATGTGCGTTATATGTGAAGAGCAAATTTTACCATGTACATGTGCGTAATAGTTACATCAAAAATATTTTCAATTCTCTAAAATATCGTAAAATACATCGAAAATAATACAAAATTTACATAATATTGTTCATTATTGATGTGACGAGACCCAGATGATACCGGATTTCGTTGGTACAGTGACGAAGGCTCCAAATCGAAATTTAAAAGGGCATCAGGTTAGAGAAGCAATTCTAAGTGTGGCACATGCCGAGAGCTAGGAGCAGCAGAAGCTGCATAGCAAAGAGGGGGTTGTGATGGGTCGATTTCTCATTTTCCTCACAAGGCAACAAGGATCACCAAAACAGAGAAAGATAAAGTACTAACCTCCAAAGTCCAAACCATAGGTGCAGCCCAAGTGCCCAACCGCATCACCATCATCAATTCATCATCATGTGGTCAAGGTTCTAAAAATCGTTAGGCATCTCTAGAAGGTGAAGGTACTTTCTAGTGCTTAAGTGACTAAGCAGGGATTAATCAAATTCTAGACGGTTTGTATTAAATATATATTAATTAATATATATAATAATAAAGATCTTTATATAATAATAAAGATCTTTATAAAGTCAAATTAGATATAATTATAGTCACAATAACTAAATAAAAAACATATCATCGAGTCTTTATTCCGAGATTACGTTTCTTGTGTCAGGGGAAAAGATAATAGTCACTACATACGACCATCCAGATGCTGTTACAAGTGACATGTTCATCGCCCTGAAAAAGAAAGGAATAGATTTCTCTTCGCCTGTACTCATTGGCTCGAAAAGATCGAGAAAGATAGAAACTACCCGATGTATACAGATACAAACATGAAAGAAAATGGGACGAAAAAGAGGATGAGGTATGAAGACCATTACCTTGGGGATAATTAAGAGGTGTATGATGACCTGTAAAGACAGGTAAAAATCATGTTGTCTTCTTCCTCTTAGTGGGAGACATAATTATGCTGAGAATCTGCTTTCCGAAAGAAGATAATCGAGGAAAGAAGATGCCCTATCTCCATCAGAGCACTATAGCTAGTGGAGTCACTATTATTAGTTGGAGTTTCAATTCGACTTTGAAGTCCACTCTCTATATAAAGAGCATCAAGTCTTAGTGTGAGGTATCAAAAATCAGAGCTAGAGAAATCTATATGAGACCAGAAAGCCTGAGAGTTTAGATAGTGAGTGAAGAGTCGAAGCAACTGTTCATCTTCATTATCTTTGAGTAAGTATGTCTGTTACTATGAGTGGCTAAATAGCTTATAACTGTTTACTAAAGAGTGAGGCTCTGAATCTATAGCTTGTATTTATGTTGGAATAAATAAACTATGGTTTCCCATAAAACTTCGAGTTTTCATGCATCTTCATAAAACTCATTTAAACTCTTATGAGAGGCGGACTACCGCCCAGAAGGTGGAGAGAAAGAAGTTATCTGATATTAGTAAGCAGTACATACGGTCATTACATATTAGTAGTACATTACTGTTCATCAAACAAAAAATCTTTTTTAACCAAAAGTCGATCAGTCAGCTGTAAGTCCGCTAGCAGTAACCAGGCAGGAAGTCAATAGGTGAAACAATGACATGATGAAGATTAGTTCTGACTAGAGATTGAAGAAATGTAAGAAATTTAGGAATAGTGGCATAATTATAATTGTTATGTCTTTTTGAGTATAGAAGTGACCTTATGAGAAAAAGAATGAGTTTTTTAAATATGAAAAAAGATTATTGAATTTTTTATGAAAAATAATTTGAATTTGGGTTTTTTAATCATTTGCCTATTTCTTAACCAATCGCCACCCGGTCCACTTTTCATGCGTAAAGGCAAGTGGTTTGGACCCCCCGCCGGTGCTCCAATCGTTTTGCCGAGTTGGTTGTCTGAGGATGATGTTAACAACTATGCTAGCAAATCCGAGAAGAAAGGATTCACCGGCGGCCTCAACTGGTACCGGAACTTTGACCGGTATGCACTATGCACTTCAAATTTTCCTTCGATTATGCCTACTTAATTATATTAGTAGTTACCGACGAAACTTAAAGGTGTAATAATGGAGGAATTGCAGAGAGCTGAGTAAACGAAGAAGATGCATGCGAAAATATTTTAGTTTGTATTATTATCTGAGCTTAGTATCAAAGCAAATACACTGTTCACTATTTGAGAGCCACCACATGAGCAACATGTGGAACTGACTGAAAGGGATAAGACGAAGCATTACTGCAAGGCTAACAGACTGTAATTAAGGGAGCTCAGCTTAACTCTAATCAGGGCTAACACACAGGACACAGGTCTAACAAAAGATTCTTCCGGAGGTAATCATAATTTCGTTTTTGTTTCTCGCTTCAGAAATTGGGAACTTAGAGCAGCTACAGCAAGGGGGAGGAATTTAGGGAATTCCTCGATTGCTTGGTGGGACCCATGCCGGCAGAATTCCTCTGGGAGGAAGAGAGTGTGCAACGGGGAAGAGGAGGGGCGCTGACCGGACGGCGACCGAGAGGAATTCCTCTCGGAATTCCGATTTCAGGAACCGGGAGAGGAATTCCTGCCGACGTCACCACTTACGTGGCTGACGTCAGGCGGGAAACGTTTTTTTTTTAAATTCGACGCCCGGTAAAATTTTTTTTTTAAAAAAATTACTGAATTACTCAGCCAATGACAGCCCGCCACGTGGCAGGCTGTCGGCTGGGGTAATCCATCAACGGATTGCTTGATCTGGATGGCCCAAATTCAAACTTTTCCTGATCGAACGGCTCAAGTTCAATCGCAACGGCTACTGATTTTTCTGAAAATTTCAGAACGGATACTACCCAAAATACATTGAAAAAAATCTTAAAAAATCCCAAAAAATTTCTTAAAATCCCCTACTATTTTTCTATAAATATTACCTATTTTTTTTCTAAACACTTCACACTAATTTGTGCACAACAAATTATCCTCTTCCTCCCTCTCTTCCCTCTCTCTCTCTCTTACAATATCTTTGATTTTTTGCAAAAAGATGTCCACCAATTGGCTCATTTCCGAAGATGTACAATTGTGCATATCATATTGTCGCTATAGTTCCTTCTCTCTCTCTCTCACAATATCTTTGATTTTTTGCAAAAAGATGTCCACCAATTGGCTCATTTCCGAAGATGTACAATTGTGCATATCATATTGTCGCTATAGTGTGTTCCCTATCTCCGGCAACAAGCAAAAAATCGACAAATTGTGGGAAAAAATCTATGCCGATTACCAACAAAATTGGGTGATGGGTCAAGGTGAAGTGAGGGTGGAACCGAGGACCCAAAAGGCACTTACCTCTCGTTTTGCTAAGTTGAAGCCAAACTTGTTACAATGGAAAGCGGCGCTTGCATACGCAAGAAGGAATCCGGAATCCGGCGGAAATTTGCATGATGAGGTAAGGATTTATTTTTGTTGCTCCTCTTAATTTGAATTAATTTAGTGAAATAAAAAATGTGACCTATATTTTCGTTACTTATAATTTTTATTTTTGTAGTTAAGGAAAGCTCAAACGTGGTATGTGGGAAAACAAAAAAAAGAGTTTACGCACTTTGCGTGTTGGGAAGCGGTGAAGGATCATCCTACTTTTAGAGTCGTCGAAACTAGCACTCCACCTTCTTACAATTCCTATGTCGAAGTTACGCCTACCGATAATGTAGTGTCTCCTATCGTCAACTTGGATGAAGATGAAATGATTCCAACATCACAAAGCAACGTTAGAGGTATCTCGAGTCCGCCTAGACCTCAAGGAGTGAAGGCGGCAGAGGCAAAAAGAAAGGAAGGCCATGACACCTACGAATGAGCTTCGAGATGAGACTTTGAAGAACATCGCGGCTAATCAAAATATGTTCGCCGATTGGCAAAAGGCAAGCGAAGAATCTCAGAGAATGCTTGATGAGAAAAACTACAAATTGAGGGAACGAGAAGAAGAAACAAGGATCATGACAATGAATTTCGAGGCTATGACCCCAAATTCAAAGAGGTACTTCATGAAGCAGAAATCGGATATCCTAAAGCAAGTAGATGACGATGAAGAAGAAGCTGGCAATGCAAGCTTTACCGGTTGTTATCGTCCCCGCAACCTTAATTTTAGTGATTAGTTTAGTTTAGTTTATTTTAATTATAAATCTATGATTGGCATGTCTTTATTAATGTAATTTCAATTCATGTAATTTCAATTTCAAGAAATAAAAACGCACTTTATTTATTTAGATCGAGCTTCAAATTTAAATTCATTGATTATTAAGGGAAACACACATACAAAAGGGAAACACACATACAAAAGGGTAACGCACAAATTGCAAACACACATATCTCGCGCACATTATTTAGAGATGTTCACCGGTTTCAAGAAACTAGTTGTGCTTCACTAAGTCCTTTTGAAGTTCACCATGGAGATAAACTGATTGTAAATCGATGAGCCGGTCGCTAAACCGTTGATGATGTTGATCTCTTCCCACTGGCTCAAATGGAATTCGGTGACCATTTTCATCCACCGGCCCATCATATACTGTGGAAGCAGTCACTGGGTTTTGTAAATCTTCTTCCTCATTCTCCTCAAAATCGTCTTCCACAAATTCTTCCTCGACAATCATGTTATGCATTATGATGCAAGCCAACATGATCATTTTTAATGTCGATTTGTGATGACACATGGCTGCGTGACTAATGATAGCCCAACAAGATTGTAAGATGCCAAAACACATCTCCACATCTTTACGATATGCCTCTTGTTTCCTTGCGAACAGCTTCTGTGGTTGATCTTGCGGATTGGATATTGTCTTGACGAACGAGGAATACCTGGGATATATTCCATCAGCTAGATAATAAGTATGGTGGTAAGTCATACCATGTAATTTATACGTCGATTGCGGGCTTCTTCCGGCAAGGAGTTCATCGAAGACATCAGAGGAGTTGAGCACATTAATATCATTTTGTGCTCCAGGCGTCCCAAAGAAGCTGTGCCATATCCACGTGTCATATGAGGCCACCGCCTCTAAGATTATTGTCGGACGAGCCTTCCGCCCCGAGTATGACCCTTGCCAAGCTGTTGAGCAATTCTTCCATTCCCAGTGCATGCAGTCGATGCTTCCGATCATACCAGGAAATCCCCGTTGCCTCGCCCTTTTTAGAAGTCGAGTTATGTCAGCCGCATTCGGAGCGCGGAGGTAACGGTCTTGGTAAAGCAAGACCACCTGTGTGCACCACTTCTTCATGCATTCGAGTGTTGTTGACTCCTCCATCCTTGTGTATTCAGTACACTGATCTGCGGCTGCGCCGTACGCCAACATTCGTAGAGCACCTGTCATCTTTTGCTCGGGGAGGAGTCCTTGCAATCCAATGGAATCTTTTCTTTGATGCCAAAACGGGTCGTGGTTACAGAGATCTGTCTTGAGCCGGTTGAACAAGTGCGTGCTCATTCGAAACGTCTGGCGAAAATCTTGCTCATGGAAAATAGGGCGTTCCATGAAGTAATCTTCCAGCAGATTTTGATCCCTTAGTTCCATTTGCCTTTGTACATTTGGACGGCGGCGGCGAGGTGGCACATCATCAAACATGCAACTACCATGGCGGCATCAACGACGAAGAAATTCATCATTGCGGCAGCTTGCTGACGTTGTTGACGCCTCTTCCTCATTGACTCATCGTAATTTTAGGAGCCATCTTCTGTATGAGAGAAAGTGAAGAAGTGTGTTTACGGGTGTTGTGAGGTTTCAAGGCAAGGAGGCATGGTTACAGATTTTATAGCAAAGTTGGATAATCTGATGTTGAAAGACGAGTACACGTGTCACATCCTCAGTGGTCGCAAATCTTACCAGAAATCTTCAATGGATAACTTAGCCGATAACGACATGTGAACGTGACACGTGGCGCATTATCACCGGTTTGAAATCTTACCGAAAATCTGCTTCAATAATTGAGTCGACAATGACACCTGGACGTGACACGTGTCACATTATGAGTCGTTAAAAATTTTATCGAAAATTTGGTTCGATAATGTACACGATAATGACACGTGTGGGGTAGTCATTTGATAAACATATTGCTAATAATGAAATAAAGTCAATTTTTATATTTTATGAATAGTAATAGGAATTCCTATTTGTTGCATTACTGCGCAAAAAATCTGAATAGGAAGTCATATTTGCTGAATAGTAACAGGAATTCCTGAAATAGGAATTTCTCACCCTGAAATAGGATTCTATGAGTGCGGATGCTCTTATGGCACCATTAGTGGAGGCTCTAAGTAAAAGTTCCCGCCAAGTTCATCGTCGGAGACCAAGACCTCGTGTACAATTCTCTGGGCTTCAAGGATTTCATACACAACGGTGAGTTCAAGAAGTATGTGCGGTCGGTGGAAGAGGTAGTTGTGATGGAAGGAGTTGCACATTTTCTCAATCAAGAAGCTGCCGATACAATCAGCAAACTTATTCACGACTTCATCAAGAAGTTCGAGTAGTTAATTTATATATGCAATGTTGTTGTGTTCTTTCCAGCACTAGCTAGCTAGAGTGTAAACGGGCGTACGTACTACAGCTGTATATGTTATGTGCGCATATGTTGCCCTTACACTTAATTAGTTGCTAGCGGTTATAGGACCGACGTCTACTACACCTTTTAATTTGGTCCCAATATTATTATATGGTCCGTTGTACTTGTAGGTAGACCTCATCATTTGGCCCGTAAGGTTCGAGAAGTTCAAGCCTGATTCGGCCAGAAAAAAGTCCGTAATAGGCCTGACCCGTGGGCTGGGCTAGGGGTTAGTGTCTCAAGCCCGGCCCGGCCCGAAAATTCGTCTTGTATTTTAATTTCTAATATTTAATATATGAATTATAATTTAGAACTATATAAAAAAATTATAATAAAGAAACAATGTTGTAATATCTTTATTAGTTCAATCTTCTCTTTATATAAGGAAACAAGACTACAACAAATTACTAGTTTATTTTTTTTATATGTAGTCATTCTTTAAAGTGAGAATAAACTCTAGTGTTTATTTTTCTTCATACTGCACTTTTCTTGTCTACTTAGGTAGTTGAATTTGCTCTTACATTCTCAACTTGTCTACTTGACCTTAATTAATAAATTTAATTTTATATAAATATATATATTTTATTCTTTGTTTTGAAAGTACTATATGAGTTTTGATTTAATATTTGAGTATTGATATAATATTTGCGACTAGTGCATTAAACATTTATTTTTTATGTAGAAATGGATTAGGCCAGGCCTAACCCGAATTTTATAAAGATACGCAGTCCGGCCCTGCCTGCAAGGCCTGATTCTAAGGGCCGGGCTTGAGCTTCACAATTTTTCTTTAAGCTTGGCCCGGCTTAGCCTGCACTACCACATTTTAACCCATTGCCGGCGATTTTTAAATGGCCGGCAATATTTTTTATCCTTACCGGCGATTTTTTCCCCAAAAATCGCCGGTAATGTCTTTTTTTTTTTTAACATTACCGGCGACTTACATTTAAGTCGCCGGACATGTTCCGCTGGTAATTAAAAAAAAAAAAGACATTGCCGGCGACTTAAACTTACATTTAAGTCGCCGGTAATGTTAAAAAAAAAAAAAGACATTGTCGGCAACTTAAATGTATGTCGCCGACAATGTCTTTTTTTTTTAATTACCGGCAGAACATTGCCGGCGATTTGCCGGAAAAATCGCCTGCAATGATTATAAAAAAAAAAGACATTACCGGCGATTTTTGGGGAAAAAATCGCCGGTAATGATAAAAAACATTGCCGGTGATTTTTAAATCGCCGGTAATGGGTTAAAATGTGGTAGTGCTGAAGCCCACAAGGCCTGGCCCACGAAGGTTCGGCCCGGTCCATTGACGACACCTACTTGTAGGTGAAAATGGTAATAATATTTCGATATCCTAAACCTGGTGCTCAATCAAAGAAATGAAAAGAGGGTTACTAATTAGGTATCTTTCTCAGTCATTATATATGTATTATATTTGTAAAGAGGATAATCGAAGCCTCAGAAATGAGCCACGTCTCTTGTACGTTCTTAAATCAATCACCTCAACTATAAGAATGATATTGATCGAATTTCTCTCAGGATTCTTTAGATGTTTACATATCGTATTAGTACTTAGTCTGTTTTATCTGCTCATGATTCAATTTTTTTAGGGAGAAATGTCAGACATCAATTTTTATATATGAATCAAGATCAGAAAAAATTACAACATTGACTACTTTTAATATGGACAAACATTAGAGGCTAAGAAGCTACAGTCTAGACTATCTACACAACAAAGTCGTCTAACTAACCCAAATAATCCTACCAACAATAAGCTAAAAAAATATAACCAAGTAACCAGTAATCAGTAACTATGACGTATTGTGAAACGAGACGGTAATCAATACCTATTCCGCTCAAACTTATTTTTGCAAAAATAAAGTCCTTTGTAGAAATCTGTGGCCCAAAGAACACGGTCTAATAGCAAATCTCTTGGATCCCAAATTAAGCAAATAAAGGACCGGGAGGATTCGGTCCCATGCACTACCCAAGCCCACCAAGCCTTAGGGTTGGAGCCTAAGAAGAAAGTCAAACTGGGACAAGCCCAAGTTAACCCACACAGCTCCTCCATCTTTGTCGCCGTCTCCTGATGCACACGACCACCCTAGTAGCACCACTTAGGGTTCTGATCCCGATTACATCTCGTTTCTAGTTGAAAAAAAAAAGAGTAAACCCACTATCAGCCAACCAATTTTGACCGATCTTTAGCGCTGCAATGGATCGGCACCCGACCTCGAACTCAGACGCCCGTGGAGGAGAGAACGCCACAACCCAATGTCCTTCGACCACCACTCACACGCCATTGCCTTTTCCCCGATCCCAAAACTAATGCCTTGACCTCAGACCCTAATTCGTTGTCAAGCGATGAGATCGAGATCCATCATTGAGGAAATCCCTACCACGAACCACCCAAGGACGATAGGATGCACACGCCCTCAGAGAAGACGATCATAAGGCAAGGCGAAGGCGAAGAAGCTTGGCAGCGTCGCCGATTCTCGGCAAGCAACACCCTAGGATTTGCCGCTGCTCAAGAAGGGAGAGCAAAGCTCTCTTCATTAAGAGAAAATGAACTGTGTTGTACTTTTTAACAACAATCATGTTCTAGTATGATTCGGCTTCATAAGTATTGCGTCAATAAAATTCATCAAGAAATACCTAAATTTTGGTCATTTTAACCTTTAATTTATAAATCAAGTTTGCAAAATACAAAAAACTATACTCAAATTTGTTCAATATTTTATCTTGATTTAAAAATCATATCTACCATTAAATCACTCCGTTTCTGTTGGCATATTTTTAGGGAAATTTTTTTGAGATGAACACTACAAAAAAAATACTTAGACAATGAACCATATAAGGTTTCGTCGTCTAAGTAGAGGTTATACGACAAAAAAATTAATCGTTGTCTAAGACAACAATTCCGTCGTCTAGACATGACTTAAACGACGAATCATATATTCGTCGACACTACAAGAAAAATGCACCTAGACCGCGGAGCGTTTCCGTCGTCTAGGTGCGTTTTTCTGTTGTCTAAGTACTTAGACGACAGAACCTCCGTGCTCCAAGTTCCGTGCTCCAAGTGCTGTCGTCCAAGCACTTGGACGACGGAGAAGGTGAATTCCGCGGTCCAAGTGAAACTTAGACCGCGGGGATTGTCCGCGGTCCAAGTAAGCACTTGGACGACGGAGAATAGATTTCCGTCGTCTAGGTTGTTACTAAGACCGCGGACAATCTCCGCGTTCCAAGTGAGAACTTGGACGACGGAAATCTATTCTCTGTCGTCTAAGTTCTTACTTGGACCGCGAAGATTTTGATCTTTCTCCGCGGTCTAAGTTCTCACTTAGACCACGGAGAATTGATTTCCGTGGTCCAAGTGAAAACTTAGACCGTGGAGAACGCCCAAAAACTCTGCGGTCTAAGTTCTCACTTGGACCACGAAAATCAATTCTCCGTGGTCTAAGTGGTTATTTATTTTTTTAAAATTAAATTTTAAATTGTTGTAAAATATTAATAATTTAATTTAAAAACTCCAATCTCATTTAAATAATTAAATATGTTAAAATTAATTAAATAAAATAAATTGGTAATTACTTAATTAAATAATAAAATTAATGTGTACATGCATACATGAAATTAAATATTGTTCGGAATCGAAAAAAAAAAACGATATAATAAACTACACAAATTAACTACTAAAATACTGGAGGAGGAGATGCGCCGCTGAGTCCCCCGCCTCCAGCCTGGTCGTCGTCGTCGGGGTATGGGTTCGGAGGAGGTTGACACTGTCGTCGAGCCTGATTTTCCATGAGGGTGACGAGTTGGGCTATCTGCGCTTCTTGTTGATCAAGCCTTTGATGCATAGATTGATTTTCCTCCCGTGCGAGTCAAGCCTCTTTATAGGCTGCTTGGACGGCTGCAGCATGAGTACTTTTCCTCGTCGAACCTCCTGTAGATGATGAGTCGGAGGTCGACAAATCTCGAATCACCTTAGGTCCCATCCCCCTAACCTCCCTTCCAGCTCTACGACCGTATACCTCATGGGCGATTGCAATTTGGCTCTCCATCGATAGAGGAGGCAGGTCTTCAGGCGGCATATCTGGGTATGCAAGCTGAGTGTTGGCCAATTCCTCCTGCGCACGTTCTACCAACCTTGCCTAAAAAATAATAATTAAATTTTTTTATCATTAAATAATAATTAAATAATAACTACGATCATTAAAACACACACATATATATCACTTACGCCGTATTGACTCGCTTCATTCTCGAGCCCAGGCGTCACGTACGCGCTTATGCTAGCATCGAGATAAGGGTGTTTGGAGCCCTTATCCCTGTGCTCCTTGGCTATTTGAATCACTTGCTTGGCGCCGGAGGTATGGTGTTTGTCCTTCTTCCCCCGGTTGGTCTTGTTGATTTCGGAGAATTTCTGTTGGACAACATAAATCATTAAAAAATTAATGAGTAACTAAAATAAAAATAATTCAATTCTCTTAATTTAAATTAAAAAGTAAACACCTTATATTCTTCATCTTGGAAGTGGTTACACAACTACTGCCACTCATCTTTCCTATCCCCATGCAGCTCTACGGGGGTAGGCACAGGGCCGATATTGTCGAAGTACACATGAATCTTGTACTTCCAATCACGATAGATGAAGTTGGCGGTTTGGTTGATATGCCTAAGCATCTCCAGTGTGGGATCCATCTCATATTGTTCCTATCAGAAATAAATAGAAAATTATAATCGTATATATTATGAAATTTATAATTTTTATTGGTTATTAGAAAATAAATTTAAAATTGTACATATTACGTACCGAAAGTTCTTTAAACAGTTTCGCCTTCTCTTCATCCGGCAACTCCTTCCAAGTATGGGCAGTCATACAAACCCGGCTAGGAAGGATTGACCATATGCTATGCGCTGAGAGACTAGCTAGCTGAGCTGTGGGAGGGCCACCGGTGAATTCGTCGAACGGCAAGTCGATCTTTTTCTAGGTCGCCTTGAAAATTTTCTCTGAATTTTTTACGAGACTGCGAGTCCTTTTGGGTTCCGGGTCAGTCGAGGCCCTCTTGAGCTTGCGCCAGGCGCTATAAAGGATATATTCAGAGGAAGCCGAGGTCGACGACGCCTGAGTACTTTCTGCTGAACCGGGCGTCCGACCGGATTGGGCGTCGTCATCACCGGTTGGGATAACTGGGGCAGCAGAAATTTCCCCAGTGGGTGCTGTCGATGGACCAGCTGAAGGGTCCGGAGAGAGCGCGTCGTTGCCCTGCTGTAAATCCCAACCGACCTGCTCTGCCAAGCATCGGAGCATAGCATCTTTGGCCTCCTGTTGGGCCTTTTTCTTTCCCGACGGAGCCATTAACACCTAGGAGTTGTTAAAATACCTGATTACCATAATAATTATATAAAAAAATTTACGGTAATTACACCTTAGTATTGAGTGCGCCTAAGATTTAAATAGAGTACACTAGCTTGGTATTTGGGTCGTTCAATAGACGTGCGACCCGCGCGATAAAGTGTAAATTTTCAATTAATCAGCGTTGGTTCAATCGAAAAACATGGCCAGTTAGGGATAGAGATAACGCGAGAGGCATGACTAATTTCGACAAAACACCCCAAGGCTAACCAAATCAATGGTATATACTCCATTGGTGTCGTCTTTCTTAGATCCAAAACCTGTCACCTATCATAACTCGTTTCTAGACACCATGTCCGACATTCGGCCAATCTTTCGAAAATTTACATTTCCTCAAGTCCTTTGCAAACTCCGCCCTCAACTTCGTGTCCATAACTTCACTTAGGTTATGGTGTGTGGTGATGAAATCCACACATCACGAGGGGTTAAAGAGATAAGCTAGGAAATGAAGCGCCATCTATTCCAAAGAGTGCGACTTAATATATAAACCAAACTTAATTATGTACTAAATTTAAATCAAAGACTACCAATTTACTACAAAATTCCCATAATTATCAATTAATTATTTTTAATAATTCACTAGTTCACCATATTTACTACAAATTGACAATATTAGAACAATATTTACAAATTATAATTACAAGCAATAATAATCACCAATTATACTATTAATTAAAACAATAATTAATTACAATAATTAATTATTATTTATCATGCATTTACAATAATAATTATTCATTTACCAATATAATTAATTATTATTACCAATAATAATAATAATAATTTATTAATTTTAAGTAATAATTATTCATTTACTAATAATTATTATTATCAATAATTAATTATCATTACCAATAATAATTATTACTAAAATATTTAATTACTAATAATTGATTTTTACTAATAATTATTCATTTACTAATAATTATTATTACTAATTAACTAACCAATTTACAAATTAAATAATTACTTTAATAATAATGATGTTAAAAAATGTCAGTATTACCTAAAAGGAAAGTCGCCGGAGTAGCGAGTCGTCGGAAAGAGGGAAACGCCTGAATTTTGGTCGCCGGAGCGTCGGAGGAGGAGGGAGGCCAGAGCTTTTGAGAGAGAGTGAAAGGAGAGGAGAGGAGAGGAGGAGAAATGAGATGGGATGAGGAAAAGAGAGAATGAGCAGTGCTATATATAGGCTTTCACTTAGACGACGGAGCCCTATTTTCCGTCGTCAAAGTGAACTTGGACAACGGAAAAGAGCGTTTCCGTCGTCTAAGTCAACTGTTTCAAAATTTTGAAACGGCGCCCAATTAATCGGCGGGACGGTTTCAACCGCTTTAATTTTTGGCACCGTTCCAAATGTTGACTTACACAACGGAGAATATATTCTTCGTCGTCTAAGTCAACTTTCGAAACGGTGTCAAAAATTAAGGCAGTACAATCAACCGCCAAGGGTTTTGAACCTGGACGACGGAGAAAGGCCATCTACGTCGTCCAGGTGACAACTTGGATGACGGAGATGGTCAATCTCCGTGGTCCAAGTTGAATTTAAGTAAAAAAAATTTAAAAAATTAATTCGCAAGGAATTTGCCGATCTGTCATTCGAATGAAATAGTCGTAAAATATCGATTAACGCATCGTATATATAAACAATTGAATTTGAAACGACGAATAATTTTACGTCTTTAAACTTGTCAAGTATCTACTAATCTTTATGACTTAAGTGTTATTAAGTATAGGCTCATTTGCATATCGATATTAACGAAATTGAATTTGGACAAAACAACCGTTGGATACGTTCGCCGTAACATAATATATAATTAGAATAATTTTCAGAAAATAATAAGTTCGTGAAGGGTTTCATCGGGGCAGTCAACCACAAAACCGAGATTTTGACAAACCGTAAACGTGGTGATGGTGAACGCAAGATTCTAAGGCCAAATCTAGCACAAGTAGGCTCACGGGTGAATGAAGGATTATTTGGAAGGTGGTGGAGATGGTATTTCGGTTTAGGGAGAGGCTGATCTTAACTAAGTATGAGAGGAGTTAGTGTTTGGACAAAGGCTCGGCTCTATGATGTGTGTTCTTCATGAATGAGTCGAGCTCCCATTTATATAGGCGAAGGGTAAGGTTTTCCTACTAAAACAAGACCTTCCATATTAAAATCGGGGAAATCTGACTAGCTGTAGTAAAACACATTTTCCCGGAGTTTCAGATCTTGAAAAATTCTGATTCTTATTTCATTGGAAAGCTTATTAAAAGGGCTATAAAATACATATAAAGAACGCCATATTTGAAATTAAATTGGATTTACTAAGGATTTTAGAAGTTAAGTGACCTGGCTGCCCTGTTTTCTTCTTCTTCAAGGAAAATGAAATCTTCATATCTTCAAATCTTGCATTCCTTATTCCCTAATAATTCTTGGCCGAATCTAGCATATACTTGCACATATTTTGGCCCTCAAATGAGGTCTGAAAGTTCATATAATATCTCCCAAAATTCGTCAATTATATGCTCTATATATTCCGCCATATTTGCTCTTTCCTGGGTCGCGCAGGAGAAATGTCTTCATCTTTTTGTCCACCATTTTGGTATCCATTTCATTTGGCATTTGGTTTTCAATTCTTGACACCATATGGGAATGCATTTTAGTAACCATTTGAAGATCATTCCTCGGACCATTTCTTCTCTGGAATTAGGAACTTTTCTCCTTATCCCGCTTTTAGCTCCGAAACGTCTCCTTTATTATTTCCTCCTTTATTTCTACCTAAAAACATAATGTAAGTTAGAAACATATTTACTAAGCATAAAACAAAGTTAAATGTAGAGATAAAGACATTAAGAATCAAGCATAAAATGCGTAGATCAAATTCCCCCACACTTAGATTTTGCTAGTCCCTTAGCAAATACAAAACAAAACTACGGACACGAAAAATCAAAGAGAATCAATAAAGGAAAATGTCATACATTATTCACAAACACTTAGATGTTTCTTCGTTTCAAAGCCGCAAATTCTCATGTAATCATGTTTGAAAACGCAAGAAAACACAAAGTAAAACAAAACTAAGCCCTTAGTTGAATTTGTCTCAGAAATTCTTTAAGTTTATGGCGAATTAAGCAATGAATGTTCATAGAATTCAATAGAGAATAGAGATATAATCATGTTATGAACAAGTAAGATATGGAGAAAATAATGGTGATTTTAAGTCTGTGCATGCTCCGAATAAGGTTCAAATCAACTCACATGGATGCTCTCATCATATTTCCACTCATGCAAAGGGTTTTCTCAAAGTATTTAAATATGCAATGCCATTTTTGTATTCTTTTCAGTTCAATTTCATCATAGACTAACTAAGGGCATCCTAAGACTCTTTAAAACACTAAGTTAATCAAAAAGACTCAAGATTCTCAAACAAGCGTAGATTTAGTCCTCATCTTCTTTGGGCAACCTTAATAAATTGGCCAGTTAGCAAGAGAGACCAAGAGAGGTAGGAGTGATTTTTGAACTTGTCTTTTCTCACATCCAAAACCTGTCCTAGAAACCGTCACCTCCTAGATACCAAAACATCTCGGATCTCTTACTCAAAGACAAGTATTCATCCACTTACACTAAATTAGACTCGAATACACTAATTAGTTTTTTTTAGGGCATCATCCGCTGGAAAGTTCCATTGTCTGCCCGATTTTACAATTTATGACTCAATAAAGTTGTAAACCCCTTCCCCCACACTTAAACTCTACATTGTCCT
The DNA here is from genome assembly GCA_946800695.1 of Geum urbanum. Taxonomy (NCBI): domain Eukaryota; kingdom Viridiplantae; phylum Streptophyta; class Magnoliopsida; order Rosales; family Rosaceae; genus Geum; species Geum urbanum. Next base: position 46,638,332 of record OX327003.1, on the reverse strand, counting down.
CAATGTACTAAAGTAAAGCATAGAATTCAAGATGGACGCCTAGGATTTACGAAAACTAACTATATAAACTAAAGCAACGAAAATAAAAGAGATAAGGGAAGAGAATGCAAATCTGGTTTGAAGACTCCTCCATTGGGTTGCCTCCCAACAAACGCTTATTTTTTAACGTCTTCCAGCCTAGACGTGATGTATCTTCATGTGTTTGAAAGTGGGGGATCCACGAGCTTCACTTCTTCAACGTCATGCTCCTTGAAGTTCTCATATTAATGCTTCAAACGTTGGCCATTCACCTTGAATACTTTTCCGGTGTCCAAAGTCATGATGTCGACAGCTCCATGAGGAAATACTTGTACCACAATGTAAGGACCAACCCATCTTGAGCGTAGCTTGCTCGGAAAGAGTCTAAGCGTCGAATGGAATAGCAAAACCTTCTCTCCGGGTTCAAAATTCTTTGTACGGATCATCTTGTCATGAATGCGCTTTGTCCTCTCCTTGTAGATCCATGCGTTGTCAAATGCTTCATTTCGGATCTCCTCAAGCTCACAAAGTTGAAGCTTTCGATGTAAAATAGCCTCATCCTTGTCCATGTTGAATTTCTTGATCGCCCACCATGCTTTATGCTCTAACTCCACCGGAAGATGACAAGTCTTCTCATAAACAAGTCGATAGGGTGACATGCCTATGGGAGTCTTGTATGCCGTCCTATAAGCCCATAATGCATCATCCAAACATTGGCTCTAATCCTTGCGATTTGGCTTGACAGTTCTCTCCAAGATCTTCTTGATTTCGCGATTGGATACTTCCTCCATTCCATTGGTTTGTGGATGATATGGTGTAGAGACCTTGTGTGTAACGCCATACTTCTTCATCAACGCTTACATGGTCTTGTTGCAAAAATGACTCCCTCCATCACTAATTAGAACGCATGGCATTCTGAACCTTGAAAAGATGTTAGTCTTGAGGAAATCTGCAACAACTCGCGAATCATTAGTACGGGTGGCTTTTGCTTCCACCCATTTCGAAACATAATCCACAACAAGTAAGATGTAAGTGAAACCATTAGAAGAAGGACATGGTCCCATAAAATCAATGCCCCAAACATCAAAAATTTCGACATTGATCATGTAGTTTTGTGCATTTGGTCTCTCGAACCAATGTTTCCTGATCTTTGGCACCTATCACACTTAGCACAAAAGTCATTAGAGTCACGAAATAGGTTAGGCCAAAAGAAGCCACAATCTAAAACCTTGAAGGCTGTTTTCCTCAAACCAAAGTGTCCTACACATGCTCCATTGAGACAAAACTCAAGAATAGATGCAAACTCACTATCCAGAATACACCTTCTAATTACTAAATCAGCACATTGTTTCCATAAGTAAGGTTCATCCCAAATAAATGACTTAGCATTAGACTTAAGTCTATCTCGTTGAGCTCTTGTCATGGAAGATGGAAACTCACCAGTAACTAAGTAGTTAACAATATCTGCGTACCCATGGAGTTTCAGAAGGACTTACCTTAATTCCGAAGAGTTGTTCATCTGGAAATTTCTCCTCAATAGCCACGACCTCTTTCTCATGCACAAGTCGTGAGAGATGGTCAGCTACCACGTTTTCAACTCCCTTCTTGTCTCGGATTTCCACATTGAACTCTTGGAGAAGTAGTATCCAACGTATGAGCCTAGGCTTTGCATCCTTCTTCTGCATCAAATACTTCAAAGCAACATGATCAGTGTAAATTATAACCTTACTTTGAAGTAGATAGGATCGAAACTTGTCCAATGTAAAGACTACAACTAGCATCTCCTTTTCGGTTGTTGTGTAGTTGGCTTGAGCATCATCAAGTGTTCTTGAGGCATAGTAGATGGCGTAGGGTTTCTTATCCTTCCTTTGTCCTAAAACAGCTCCAACGGCATAATCCGAAGCATCACACATAAGTTCAAAGGGTAGAGACAATCCGACGCTTGAAGAATAGGAGCACTAGTAAGTAACTCCTTCAACTTGGTGAATGCCACATTACAATCCTCATCAAACACAAAGGGAGTGTCTTTTTGAAGTAGCTTGCACAAGGGACGTGAGATGTGGGAAAAGTCTTTGATGAACCTCCTGTAGAAACCTGCATGTCCAAGAAAAGGATGAATCTCTCTAACCGAAGTCAGAGAGGGTAAGTACTTCACAAGATCTACTTTTGATTTATCAACTTCAATCCCTTTTTTCGAAACAATGTGTCCAAGAACAATCCCTTGAGTCACCATGAAGTGACACTTCTCCCAATTAAGCACTAAGTTTGTTTCAACGCACCTTTGCAAGATTAGTTCTAAGTTTTCCAAACATACATCGATATCTTTCCCAAAAACACTAAAGTCATCCATGAATACTTCAATTATTTTCTCAATGTAATCAGAAAAGATAGAAAGCATGCAACATTGAAACGTACCTGGGGCATTGCACAATCCAAAGGGCATCCGTCGATATGCAAACGTTCCAAAAGGGCATGTGAACGTTGTCTTCTATTGATCCTCTTCCGCGATGCTGATTGGGTTATAACCCGAATATGCATCAAGGAAGTAATAGTAGGAATGACTAGTTACCCTACACGCATTTGATCAATGAATGGCAAAGGGAAATGATCCTTCCTTGTGCTTGCGTTGAGCTTCCTATATTCAATGCAAACTCTATGTCTAGTGATAGTTCGTTGAGGCACTAACTCATTCTCCGCATTCTTGACAACGGTGATTCCGGACTTCTTAGGAACAACTTGCACAGGTGAGACCCAACGGCTGTCCGAAATCGGATAGATAACCCCACAATCCAAGAGTTTGATGACTTCCTTCTTCACAACCTCCATCATTGGTGGATGGAGTCTCCTTTGAGCCTCACGAGATGGCTTAGCTTCATCTTCAAGTAGAATACGATGAACACAAGTAGCAGGATTGATACCTTTGATGTCCGCAAGTGTCCAACCAATGGCGGGCTTGTAGTTTTGAAGCATTTGAACAAGCTTAGCTTCTTGCTCTTCCTCCAACGTTGATGAGATGATAACCGGCAAAGTCTCATTGTCACCCAAGTAAGCATACTTCAAATGATCCGGTAACACCTTGAGTTCCAATTCTGGTGCTTGAATGATGGAGGGAACAAGCTTGTTTTTGCCATAGACCAAGGGAATATGGGGTGGTCTAGACGTCACAAAGGCTGCCTTATTAAGTGCCAACGCCAATTCTCTAACTCTAGGCTTCAGAACTTCAATCAAAACGTCTATTAGGGTGTCATCCCTAGTGTAGGTCAGCCCAATTTTATCTTGAAGTACATTATCAAGCTCATCCTCTCTAATAGTGTCCAAATGCAACTGTGCCATATCCTCCACTAAGTCCAACGAAATGCATGAGTTGATAATAGCAGTGGGGACCTTCATAGCATCAAGGATATTAAACTCGATCTTTTCTCCATCAATCTCCATGGAGAACGTACCTTCAAACACATCTATCTTTGTTCTTGCGGTTCTCATGAAGGGACGTCCAAGTAAAAGTGGCGTTGTGTTCAATGGACTATCCTCCATGTCAACAATGTAAAAATCTGCAAGGAATATCAAGTTGTTGACTTGCACAAGAACATTTTCAACGTACCCTCTTGGATACTTGTGAGAACGATCGGCTAGCTGAATGATGACGTTGTCTTGCTTAAGCTCACCAAGCTCCATGGATGCATACAGATAGTAAGGCATAAAATTCATGGATGCACCCAAGTCAAGCATGACATCTTCAAATTTGGTGTCACCAATCACACAAGGAACAAAAAAGCTCCCAGGATCCTTCAATTTGGGGGGTAGCCGTCGTTGCAACACTGCAGAAACTGTTGCATTCACCTTCACAACCTCATTCGCTCTCGTTTTCCTCCTTTGTGTGCATAGCTCTTTCAGAAACTTGGCATAGATGGGTACTTGCTTGATGCACTCGATTAAAGGCAGATTCACTGGCACCTTCCGAAAGATGTCCAGGATCTCATCGTATTGATCATCTTTCTTTGATTTGGATAACCTGTGTGGAAATGGTGCACGAGCAAACGAAGCATTAGTATTAACTAAACTTGAAGGGATAGAGTTAATACCTTTGTTTGGGGTCGGGTGTGATGGTGATGGTGGCTTAGATGGCGCCACATTCTTCTTCTCAAGCTCCTTTGTAGAAGGATCTTCTTCAAAAACATCCTCCACAACGTCATGAGCCTGTGATGACGTTGCCTTCAGCTTTGGCTCTTCCAAAATCTTCCCACTCCTTGTAGTCACCGCACTTACATTCCTTGTAGGTGGCGTTGGTTGAGAGGGAAGTTGTCCGGTGGTCCTAATATGTCCTATAAAGTCCACAAGTTGGCCCATTTGCTTCTTAATTTCGGTTATGTCTTGCCCATGTGCATCCAACGTTGCCTTTGTTTCTTTTTGTCCATCCAGGAGAACTTGAGTTGAGGCAGATAGTTGAGCAATCATCTTGTCATAATCCAGATTTGTGAATGTTTGAACCGGAGGAGGCAAAGGCACTTGTGGCATTGGGGCCAATGGTGGCCGTGCATTGTATTGTTGTTGGGGACGTTGATAACCTTGTTGTTGTGTTGATGGAGGGTTTAAACATCCCTCATTACTGCTCCATTTGAAACCAGGATGATCACGGTTGCCAAAGTTGTTGTAATTGTTGTAGCGTTAGCCTCCTTGATATCCTCCTATGGCATTGACTTGTTCTTCATGTGGTTGCTCGGCCAAAGTAGGACATTGATCACCTAGATGGCCTTGAGAATGGCAAATGCCACAAAGTTGGCCAAGAGACACCTTTTGTCTCTTCACTTAAAGTTCCAGCACTTGCTCCATCAAGTCAGAAAGCTTATCATACTTGTCATCCGCAGTAGTCTTAGCTGAACTCACTTCTGCAACAGTCTTCCTTGGAGCCATCCCATATTGAGCATCATTGTTAGCTCGGTTCTCCAAGAGTGCACGAGCTCTTATCTCATCTAAATCCATGAAGGCCCCATTTTCAACAACATTAAGAAGCTCTCTATCAATCGGTTTGAGTCCATCATAGAAGCAGTTCATCAAATTAGTCTCAGAGAAACCATGGGAGGGACAGGTGGCGCAAAGAACCTTAAAGCGATCATAATATTGACCAAATGACTCATCCGCAGCTTGTGCAATTCCAATAATCTTCTTCCTCAAAACAGTGATCTTTGAGGCCGGAAAGTACTTGCTCAAGAAAGCATCCGCAAGTTGCTTCCATGTAGTGATGTGATTTGGTGGAAGCTCTATGAGCCAAGTTTGTGCTCTATCCTTCAAAGTGAATGGAAACGACTTTAACTTCAAAAACTCATCATCCGCATCCGTGGGCTTCATACTCGAGCAAAAAAACTGAAACTGCCTCAAATGCATGTTAGGATCTTCATGCGCCATCCCTTGAAAGATTGGAAGGCGATGGAGAAATCTACTCTTGAGCTCAATATCCTTCTTGTCCGCTTGAGGAACAGGAAACTGAATGCATGAGGGGCTGCTACTCCAATCCGTTGAGCAGGTTTGTTGGCGAAGAGTTTGCCTTGCAATGTTGGCATTGTTGTTGACAATGTTGTTGTTGTTCAGGCCGTTCATCGTTTCTGCTTCTTGCTCTACTAAATGCTCGAAATACTGGGATGATCTTGGTGATGAATTTGGTGAGTCAACTGCGTCCTCAACTATAGGTCGATCAAGATCTTCCAACTCGTTGTTTGAAATGGTCACAGTGCGATTTCGGAGTAGAATTTCTCGTAGACTAGGGTTGGTCATTCATAATTCTGAGCATCCACCAAAGACCAAGTGTTAGTATCAAAAGGATACACAAGAAATGCAAGATACTTTAGCCAAAACGTTGAGATTCATTCAAAAACACACAAAAACAAAGCACACGAATTCAAAATAAGCTAAAACACACCAAAAGCACACAAAGGCACAAAAGCTATGTTTTAGATTCCTTGAAACACACTATCTACGTTTGTACACTAAAGTGAAATGCAAGGGCTCTAAGTCATCCTAAAATGAATGCAAGTCAAGTCATACGTGGATTTACACGTTCTTACCTCTTGTACTTAGTACCTGCAGCGGTTAGTTGTATATATACTAAGTTAAAACGTCATATACACAAATTGTCACTCAAAAGATGCAAGCATACCATAATCCACGAAATTCATGCATAATACATTCAAACTTTCATTCAAAATGCATCAAACAAGAACCTAAGTGAAAGATGGAGTGAATGCATAAGAGAAAACGTTAGAACCTGCAGAAAACACAAGAGTTACATGCTAAATCAATGATGCAACGTGACCTATCTTTTGACCTCATGTCCCTAACTTCACTTAGGTTAGGGTACCCGGTGATGAAATCCGAGCATCACAAAGCCGCCAGAAGGTTATGCAAACTAATGCAACGTTTTAATTAGTGTATATTTACAAGATTTCGGTGCAACACACTATTCACACGTTTTATGCACAAGTATTGGGCATTTTGTGTGCACTTCAGATTTAAAGAGAGTACACTTGCTTGATCTTTAGGTCGTTCAAAGGACGTGCGACCCGCGCGATAAAGTATAAACGTTCAATCGAATGGTCTTGGTTCAATCGATAAACATGGCCAGTTGGGATAGAGATAACGCGAGAGGCAAGACTAATTTCGACAATGCATCCCGAGGCTTACCGATCATGGAAAGTAGATTTAGTCCTTATCTTCTTTGGGCAACTTTTAATGAGCTTGGCCAGTTAGCAAGAGTGACCACGAGAGGTATGACCGATTTGAGATCTCGGATCCAGAACTCGTCATAGAAACCGTCACCTTCTAGACACCAAGTCACAAAAGATATCTTACTCAAAGATAAGTGTTCATCCACTCACCGGATCATTGGTATATACTCCATTGATGCAAGTATTTCTTAGATCCAGAACCTGTCACCAGTCATAACCCGTTTCTAGACACCATGTTTGACATTCAACCAATCTTTCAAAAATTTACACTCCCTCAAGTCCATAGTAGACTCCGCCCTCAACCTCATGTCCATAACTTCACTTAGGTTATGGTGTGTGGTAATGAAATCCACACATCACAAGGGGTTTAGGAGATAAACTAGGAAAAGAGGCACCATCTATTCACAATGAGTGCGACTTAATCAACCAAGCTCATGTACTCAATGTAAATCCAAAGCTTTCTTTTAAGGTGTATACATGGCTGCAAAAATACAATATGAACAAGTGTTAGTACACAAATATAAACAAAAATTTCGTGGGTTTTATATACATGCTTAATATTTACACAATTTCACATATTTACAAAGAACACATGCAATTCCAGATTCGTGCAAACTTGAACACATCTTCTTGTAGGTTTTTTCCAGAATTATTGGCTCGGCCGAATGCAATGAAATTTTACAGACACAAACTAGACACGTAACCAAACAATCCTGCAAATTTTCCGATTTTTATGAGATCTGTAGCTATGTCAAATAAGTTACACAAAATAGGGCAGTGCACAGTTCCGAAAACAGAAAAATATAAACATATTATACAAGCATAATCACACAATTCTTTACAACCCCCGGTAACGGTGCCAAAATTGATTCATATTAGACCAAGCATTTAATTAAAAACTTAATCAAACACAAATACAATTAAAATCCTTCTTTGTTGATGTAGCATTGGTGAGTATGTATGCTTCTTAACCGGGGATTGAGGGTGTATGCATAACTATGCTAAGGTTGTTTAGAGGGGTGCAAGATTGTTGGTTTTAAGTTTCCTACAAAATAAAACAAGAAGATGGTTAGATACATATCAAGAAATCACAAGTTCTAACATGTTTAAACTCATAGACAAGCAAACAATCAAGAACACATAATCCTAGCATGCATCTAGCCGAAAATAAGTTCCTTAATCTATTATTTACACGTTGATCATCACATCTAGTTACCTAGCCGATTATCCCATCTTTGTTTAAGTCCTACGAAATTTCTAGGTTAATTAAAACACATACACATGCTTACATCGAATTAGAGAGCAACCAAATCATCTAGTTAACTTCCTAACTCAATTTTATCTTGATTAATTCGGTGGAACATGCTAGGGTGAACCAAATCATCTAGTGTCATCCTAAACAAGTTTCAGAGCATTAAGAACTTAGTAAGCAAGCATACATGTTTGAATCCAACCTACAAACACATGGAAGAGCTCAAAACAAGTCAGAAATAATCATTTTTACACTAAAACATTAGTCTTTTATTACAAAGTCTCGAAAAACCAATATAAACCGAAAATAAATACAAAGAGGCCATGTTACACCTTTTGCTCCGAGGTATTCTCTCTCCGCAAGCTCCAAGCGCATGTCCCTTTGTTGGTGATGGTGAACGCAAGATTCTAAGGCCAAATCTAGCACAAGTAGGCTCACGGTTGAAGGAAGGATTATTTAGAAGGTGGTGGAGATGGTATTTCGGTTTAGGGAGAGGCTGATCTTAACTAAGTATGAGAGGAGTTAGTGTTTGGACAAGAGTTCAGCTCTATGATGTGTGTTCTTCATGAATGAGTCGAGCTCCCCTTTATATAGGAGAAGGGTAGGGTTTTTCCTACTAAAACAAGACCTTCCATATTAAAATCGGGGAAATCTGACCAGCTGTAATAAAACGCATTTTCCCGAAGTTCCAGATCTTGAAAAATTCTAATTATTATTTCATTGGAAAGCTTATTAAAAGGGCTATAAAATCCATATAAAGAACGCCATATTTAAAATTAAATTGGATTTACTACGGATTTTAGAAGTTAAGTAACCTGGCTACCCTGTTTTCTTCTTCTTCAAGGAAAATGAAATCTTCATATCTTCAAATCTTGCATTCTTTATTCCCTAATAATTCTTGGCTGAATCTAGCATATTCTTGTACATATTTTGGCCCTCAAATCAGGTCTGAAAATTCATATAATATCTCCCAAAATTCGTCCATTATATGCTCCATATATTCCGCCATATTTGCTCTTTCCTGGGTCGCGCAGGAGAAATGTCTTCATCTTTTTGTCCACCATTTTGGTATCCATTTCATTTGGAATTTGGTTTCCAATTCTTGACACCATATGGGAATGTATTTTAGTAACCATTTGAAGACCATTCCTCGGACCATTTCTTCTCTGGAATTAGGAACTTTTCTCCTTAGCCTGCATTTAGCTCCGAAACGCTTCCTTTATTATTTTCTCCTTTATTTTTACCTAAAAACATAAAGTAAGTTAGAAACATATTTACTAAGCATAAAACAAAGTTAAATGTAGACAGAAAGACATTAAGAATCAAGCATAAAATGCGTAAATCCACCGTCAAAGGTCACACACCAAGAATTGTTTACTCTATAGTCTTGATGAAAAGAATATGCATTGGGAGATGGTCTAGATGGTCGTTGGCTTAGATAAAATTACAAAATATGAACTTGGACGACGTAAATAAGCTTCTCCGTCGTTCAAGTGAGTACCTGAGCGGCGGAGAATGAGTTTTCCGTCGTCCAAGTACTAACCTGGATGACGGAGAAGCTCATTTGCGTCGTCCAAGTGTAAACACCTGAATTTAAGGGTTAGGGCCTAACTATTTAGGGTTTAGGGTTTTCCTTCACTTGGACGACGCAAAATGGAGTCTTCGTCGTCCAAGTGTCTCCGTTCAATTCTTCTAATTCAATTCGATCGAAAAAATCATCGATCCGATCCGATCCGCTCCTCGATCGATCGATTCGATTCGATCTGATATGGATCAATTAATTAATTAATTAATTAAATTTAATTTACGTACGTCGGTCGATCCAATCCGAGCATGGACGCGTGTAATTAATTAAGTACAAAAATAATAGTTTTACATACGTACATACGTACTCCTCCTTATAATATTTATTTTAATTATTGATCAATGATGCATCATATATTACAATAATTACAATAATTAATTACCAATTAATATTCCTCGTCGTTATATTGTACTCTTCGTCATAATCGTCATCATCCTCATCCCCGTTATCCGATGGCTCATCTTCCTCATCATACTCAACATCGTCCGACGAATAACCTGAGTCCTCGTCCTCGTCCTCATCCTGCACGTCTTCTTCATCTACCTCATTAATTACCTCAATAATCTCATCTTCAGTTAGATCTGTACAACCATCAGGCATGGGTAATCGTTCACCATCTTGAACCAGGTCCATTATATCGGAGCGGATGACAGAAATATTAGGCTCTTGATAGGCAGAAATGTCTCTTTCTAGTTTAGCAGCATCTTCAGTCGCCGGTGTCCCTTCAATTGTCTCTGTATTCCATATTCCTCGATGAGAGATATGGTTCACTATTTTCCACCTTTCGGGATCGTCGAGATAGAACACCTGCCTAACTAAGGTGGCGAGAGCGAAAGGCTCATCCTCATACCAGCTTGAGTTTGTATCGACTGATAAAAGTCCCAGGTCTTCCTTTGTACGCTTGAATCATCTGCACTTGAATAGGAAAACGTTGACATCATTCCCGTAATATAGCTGAACCACATATACAATAGCCCCGTAATATAGATCATTGTCTTTCCCAACCGCTATCCCACGGAGATTATAGTCTTTGTCGTCCAAGTTGCACTTGGACCGCGGAGAATTCTCCGTCGTCCAGGTTACACTTGGACCACGGAACTTTTACGTTTCCGTGGTCTAAGTGATGTTTTCTTGTAGTGCGATATTTCATCGTTTAAGTATAATCTTAAACGACGAAACATACTCTCATCAAAAATTTTGTCGTTTAGAAAAACTTTAGAATGTTCGTCATCTAAGTTGTACATCTCAGAATCTTCTTCATCTAAGAAGATGACTTAGGCGACGAAACCAATATTAGTCGTATAAAGTTTTTTTCTTTCTAGACGACAAATATAACGTTCACCGACATATTCGTCATCTAAGTAATAACTTAGACGACGAATCATAATTCATATGATTCGTTGTTTTATGTTGCACGCAGACTACAAAATATGTCACTTAGACGATGAAATATTTCGTCATCTAAGTGAGCTCAATTATTTATATTTGTTTCTAGTTTCCAGATCCAACATATTTCAACCTTTCATTTTTCTATCCTCTCCCAACATCTCTCAAACACACCTCTGACCAAAATTTTGAATTATAACGGTGAAGCTTCGATTGAGCCCTCCTAAAGCTAGATTACTCACCTCTCTTCTTATCCTTGAAGGTATAAATTATTTTTTGGCAATTATTTTGTTCAATTTGCGTACGATACGTTGAGTCTTCCGGTGAAGTTTTCGGCGAATGATTTCCATCAACCCGGCCTTGTTTGCTATGACATTGTTTGTTAACTATATTGCTTATATTGCTTGCATGGTAGCTAGCTGGCTTTTGTTGATTATATATGTTGAAATGTTTGCTTAATTAATAATTAATTAGTTAATAATTATTGTGTTATGTAATTTAATTATATATTAAGTATTTGATGATCGATTATGGTACGAATGATAAGATGATTCCTAATGTTTAAGGATATATGGCATATGCACGAATGCACGATGACTAGATAGCTAGGTTCTTGAATTGTCTAAAAATTAGGTAGAATTTGCCAATATTCCTAAAATTAGCTAGGTTGGTAGTTATTGTTTCGCTTACGTAGAATATGGACAAGAGTTGGATGTAGTTGGATGATATATATGATGTAAGGTGTCTGAACAGAATCAACAAGTTTGTGTTGTTTGTGAGGGAACCCGGTCAATGAAATAAGTGTTTCAGGTGTCCGTGCAGAAAATGCTATAATAATGAGTTTATGGAGATTAATGATATGGGTCAACACTTGTACAGATTTAGTATGATGTATACTTGCCTTGAGTGGATTGAGCACGGCTAAGTACCAGACTTCAGCTCAGGGTACAGTTACCAAGGTGCGTCATCTAGAGGTACTGCCACCCCTCCTTGGAACCCCACCAAGGAATTTATACATGATGCCTTTTCGGCATTTAGTTCTCGTGGACACCAACATGAAGAGGGAGGTTATGATATTCCTTATGATGACACAGTTCCTCCACCTCTGGCTACTGACAATACTAAGATGGATAAGTACAACATGATGCTATTTCAAGGCCAGACCTCGGTATACCCATGATGTTCAAAGAATGTCTTGCACGCTATAATGGAAGAAATAAAGATAAAACTAAAGAACAAAATGTTGAATGGTTGTTTTGATCAGGTCCAGGAACATATATGTACATTACTTCCTCTTCATCACAATCTTTCTGATAACCATTATAAGGTAAGAAAGATCTTGGCCAAACCTGATCTTTTTTACAAGAAAATTGACGCATGCAAAAATGATTGTGTCTTGTTTTACAAAAAGCATGTAGAATTGGACTACTGTCCTGTATGCAATGCGTGCAGATGGAAGAACAAGAAGAGGAAGCAGTCTCCAGTCAAGATGCTTCGCTATTTTCCGTTGATTCCTAAACTAAAGCGTTTGTTCATGTCTCTATACATAGCTGAGCCGATGAGATGATACCTAGAACGTAAGACATATGACGATGTGCTTAGATAGGTGGGAGATGGGGAGACTTTTAAAGCTTTTTACAGAGAATTTCTAGACTTTGTAGCAGAAATTCGTAATGTTAGACTTGGACTTTCTACATATGGTTTCAATCCTTGAGGTAATAATAGCACTAGAGTAAGCACTTGGTTAGTTATCCTCATGTTGTACAACATGCCTCTCTGGATGTGTATGAACAAGGAATTTAATTTCCTTACTCTGTTAATTCCAGGTCCAAAGTCTTTTGGAAAGTGTTTAAATGTGTAGCTGAGACCTTTGATCGATGAGCTGAAATAATTGTAGGAAAATAGGGTCCCAACTTATGACAGCTTTACAGGAACAATGTTCATGATGAAAGCAGCAGTGATGTGGACTATCAGCGATTTTCCTGCTTATAGAATGTTGGCATCTACCACAAATAAAGGGTACAAGACTTGTTCTGTATGCTTAGAAGAAGTCAACTCTAGTTGGCCCGCAGAGAAGGTGTGTTTCATGGGTCACCATAGATGGCTTCCTGAGGATAACGAATGGCGAAGGGATAAGGATAAGTTTGACGGAACAGTAGAGAATGATCTGAAACTCCAAAAATGGTTTGATGATGAGATTCTTGAAAGGTTGTCTAGCTTCTATTTTAGTATGTAGAGCAAATGATGAATCTGTGATAGCCTACAATCTATATCCTCTCGAACATCTTAGATATTGGACTCACTAGAGTATTTTCTTCGAACTCCCTTACTGGTCTAAATTGAAAATCAGGAACGACCTAGATATCATGCACATAGAAAATAATGTGTGCGGCAACGTTGTGGGGATAATTCTCAGTATCAAGTTTAAGACTAAGAATACAACCAAAGCGCGTAAAGATTTGGAAATTATGCATTTAGGCCATCACTTGTGGTTAAGAAATGGGGACAAGATGCCAGATTCACCTTATACAGTGAAAAATACATTGAAGGGAGAAGTATTCAACTAGTTTAAAGGTTTTCGGTATCTGTCTAATTATGTAGGGAATATAGTTTCATGTGTAAAAGTTAGAGAACACAAGTTCAATTCTCTAAAGACTCATGATTGTCATGTTATCTGCAACGTCTGATTCCAGTGGTTATTCGAGAATATTTGGCTCCTGACATTGTCGACCCAATAGTAGTATTATGCAGATGGTGGCAGAAGTTATGCGCTAGAGAGTTGAAGAAGCCAGATGTGGTTGAATTGAAAGAAGATATTGTCTACATTCTTTGCAAATTAGAGAGGATTTTCCCCTTGCTTTATTTGACGTCATGATTCACCTTCCTGAACAAGTCTTGCTTACTAGTCTGGTACACTACATATGGAGGTATCCTCAGGAAAGAAACAATATTTCATGTAAAGTAAAGTTTTGAACCATGTTTTTCATCATTTATAACTATTCTTGTCTTACATATTAATTTAACAATTTTGCAGACAACTTGGACAGTATAAAGGATTTGGTCAAAAATCGTTCTGCCCCGTATGACTCTATAGTAAAAACATACCTTGCACATGAATGTGTAACCTACTACGACATGTATCTCAAACCTCTAGTCCCTTCCATCGCCTTCAATACACTTGATCACTATAATCTTTCAGTCGTGACAAATGTTGTACGACCGTCTAAAGCAGAATTAAATGAAAGCTTAAAAGAAGAGGAATTCATTGAGACTCATTGGGTAGTATTGCGGGTTTGTGATCAAGTCGATGAGTTCTTTAAGTTTTATAGGGACAAAATTCAGAGACCAATCCGAACAAGAGTCATGAATGGGTTGATAATCAGCATAAGAAAAACTTCCCTGATTATTTCAAGAAATGGATATCTTAATTAATTATTAGTTTAATAATTCGTTGTTTTGAAAATGAGAATTTCGGATGGGAAAATGTGCCCACGGTTTGTTATTTTGGAATTTGGTTATTCGAAGTATTTTTCGGCCTTAGTGCAGGTTTTTGGTTTCCTTTAGTTTCAGGGGAAACTATATCAAACTTTCGGTACAAATTAACACTCATATTATACTTGTTCACAATTTTGCAAATACTCAAACTAGAAAACCGACCTGACACCGGGTGGTGGTCAAATGGTTGCACTTATTGGTCCATAAACTGGTGGCACACAATATTTATAATGTTTGTGTTGTCAATGGGGTAAAGTTTCTCACACTGCATCGAGATGAAGGCAAAAGAACATAAAACAGTGGAATTATGGTAGGCCAAAAGCCTGATGTATACCACGGGGTTCTTGATAATTTTTTGAGCTATTCTATGGGAATAGAATGTCTGTTGTGCTTTTCAAGTGTAAATGATTCAAGCGTATGAAGGAAGATTTTAGCTTATTATCAGTCGCTACAAACAAAAACTGGTATGAAGATGAGCCATTCCATCTTGCAACCTTGGTCAGGCATGTGTTTTATCTAGGTGATCCAAAGGAGGGTGAAGGTTGGAATGTAGTTAACCATATCTCTCACCGAAATATATGGGTGGCACAACACTTGCTGGGACGCCTAGTACTACCGAGAGTGACATTGTAGCGAATAATGTAGATGCATATCAAGAGCCTAATATTGATGTCATCCCCGACATCGATAAACTTATTCGCTTGAACGAATACTCACCCAGTCCTCAAGGCCACATGAATCTTTCTCCAATTGAGATCGTATAATTACCAAATATCAATGTCTCTGATGAGGAGCCACAGGATGCAGGATAACGATGAATACGAGGATCATGAGCAAGATGAGCCCAATGAGGATGATGATTAAGACGATGCAGATTATGATTGCGATGATTGATGATTAATATTGTTTGTAATAAATAGTACGTTTGTAATTAAATTAAGTGTTTCTGTATTAATATATATATTCTAAATATTAAAATCTTATGATTGGGTGTTAACATTAAACCGGTAATAGTTCTAATATTTTAAGGAATTAAATGGGGTTTTGGATATTTGTTCTCTTACAGGAATGATTTAAGAATAAATGTAGATGGTTTTATCTTCCTAAAGGACAACTTAGAAATTAGACAGCGAATACATGATTGTTTCATCGTCCAAGGGCAAACCCTAACTTTAAACCCTAAACCTTAAACCTGAACATTTAGACGACGAATACTGGAATTGTCCTTGTCTATGTTCTTGCTAGACGATGAAAATTTCGTCGTCTAAGATGAGTTTTACAATCTGACCTCTATAATGACGAGCACGTGTATCATGTTAGAATATAAATTTTATTCGTCGAGGGCAGAGAGTAAACAATACCTACTCTGTGAGTGTCGATGGTTCGAAAAACGGAGTTACAAAGATTCATTTATGAACATTTTCATTTCGTTAAAATTTCGGTTTTATAGTTGACTTTGCTGATCAAACACTTAACGAACTTCATATGAATCAAAATTTTGTCTACTTACATATTATGTTGTGATGAATATATCTAATAGTTGTTTTGTTCAAATTCAATTTCGCTAATATTGATGTGTCATGAATATAGACATATAAACACTTAAATTATATAGCATTAGTAGATATATAACAAGTACTTAGTATTTCATCAACTTTTCATGTCAAATTTAAATTAATTTATATCTAGGTGATATATTTAGTTTATACGTAAGTGGAAACGCTCGTGATTTCGGGAACGGATTTACAAATTATATTTTACGTAAGATAGTTTTCGTCATTTGACTATTTGTCGATAATCACTAAATTAACTCGATTGAATCCTAAACTAATCCGATTTGTGGTGATATTTTTTATAGCATCGTATAAATGTAATGGTTACATATGACGGTTCATTTATGATGATTCTTAAGCACGTAACCTAAAATAAATTTTCAGATTTCTCTGAAAAATACATAAATTAATTTTATTGTTAGACAACGAAACATAGAGTTTTGTCATCTAAGTATCTTACTTAAACGACAAAACCTTAACTTTTCGTCGTTTAAGTCAAAACTTGGGAAAATATTTCCGCCCAAAATTTTGGGAAAAAGTCAAACTATTAGATGACGAAATATAGTGACTTAGATGACGAATTAGTTCTTCGTCTAAGTGTTTTAAAGAGCTCTTTCCCAAATCAGTTTTGATTCGATCAATCCCTAATTTCTATAGTTACCTCTCCTCCTCTCGCCGCCTCCTCCCTGCTTCTCCTTTCTGCTGCCACCTCCTCTCTTCCCGCTGACCAACCGTTACAGCCTCCTCGAACCCGACGACGTTGCCACCTTCTCTCCTCTCTTTGATGTCGCCGCCGCTTACTCTTTGCACTCCTCCTCTCGCTACCTCCTCCTTGCCTCTCCTCTCAGTCGCTGCCTCCTCCTCTCTGACTTGGTGAGCTTCTTCTACTTTCTCTTGTTGATTTGTTTTCTCTAATTTCTACTTGGTGCACTGTCATTGGATGTGGTATTTCGGTGAGCTTCGTCTAATTTTGTTGAGGGTTGGAAATTAGAGTTTTGTTTTTTTGGTTTCTATTAAAACAATCAGATTATGATAGATTAATATTGGGGATAAAGTAGTTTGTAAAAGGAAAGCGCTAGATAGTTCAGTTAGGGTTTATCAATAACTGATCGAATTGTTGAGTTCTTAATCATTATTGAGTGAATTTTGGACAGTAAGTAGCATATGCACTTTATGAGTGATTGACATTGTTTATTAATATTGTTGCACTACCACATATTTAACCATTGCCGGCGACTTACATTTAAGTCGCCGATAATGTTAAAAAAAGAAGAAGACATTACCGGCGATTTTTCCGGCAAAAATCGCCGGTAATGATAAAAAAACATTGCCGGCGATTTAAAAATCGCCGGCAATGGTTAAATATGTGGTAGTGTTGTATGATTGGATAGTATATTGAGGTATGAATAATTGAGACGAATCTTCGACATAAAGTAGGATTTTGTACAAATTCAGTGATAGAGTGAATTTTGGATAATAAGTATGAATTTTGGATAGTGATGAGGGATTGATGTTGTTGTATGGAAGATGATGTTAGTGTTTCTTTATTTTCAGTTCTAGCGATAAAGATGTCTGACGGGAAGAAGCGGTAAACCTCATAACAGGTGGAGAAGGAATATGCCATAGTGATGCAGTGTTTGCATGGGGTTTCAATGTCAGAGGACATCGCTATGCCTCCTCAGAGGGCAAGGATTCCTCCTCATGCACTCTTTGAAGCGACGACAACCCCAAAGAAGTGCCAGTGACATCCTCGACTCCTGTGCCAGTGAATTACTCGTCGGAACATGGATCACCATATCCTTTGCCATCTACTGATAAATCAGTGTATGTTAGGGCATGATGCAAATTTAGGAAGAATACCTCAGATTTGGCCCCGAAATGCACTCGAGGCTTGGTGAAGAATGCTAAAGTCGATGGGATGGTAAAGTCATTGGGGGGGGGGGGACTCAATGTGTAGTACGACGAATGGCTTAAAGGCCCATCAACGTCTAATATGAACTTTTTGTTTACGAAAAGCATTGGGCCTATTGTGTGGAATAAGATACCTTTGAAGGCGACGACTTGGAGAGATTTGGAGCTGAATGATAGGTTCCCATTTTACCACGAACTCTCGGTAAGAGTTTCGGTCTATTTAATTTAATTTCTAAATTATTTTTAATAATTGAAAGCTCGGTAAGAATTAATAAATTGTTTTTTTTATTTTTTTCGTAGAATGCATATGAGATTAGTGAAAATACGGAGTTTCATAACTTCATAGAAGATGAAGCACCGAATATTTACAAGCAGTGGAAGCACGATCTACATAAGTTCTACATAGAGTACGGCTCCGGAACAGGCCCAAATGAGTTTAAGAAAAGGCCTGAACAATGGGATTGATTGGTGTCGCACTTCGAGTCTGATAAGTTTAAGGTAATGGTTATTTTTGAAGGTAATCAATATATTAGTTTTATGATAATATATTATTATTTAATTTCTTTTGTTGTGAAACAGAAAAAGTCGGATGCCAACACGCATAACCGTGATAAGAAGATGTTGCATCATTGAACGGGTCCGAAATCGTTCTCCTACGTGGAAAATGCTCACATGGAGAAGGGTTCAAATCATTGTTATGTTGATGGCTACGAGACTGCATACGTGAGGCCCGGGGTAGACGATATTGCGAGTCAAAATGTTGTAAGTAACCATTTTTTACAATTTTAAGAAAACTGATTCAGTTGAAGTTTAAGAAACTACATAAGCTTTCGGTTCAAACCAACTAGCTAATTAATCCAACTACAAGACCCAACGTAATACTAAAACAAAGTAGCATTAAGAAAGAGAAAATTTATTATAACAATAGTACTCTTTCATTATCCTAAACTTAAGAAATCCAGACGGGAATCGATGCCATAGTTTGTTGTATTGGAATTTGGGTATTCGAAGTGTTATCTCTCGTGCAGGTTTTTGGTTTTCTCTATTTTTAGGGGAAACTATGTCAAAATTTCTGTAGAAATTAATATTAACATATTATTTTAATGCAAGAGAAGATGAAACTATTAGCCCGAGAGGAAATTAGTCGCATACATGCTGAGAATCCAGAGATGACACCTGATGAGCTGTCTCCTGTACCCATCGAGACTCAAATCCAGATTCACGATCAAACACTCGGCCGTCGACCAGGGAAGGAGATTCGTGGCTTTGGATAGGCAGGCGTGCAATATTTGAGCCAGTCTTCCTTGTCATCTAGTAGGCGGCCGATGTAATGGATAATTAGGTCTGAGCGGCCTAGGAGAAGACTGTAACGTTGAGGGTGGTGATCAATGGAATGCATGAGTTCCTCAAGATTTTGGGCTGGAATCCTCCTCAAACTTGTCATCCACTTATCACACCTCAGGCTCAGGAACACGGTGGCCTCGATCTAGCTAGCGGGGAAATTAGCGAGATAGCAACTCCTGATGCATCTTCTATTTAGGTCCATAGTAATTATGCAATTATACTATTTTATTATCAATATTAATAGAAGAAGACGACGAATGCCAACAGTTTGTCGTCTAAGTGGGACCATTTTAGAAGACGAACACAATCTCCTTCGTTGTCTAAGAGGAAAGAGATAAAAGACAAAAGAAAATATTCTTTGTCTCCAAGGAATACTTAGACGACGAATGTAATACATACAGTTTGACATCTTAGCGTAACAATTTCAACGACGAAATAAATTCTTTCGTCGTTTAAGTGTTTAGACCGAGATGACGAAATATTTACATTCGTTGTTTTAAAAACTTAAATGATGAATGATTGTTTTCGTTGTCTTAGATCATTAGTGCAACGAAGATTTTCGTCATTTTGGGGTTCAACTCTTCGTCGGTTTGATTGTTAGACAACAAATCATGTTTTGTCGCCTTGGGTCTGACTTAAATGATGAAATACCTCTTAGACGACGATTTTGATTCGACATTTAAGTTATTTTTTTGTAGTGGGAATTATTAACGGTGAGTATTATTTTTTCATTAGTGTCAAAATTTGGCGTATGATTCTCATATTTCGTAGGCTTAATTTTCAATTTGCTACTTTAGAAATCACCTCAGTGCCAATTTGCTACCCTAATTTTTTTCCTGTCAATTTGTTATTCTTGGATTTATAAACTTGCCAATTTGCTGCCTTGTTATCTAATTACTTTTGAATTTCGTCAATTTAATCAT
The DNA here is from genome assembly GCA_946800695.1 of Geum urbanum. Taxonomy (NCBI): domain Eukaryota; kingdom Viridiplantae; phylum Streptophyta; class Magnoliopsida; order Rosales; family Rosaceae; genus Geum; species Geum urbanum. The sequence goes on along the minus strand of OX327003.1, from coordinate 46,618,146 downwards.
CAAATAATAAAAATTTGAAAGTACTTTGGTACTCTAAATCATCTATTCTCTAGTGATTTGAACGAAAAAAATATGAAAAAATTTCAAAAAATTTAAACTTAAGGTAGAAAATTGGCTAAATACTTTGCATAACTTAATGTATATGTAACAAATTGGCTAGTTTTCAAAACTTACGATAGCAAATTGGCAGGAAAAATTTCTATGCTAGCAAATTGTCACAAAGGTAATTCCTAGTTTAACAAATTAACAATTATACATGATTATTTGATAAAGTTAAAAGTACTCAAAACCTTAAACTCTGAAAAATTGTCAGAAAGGTCATTCCAAGAGTAGTAATGAACTAAAGTTAGATGAATGTTTGATGATTTTTTCAATCTTTATGATTCAGGTTAACATTTGACACAGTATGCCCCATTGTGGCAAAGAAGTTTTAGGTTAAGGTTCAGATGATATCCTTCAGTTGGTCCTTAACATGAACTCTTTTTAGCAAACTACACTAAAGGATAGATATAAGGAGCCAAATATATATTAGGACAAAGCCCTTTAATTTGGACAATCAAAGACAATATCTTACAAATCAGGACATTTTGATCTGGCGCTGACATGTGTCACGTGTAAATTTCCCAATTTACCCCCAGGCCTCCCTTTTATAAACCCCATTTTTCTGAAGAAAAAAAAACATAATTCTGGGTAGCTAACGATCACAGCTCTGACCGTTGTTGCCTCAATTGATCTTTTTCGATTCAGCAACAACGTTTTCGAATCTAACACTCTATTCACTGCTTGATTCTTCTTCATGTTGGAGGTTTATTCGATGAATTGAAGCTTAATTTTTTAAAATTTCTGGGTTTTTGGGTGAAACTCGACGAATCTGTGATTTTGAAATAGCAGTTGCTCGATTTTCGATCGTTCATCTCTGAATCTCAAATCAGCAATTCTCGATGAGTTTTTCGACTTTGTTGATGTGTTTTTTTAGTATCAAGTATGTTTTTTATTTTTTAGTAGCAAATCATTTGTTTTGATATATGATTACTGCAATATGAGCTTGATCGAAGGTTAGGTTTGTTATTTTTGAAGCAAATTATGTGATTGCTATTATATTTTTAAAGTTTTAGTCGAATGTTTGAAGGTTCTTTGTGGTCATTTACAGTCTTCAGTATCGATGTTGTGTTTTGTAGTTGCTTTGTACTTAGTTGCAGTTTTTCAGTATCAGTGATGTGTGTTTTGTTGCTGCATGTGTACAATGTATGATGGTTAATTGAGGTTTTTTTAGTATCAGTTGTGTTTTTTGTTTTCAATAGCAGACATTTTGAGTTTTCTAGTATCAGGCGGTTAATCTTTCTGATTTTCAGTAATAGTGACTATTTTTTCAGTAGGATTTACAATATATCGAGTTTATTTTTTTTACTATCAGATGTGTGTGCTTTTTATCAGTAGAAGGTACCTGAATTTTTCAGTAGAAGTTAATTCATGTAGTTGTGTTTTTCAGTATAAGTGATTTGTTTTTGTTGCTATATGTGAGAAATGTATGATGGTTAATTGAGGTTTTTTTAGTATCAGTTGTGTTTTTTGTTTTCAATAGCAGGCATTTTGAGGTTTCTAGTATCAGGTTGTTCATCTTTCTGATTTTCAGTAATAGTGACTATTTTTTCAGTAGCATTTGCAATATATTGAGTTTATTTTTTTAGTATTAGATGTGTGTGCTTTTTATCAATAGCATGTACCTGTGTTTTTCAGTAGAAGTTAATTCATGTAGTTGTGTTTTCAGTATCATAATTGGAGAGGGGGGAAGATTTTCATAAAACTTACTAGAAAATGTTGAAAATGTTGATACAGATGTGTTGCTTGCAGTGTAGAGGCACACTGTTTTTTTATGTGTTTTGTATTTTCAATTTTAAAATTAGTATTAGCAATTGAGCATGCATTGTCTCAGCTTTAAGTAGCAGAGATATGAGTTTTTCAGAAATAGTTGTTTTGTTTCCAGTACATGTGTCTTGATTTATAGTTGTAGTTTTTTAGAAATAGTTGTTTTGTTTCCAGTACATGTGAGGATCATTTTTCTTTTATTTTTCAATAACAATTGAGTTCAGTCTTTTTTTTAAGTATCAGATGTGTGCATCAGTGTGATTTTTTGATATGTTTATCTTCTTCATTCTTTTTGCAGGTCAGCATATGCAATGAAGAGGTTTATGAGGTGTTTACTAATGAGAACTCATTCATAGTGCATCTAGGTGAGAGGATTTTCTCATGCAGTTGGTGGCAATTTCGCTGCTTCCGCTTCCCATGTGCACATGTTATTCAAGCTATTACAAAAGTGTTGAAACTGATCTATATGTATGCTGAAGATTACTGGAAGACGAGTTTTTATAGGCAAGCACATGCAATTCCAATATGGTTGGTACCTGATTTGGATAAACCTGATGTTAAAATTTTAGGAGATGGTGCCTTGAAACCTCCAATTACAAGGAAACCCCCTGGAAGGCCACAGATTAGGAGAAAGAAGTCCTTTGGTGAATGTTCAAAGCCTTTTACTTATGGTCGGTGTAAACAAATCGGCCATCATAATGCTTGTACATGCACCGTCATCATCAATTAGACAAACTACCTGATATTGGGCGATGCCTCCTACCTATATATGCTTAGAAGACTGGTCTCTGAAATCCTTATGCTTTTTTGATTCTTTACTGGTTTTTCTGCTGGATTCAGTAGCATAAGTCATTTTTTCGCTGCTTGATTTAGAAGCAGTATTTCCAACTGCAATGGATAATATTTTTACCTTTTTTCAATGAGACGATGGTAGATTTTTTGTAATGATACAGTATGAGTGTTTTTACGAGTTGAGTGTTGCGGTGCAACAACACCCTGCTTTTATATAGTAACAGTGTTTTCATAGTTGAGCTATGTTTGCAGTTTTTATTTTCAGTATCGGTACATTTTTTAGTATCAGTGACATTTTTTCAGTAGCAGTCTCTCTTTTTCAAGAATCAGTGTTTTTTTGTAGTATTAGTGTTTTTTTGTAGTATGAGTGTTACTCGTTTTCACTAGAGTATCAATGCACCTAAAACATCCGCATATCAATGAACAACCCATTTTTTTAGTATTATTGCATTTTTTAACTAATCACATTTAAGTTTGAATGTTACAGTATAACTGAGCACCAACAGACTAGTGAACTTTTCTAGTAGAAATCTCCTCTCTCTTTTTCTTCAGTATCAGCAGAGTATTTTTTTGTTTTAGTGATATTGTCAAGTACTGAAAACAACATGTACAAAACATAAAGATAACATGAATTCTACAAACAAAGTTATCCATATAATATTCAGTATCTCTCAGTTTCCTAAATATTAGTATCGGCCCTTTTTTTTGAATAAAATTGTTTAGTATCAGCCCATTTTTTATTTTTTCAGTATCGAATGAATTAAAATGTCGCTGTTAAATGAAGAAGACACTTATAGTGAAAACTAAGTAACATTTTTTACATCAGTATCAACTGTTTAAGTTTACATAACATAGTTCGTAATTCACATCAAATGTAATATACATTTCCATTATCAGCTAATCTACTGTAGCAATGAAACAAAAATCGAGTTTTGGAACTGGAATTCATGTACTATAGAAAAGAAACAAAATCCATTGGAACTGGAATCCATAGTGAAACAAAATCCTATGGAATTGAAATCCATAACAAAGTTCATAATTTACATCAAATATATAGTTGTTCACTAGTGCTTCTTAACCCCAATCCCTTTCTTCCTCAATTGATAACCCATTATCTTCGTCACATAGCTTTCATAGTCTTCCATGAAGTCCTTGATGATTTTGGCCTGATACTGGAGCACAACTGTTGTCGAGAACTTTTTAGGGACTTGTTTAGTTGTTGGTAAACTCTCTATGAATTTGAGCAAAAAAAATCTCACAGTCCAGGCTTGCAATACAAAAAACACAAAATTTAGTAGCAGTAAGTTTTAAGTATCAAGAGAAAGAATTACGCAATAACAAGAAAATCACATCTACTTCCACTTACGTTGGACCTTGTCTCGCGCACTTCTTGAAACTTTCGTTCTCAGCACGTAGCTCCTCTATATACTCAGTATCAGTGGCTTTCTTTTGGGAGTCCACCTTGTTATCACCATCATCGTCATCATTACATCTCTTCTTTTGTCTCTTTGATGTCTTTTCTTTTTCTGGCATAGCTTTCCTCTTTCGCAACCCATATGATGTGGCAGAGACCGTCACCTTGGGTGCATTTCTCATTGTGCTGCTATTAAGCTTATGTAACAATACCAATATTAGTTATAAATATCAGTAACAATATCAGTACCAGAAAACACAGTAATCAACATCAGTAACGATTTTACCTTAATGTTATCTATATGCGTTTTCTTTAACTTTTTCTAGAGAGTTCTGAGATTCCACTTCAAGAGTGAAGTTTCCTTCGGAAAGTCCCCTTTACGTACGTTGAGCAACCAAGTTGGTGTTCTCACAAAGCAAGAACTACATTGCAACAACAGTAAAGAAACAAACATGTTACTACTACATTCCAACTGTATCAACACGTATTTTTTATCTATCCTATTTATTCTTTCTAATTTCAGTAGAAGCTTACCGATATTATAAGAGTACAACCACTCGAATATTTCTTCTTTTCCACCAAGAAGGTCATCAAGTACCTGTGCACTTCTTCTGTTCAATTGTACATTCCAATGTCCAAATTGTCGACTCTCTTCACATAGTTCCATGACAAGCATGATCTAGAACCAGCAAAAAAAAGTGCAGAATAAGAACAATATTATCATCTTTGTTGCGTCATCCACCCAGTTGTTGTTTCTCTGCCTTCTTGAAATGATGAATCCCAAATGAAGTGAGATTGTTCGCCTTATTACTCGGTCTTTACTGTTAAAATATCTGTCTATAAAACTACTTCCAGTTGGTCTGTAGTAGTCAGAGTGGTTGATAGGCATCCTTGTTGACATTGACACATCAAAATAATTCAGTAGTAGTTGAGATATTCATTTTTTCGACTATAGATGTTATTGAAACTAAACAAGAAACACAAAAATGTCATGTTACCCTTTTTTTTCATGCCTAAAATGGTGGCCACGTTGTCAGCTCCTAATTGGCACATTTGTTTGCCGATGTTGAACATCTTTTCGGTTTTGTCAAAACTGCTTACAAGCTTTTTCGTTATGTAAGAGTCACATTTGAGTTCTTTGGAGAAGATATGTCCTCTAATAAAGGCCTTGAAGATGTGCTTGAATGGTCTTTTGAAGATTCTTTGCTTCAACGCTTCGTATGCATTTTCGTCTTCTTCGAAAGCTTCATTAAGACTGATGAATAGTTCTTTCATTGCCTTTGTGCTACATCTGTATTGTGGTGTTGAAGCATAAACATATTTTGCTTTAACTCTACCCATATCCACCAAACCTATTTACAAAAGCATCTTTTTCAGTATCATCCATTTAAATACGACATCAAGTGAGTGTAAGGAAACACAGTAACAGTGTAAACTAAGACAACACCTTTCATTTTTCATGACTCATGATTCACAATATACAATGTCAATATAAACATATAAAGTTTTATCATGAAATTAAACGCAGTATCACCTCAAAATCAAAAAATATTTAACAAAAAAACTCAGTAGCAGTAAAAACCTTATCAGAAATAGTGAAAATTGGAGCTTGAATTGCCAACTGAAACGTCCTTGATATTGCGTTTGAGCTGGATATTGAAATTAAACACAATATCACTAGAGCTACAATATCATCTCAAAATCAAGGAAATAAACGCTAACTAAAATATATGTAGTATCGGTGAGAACAATGCAATCAACGAATCAAAAGAAATGTAGTATCAGAGAGAACAACACAATCAACGAATCAAAACAAATGTAGTATTAGAGAGAACAATGCAATCAACGAATCATTTGCATGTGTTACAGAAGCTCTTTATCACGAAATCAAACACAGTATCAACTTGAAAACAACAAAAACCAAACCAAAACGTGAAGAATTTCAAAAACTCAAAGGTAGAAGCATCGTGAAACAAAACCTAGCTGAATAAATCGATTTCTCAGCAGAATAAAGCAGTAGTAGTTCATACCTTTGCTGATCGAGCATGGAGCTGCGATAGAAACTAGGATTAGAAGCTGCTGCTGCTACAAATCGGAGAAAATGATGAAATCTACGCAATAGAATCTGGAGCGTCGATCGAAACTAGGATCAGAAACTGCTGCTGCTACAAATCAGAGAAAACGAGCCTGATACCGTGATCGAATCTACGTCCCAAATCTTTGTTGATACTTCGATCAGATTGAAAAGGAAGAGAGGAGAGGAGAGAGAGCAGTTTCGTAGTATCAGAAGAAATGAAAGAATGGTGGCGAATCAAGGATTTTTTGTTTATATACGGAATAACGTACTTAACGGACTAAATTTGTAATACTTCGTTTTGAGCTTTAAGCCCGTCTCCTTTGTCTTTTTCTCAACTCTTTTCGAGAAACATGTTGCATCTCTTTTGCAAAGCAAATCATCGCCTTGATCTCTTCGTCATTTCCAAGCGACACGTAACATGGAAACGCTTCAAAGCAGAACCTTCTTTCACTTCACCAGTTCATTCGTCCCCATCCAAAATAATATCAAGTCCGTCAGACGTCAGAGGGCTAGGATAGAATAGAAGAGATTCATCGATGGAGGGAATAGAGCACAGGACAATCAAAGTGAACGGCATCAACATACACGTAGCCGGGAAAGGCCAAGGCCCAGTGGTCCTATTCATCTACGGCTTCCCGGAGCCCTGGTACACCTGGAGCACCAAATCCATGCACTGGCCTCCCTCGGATACCGAGCTGCCGTCGCTCCCGACCTCCGCGGCTACGGCGACACCGACGCTCCCGCCGACGTGTCGAGCTACTCGTGCTTCCACGTGGTCGGCGATCTCGTGGCGCTCTTGGACGCCGTATCCACCGATCAGGAGAAGGTGTTGGTGGTGGGCCACGACTGGGGTGCATTGATCGCTTGGTACCTTTGCCTGTTCAGACCGGACCGGGTGAAGGCTTTGGTTAACTTGAGCGTGGCGTTCAGTCCCAGAAATCCTCAGAGGAAGCCGCTTGAAACTTTGAGAGCTGTTTATGGAGATGACTATCTTGTGCAGATTTCTGGTTCGTCCTCTTCCTCCTACGGAATTTTACTTTTTAACCTTATTACTTTTTTATGTGAAACTTTCGTGTTATATAGATTCTTATCATATATATATTGGTAGCTCACTTGGATAGTTGGGATAGTCTCGGCTTAAGAAGTTAGCTAGGTAGTTAATTACAAAGTAAACAAACCACACAAGAAAGCAGTCATTTTCCCTCGTGTTGCAGTTGGTGTTGACTTCTTTGGCGTTGCAATTTCTAGTCGATATTATTAGTTATCAAATTTGTTCACCAAAAACTATTTACTTGGAGTGAGATGGGATCAATTGGATTATAATAGACAATTTCTGTGTATACTCATGATGTAGGAACCTGGAGAGATAGAAGATGAGTTTGCCAAAATTGATGTTACTAGAGTTATGAAGGAGTTCCTAACCTACTGCCATCCCGGTCCGCTTTTCATGCCCAAGGGCATGCCTTTTGGACATTCTGGTGATGCTCCAATTGTTTTGCCAAGTTGGTTGTCTGAGGATGATGTTAACTACTACATTAGTAAATTCGAGAAGAAAGGATTTGCTGGTGGCATCAACTACTACCGGAACATAGAACGGTATGCACTTCAAACTGTACTATTCAGTTTCTCCAAAAAAGAAAAAAGAGGTTTAATATATGTTATTTAAATTTACAATTCATGTTATTGATGTTTTCATTTCTTTCCCGCAAATGATCACAGAAATTGGGAATTGACTGCGCCCTGGATCGGAGCTCATATAAAGGTCCCGGTGAAGTTCATTGTGGGAGACCAAGACCTAGTGTATAACTCTGTAGGTGCCAAGGATTTTATACACAAAGGTGGCTTCAAGAAATATGTGCCATTACTGGACGAGGTAGTCGTTATGGAAGGAGTTGCCCATTTTATCAGTGAAGAAAGGCCAAATGAAATTAGCATTCACATCCATGACTTCATCAAGAAATTCCAGTAACCATCTACTATTTCAGATTTTATTTCCGTGTGTTGTGTGTTGTGTGCTGTGTCATTGTGTTATTTTACTGCGGTACTGCCAGTGGTGTTCATGTTGTGCTTTGAGTTTTCATGTCTGAGGCTTTTGGTCACTAGCTGCTGTTGTACTCAATATCATATTCTTCTTTAATTTGCTCTTACTGTATTTTGACTATTTTCTGTAATCGTAGAAAATTTGGTTTGGAGTGTGATCTGCTGGTACATCACTCATTACTCATTAGGTTCTGGTTTGTTAATAATTGAAAGTATGCGGGTCAACCAAATCTAGTAAATTATCTATTCTGAGGATTGGTTTATTTTGGAACTGTTCAAGTTTTTGCAGATCGACCGATCAAGAAACTCACACAGCAGAGAAGCATAAAACATAAAGGTATATATCAAGAAAGTTCCTACTACTAATAGTTGAGTTTATTACTTGTACTCGCATCTACATGATCTCATAGAAGAAATATCGCACCAAACAGTATAAAATGTGAACGTCTTCAAAGGCGAACTCCGACTGGCTTGGGTCTTGGTGGTACTTTGAAGCCGGAATTGACGCCACTGCAAATGGGAGTGATCAAACACTCGTACAAATTGTTTAAACAAACAACACACTCCATCCCTTTGTAGCAGCTCATCCACTCTTGCAAACACTTCGCGCAGTATAGATGTCCACATGAAGTCACAACCGGCTGCCTTGCCATGTCGGAACATAAACTGCAGTCGAAAATTGAAGCAGATGTTAGTCCATTGGTGGCCTGGCTAGTAGCCGAGGATTGGTGTGATGTCGTCCTTGCCGGAGTGCTAGTTGCTGTTAGGAATATCAATAAAACATGACTCATAATCACTTCCAAATGGATAAGATCGAGTAGGGGAACCGTGCTGTGCGAACGTTGATGAATGACTAGGAGAAAAAGACGTTTGCATTAGTTCTCTTTCGATGTCATAATGTTCGAAATCAAGGTCATCGGGTTGCACGTCGATAGACCAAGAATCAAATTCAGTGGAGGAATACGTTTCTTCTATATGTGAGATGTCTGAACCACAACATGAACAATGAGAAGAAAAATCAAAATCATCATCCGAATAAATATGATGATCATATCGTTGGTGTGGCTTTTGGTGGAAAAAGTCATGGGGCTTCATCATTAAAAGCCGGGCGGTAGAAGCCATGGGTGAAGGTCAAGTATGTGCAAATATATATGCAACTCTAAGAGGAATTAGAACGAATCGACCTGAGTAATGAAGTAATGATTTTGAAGGTTTAAATGTAGACACAAATTTATAGAAGATGGCTTGAAATCCCAAGTCTGCATGGATTAGGTTGGGTGTACATAATTATTAGCTTGAAGTCGAAGTTCGATGTACGAGAATTAGTAACTTGGGATGACCAGGATTCCTTTCCCCACGAGGTTTCTAAAATACTAAAATGTCTACATAATTACTAGTAAAGCAAAAACTTAGCTCGATCACTTCTTAAAATAATTCTGACCAGAATAGTTCGTAATGCATTATTCATGGTGAATAAACTAGTCCGTATATTATATATGACGCTATATTATGACTAGTAAAGGACTGCAATTCTGCAAAGCTTTTACTTTACTAGTGATTATGTAGCCAGAAAATGTAACACTCTTTAGAACTGTAAAGAAGTAAAGAGTAGCAGCTTCTGGCTCTCTACATAACTCTGACCAGAAAATGTAACTAGTTCGTGATTACTAGTAAACACTTTGCACACTCATTAATAAGGAAATCCAATCTTTACTTCTTTTTGGATTCGACCTTCGATGCTTTGCCTCTTTTGTTGCTTCTTATTGGATTCGTTTTCTTTATACGTACTCAGGAAACAAACAATTTATTCGACACTTATAATCACTTTCAGATAGTCTCTCTCTCTCTCTCTCTCTCTCGTCTCTTATTTCAATTTTCACAAACCACGAGAAGGTGTGCAGAGAAAGAAGATCGAGATGGCATCTTCTTCACTCTTATGCTCTCTTTCTCTCTTACTCTCTATTCTTCTCGCTTCTTCGTCTCCATCTCAATCTATCAGCTTGTCTTCATCTTCTTCTGATCTTCAGCAGGAGGGAATACAGCATAAGACGGTCAAAGTTAATGGCATCAACATGCACGTAGCCGAGAAAGGCCAAGGCCCTGTGGTCCTATTTCTCCACGGCTTCCCGGAGCTCTGGTATACCTGGAGGCACCAAATCCATGCCCTGGCCTCTTTCGGCTACCGAGCCGTCGCGCCTGACCTCCAGGGCTATGGCGGCACCGACGCTCCAGCCGACCAATCGACCTATACGTGTTTCCACGTGGTCGGCGATCTCGTGGCCCTTTTAGACACCATCGCTGGCGACCAGGAGAAGGTGTTCGTGGTTGGGCACGACTGGGGTGCGCTCATTGCATGGTACCTTTGCTTGTTTCGGCCGGAACGAGTCAAGGCCCTGGTGAACTTGAGCGTAGCGTTCAACCCTAGAAATCCTCAGATAAAGCCGCTTGAAGCCTTGCGAACGGCTTACGGGGATGATTACTACATTTGCAGATTTCAGGTTCTCCTCCCCACTGATTCGTTTCAAGTATCAATTGGGGGACATCATAGTATCACTAGTAGTTTTCATTCATATTCATTGAGAGTTTTCATTTTTTTTCGGATTAGCATGGAGATGCTCTAGACTCTAAATGGAATAAGGTAAGTTAAAATATGAACATCAAGATTGTTGCAATGCCTGGTTAACTGGTTTGATTCCTCTAGAAGATGCTTATAATCCAATTTCTTGCCAAGGCTCAAGTGTGAGAAATGAAAAATTAAGAAAATATGCATATAATCAGAGATGCTGATCCTAAGTACCTAAAGTATCGACATGTATTGCTTTTAATAAAACAGCAGATTTCCAATTGATGAATCATGTACTCATGGTGCAGGAACCGGGAGACATAGAAGCTGAGTTTGCCCAGCTTGATACTGCAAGAGTTATGAAGGAATTCCTAACATATCGTAATCCTGGTCCATTTTTCCTACATAAAGGTAAAGGCTTTGGACATCCCCCAGACACTCCAATTGCCTTGCCAAGTTGGTTGTCTGAGGATGATATTAACTACTATGCCAGCTTCTTCAAGAAGAAGGGCTTCACTGGTGGCATCAACTACTATAGAAACCTAGACCGGTATGTACCTACTTCAAACTAATTTACCGAGCAAGAGTTCATCTTTAGTGTTGCAATGTAATCTCAAAGTATTGTTTTCATTTGTGGTGGTTAACTGAATGCAGTAATTGGGAACTGACTGCACCTTGGACTGGAGCTAAAATAAAAGTTCCGGTGAAGTTCATTGTGGGAGACCAAGACCTAGTTTATAATTCTCTAGGCGCCAAGGAATTCATACACAAAGGTGGGTTCAAGAAATACGTACCATTACTGGATGAGGTAGTCGTAATGGAAGGGGTTGCCCATTTTATCAATGAAGAAAGGCCTAATGAAATTAGCCAACATATCCATGACTTCATCAAGAAATTCCAGTAATGACCTAGCTATATAAAGATTTCATTTCCATGTGTTGTGTGCGCTGTGTCTTGTACTTCTAATGGTGATTGTCTTGTGCATTTCTTCCCTGTCTTGTACATTGAATTATATGACCTTCTACTCTACAGGGATTCTTATTTGTATTTGCTTGTTTACACCCAAAATGAAAACCCAAATAAACAGACTGTGACTTGAACTTACCAATATTTCTCTGGTTCAATAAAACATTATTTCTCTGTTCCTGCTGCAATCGTGAAATTCTTACACCAAGTAGAATATTCAATTTACTCAACAACTTCCTTGCCGCTGTCGTTTTTCCACATTGAATTCAACATCCACAAGGTTCGTTATGCCTGCAGTTATCTTTTGGCCTGCTTTTACTGGACCAACACCTTTGGGAGTGCCTGCACAAGCAGTACCATGAGCATGATTTGCATAATGGTGAAACTTGTGGTGAATCCTGGACTGACACCAAAGAAGAGGAAGACGAATAAGAAGACAATGTCTTGTGGAACTACATACCTGTTAGTATAACATCTCCTTCAAGAAGTGTCATAATGGAACTTATGTGGCTAATGAGAAAAGGGACTTTAAAAATCATATCCTTGGTCGAGCCTTTCTGCCTCACCTCTCCATCTACCTGTAGGGAAGTCATTCAATCAGGACTGTCCACTTCAGAAACTAGGTGATTAATATCGGGCAAAAACTCAGAACAGGAAGCAAAAAGAACCTTTAACCAGAGTTCCAAATCGTCAGGGTCTGGCACCGTTGCTAAGGACAGCTGCATAATGTTTCAAGAGTCAAACAATTGTATGTGCTTACAGATATATGTACACAAAAACAGATGCTGCTCCTTGACTGAACAGTGAACACTTTACCTTATGCTCCGTCAAACTTAAAAAAGAATAATAAAAGAAATTGAAAGTACAGCTCCCTTATGGAGAAAATCTTGTATAACAGATTGCTGATAACAAAGAGAAATCATCAGAGTACAACACAATTCATACCACAGAACTGATTGGTGTGAAGGTGTCCTGCCCTTTCGCTATGGTCCATGGAAGACCCGCAGACTGCCACAGGAAGTAATTTGTATCAGCAATGACAGTAATCAAACTTTAACAAGATCAAAACCAAAGTTGGCATCTTACAACCTTAAGACATTTTAAACAAGATTGCTGGTAATATACTTCACACAAAGTTAGGAACTCTCTAAAGGAATTAAGTTGCTGGTGTTTCAAATAATATCAAGATCATATGCAATACTTATATCTATCAACCAATCATTGTGTCACCTTGATATGGATCTGCTAGCTCATAAAAATCTCATATAAAAAGAGTAGAGAAAGACGGTAACCAGAAACTTAACTTTGTGTCAGAAAATCGACAAGCTGCAGAACAACAAGCCAACAACAACAAGACAATTACAGAGTACCACATATTGCAAAATTATACAATTCAAATACTCGATAGATTTCTAGATTGTTAATCGAAGATCATAAACAATAAGAGAAACGCCTAGTTACCTTAGCAGTAGCTTGGATTTCTCTGGCAGTCATATCAAGAGCAAGTGCATAACCTAAAAACAATGTGATTGATCGTGGCTAATCAGATTCCAACTCAAACAAGATCATCTCTTTAGAAACTTAATCAATACTTCAATCAACAGATCAGTAATTAACAGCAGTCAAAATCAATAATAAAACAAATTACCAGCAACGTAATCCATGGCCTTGGCCTGAGGAACATCGCGAGCTTTCTTGGAGATGATGACGGCCAGCTCGACCTCATAGTCCAACGACGTCAAAGGGTGAGGGATTTCGATGGTGCCTCCGTTTTCTAAGTAAGACGACGTCGGTTTGAGGAACAGTAAAGGCTCCTTCACGGGTCATCATCAGAATCAAGATTAGAGATTGAAAAAGCAGTCAAGAACAAAAGAGAGAGAAGAGAGAAATATTATAAAAAGGGGACCTTGGGGACGGCGTTGCCGAGTTCTTTGGCGTGGGCGGCGTAGTTTCTGCCGACTCCGATGATCTTAGTGCCCATTTGCGGAAGCCTACCTGCCATGTTTTTAGTCCAACGACGGCAATGTCAAACAACTATTTTAGAGCTGCGTATGTACTTCTACTTTCCCTTCAGTAGTAGTTTTGGTCTTATAAGGAATATCAGCCAGCCAATGTCTACCGGTGCTTTTTGTTTTTTTTCCCGAAGGAAACACTAATTTCATTAAAATAAAATTAAGTCCACAATAATGGTGTTGAAAATAATAGTACATCTGAAAATTAAATGAATCCTTGATGATGATATGTTAAAATTAGAATTAGAATTTTTTTCATTCGTCAAGTAGATCACTTTTGGGTCGTGTATCACACAATGACGTGTAAATAATCGTGCTAAATTTGATAACTGGTCATTTACAGAGAGTCTATATTCATAATGTACTTCTTCAGTCGCCAATCTCACATCGTGTGCCGCTAAATGTACACCTCGGATGGGACGGAGAAGCCTTGTAACGAATACATAATTTGAAATAAGCATAATTCAATTTCTAAGAGTCATACCAATTCAAAATCAGTCGAACTGAGAAATACGGGTCACCTGTGTTCCACACACGAAATCCAAAGAATCTAAGTGGATGGACCAAACCTCATGTAAAAATCAAAACCATGAAGGAAGCCCAAAGTTTCCATAGGGCCCTGAATGAAGATCTGGTTTGTTGGCCTCTCTGCAGCCTAACATGAAGAGCCGATTCACAAGAGAACCTGTAGTCGCCAGCAAGTCTAAGATTCCCGAGGCAACTTCGTCGAGGCAACTCCGTCCAGCTAACCTCGATGTCAACCCACCATCCTCCAGAGTCGACGATTGCTAAGCAGGTCACCTTCCGAGGCCCCACGTCCACTTCGTCGCTACAACCACCTTCAAGCCGACCTTGCAGCCAGCAAATCGATCCAAACACACTCAATGGGTACGAGGATGCATTCCCGAGCCGCCACATGGGTCCCAACAGTGGGTTAGCACAACACCGAGGACGAGCCTACAGCCACCAAAATCAGCCTGCAAGCTTTCGTTACCACCACCACCATAGGCTGCAACCATCACCAAGAAAAACAGAGGAGAAACCAGAGAAGAGAAAATGAGAGAAATGAGGAAAGGGGAAACCGAGAAATCGTCGTGAACAAGCACGCAAAAAACCCTAACCATACGGTGTCTGGCACAAATCTTCGATTTCTCAACCGAGAAAGTCGGAGCACCAAAGAGTCGTCATTCTCCTTGAATTATACATAGCTAGTACTTTTGTTTTTGGTTACTGTCTAGTGTCTACGTGCCTTTTTTATTAATTTTTTTTTTCTTTTATAATTTTCGGATGGTTCTCGGGTGAACCAAGTTCACCGTGAATCCAGATTTACAACCACACAAAAAGAGAGGGGTGCTTGTAAAGGGTAGACCCCACAAGCAATTACAAGGACTCCCCATGCTGAACCCACTTCACACCAGCCATGCTGCTAATTTTCGTAAGTAAATAAGGGCTCTCAACACAAATATATCTTACCATTCATTTTTCAAAAGATCTATGAAACAAGGGTCAAATTAAATACAAGCATTCTGGGGCAGCCTAGTTCCAGGCTTCCAGCTGATCGAAATGAAGAAATATTTGCCATCTCTCTATTTTTGTTTTGGGGTCATCGGTCAAAGGCCAGATGAAATGGGAAATAGTTAGCCAATTTTTACGAGCAATTCTTCCATGAGGCAACCTTGCCAGGTGAAAGATGGAGCAGCCAATGCTTAGCCTTGCAGGGGGTGGGTGGGGGTTGTTTTGGGATTTGGCAAGACAAAAGGAGGGGCTTAGGTAAAAATCTGTTTAATCATTGGTTGGGCCTCACCCATATATGTTTCAGGGGGCCTCATAGAAGAGCTGGTCAATTTTTACTGCAAGAGTACTTGGTTTCATAGGTTATTTTCAAACTGTACACAATAATGCCAATAAGCTATCACACAGTTTCCCTTTTTTCCTTGTCAATACAAAGGGGAATATAACTTGGCCGTGGACTCTGCAGAGTGCCTCCACTAGTAGACTCATACACTGTCTTGCCAGATTCCCCATATCCTGATTGACGGCAAGACCTGAACGGAAGCATATAACATGTCAGTAACATCCTTCAACCCTTTTCCATGTTCCTAATAGTAACCTAAGTTGCTGTCTAAATGCATTGCATTACCGTTGTCTAAAGTTGGGCCATTGGCTTCCAAGCAAAGGACTTGAACAAGATGCGCTGAGGTGAGCTGCATTCTCTGAAAGATTTTTCTTCGACTGCACAAATATGTACAAGCGCCGTATTCAGAAGTGAGCTTGTAAATATGAATGCTTTAGAAGGAGCTATGTGCTATGTTAGATTATTAATTGCCATGACATAGCATACAGATACTTACAGTTGCTTTGCTCAAACTACGTGCAGTTGCTGGTTCAGGAGTCCTGGTAGGTCTGTTTCTTTTTTCACTTACAAGAATAGTTGCACATTTGCATGTGAAAAAAACTAAGGTGGCTCCCAGAGAAAACACTATGATGGATCCAATGACAATAGCTGATCCAAAGCCTGTATCGAACACAGTAAACAGCTTACAATATATGGACTATTTCAAGAACAAAATGAATTGTGTTACCAGACTGTAACATATTCATTGATGATATATCATTCAAGAGTTGATGTGCTTTGGTTTCTACTTACCACGAGCCACAATTGAACTTATCGGCCTTCTCCTTATTAGATTGACAGAAGCCTGAGCAAGCAAAGGAACTGATATCCTTTTGGAACAGTTATGATAACATCCATAGTGTCCCAGGTCATTCAATGTCACTGTCAAGACCGCATCTTGTTCGCCTCCACCCTGTACCAAACACTATGAGTTCAACACAAACCTTAAAAGTCATATTGCTATCCTAACAGTACATTAAAGTACCTAAAAAAAACTCGCTCACATAATAAAATAGCTGCTGCATAACAGTATTGCATTCGTTAACCGTTGCATAAAATCTAAATCCCTTAGCTTTGACTGTGAAATGCTTTGAAATGGTAACATATGTCTGAAGGGGTAGCCACTGGTGGCTATTCTTGATCTTCACTTCTATAGTAGTGATGAGCTTAGCTGGTAAGCTGCTGACCAAATATCCATCATCGACTTCCACAGAAAAGATGACCGATAAAAGAGATTCATTACCTTCAAGATATTTCATCCACAGATCATTAAACTTATCATATGAGTATGATTCCAAAAATAGAAAAATATGATGTTAACAATACCAGGGAACAGGATGAGATCGGGGTCTCCAATGCAGAACTCAAACTTGTCTGTTTCTCTGTCATATATCAGTGACTTGTCTTCATTGCTTTTCAAGATAATGAAGTCAGGAGTATGAATAAAAGGAGGGTCATTAATAGGTTCCACGAAAACGGGAATATGCAACTCATTTACTCCATTTGTGTTCCTAGTAGTGAGCTGAATTGTATCATAGCCACAAAAGTTCTCATTTCTGACTTGAAGAGAATGGAAAATGGTGTTACTGATACAATACAATATGGTCACAAAGAATTCAACATGAGTGTTTGCAATTTGCAAGATAACTAAGAAAGTAAGTACCCATAATACTGAATGGACTGAAGGGCGAAATTGATTACTTCCACACTGCCTTCTAAAATCAAATCCTTCACTCCTCCTACCTCTTTGTACAGCGAGAGTCCATTCCAAATAGGCTCCCAGAATTGCAAGAGCATGGGAGATAGATATATTCTCCCAGATTGTGCACTGACATTAACTGTGATATTCTCCATCATGTCTGAATATCTTATCACAAGTCCACAGAAACCACTGCAAGTAGCCAAACAACAATTACACAGAAATTCTTGAGGAAGTGCAGGGATTAATATAAGTAACTTACCCAAATTTTGGACTAATCTCGTCTTCAGTTGCTTGCAGTTCACTTGGAAACGAAACAAATTGGGGTGGGATGGTGAGAACAGATATGTTTACAGTAGCAGTAGCAAGATTCCCATTTACATCAGACATTGTGTACACAAAGGTATCATTTCCATAATAGTCTTTATAAGGGGTATACCGGAGGAGCCTTCCATACTCGATAAGAGAACCACGGCCTGGCTGACAGATATCAACCAATAAAATTTTCTAGCAAACTCTTTTACAGTTTGAACTATGTTTGAGCAAAATTGATGATAACTAATTTTCACATTCTAATGGTAGCATCCTAACCAACAATTGCAATATATACATACAAGTACTGCAGATTGTACCTTAGAGTAGTCAAAAACACTTGCATTATTTCCAGCAAAGTAGTCATTGGCCAAAACATCGAAAGCAATTGACTCATCTTCCCACACAGATATTGTATCATTTTCTGCTCTGGGAAAATATTCGCCTATATATGAACAATAGATCAGTCAGTCCATTATAAGTTGATATTCAATATCATGTACTAATTTCAGAGATGGAAGAAATACATCTCTCTAGAATGCTTGTAAAATGAGCTAAGTAGAAAAATCTCATATGCCATTCAAAACAATATGCCTCAGACCTCATCAAATGAAAAGAAGCAACTCAATCTTATTAACTTACTATTATAGACATTGACACCAAAGGGACAGGGAGAGAGACGTTTGCCATCAAATGAAGCACACATCTCATAAGTTCCAACTTCCTTAGCCATATAGTGGACGGTGTATGACCCATCATTATTATCCACAAACATGGAATTAGAAAAGCCAGAACTGTTCGTAGAAATAAGCTCTAGTTTCAGCCCAGATTGTTGTGACAAGACAGGGTTGAGAAATGAATCCAGGAGCTGCACTACTAATTCGTTGTTAGTCATCCTTGCCACCTTGGGAGCAAATTTGATAATTTTTGTGTTTGAAGGATCAACCTTCCCTGCAGCAAAAAGTTGGGAACATATTCATAAGAGGTGAAATAAGAGCATGAAACAATGCAGTTGTTCATGCCTGTTTCACAACTCACTAGATCATGACTTACCTTGGTAACACGGTTCCTTGTTTGGGTTATAGGGATAGAAGGTTCAAGCTAGACAGAAAATCAACATATTCTACTGACTGCTGAACTTTACCTATTTTACTTTTTAAGTGAAAGTTCTCTAGCTGACTGGATATGAATCCAAAGTGACTTTTTCTAGTGATGCCAATGATATGCTATGAGCATTAGCTTGGTGCAGTTTCCATTTTATCACAGTTAAACTGAAATCATACCTGCTATATCTGTTAGTTCAAATCATACCTGCAATAACTTCCTTTGTAAAAGGTCGGCCTCCATTCAGCAGAATATTTCCACAATATACAATAACTTTATAAATCCCACTTTTTTCGGGTGTATATGCTACATTGAAGGCAGTTGCAAGAGAGCTGAAGTGCTCCACAGTCTGGATGCAGAATTTGCACAAAGTTAGTCTTACATCATCTATTATTGTTTTTGTACTTGTGTCTGTATATGCATTGATAGGAAACGCTTCTTACAGAATTTTTCAAGTCCATTGATGGTGAAGGAGCTATTTCTATTTGGTCAGTTATACCATATCTTATTCCTTGAGCAGGGTCACTCCCTAGAAAAGAGAAAGTTCTGTTAAATATAGCAAAAGCCAGTATCAAGAGAGAACAGCTCAATATTTGGTATCTTGCATATACCATTAATAATTTGGATAGGAGATATGGTTGACTGCACATGAAAGGAGTCAATGTCCCTTAGAATCTGTACTTCAAGCCTCTCTATTTCAACTAGAGAAGGATTTTGATAAGCATCATTTAAATAAACTGAGAATTCTGATGCCTCTCCTGCTGCAGAGCTATTCAAACCAGTTCCATTAACAACACTATTTGTCCCGTTGCTATAACCTATCCACATGTAACAAGAGAGGCATGCTAGAGATTCAATAAACATATCTAACACCAATAGTTAATCAAAAACAAAATCCAACAGCTAAATGACACTCACCAACAAATACAGTGTAAGCATATGGCATATTAGAGATGCTTCTATCATGCTTTGTATCTGATATTTTGAGCAAAAAGTTGCCTGGTTCCAGATTGGTAAATGAAAACAACTGAATTCCAGGCACCACTTCTTCGAAGTGAAAGTCTGGAACAGGTATTGACAAATTTGTCTCTACCTCAACAATTTCAGCATCAAATTCATATAGTCCGGGAACAAGGTTTCCATACTGATCTTGCTGGTGTATAAAGATTTCCATCATGGAATATAATTGCCATGAATTTGGTTCAAAATCCCATTTTACCACACAGTTGGATATGTCAAGAGGCCCTGCAATAGCAAATAACTTATAGTAACTCTACAACATAAAAATCGCATCTGTGTGACAGATAATCTTTGCCATTATAAACCCAAGTAGAACTGCCTGAATAACAAATTGGAGATCATCTTAACTTCTAAAGAGTCCTGACAAACATCATAAGATTATTAGTGCTAGGATACACCACCTGGGTTCACCTTAAAGGGTAGTGGAGAGCCATTCAAGCTCTGGTTACCACCTTCCACTTGCAATAACATGTCTCCTGCTGTTATCACTGTGAACTCAATGATGATATACCGAAATTGATTCCAACTGAAATGGGTGATGTTCGGCACAGTTGTTAGTGAACCATTTGCATAGGCCACAGACACTGTAAAATTATGAACCCTCAGATCTTCGCTGGTCTCATTAATTCTATTCCCAAATGCGTCCTTTGGAAGTATCTGTACTCTTGCTTTGGCACCAGCTTCGAAGTCATGAACAAAACCCATCCATGAAGCAACACAGACAGATGGGTATATTTTGCCTTCATTAAATAAAAAAACACAACAAAAGCAGTTGAGTAGTTTAAACACAAAACCTCAAGAAAAGCTAGACAAAGCAGTTATGTTATGACAGTATAAGAACAAACAAAAAAACCTGGATGAACTTGGAAATGCAGAGAAGAATCGAACACTTTGTATTTCTCCTCACTGATCATAACATTAAACAACCCTGCAGTTATAGCAGTAAAGAAAAGCTTCCAACTGCTTGGATCTCCTTCGAAATCAGAAACAACTCCGGATACAAAAGAGCTATTCCCAACCTTTCCATCTACTGTAATTATGGGCTTGAACGCATACTTGTCAAGCTTATCAAAGTTGTTCAACGCTCTGATCCTTATTGTGACGACTTCTCCGGCTTCGAATGTGTCTTTATCATCCATCCAACTGAAAGTGAACTCCGGCATCACCGCCGCTTGGTCTGAAACAAATGCAGAAGTATCATAAAAGAGGAGTCCTTTGGAGAAAATAAAGTTTGCAACTACGAGTAAGTACCTGAAGTTGAAAGCTTGAAGCCGAATGAGAGAGCTAAGATTAAAATGAATATGTGTACGTTCTTCATTTTGACAGCCATGAGAGAGGACAAAAGAAAGATGCTTGGGTTCTACAGATCGTTCTCTAATATTTCAGCAAACCGCCTTAGAGCAGTTAACTAAGAAGGTTACGTTCTGGGTGGCAGTTATTATGAGTTGTCGCTTTAGACAAATTTCAAACATAGTTTCATTAACCCTGCCATTGCCCTTCTGTATCATTTACGCCAACAGCAAAATATACTGATCCAGACTTATTATATGTTCAGATGTTTGGTTCAAGAAACAATTCTAGTAGTGAATTACTCTTCATTTTCAGCAAACTAGGGTAAAACAGCATATTTATCATGTCCAAAGAATAATTACATGAGTTTTATGCATACTGGTTTATGGAATTATTGGTTCCAGGCTTGTAATAAGGAAGGGCAATTTGCGCTGGATGAAGCCACAATGTAAGATGGCCTACTGAAACGACCCTGGTGAGCTATGCAGCGGGCAACTTCCATTCAATTCCAGCTGTACAGCCACAAGTTTGGAAGTGTTGCATAATGTTAACCAGTCATCTATTTCATATGCAGCATCAGCAGCTCTGGGTTCTCTATTAATTGTTTCCACTCTTTGCAGAATCGGGCAACAGTTGCTCCATCCAGCACTCTATGATCGGCACCTATATTAACCTGAGACAAAATACGTAAGTTTTAGACAGGCAATGGTGAGTTTTCCTTGAACCAACTTATTAGTCCAAACAAATTTCAGCACTGGTGCAAATACCAATTCCAATAGATCTGCTGAATGTTTGAACAGTTAACTAAGCAAAACGTATATAAGAAGTGGGGGACCTTGCCCGTAGTTTCTCAAGACTGGACTCTTGCTACTTCAGCGAACAGATTAAAAACACTAGCATGCAGTGCTTCGAACATGTTATTCCGTCTACAAATTACACTTCAATCAGTTTAAATGTAAATGCAATCCAAGTCTTAAGTGCTCACCGTCATAATTGATGCAGGGTATAGACCTCCATCATCTGCAACCTGTGCAACCTTTTGAATTCGCCCAAGTGCAATAATGGCAACCTCTGGCAAGTTGATAAGAGGTGAACCATACTTCCCACCAATAGCTCCCACATTACTTAAAGTAATTGTTCCTCCGGATATATCTTCAGGACTCAGCTTGTTTTCCAATGCCAAATGCAGTAACCGCGAAAGTTCCTTTGTTATCTATGTGCACCGTACAAAAAAGGTACAATCACCTGTTAGCTACTGAAAGTAGACACCTTTTTCTTTTTTTGAAGGGATTAGAGTCATTAGACACCCTTTAAATCAAAGCAGATGTTTTTATATAAAGGTACAATTAACATATAGATCGAGGTAAAATGAAGCATATAATAGTGTCAGGGTATCTAAAGCTACAATCATAAGATTAATCGCCAAGACTGGATCTCTTATAAATGAACTGAGCAGGGTATACCTTTTGTGATGCACAGTGTAAGTAACAGTTGAGGAGTGAGGTACCAGGGGTCATATAGAACTAACCTCTAAAATTGAGAGAGACTGAACGTTCTTTATGTTTGGCACAACTAGACCATATGGAGTAGCCATGGCAACTCCGATGTTGTGGGAACCTATATAAATTTTCAACAGTCTTAGGTCCAAAGGTTAAAACTAAGAAGGTAATAATTAGAAGATTCTCCTTGGCAGACCAAAAGTTCAAGTTGAATTAGATATGATGCATCCAATAGATGTAACTCATGTAAGTTACTATGGAATTAAGGCAATAAGCAGATACTAACCTTTTAGGATGACTTCAAGTGACTCCTCGGTGAAGCGACTGTTAACAAATGGATATTTGCTAATGGCAATGGAGAGTGTCTTTATCAATGTTGGAAGGAAAGTGTGCTTAACACTCAGATCAGAGTTGTTATTTTGGAAAAAGTCTTTTAGCTTTACAAGTGCATCACAATTGATCTCCTCAACAAAATGAAAATGTGGAACTTGCGCAGCCATAGTCATCGATTTAACCATGGCACGCTGAAATCCCCTGTTAAAAGAAAGAAAAAGAAAAGGACACAAGTAAGTTGAATGGATACTTCTCTTCGTAAGTTGAACGAAGATCAAGATCACTTACCATTATAAGCTATGTAGATCATATTAATAATGAGTGAAAGAAAGTGCTCCAAGTTCACTTTGTAAACCATACCTCAGGGTAACTGTCTTATCTTCAAATTTCCATCCAGCTGTAGTTGAAGCATGCAAGTAACTCTCTTCTCCTGCAAATTCATCAAACCCAGAACTCGAGGTGGCAGATGAATGTTCAATGATTCCGTTCTGCGCAGCATACTTAAGGACATCTTCTTTCAACACTCTCCCATCTTTACCAGTTCCAATGACATCATTTATATCTATACCGTTTGCCTTTGCAAGGGCACGAACAGGAGGTGTGGATAAAACTCCACCAGTGTTCAGGTCAGAAACCACCGCCTTTGTCTCCCCCAAACTACCGCAAATCTGGTTTGGAAGCTCAGATTCCTCAACCACCATTTTCAAAAGAATCTCTCCGACCTGAGAATTCATTCAAAAATTACATAAATTAGAATGCCAAATTAGGATTAAAAGCTCAATGAGCAAATTCACCAAATTCAAGATGCCATGCTGTCACTCATTAAAAAGTACGTAAATTGCTCTTACAGGTTCATATGGCATATGTCAAGCCCAGAAATGGCATAATCGGTACCAAAGCTAATAGCCCTAACCCAACCTCATCTCCGGACATCATAGTAGTCAACCCCGATCCACAACATACACTCTAGTGCAGTGCAACTTATTAGCGGGTTGCATAAACATACGCTCAAATTCAGAATATTTTATTCCCATACCATGATAAATTTTGTTAGTCCTCCACTAACTCTACAAGCTTAGGCTGTTATATTGTGGATAAGCAGGTATTCTGTACTCTGTATATAAACACAGGGCTATAACATCATAAGCATTTCTCACTTTGCTATACATTATGTCTCCCCCTCTCTTTCTCAAATAACAGAAATGAACATCTTCAGGAAATACTTACACCCAACCAACAGATCTATGGCCATAAACAAAACAAAAGTTTGATATAAGTTCCCTCAACAGTGCAGTAGAAAAGTAAGATGGGGATACATACGCTCACCTTCACAATGTCACCAGGAACGTAGTGGATTTTAGCAACTTTTCCTTGATAACGGCTTGTTATCTCAATGGTTGCCTTATCGCTTTGAACCTCGCAAATTGGCTGAAAGGCTTCAACTTGATCCCCCTGACCCCAAAATCACAGAACAAACCTTGAGTAACAAAAAAAATGCCTCAACATCACTGCATATATATATTGTAGGATAGAGAAACGCAAAAGGCAAGGCACTTACCTCTTTGACAAACCATTTGAGAAGTTCACATTCAGCAATGCCTTCACCAGTTTGAGCCAATGGCACATCAATTATACCATGACCACTAGTTACATCAGCCAATGTCTGCTGAGACTGACTCGTAAACCAGCACTTCTTGACATTGTAATGAATGCTACACTGCCAAATTCGCAAAACTAAAACACATAAACAATCAAAACCACAAATAAAGTTACAAAATTTACCAACAAAATATAACACATAAACACAAAAACCCAAACTCATGCAAGTATAAATCTATGCCAATTTTCGATCTTGGGCAAATCACTGAATCACTAGAGAGACTTACATTGGATATCCGATCGGTGAATCGAAATGAGTTGGAAGATGAGAAGGCTCGGGATTGAGAGTCGTGGGCAGAGTGGATAGTCGCCGGTGAAGTGAGCGAACAGAGCCAGCGGTGGCCGGAGACCCAAGCCCGGCTGTTGCAGACCCTCCTGCCGATCATCTTTGTGTATTGCTTCGATAACTGTAGTTGCGTTTGGGTTTTTAGTGATATCAGTGTGCTTCAGCGTTAAAGAAGTACAAGTGTCTGAGTTTGGAGCCAGGATCGACTTGGGTTTTTGGCAAAAACTGAGGTGAGTCGCGTCAGCATCGGACCGATAAGTTCAATACATGAAACACAAAATATTTGACTCCAAAAATTGGAGTTTGTTTGTTTAGGACGATGACGAAGATCTTAGAATTGACGGTCTCATGTCTGTCAGTCATGTGCAGGATGGATGATCCTTGAGCTAATATGGATAACTCTGCTAGCACATTTTCTTTCGTGTTGTTTCTTCCGTCACGTTTCTCCCATGCCTGCCCACTCCATGCTTCTTCATACTTTATCTAAATATTACTCAAACTTTCGTTTATTCTCGATTTTTATACTTTGATTTTATAAAATATCAAAACCAGACTCTAAATTCGGACTCCGACCAAAAATTCATAACGGCTGCTGTCAGTAACTCCGTTTCAATTCATGTCATATATCATATTTTCAGGGACATAAAAATAATGATGTTAACCACGGCATATAATTTTTTTGTGTTGGGACCAAAAATTTAAGTATAGTTCTGACATTTTGTGAGATTGAGGTATATAAATTTAAATAGAATAAAAATTGAAGTACTTTCGATGAATATTCACTATAACTAATATTCTCTTTCGCTCATTGGCAAATTCTTTACTAGATTAATGTTTCTACCGGTTTGATCAGTTTTAGAATCGAACTTTTACTTTTGTTTTCTCAACTATTTTATGAATGTTGAGGGGGAATATGACACGTGAGAATTCACTTTTTCAAATTAGGGCATCCAATTCAATTACGACAGGTCAATTCTTGCATCAACATGTGACTTAATTAGCTAGTGTGCCTAGATAGCATTTTATTTTTCTCCATTAATATGGGAGTAGACTGATATGGCAAACCCGAAAAAAGAGTGTACTATAGTAGTTTTAGTACTCATTAGAGAGATTAGAGAAGGTTCCGTGTTAATATTATGTTCATAAAAAAACCCAACTGTTTGTAATTTCCCATTACAAACTTAAGAAAATGATTAGTCATAATTGTCATCTAAATTTCTGAGACCTACCCCTTTTCAAAAGGAAAAGAGAAATAATGGACCAATCAAGACCAAACTCTGCTAGGGCTAGATGAGCATCCCCAATCCCAAAACCAGCTTCAATCCGTTTGGAGATCGATCTATTGCACCTATCTTATCGACGTCGCCATTCAATTTGAGCATTGCGTTGGTGCCACAGTGTCACTTTCCCGCAGTTGTTTGGAGGTTGGAGTGCAATTGAATTTGCTTTTCAGATGGTGGTTTCACTGTTCGGCGGGGACGTCGTCTTGATTGAGCTCAGATGAAGGGATCGACGGAGGTGGATTCAGTGGGGTGAACGTTCTTGTACCACTCTTACATCGCATGAGGTGCTTGGTCGGGATCTGGTGTTACCTTTGGGATCAAGGTAAGCTGCGAAACTTAGGGTATGATGGAGAGCAAAGAGCAGAGACTTTTCGTCATCGTCAATGGGAGAGATTGGTTGCTTCTAGTGGTCACTCTTCTGGAATGATGATGACATAGGGATCTTGGGAGTCATGTGGTGGTGGTGTGACACTGCAATGGGATGCGTCTGATTGGAGTTTAGGATTGCTGGCCTTGGGCCGAATTGGACTTTGAAGCCTCTTTGAGCCTGATCTCAAGTCTGTCCCTAGCTTCTGTTATTGGCTGGGTTGAGTATAATTGGTTTTATTTTTCATGGTGTATTCATGTCTCGTATGGATAGCGAGTTTCATTAAGGTTGACATATTTACCACAATTGCGTGCTTAGGGATATGTTTATCTTTCTTTATCATTGATTCTCATGATCTCGATGAAATGCAAGTAAGCTTACATGTGTTGAGTCTTATGGATTTAATGATTACCGCTAGCAACTGGAATAATGTAGCACATATTTTTGTTTATGATCGTCACATTCTTTATGAATGGTTCACCACCGCTCCAGAGTCTATTCTAAATGCTGCCGATTACTATTCTAATCGTATTATATAATAAAATTACCTTCTGGCTCCTCCGGAAGGTCGTTTTCCTAATAAAAAAAATTGATTAAAGTCATAAAACATTGCTCTTTACTAGCCATTTGTCTCATAACTTTGTGTGTAGGAAAATCATACCAAAGATTTTAAGGTCTTGCACCCTATTCTCAAGAGATAGATCAGTTGATCGAAAGTTTTTTTTTATGATCTTGCTATGTACAAAAAAACAATGAACAATCTAGAAGGTATTATTCACTACCAGAAAATCACACTTAGATGATGAAAAGAAATTTCATCGGCCAAGAGACAATTTCGTAATCTAGGCATTTCTTAGGCGACGAAGGGAAAAACAGATTTTTTTCGTCTAAATATAATATCTTAAACGACGAAAATATCGTCGTCGTCTTAGAAGACATACTTAGATGACGAAAACAGAATTCGTCGTCTAAGTGCAAACTTAGACGACGAATATTTTCATTTCGTCGCCTAAGAACATATCCTAAACCTAAACCCTAAGCCTTAAACCATTTTCCCTAAACCCGGAAAGTCTTAGGCTACGAAACCCATTTTTCATCGTCTAAGTATTAAACTTCAACCACTTTCGTTATCTAAGTAGAGTTTCACAATCTGACATCTAAGAGCACGACCATGTATACCATCTTAATATATATATATTTTTTCGTTGAGGGCATAGAGTGAACTATTCTTGGACTGTGAGTGTCGACGGTTCAAAAATCGGAGTTACGAAGATTCGTATATCAAAGTTTTCCGTTTCATTGAAATTTCGATTTTGTGGTTGACTACACCGATCAAACCCTTAACGAATTTTGTTTTCAATGAAAATTCATTCACTTACATATTATTGTGATGACCCGAACCAGAATCAGTTGTGTATTCTGCACGATTCCCGAGATTGGTCATAGTCGCAGTTTTACGTTATATATGTGGTTTGTCGATTCTATTCGCGACTATATTTTCGGCTGAGAATTTGAGTTGAGTGTCTTCACGGAAGTTGTTGAGCACGTGATTTCGAGCTTGAGGGCAGTTCCGGAAGATTTTTCCGATAATCGAGGAATATAATACGATTATTTGAAGTTTCAGTTTTCGACGAGTTTATTCGATTGTTTCGTGTTTATCCGAATCGTGATGGTTATCCATTTCGAATCGTCGATCGACCCGAGGCGCGAGTATAAATATCGGAAATAGTCGTAAAATAGTCGCAAAACATTGTTTGACGTTGACCGAGCTTTGACTTTCCAAATTGGGAAAGTTGACCGCGAAAAGGGAAAGTTTCCCGGTTTGGCTTTGCCGTCCGACCTGCTTATTCCGGCCACCTCCGGTCAAGTGAAGGGTAAGGTTCGCTTCTCCTTTCGATTTCGAGTTGAATGGTATGTGAATTTGTGGAAATTGATAAGGATTTATGTGGGTTCGAATCGGGCCGAGTTCGTGGATATCGCCGGTGACGGGGGGTGGTCCTCCGGCGAACCACGGTGGTGGAGAGGTTAGGGGTTCACCTCCCCTTGGCCTAGGGATGATATTCATGTAGTTTATTTGAGGTTTGGTTGAGGTTTTATGGAGGTCCAATTAGGTCACCGGAGGAAGAATTTCCGTTCGGTTTTGGCTTGAATTGAAGGGGTTCCGGTCTGATTTGGCCCTTGGGGTAGTTGAAGAAGTGGTTTGGCTTGTTGAGACCTTGAAATCTGGAGAATCTCGCTGTGGAATTCCACCATTGACGGCGCGCTGGCGGCGGTCAACGGCGGAGCTCCGGCGAGGAGTTGACTTTTTGGATTTTGATGAAATTAATATCATTTTTCTCGTAATCGCGCCCTGATTATCGTCCAGAGGTTTTCAGATTGGTTTGGGTAGCGGATTTTCAGTCGAGGGTTTAGAGTGGAGATTTCGGGAATTCCGTTAATCGTCTTGTACTGCATTGCATATTTCCGAGAACGGTTGGTTTCCGTGCTTAAGTACAGAGTTGTGGGTTATGTTTTGATCAGTTGTGTTTTATGAATATTCAGGGGATCGAGATCGAGATCGTGATCGTGCTTCAGGCGAGGGATATTCCGCTGGACCACGCGATTAGCGCGAGTGCGCGCTTGCTGATCTGTGAGTGGACAAGTTTCTATTTTCACTGTTGATTTGCGAGTTCGTGGATTTTATGATTTTCGTGTTTACTTTATACGATGTTGAGATATATGTTATTTTCGGAGGTGTTATTACATGTTTATTGGTGATGGCATTTATTGCATCGATGCTTCCAGAGTTGAGAGATTCCTCTGGACCAGAGTTGAGAGATTCCTCTGGGCAGGGTTGAGAGATTCCCCTGGCCTATCACCGTCGGGTTGAGAGATTCACCTGACGTCGGGCTTGAGAGATTCGTCCGACAACCTCCATATATATATATATGTGTTCTGAACTCGCATTGTTTTACATTGAGTATGTATATAAACTAGTGAAAGACATATGTTTATTTTCGTCCACTCACTCTAACGTTTTTATTTGCCTTTCCCCTGGGCTTTTCAGTTTCCGTGCCCAGTTTGTAGTTCGGATTCTGGTGTCTCACGTCGCTGTTGGAGGCTAGAGATCCGAGTTACCTATGTTTTCCAGTAGGTTCTTGTTTCGCCTACTGATGTGTATATTGTATATATTTACACTAGAGGTCGGTCTGATACATTCTGATACGTGTTTTATACTAATTTTCTTGGATATATTATATTATACAGATATGTTTTCTGTTATTTGATTATGATATGATATTGAGAAATCCGGATAGGATTGGTGCCCACGGTTTGGCTTTTGTGGCATAGGACGAAATGTTATTTTCAGGGTGCAGGTTTATGCAATTCCACGTTAGTAACGAAACTCTGCCGAAATTTTGATTGGTTTTTATTGATTCGTGTTTTTAGAAGGGGTTCGATTCCGGTTTAGGTAACTGAATCGGGGTTGGGTCCTTTCAATTATGTTATGATGAATATATCCAACGGTTATTTTATCAAAATTCAATTTCGTTAATGTTGATGTGGAGTGAATATAGACATACGAACACTTAAGTTATACAACACTAGTAGATATATAACAAGTTTTTAGTCTTGAATAATTTTTTTATGTCTAATTTCAATTAGTTTATATTTAGTTGATAAATTAAGTTTTTACGATAAGACAAACACCCATAACTTCGAAAATGGGTTTATGAATTATTTTTTACGATAGTTTTCATCTTTTAACTATTTTTTGATAATCATTAAATTCATTCGATCGAATCCTAAACTAATCCGAATTAGGTTGAATTTTTTTCTACAATATTGTATAAATGTAATGGTTACATGTGACAGATGATTTTTGATGATTTTTAAGAAACTACCCAAAATTAATTTTCATAATTTTTAAAAACTAATTCACTTAGGCGACGAAAACTATTAGTTTTGTTGTCTAAGTGAATTTTGTAAAAATAAAATAAAATAAAAAAATAAATTTCAATTAGGCAACGAAACTATAGATATTCGTCGCCTAAGTGAAATTTATTTCATTTTTTGTAAATAAAATAAATCTAAAATTAAAAGAAAATTTCACTTAGGCGATGAAAATAAATAGTTTTGTGGTCTAAGTGAAATATATATATTTTTTTATTTAAAAAAAAATCACGTAGTTTCGTTGCCTAAGTCCAAATTTGGTGAATTTTTTTTCGCAAATTTTTTTTACCAAAAATTCAAAATCACTTAGGCTTCCGCTAAATATTTTTTTACCAAAAATTTAAGTCACTTGGGCAATGAAAAATGTTGGTTTCGTTGCCTAAGTGATCGCCTATAAAAAAATTGCATCATCTATTTTTCACAATCTCTCTCTCTCTCTCTCTCTCTCTCTCTCTCTCTCTCTCTCTCTCTCTCTCTCTCTCTCTCTCTCTCTCTCTCTCTCTCTCTCTCTCTCTCTCTCTCTCTCTCTCTCTCTCTCTCTCTCTCTCTCTCTCTCTCTCCCCACCACCACGGCACCACCACGGCACAACCACGTACCTCGACACCTCTACAATCTCCACCACACACCACCACCACCACCACCATGCCACCATAATTATATTATCTCCTAATTATAATTTTTTATTAATTATTAATTAATATTTAATTACAATTTAATTAATTTTCATTTTAAAAAAATCACTTAGATGACGAAATCAATATTTTCGTCGTTTAACTTGTTTATTTTATTTTTTAATTAAAATTTATCACTTAGACGATGAAAAATCTTCGTCATCTAAGTTGATTTTTTTTAAAAAAAAATCGACATTTAGGCGAAGACTAACCAAAAAACTTTTCGTCTAAGTGGTTTAACTTAGGCTACAAAATATTTGTTTCGTCATCTAAGTGCTAACTAAAATGACAAAAAATTTTGTCGTTTTTTCATTAATTTTTCGTCGTCTAAAAACCTGAACGATGAAATAAAAAAGTTTTGCCGTCTAAGTACTTAGGCTACGATTATTAAACAATGAACCTTAGGTGACGAAAAAAGCCACTTAGGCAACGAAACTGCTTCGTCGCCCAAGTGTGTTTTTTTGTTAGTGATTCTTACTTCTTTAGGTATTTTTATAAGCATTCTGACATACTTTTTTTATTGTAGCTATTTAGTTACGAACAAAAAAAAACAACTTTTAAAAGCTAGTTTTGTTACTGCTTCAATTACATCAATCACTACCAATGTATATACATATTCAGCAGTCCAAGGACTCTACACTTAAGTGCATATGCACCCATGTAGCACCTTTCATCGAATATAAGGTACAGTTTCTGTTTTTTCTACAACGAAGCAAAAAATAGCACCTCCTATTACTATTTATTAATTATAAATTTTAATTTTACTTATTTCTTGGTAAGATTTTCAACCAACAAATAGACGACACGGGTCATTATCGTATAAATAATTTGACCACATTCCCGATAAGATTTTAGACCAATGACTGTGAGAGCAGATTTGTCCCCTCTAGCTTAGATCTTCGTAAACCTGCAAACACTACCACATATTTACCCATTGCCAAAATCGCCGGCAATGTTTTTTATCATTACCGGCGATTTAAAAATCGCCGGCAATGGGTAAATACGTGGTAGTGAAAACAAGTCAAAGCACAGTATTAGACCCTCTGAAGATTAAGTCAGAACTTTATCTTCAGAATAAAGTAGTGATTAGGACAGAGTAACGTTATCTAAGACCATGTATGAATGACCTTTATATAGTGATCGTACTAAGTCTAAACATAGTCCTTATCAAACTGGTCTACTTTACGTTTGGAATAGAGGAATCCATTAAGGAATGAATCTTCGAATCCAGGGTCAATCAAGCTGTTTGATTACCACAGACCATTTGTCATAATCTTCTAAGATACATTCAAATATTACCCTTTTCCTCATAGATTTTGCCAATCCCCCGAGGTCTTATCAAATAATCCCTCGTGGTCAGACTACCCAATTCCCTTAAGGTCCGACCTTACCTTAGAATTGTCATGCCATCGAACATTCTAGAAGCCTCTACAATAGTCCAGATACTCCTAGAAACCTCTAGATAATTGGTTCTTTAATCAGAATCCTAATCGTCCAACCCCAGACCCATTTCTGGCCTTATCGAACCTCACCCAGAGTCGGATTACCCAAGCTCATCTTTCCCCAGCTCATGTGGCCAAAACTGACTCCCAAAAATACCCCACAACAGTGTGAGGT
This sequence comes from Geum urbanum, assembly GCA_946800695.1. Classification (NCBI taxonomy): domain Eukaryota; kingdom Viridiplantae; phylum Streptophyta; class Magnoliopsida; order Rosales; family Rosaceae; genus Geum; species Geum urbanum. The sequence continues at coordinate 46,585,448 of OX327003.1, read as the reverse complement.
TTGACACATGTTGGCATCGCGCTGCTGTTTGTCTAAGCTTTATGCTCCATTTTTTGAAAAACTCCCCAAATTTCCCACCAAGTTGTGCACGAAACCCCAAGCACGTGCTTCCATTGTGATGAAGTGCGTCATCAAACCTCATCAGCCATCATGTCACTCCCCAACTAACGCAACCATTTTCATTCCCACCTCTTTTCAAACCCAATCGCATCCCTTGAAATCTCCTGAAACGGTCACTCATCATCACGTCATACCTCTTCACCATATATAAATCAAAACCTTCATTCTCTTTCATTTTTTACATTCTCTCACTTACTGAATCTTCCTGCCGAGCCCAGACCTGTAACCTCAAAGCCTAAATCTTCCATTTCCTAAAAAATTCCTAATCCTTCGAAAACCCAGAAAACCTCTATGGCTTCCAACAATGTTTCCTTTCCTACCCCCGATGAGATCATCGGCCACAACATCACCATTCACCAAGACCTCAATGTCGTCGACCAGATCGACCGCTCCAAACTGCTCGCCACCATTAGGCCTTTTCTACAACCTCAACCGGCTGCCGCCAAACCAAGCCAAGAAACCCCCCCCCTGTAGAGGTCGGTCAAGATCCTCCCTCCCCTACTACTTTCAAAGTGGGGAAGGTTGAAGTTGTCCAGCCTCATGTTCTGGAGGTCGAGGTCAATCCCACCGCCATGTAACTCCATCCATGTACTACCAAGGCTGCCTCTAAGAAGGCTCATAAGGAGGTCTATCCCTCAGTCTTGAAGGTCGATTCTGCCGAGGCCCTTGCCTTCTTCATCCAATCTTTCCACCAGGGGGACAATGGCAATTTCCGGTTTACTCTCGTCCAAGATGAAGCAAGAGTATCGAAGCTTGAAAGAGCTCATAGTCCTGGCTTGCTATTCCATCCTTTCCAGATCATTTATGGGTTCTCCTTCCCTATCCCAACCTTCATCTATGCTGCTCTAAAGTTCTATGGCATCGCCGTGGAGCAATGGTGCCCAAACAACTTTCGTTATCTGGCCTTATTTGACCAGCACAATCGGTGGTATGACTGCCGCATGGGCATGCCGGAGTTCAGGCTCTTATTCCAGGTCAAGCCTACTCCGGTAAACTAGTTCTATCTCTCCCAGCGGATCATGTACATGAAGGATTCACTGCTAATCGATCCCCCCTACTCTCCCAAGGAGTGGAAGATGACCCCTCATTCTTGTCTTCGGGGATTAGGAGAAGCTTGGCCGGGAAGTTGGCTTCAAGGTTTCCACCACCGTCAACCACCTTCCCAAGCTGTTGGAGGAGCTGACTAGAGTCGTTGACTTCCGTCGCGACATCGTGGATGACACCCTTGCCATCCCAACCAAGTTTCGCAAGTGTCGGTGGATATAGAGCAAGGAACGCCTCAGTCCTGGAGGCTTGGAGGGCATCGTGCCCCTCCAACATGAGAATCGCTAGGAGCTTACCGAGGTTCCTCGATCCCCCCAGCTCCACAACAAAATGACCCTCCACCCTTAAGCCCCTACACATCCAAGCTCTAACCGAGCAGAGGGAGGTCTCCAAGCCCAAGAAGCGAAGGTTGGTGAAAACTGTCGAGCTGACCAAGGGCAAGGACAAGGTTCTAGCCCAGGCCATGGAGCCCAATTAGGCCCATCATTTGGTTTCTTCTACTGCCATTGCCACTACTGCTACTGCTATTATTCCTTCCGTTGCTGCTAACACCGTCCTTCCCCAATCTCATCCTCTCAAGAGGGTGAGGTCTACTGTCTCTTCTGACCCCCTGTCTTCCTCGTCTGAGTCGGGGTCCTCCAAGCCTAAGGGATTCTCACTTGGTAAGCTTATCCCTTTCTGAACTCTATTTTTGAGATCGTGCCTTTTGAATTATCTTGCATAACTTGTTATCTTGGTGTACCTTTATCTACTTGTGTTATATTATGTTGAACATGTGTGAACTGCTGTATTGTTGATCGTACAGGTTTCTTTGGGGAATTGATCGAGGGCATTGTCCCTGATCTCCCCATGGTCTACTTTAAGAAGAGCCAGGCAGGCCAAGGCTTCATTGTCCAGCCTCTTCGTGATCTGATCGAGGAAGAGGTTGAGGTCCTAAGCAAGGGTACTGTGTTACCCCATATGGATAAGCACATTCATTTCCATTTCTACTCTGGGCTGGCCTGTGCTGAAATTGCATGCTCCTCCCTGACATCCATGATGCTTGAGTAGGATGCCGAGGATCTTGGGTCCATGGAGGCCGAGGACTTGATGACAATGTCCTGGATCTCCCTTTACCGGGTAATCTTTCCTTCACATGTCTGGCATCTTTCCATGTTGTCTCTTATACTTTCTCATACACAACGTACCGTCCTACCTTTATTTCAGTCATCCATCACCCTCACTGCTACCCTTGGGTGCCTCTATGCCATCGCTCGTGAGGCAGACAAGAGGCAGTGAAGGAAGAGAAGAAGGCCAAGGAGTCTGCCTCTAAGATCAGGGAGCTCGAGGCTGAGGTCCACAAGCTCGGGGACGCCTAGGCCCATGCCTGCCGTATCATCAACCAGAGGGAGAGGGCCCTTGAGGATGAGTGTTCCCTTCATAAAGGGGAGGTGAAGGCTCTGAGGTCTGAGCTTGAGAAAGCTCAAGCTGAAGCCAAAGAGGTGGCTAGGGAAGCTGAGGCCAAGCTCAAGGAGGCTCTGAGCGCCAAGGACCGGGAGTGTGAAGACTTTCTACGTGCTCTGGAGGAGGCTCATAGGCTCCAGCTCGAGAGCCAATAGGTGGACTGGGAGCAGGAACGCAAGAAGCTCATCTGTAACTACAACCCTTCTGCCGCCTCTGAGACAGAGTCTGAGTAAAGCCCCTTATCTGTTTAAAATGGGTGTGTTTCTGTAATACCCTTAGGACCTTTTCTCGAACAATTTCATCTTTCTTAACTTAGGTAGTTTTTTGCTAGTCTTGGCCTGGGCCCTAGCTCAGAAAACTCTTATGTCAAGAGTAAATACGAATGTCGTATCTCAAATTATCGTGCTTTTCTTTTTCATACTTAACTATTTCATACTTAACTTTTATACCCATCATGCTTTCATCTGGGTCTAGGGGATATGCCTCTGAGTGCCTGTGGCTTTAGTGCGACTCTTGGACCCCTAATCTTTCCAGGCTAGTGCTCTCAGGAGAGGCTTGAAGTGATCCTTGGTAACCTTAAGGTCTCCTAGGAGGTGCTTGCGATTTTGAGATTGTCTCCCCAATAAGGGGTGTGCATGCTTATCCCCAGGCTCGTACAAAGACAACCATACTCCAGACCCTTCCCATGACCAAGTCCCTTAATCTTGGAGGATCCTGCCTTCGTAGGATACCCGATGTTATCACAAAGACCACATCTGGGCTGCCCTCCAGCTTGAGTCCGACCAAGGGGACTTGGCTGCGGTGTCGAGATGAGGTCTGCCAAAAATCTTTACATATCGACTTTGACTTATCCTTAGGGCGTCGTCAAATGTGAACGCTTGGGCCTTAGAATGCCCAAATTGCCAGAATATGGCCAAGTCACCCTTAGGGTGATTGTGTTGGTCTGACCACGTACATTCTAACCTCATAAAATCTGACCCTGAGGCCTTTACTAACCCAAGATTACTGTGAGCCCTTGTGGGGTTTTACTCTAAATATTTTGGTCTATCCATGGGTGTCCCTCTCAAAGCCCTAACCCTTCCCCCCTCAAGATGCCTTATCTTTGGGAGGACTGGTTAGCTCGCAAAGTGAAGGTCCTTCCCACATGAACCAACGCCATCCGCCCCACTGAAGCTCGTTGCATTTCCTGGGCTTTAAGCTCCTCCTAATCGTACACATTGATCTACAAGGTAATTCCACTATTTTGTAAAGACAAAACAAGAAACTAGACATAGAACACAATCAAAAGCATAGTTACAGAAAACAAAAGCTTTTATTGAATGATCGTATACATTGTGTATTGTCTATCATGTGAGCAAGGAAGTATCTGACATGCCTCATTAAACTTGCCAACTTGTAAAACAATCGTACTAAAAACCAAGCTGGTTAGGAAGAGTACGTGCCCCTTCTAGACGCTTGCTAGCTTCTGCCTCCAGGTCTTCAGCTCTGCTCCGAGCGATATTCCTTCAAGTAAAGAGCGTTTTATCGTTTATCTACTAAGGCTCCGATTCTTGGATTCTTCAGGTCGTATGACCCAATTTAGCCCTCTAAACGATCCTGTAGGGTCCTTCCCAGTTTGCCCCTAGTTTTTCCTCTTCAGGGACCTTGGTATTTTCGAACACTTTGCGTAAAACCAAGGTGCTAGGGAGGAAAACTCTAGGTCGAACCTTTCTGTCATAATAAGCTTTTATCTTCTGTTGGTAGGAAGCAACCCTGACTTGAGCTTGTTCCCTTTGTTCATCCAGTAAGTCCAACTCGTGCCTTAGGCTTTCTACATTACTCTCTATCGTTTGTTTCGCCAGGTTGAGGTTGGGGATCTTGTGATTGTGATCTACGCATTTAATGCTTGATTCTTAACGTCTTTCTCTTTACATTTAGCTTTGTTTTGACCTTAGTATTATCATTTCTTACTTACTTTATGCTTTTAGGTAGAAATAAAGGAGAAAATAATAAAGGAGAAAATAATAAAGGAGGCGTTTTGGAGCTAAAAGCGTGCTAAGGAGGAAGTTCCTAATTTCGAAGAAGAAATGGTCCGAGGAATGGTCTTCAAATGGTTACTAAAATGCTTTCCCACATGGTGTCAAGAATTGAAGACCAAATGCCAAAAGAAATGGATACCAAAATGGTGGACAAAAAGATGAAGACATTTCTCCTGCGCGACCCAGGAAAGAGCAAATATGGCGGAATATATGGAGCATATAATTGACGAATTTTGGGAGGATATTCCATGAAGATAAATACCTTATTTGAGGGCCAAAATATGTGCAAGAATATGGTATATTCTGCCAAGAATTATTAGGGAATAAGGAATGCAAGATTTGAAGATATGAAGATTTCCTTTTCCTTGAAGAAGAAGAAAACAGGGCAGCCAGGTCACTTGACTTCTAAAATCCGTAGTAAATCCAATTCAATTCCAAATATGGCGTTCCTTATATGGATTTTATAGCCCTTTGAATAAGCTTTCCAATGAAATAATAATCAGAATTTTCCAAGATCTGAAACTCCGGGAAAACGCGTTTGAAGACAGACTGTCAGATTTACCCGGGTACATAAGGAAAGTCTTATTTTGGTAGGAAAAATCCTAATCTTCTTCTATAAATTGGGGAGCTCGACTCATTCATGATCATCACTCATTCTAGACTCTCAAAGCTCTGCCTAAACACTATCTCCTCTCCACGAAGCCAAGGAATTCTCCAAGGAAGCAATCTACACCACTGTCCGCCACCACAACAACCTCCATTGACATATAGGGCGATCCCGAGTGTCTCCTCCACCAAAGAAGAGTCATTTACACCTTAGCTCCATAGGGCGATCCCGAAGACTAAAAAGTGTAACATGAATCCTCTTTACTTTGTAGCTTCTCCTTGTATGAACTATTGGTTTAATGAAGTAGTTTATAGTATTTCGGTTTTTCTTTACTTGCAACGTTTCCCTCTGTTTTTCATGTGTTCTAGTTTCTTAGTTTTTATTATACATGTTCATCTATGCTTAATGCTTTGGCTTAGATATAGGGCGATCCCGAGTCTAAATCAATGGTATGTGTATAGGGCGATCCCGAGCACGACAAATTATGAACATGTGTTTTGTAAAATTGAGAAGTTAGGATTTCGATTAACATTGTTTAATTTGCAGGTTAGGAATGAGCAAGGGTAAGCTAGATGAGTCGATCACATGTAAATAATAGTTTAGTGTTTATTTTCGGTCTAGTAAGCATGTTTAGGGTTCTTTGTTCTTGATTGTTTTCTACTTGTCTATGAGTGAAGCATGTTAGAACCTAGGATTTCTCTATGTGTTTACTAACCATTTTATATCTTTAATTTCGTAGGACTTAGAAAACACCCTTTTAAATCCCCCCTTAACCATAGCGTAAATATGCATGCACCCTCAATCCCCGGTTAAGAACGATACCCTATTTACCAATGCTACATCAACAAAGAAGGGTTTTAATTGTTTTCGTGTTTGATTGAGTGTTTAATTAAGTACTTGAAAAGATGCGAATCAATTTTGGCGCCGCTGCCGGGGATTGTAAAGAATTGTGTGTTTATGCTTGTAAATATGTGAATATGTGTAAATAAGTGTGTATATGTATATGTAAAGTGTCGAAATTTTTTTATACATGTTCATAATACGTTCCATTCTAACGTTTTGTTTTTACAGCCATGTAAATAGGTACATATTAAAAGAAGTCTTCGATTTACATTGAGTACGCAAGTTTGGTTGATTAAGTCTCACTCATTGGAATAGATGGCGCCTCTTTTTCTTTCTTATCTCCTTAACCCCTTATGATGTGTGGATTTCATCACCGCACACCATAACCTAAGTGAAGTTATGGACATGAGGTTGAGGGCAGAGTCTACAAGAACTTGAGGGAATGTCTTTCTCGAAATTTTGGCTGAATGTCGGACATGGTGTCTAGAAACGGGTTATGACTGGTGACAGGTTCTGGATCTAAGAAAGACTTGCATCAATGGAGTACATACCAATGATCCGGTGAGTGGATGAATACTTGTCTTTGAGTAAGAAATCTTTGGTAACTTGGTGTCTAGAAGGTGACGGTTTCTATGACGGGTTTTGGATCCGAGATCTCAAATCGGTCCTACCTCTCGTGGTCTCTCTTGCCAACTGGCCAAGCTTATTAAAGTTGCCCAAAGAAGACAAGGACTAAATCTACTTTCCATGATCGGTAAGCCTCGGGATGCATCGTCGAAATTAGTCCTGCCTCTCGCGTTATCTCTATCCCCAACTGGCCGTGTTTTTCGATTGAACCTAGGCCGATTGATTGAGAATGTACATTTTATCGCGCGGGTCGCACGTCCAATGAAAGACCTAAAGGCCAAATGAACGTATTCTCTTTAAAATGAAGGCGAAACTCAATGAACAAAATACTTGTGCATATTACTTGTAAATTTCGTGTGCATTCTAACTTGTAAAGAATTAACCACGTTGCATATAGCTTGCATAACCTGCCGGCGGCTTTGTGATGCTCGGATTTCATCACCGGGTACCCTAACCTAAGTGAAGTTAGGGACATGAGGCCAAACGTAAGGTCACGTTTGCATCATGTATTTAGCACGTAACTTTGTGTGTTTTCTGCAGGTTCTAACATTTTTCTCTTATGCATTCACTTCATATTTCACTTAGGTTCTTGTTTGATGCATTTGAATGACGATTTAATTGTTTTGAGCATGAATTTGAATGAAACGTGGTGTGCTTGCATTACTCTACTTGTATATATATATATATATGTGTTTCTAAATCTTTGCATTGTAAATATGCCTAATTTTGCAGAAAACGTGTAAATTGAGTCTTAACTTATTCTATCAACTTTGCATTCATTTTAGGGAGTCTAAAGCCTTGCATTCACGTTTACAATTCTTGAAGTGTCTTAACTTAGTATTTTATAGCTTTCGTGTGTTTTTGGTGTGTTTTTGGTTTGTTTTTCTTCGTGTGATTTGTTTTGGTGTGATTTTGTGTGTTTTTATTGCTTTCTTTTAATTTTCAACGTTTTTGGTTAGTGTCTTGCATTACTTGTATATTATTTTGATACTAACACTATTTTGAGGAGGAAGACTTAGAAGAAGATCCGGCTACTAAAGAAGCCGAGAAGAATGTGGCTCCTCACGCCACTAAGGCACAACCCTCATCATCACAATCTGCCCCAAACAAAGGTATTAACTCTATCCCTTCAAGTTTGGTTAATACTAATGCTTCGTTTGATCGTGCACCATTCCCACATAGGTTGACGAAATCTAAGAAAGATGATCAATACGAAGACATTTTGGACATCTTTCGGAAGGTGCAAGTAAATCTGCCCTTGATCGAGTGCATAAAGCAAGTGCCTATCTATGCAAAATCTCTCAAAGAGTTATGCACCCAAAGGAGGAAAACGAGAGCAAAGGAGGTTGTGAAGGTGAATGCAACCGTTTCAGCGGTTTTACAGCGTCGGTTACCCCCCAAATTGAAGGATCCGGGGAGCTTTTATGTTCCTTGCGTGATTGGTGACAACAAATTCGAAGATGTTATGCTAGACCTTGGTGCATCCATTAACGTAATGCCTTATTACTTATTTGCATCCATGGATTTAGGCGAGCTCAAACAAGACAACGTCATCATTCAGCTAGCCGACCGTTCGCATAAGTATCCTAGGGGATACTTTGAAGATGTTCTTGTGCAAGTCAACAACCTGATTTTTCCAGCGGATTTTTACATTGTTGACATGGAGGAGAGTCCTTTGAATACCACGCCATTGCTTCTTGGACGACCTTTCATGAGGACTGCAAGAACGAAGATAGATGTGTTTGAGGGAACGTTTTCCATGGAGATTGATGGAGAAAAGATCGAATTCAACATATTAGATGCCATGAAGGTTCCCGCGGCAAGTGTACATGCCATATTTTCGATGGATATGGTGGAAGAGGCAGCTCAACAACACTAAGACATCATTGAAGATTCACGGCTTGAGGACCCAATCCAGCCCTCTCACACAAATGAAGAACTATCACGTCTAGGCTGTAAGACGTTAAAAAAGAAGCGCTTGTTGGGAGGCAACCCAATGGAGGAAATCACCAAGGCTTTGTTCTCTTCTCCCTTATCTTTTTTAATTTCGTTGTTTATTTACTTTCCTTAGATAAAATTTTCATGGATCTCTCCCTTCATACGATATTCTATGATTCCCTTAAATACATTGAGGACAATGTAGAGTTTAAGTATGGGGGAGGGGTTTACAACTTTATTTGAGTCGTAAAATTTCAAAATTGGGCGGACAATGGAACTTTCCGGCGGATGATGCCCTAAAAAAAAAAATTATTATTTTATTTCTCTCTATTTTAGGGTTTTTAAAGAGTCTTTTTTCATTTTTAGGATGCCCTTAGTTAGTCTATGATGAAAATGGACCGAAAAGAATACATATGGCGATGAATAAGCACTAAACTAATTTTCTTGTGATAAGTGAGATATTTTGATTGTCATAACATGTAGTGGATATGGTTTGATTAAACATGGTATAGATTTCGCATGTTAGAAGAAGTTTTAAATCATACAAACCTAAAAGTGAGTTTTTGAGCCTACATTACTTCATTTGAGAGTGAATTTCGTGCATATGGCTCTCAAAAACAAAACATGCTTCATCTAATTACTTGTCATAGATTTTAATGAACTAGAGATTACTAGAACTTACTCATGTAGATTTACAACGCTTTTAAGTTGATATATGCTCTGATTTTGGATATGATTAAAGGCAAATTAGGGTACCACCACTTAAACCAAATGGCCTTGTGTCCCATTGTGCGCACGAGTTGCGACACCCTTAGATTACCCCTTTGTGCCTACGTTAAGCCTTTCTTTCATTACCACATTATATCTAAACACTCAGCCTAGTGTAGAATTTCCAACCCTTGTTCAAATACTTGGTGAAGAGGTTTCGAAGCTAGCATAAAGAAGTGGCGAAAAAAAGTGATGAAAGAATACAAAAGAAGGGAAGACTTGTCCAATAAGTTTTAAAAAAGTTGATTGCCGAAAATACAAAAGAAAAAAATCGAGAGCAAAAGAAAAAAATGTGTAAAAGCTCTCCGGCAAAAGTTTTAAGTGTAAAAGTTTGGGCAAGTGAAGTTTAGAATGAAGTTAGGGCCCAAAAAGATGAAAATTGGCCCCCGATCTTGAAGTTTGACACAAGAAGAAGTGTAGAAAGGATGAGCCACAAATTTAAAGAATTCTAAGTGCTAAACTAAGTCTTTGGAACGTTTTTACACCACCACTTATCTAAATTTCGAATGCCTTAGCTTTAGCCTCATTACAACCTTTCTAAAGTCCTTTATGATCCTTAAGATGAGTAGCATTCAATTGGTTGAGTAAGTTACATGAGTGAGCATATGGTGTGGTTCATTTGTGCAAGTAATTATGAGGTATTTCGATGCAATACATATACATTTTGAGTGAACCTCTTTTCATGAGTGAAAATATGATGAGAGCATCCATGTGAGATTGATTTAAACTTTTTCGAAACATGCATAGCTTTAACTTCACCATTGTTTTCTCCAAGTCCTACTTGTTCATGACATGATCATATTTCTCTTATCTCTCGAAATTTTTTGAACTTTTCACTATGAAATCTTGTGACTCCATCGCCATATACGTAAGAAAATTTCTGAGACAAATTGTGCTAAGGGCTTAGAAGTTGTTTTTATTTATTTGAGTCCATGGAATTTGTTCAACGTGGAGGCTAGCTCTAACATTGGTTTTATATTTTTAGTCTTTCTTTTATTTAGTTTTTGCTAGGGACTAGCAAAGTCTAAGTGTGGGGGAATTTGATCTACGCATTTTATGCTTGATTCTTAACGTCTTTCTCTTTACATTTAGCTTTGTTTTGACCTTAGTACTATCATTTCTTACTTACTTTATGCTTTTAGGTAGAAATAAAGGAGAAAATAATAAAGGAGGCGTTTTGGAGCTAAAAGCGTGCTAAGGAGGAAGTTCCTAATTTCGGAGAAGAAATGGTCCGAGGAATGGTCTTCAAATGGTTACTAAAATGCTTTCCCACATGGTATCAAGAATTGAAGACCAAATGCCAAAAGAAATGGATACCAAAATGGTGGACAAAAAGATGAAGACATTTCTCCTGCGCGACCCAGGAAAGAGCAAATATGGCGGAATATATGGAGCATATAATGGACGAATTTTGGGAGGATATTCCATGAAGATAAATACCTTATTTGAGGGCCAAAATATGTGCAAGAATATGGTATATTCGGCCAAGAATTATTAGGGAATAAGGAATGCAAGATTTGAAGATATGAAGATTTCCTTTTCCTTGAAGAAGAAGAAAACAGGGCAGCCAGGTCACTTGACTTCTAAAATCCTTAGTAAATCCAATTAAATTCCAAATATGGCGTTACTTATATGGATTTTATACCCCTTTGAATAAGCTTTCCAATGAAACAATAATCAGAATTTTCCAAGATCTGAAACTCCGGGAAAACGCGTTTGAAGACAGACTGTCAGATTTACCCGGGTACATAAGGAAAGTCTTATTTTGGTAGGAAAAATCCTAATCTTCTTCTATAAATTGGGGAGCTCGACTCATTCATGATCATCACTCATTCTAGACTCTCAAAGCTCTGCCTAAACAATATCTCCTCTCCACGAAGCCAAGGAATTCTCCAAGGAAGCAATCTACACCACTGTCCGCCACCACAACAACCTCCATTGACATATAGGGCGATCCCGAGTGTCTCCTCCACCAAAGAAGAGTCATTTACACCTTAGCTCCATAGGGCGATCCCGAAGACTAAAAAGTGTAACATGAATCCTCTTTACTTTGTAGCTTCTCCTTGTATGAACTATTGGTTTAATGAAGTAGTTTATAGTATTTCGGTTTTTCTTTACTTGCAACGTTTCCCTCTGTTTTTCATGTGTTCTAGTTTCTTAGTTTTTATTATACATGTTCATCTATGCTTAATGCTTTGGCTTAGATATAGGGCGATCCCGAGTCTAAATCAATGGTATGTGTATAGGGCGATCCCGAGCACGACAAATTATGAACATGTGTTTTGTAAAATTGAGAAGTTAGGATTTCGATTAACATTGTTTAATTTGCAGGTTAGGAATGAGCAAGGGTAAGCTAGATGAGTCGATCACATGTAAATAATAGTTTAGTGTTTATTTTCGGTCTAGTAAGCATGTTTAGGGTTCTTTGTTCTTGATTGTTTTCTACTTGTCTATGAGTGAAGCATGTTAGAACCTAGGATTTCTCTATGTGTTTACTAACCATTTTATATCTTTAATTTCGTAGGACTTAGAAAACACCCTTTTAAATCCCCCCTTAACCATAGCGTAAATATGCATGCACCCTCAATCCCCGGTTAAGAACGATACCCTATTTACCAATGCTACATCAACAAAGAAGGGTTTTAATTGTTTTCGTGTTTGATTGAGTGTTTAATTAAGTACTTGAAAAGATGCGAATCAGATTGATAGGTATGACAGCCTATGTTTTGTATACCAAGGCAAAGGAAGTTTCTCCAGTGGGTTTCCTTTTGGTCGTTCTGTATGCCCAGAGCACATTTGGGCATTGGGACACCCACTGCCATTTTGTTAGCTGATCGAGCCTCCTCCTCAGACCTTGCAATATCGTTTTGTTCGAAGCTTCTGCTTGTCCATTGCCTTGGGCGTACCTTGGAGTGGAGAACTTGATCTTTATACCATGAACGACATAATAGTCCCTGGCCTCTTAGAAATTGAACTGAGGGTCATTGTCTGTAATGATAGTTTATGGGATCCCGAACCTGCATATGATAAATTTCCAAATAAAGTTCTTTACCTATGCTCCCCTTATCTTCAATAGTGCTTCAGCTTCAATCCACTTAGAATGGTAGTATGTGGCCATAAGAAGGTACTTCTTCTATCCACCCCCAGCTCTGGTTAGGAACTCGCCCATTATATCTAACCCCAATTATGCGAAAGTGCACGAGACCGCAATCGGGTGTAGCTCTTCAGGGTGTAAGGTGGTTGAGGAGCATGCCTTTGACATGCTTCATAAGCACTAGCGTATTCCATGCAATCGTTCTTCATTGTAGGCCAATAGTACCCCTCGGTTAAGCATCGTACCACAAGGTTCTTGCCCCCAATGTGCATGCCATATATTCCAGAATGGAGCTCCTACATGATCATTCTGACCTGGGTGGGGTGCATCGCTAACTGGTCTGGCCCACTGAAGGACCGCCTGTACAACTTCCCATCTCTAATGTTGTACCTTGCTATCTATCGTACCACCCTTATTGCTTCTACTCATTCATCTGGCAGGATGCCTGTTTCTATATAATCCATTATCTCGTTCATCCAAGAGGGTCCCAGCTGAACTGGCATCATTGTCACAACCTTCTCCTCATCTGTGCTTGGATTGGGTAGATGCTCTACGGGGATCGTCCTTCTGAGCTGATAATTGATGCTGGAGGCCAGATTTGCCAAGGCGTCTGCATGCGTCTTTTCAGACCTTGGGAGCTGTATGATAAAAAACTCTTCAAAGTGCGCAACCAACCCCTTTGCTAATCTGAGGTATGCTTCCATGGATGCGTGGTGAGCTGCGTATTCCCCTAGCACCTGGTTTGCAATCAGTTGCTACTCATAAAACACCTTGATCTTTTTCACGTTCAGCTCTCGTGCCAGCCTTAATCTTGTCAGAAGTGCCTCGTACTCGGCTCTGTTATTCGTGGCTTTCCATCCCAAGGTTAAGGCTTACTCCATGATCATCCCATCTGGTGTCCTCAGCTCTAACCCAGCTCCAGCTCCTTTGTCCTTTGACTATCCATCTGTGTACAACGTCTAATGGTCGATCCCTATCACATCTCTTTCCCATTCTCTCTCTTTTCTTTTCTGGACCTCTAGTTCTGGCATTGTGAACTCGACCAAGAAATTTGTCAAGGCTTGCCCTTTCATCACTGTTTGAGGCCGGTACTCAATATCGTGCTGTGCCAACTCGATGGCCCACTTGATTACCCTACTTGAGGAGTCTGGGATGTGCAAGATCGTTCTCAGTTGATACTTGGTCATAACAATGATTTTGAAGGCTTGAAAGTATAGCCAGAGCTTACGCGATGACATGACCAGAGCTAGTATTAACCTTTCCAGCTTGGGGTTGGTAGCAAGTCTCTGGGTCGAGGAGAGCTTTAGACACGTAGTATACGGGTAGCTGCCCCCCAGTATCTTCTCAAACCAGATCTCCGCTCACTGTTACGTTTGAGACTGCCAGATATAAATATAGATCCTCTCTTAGCACGGGATTGCTCAGGATAGGGGGAGAGACAAGGTAGTGCTTAAGCGCCTGGAACGCGTTTTCACACTCATGTTCAGAACTCCCCTTGGTATTTTTGAGTGCTTGAAGAATGGCTTACACTTATCAGTTGATCTTGACAGGAACCTGCTTACTGCTGCTAGTTTTCCATTCAAGCTCTGGATTTCCTTGACTGTGGATGGGGATTTCATCTTGACGATCGCTACTACCTGGTCCAGGTTTACCTCTATCTCACGCTGTGTCACCAGATACCCCAAGATCTTCCTAAATCCTACTCCAAACATACACTTCTTGGGATTCAACTTCATACCATGCTGACGTAGGAGGTCGAAGCACCCCTTCAAGTCAGATACATGGCCCTGCTTGTTTTTACTTTTGACTAGCATGTTATCTACATACACTTCCATTATATCCCCAATCAAGGGTTTGAACACCTTGTACACCAACCTCTGGTATGTCGCTCCTGTGTTCTTCAACCCAAAGGGCATTACATCGTAGGCATAAACTCATTTCTCGGTCATAATGTTGTCTTTGCTACGTCGTCCTCTGCCATCTTGATTTGATTATAACCACTGTAGGTATCCATGAAGCTGAGGAGTTCATGACTTGCAATAGAGTCTAAAAGCTGATCGATCCTGGGCAGGGGGAAACCATCCTTGGGGCATGGCTTGTTGAGGTCTGTGAAGTCAACACAAACCCTGGGCTTTCCGTTCTTCTTCTTGACAAGGACCACATTAGAGAGCCATTCAGAATGTGGGACTTCCTTGACGAACCCTGCAGCAAGAAACTTTTCCACTTCCTGCTCAATTATCCTGTTACATTCGGCAGCAAAGATTCTTTTCTTCTGTGCTACGGGCCTCGTTTTAGGGTCGACATGAAGCTGGTGCTCGATCACTTTCCTGTGAATCCATGGCATATCTCATGCCGACCATGCAAACACGTCTTTATACTCCCTTAGCAAGTCCATCCGGTTCTTATGCTCAGCTCTACTTAGGTCTAACCTAATTCTTGTGCACCGATCAGGTTGGTCTTGATCAAAAGGTTCAAGCACTACATCTTCCTCTACCTTCCCCTTGAAGGGCAGCTCTTAGGGGTCGAGCTCTATATCTAACTCGTCGACTGTGCTATCTCGACCCCCATCCTGTGATTGCTATACCAGTAGAGCTGGGGTAGCCATGCCCCTAGCTTCTCCCACTGTCTCCCTTTTCATGCCTTTAGTGGCCAGAACCATGCACAACCTTGCTGCAGCTCTGTCCCCTTTAACGATGACAGAGCCCTTTGGGGTCGAGTACTTCAAAACTTAGTGATAAGTCGATGCCATCGCCCTCATCTGGTGAAGCCATGGCCTCCCTAGGATTGCATTGTAGGGGGACAGGACGTCGACTACAGCGAACCACGTGGTTGGTAGGTAAGGGGTGTTCCAACCTGGAGGGGAATGATCCCTAGGGTCCTCACCCTTGACCCTTTAAATCCCATGAGGATTGTCCAATGATCCTGGATTGCGCCAATCAAGCCCATTCTCTCCACAGCATCCTTGAATATGACATTCACAGTAGCTCCGTTGTCGACCAGTACCCTAGACATAATCATGTGGGCCATCCTGATGTTGACGACCAATGCGTCATCATGATCTTCCTCTTCCTCAGGGAGGTCCGCATCTGAAAATTTGAGCATATTCGTTCTCGCTCTGACCTTAAGCTCACTCCCAGCCTTGAGCCTCTTCGACTCGTGCTCCTTCTCCTTAAGGGTTACCCCTAACTCTTCTGCTTCAGCCATGATACAATTCAAACTGGGGAAGATGGTATCCTTGGGGTATTCAAGGGCCTGGAGGATACAGTTTAGCACGGGGTACTTCTCATCTTGGCTCTTAGATGGCGGTGGTAAGGTCTCATTGTTCCTTTGACGCTTACCATTACCTTGCGGCTTTAATAAATCTTCAAGCTTTTTCTTATAATCCTTCGTCAAGTATTCCCAACAGTACCCCCTGGTCTACCAGTTCTCCAAAGTGACGTTTAAGGACACCATAATCGATCATCTTATGCTCATTGGCCTTGTGGTAAGCACAAATTCCATGGAGTCGCTCTTGCTAGTCATAGGTGGTGGACTCTTAGGCCATGGCTCATTCTTGATGTGGTAGAGTATGGTCGAGATTAGGATCGGTATGGGGGGAACGAACAATTTTCCACCCTGACTGGCGGGCTAGTGCTCTGAGGGATTTCTCTTGTTATCGTAGTTACTCTTTCCCTGGTTTGTGTTGCTACTGTTCGTATTCCTCCTCGAGCTAGTTCCACCCCCATACGCCTTCTCTGTTGGGGAAACTCTGCTGATGTAGGTTCTCATATATTATACCCGGGCGTAATCCAAGGCCTCATGGTAGACCATGGATAAGTCCTTAGTCTTCTTCTACTATGAGTCCATGTCCAGCCCGTTGATGAATGTCGTGGCCGCTACAATATTGTCCTTGCAGTCGACTGTCGTGTATTCCTTCTTGAATCTTGTGACCCAATCCTTCAGGCCCTCTCCCCATTTCATCTTAAGGGACGTGAGGTAGGTCACATCCTTCATTCACTCGGCATTACTCTCATATCTCTTGAAGAAAGCCGCTTTAAGACTTCTCCGATCCTTGATCAAACCTGGGGGGAGTGTCTCGTACCACTATAGGGCATGGTTCTTCAGGCTTGCCTGGAACATCTTACACATCCAAGTATCGTTTGATTGGCTAGTGGCCATGGCTGACTGGTAATTTCTCATGTGCTGGTATGAGTCTGAATCCCCCGAGTACTTATCAAACCTAGGTTGGCTCCACTTCTTAGGGGGCTCAGCATCCTAAATAAATTGAGCTAGGGGGTTCTGGGACATCCTCCGAGCCCTCTACTCGGCTTCTGACTCCTTCTTGGACATCCCTTCCTTCCTCAGCCTCTCGGTTTCTTGGTTAGTCTGGACGTTATGGGCACACTGCGTCTCCATGAACTCTTCCATCATGTTCCTAAGGGCTGCAACCCCCGGGGTCTCCACATTGGTTGCTCCCTCCTGCTGGTTATTCTGCTCAGCCGCCAGGGCTCTCTCTACTTTTTTCGTGGGTAGATCGGGTGTAACCAATCCTTGGTTATTTAATAGTTCTACCAGATTCAGCAGAATGGCCTGGACGACAGCCACGGTGCCTACCAACCTGTCCGTGCTCCTAGTAGCCCCCTCGGTAGACTATTGTAGTGCGACCATATCGATCCTTTGGTTCGTTTATCGTTCCTCGGCCTAATGGAGGTTCTGATCGACCTTGGCCCTCCATCCCCTGGCTCCTTCATCCTCTGGTCAGATCCTTCTTCTTCGCTCAAGTGTCCCTCTTCCACAAGGTTTCTCGGCTGAACCTGATGCGTGAGAGCTCGATACCCCCGTGTCAGGAGTGACCTGATTGTTTCCTGCTGGGGGGTTGTCTCCTTGTCACGCTGGTTACTCGCGCCGGTGTTGTCTTCCATATTCTTCCGTTCACGAAAGTTAGCCTAGGGTTCCACTCTCAATGAAAGCACCAATTTGTGAGAGCAAATTTGTCCCCCTCTAGCTTAGATCTTCGTGAACCTGCAAAAAAACTCAGAGCACGGTGTGGTACCGTGCTTAGTCCCTCCGAAGCTTAAGTCAGAAGTTTATCTTTAGAATAGAGTAGTGATTAGAGCAGAGTAACGTTATCTAAGACCATGTATGAATGGCCTTTATATAGTGATAACACTAGGTTTAAGCATAGTCCTTATCGAACCAGACTACTTTACGTTCGGAATGGAGGAATCCATCAAGGAATGAATCTCTGAATCCAGAGCCAATCAAGTTGTTTGATTACCACAAGCCCTTTGGCATAATCCCCTAAGATACGTTCAAATCTTACCCTTTTCCTCATGGATTATGCCAATCCCTCGAGGTCCGATCGAATAATCCCTCGTGGTCAAACTACCCAACTCCCTTGAGGTCCGACCTTACCTTGAGATTGTCATGCCATCGAACATTCCAGAATCCTCTACAACAATCCAGATACTCGTAGAAACCTCTAGATAATTCATTCTTTAATCGGAACCCTAATCGTCCAAGCCCAGGCCCATTTCTGGCCTTATTGGACCTCACCCAGAGTCAGATTACCCAAGCTCATCTTTTCCCAGCTCAGGTGGCCAAAATTGACTTTCACAATGACAAGATGACATGTGTCACTGCCACAGTTCGTTATCATCTAAATAATTGAACCACTTTTCTGATAAGATATATGATCAATCACGAGACGACACGTGTCCCTTCTATGAAAGCAGATTCCGTCTCCCCTCTAGATTGAATCCTCGTGAACCTACAAAATAAGTCGGAGCATGGTGTGGTACCGTGCTTAGACCCTTTGACGCTTAAGAAGTCAGAACTTATCTCAAGAATCAAAGAGTGATTAGAGCAGAATAATGTTACCTTCGACCATGTCGGGATGGTCTATATATAGAGATTGTACTAGGTCTAAGCATAGTCCTTATCGAGTCAGACTAATTTACTTTCGGAAAGGAGGAATCCATTAGGAATAGATCTCCGTATTTAGGGCTAATCATGTCTCATGATTACTACAGACCATTTGGCATAATTCCTCTAGGATTCGTACAAATCTTACATTTTTCCTAGTAGATTCTGCCAATCTCGTGAGGTCCGATCGTACAACCCCTTGAGGTCTAATCTTACATTGGGATTGTCATACCATCAAACATTCTAGAAGCCTCTGTAACGTTCCAGATACTTCCAAAAATCTCTAGATAACTCGTTCTTTTCTAAAAACCCTAATCGATCAAGCCTAGTCCCATTATTCACATTATTGGACCCCATCCAGGATTTGACCCGCCAAGCTTATCTTCCCCCAGCTCAGGTTGGCCAAAATTGACTCCCAAAAATACCCCTACAGTAGTATGAGGTTCGACACATTATTGAATCCCCCTGCATGTTTATTTGGGGTGTATCTTAAGTAATAGCTTATGACCCCCTTTTCGAACAACAACGTACTTCATAACATTATTGTTTTCTATATCCTTTATTTTTCTGAACTAAGTTATGTAACTTAAGTTCTTTTAACATTATTGTTTTAGTATCTGGCACCTTTTCCTTTCCGTTCAACAATATCTAACCTTGGGGTTCTCCCCTAAGTGCTTGTGGCCTCAGCACGACTCTCGAACCCCAAAATTTTTTCATGCATATGCTCTTGGAAAAGGCTTAAGAAAAGCCTTGGTAACTTTAAGCTCTCCTGGGAGGTGCTCGCGGTTTTGAGACTGCCTCCAATCAAGGGGTTTTAACTTCTTTAGCCTCAAGTTTGTACAAAGACCATCGTTCTCTGAACTCTTCCCACGACCAAGTCTTTATTGATTATAGGTCCCTTAACCTTCCTAAGGCCTCTGACACTATCACAAAGATCATGTCAGGACTTCCCTTCATCTTAGGTTCCTCTCAATTGACTTATCTCGAGTGTCGTGATGGAGTCCACAATTTCCTTTCCTGACCGATTTTGGCCTATCCCTTAGGCGTCACCAGATGAATACGCTTGGGACTTAGATTCCCAAAGTGCCAGGATATGGCTGAGCTACTCCTGGGGTATTGTAAATCTAACCTCATCGAATCTAACCTTAAGGTCTTACTAACTCAAGATTACTTTGAGTTGATGGGCTTTTATTTGAGTGTTTTGGTCTATCTATGGGCATCCTCCTCGATGACCTAACCTTATTCCCTCAATATATCTTACCTTTGGGAGTGTTGGGTAGCTCGCAGGGTGAAGATCATTCCCATGGAAACTAATGTCGTCTGTCCCACTTAAGCTCGATGCCTTTCCTCGACGTTAAACACCTCGTGATCGAACACATCAAACAATAAAACATCCAAACACTTTACATAGATAGAATATTTGTAAAGATAAATCGAACTTAAAGCACAATGTAAAGAAATGTTACTGAAAATAAGAGCTTTTTATTGAATAATCCTATAATCGTACAATGTTCATCGAATAAGCAAAGAAGTTTCTGACACAACCCTCGTTAAACCTGCCAACTTGTAAAACAATCTAATAAAAACTAAGCTGGTTAAGAAAAGTATGTTCCCCTTCTAGACACTTTTCCACTTCTGTTTCTAGATCTTTAGCTCTGCTCCGAGCAGTGCTCCTTCAAGTAGAGAGTGTTTCACCGCTTGTCGACCAAGGCTCCGGTTCTTGGATTCTCTAGCTCGTACGATCCATTATAGCCTTCTCTAATGATCATGTAGGGTCCTTCCCAGTTTTTCCCCCAGATTTCCCTCTCCTGGTACCTTGGTATTTTCGAACACTTAACGTAAAACCAAGGTGCCCGAGAGGAAAATTCTAGGTCGAACCTTCCTGTCGTAATAAGCCTTCAGCTTTTACTGGTTGAAGGCTACTTTGACCTGAGCTTGTTCTCTGCGTTCCTCTAGAAAATCAAGCTTGTGCCTAAGGCTCTCTACATTCCTTTCTGTTGTTCGTTTTTGTGACAACCCGAATAGAAATCACGCGCTTATCATATCTTATTACGCTTCATCATGGATTAGTCGCGTTATCGAGTTATTAACGAATTTTTCACCAGAAGAGAATTGGACTTGATATTCTTCACGGGAATTGTAGAGTATGGCTCGTGAGCTATTCGGCCAGGGGGGCGTGTGGCTCACGCACCGCCGCCTATGGAGGCGTGTGAGGGCCACACGCCGCAGTCCATTGCAGGACTCCAGTGAGGCAAAAATCCAGGAATGGGCGAGGGGTTCAGAGATAGTTTCTGAGTCGATTTTCGCACGTTTTATCAAATTATGGTATTTATTGAATATGTTATTTATTTAGGAGACCGTGATCGAGATTTTGGTGAAGGGACTTCCGCCGGACCACGGAGCGGGTTGTGTACAATGAGTGGACTTTATTTTCATTGTTGATAACGAGTTTATGGTTTTCAAGCATTACGCTTTACGGTATATTTTTTTGAGTGTGTATTTGGAGGTTTATTTGTGATGGTTATTTAGTTACATTGATGCTCTAGCTATTCGGCTGATCACTGAATAGTCGGTCGGACCAGGTCAGGATCCCTACCCGACCCTGATTCATCTCGGGTCAGACAACACCCTAGATGCTCTCATCACCTGTATTTACTGTTTATAGTCGTACTGGGTCAGAAGCGCTGAATGACCACCTCCATTGCATTTTAGTTTATTTAGTTTGAACTCGCATTATTTCACAGTAAACATAGGAAAGGTATGGGATTTCAGTTTATCGATCTACACAGTTTATTATATTATTTTTGTCCACTCACGCTAACGTTTTATATTTTATTTGCTTTTCCCTGGGATCTTCGGTTTATCGTTGCCCAAGTTGCAATGTGTATCCTAAGAGTGCTGGGTGTCGTCGAGGGCTTCGAGTCCACCAGTCAATTTCATCACTAGTAGGTTCTAGCTCATTGCCAGTATGTATGGTATATTTATAGAAGTCGCTATGGATACCAGTTCAGTATAGTTGTTTTTAGTGAGACTCTAGTAATCAATTAGTTCTCGAGTAGTCTTCAAGTTTACTTTCCCTTGTATTTCAAACCAGTACTTTGTAAAATATGTTTTAAATTCCTGAGTTATGTATCTAGTTTAGTTCTGGTTATATGTTGAGAAATCCAGATGGACGTTGGTGGTCCATGGTGTGTCTGTGGAATTGTGTACGGAGTGTTATCTTTCTGCAGGTTTTTGGGTTGTCCAGTTTTGAAAGGGAGTTTATGTCAAAATTTTCACATAATTTATCGTAATTTAGTTAGTTGATAGGATTTACTTCTAGATTACTAGCTAAACTATCTAGTTTACTAGTAAACTAGGGTTGAGTCCTTTTAGTTCTGCAACCTTGAGGTTAGGAATCTTGTGGTTGATATGGATGATAGCTTCGGTCCTGTAAACCAAGGCGAAGGGAGTTTCCCTAGTGAGTTTCCTCTTGGTCGTTCTGTATGCTTAAAGTACGTTTGATTGTTGGGATGCCCACTGCCCTTTTGTCAGCTGAACCAGTCTTCTCCTCAAACCATGCAAGATTGTCTTGTTTGAAGCCTTTGCATGTCTGTTACCTTGAGGGTACCTCAGGGTAGAGAATTTGATATTGATCCCCTGCTCAGCACAATAGTCCATGACCTCTTGGTAGTTAAACCGAGGACCGTTATTTCCTATGATCGTCTGTGGAATCCCAAACTTACATATGATGAACTTCTAGATGAAATTCTTTACTTCTGGTCCCCTTATTTTTGATAAAGCCCCAGCTTCGATCCACATAGAGTGGTAGTCTATTTCAACCAGGAGATACTTCTTTTGTCCACCCCCATCTTTGGTTGGAAATTCCTCCATTATATCCAACCCCTACTGGGCGAATGTACATGGAACCGAGACTGAGTGTAATTCTTCTTGGTGCAGCAGTGGTTGAGGAACATGTATCTGACAAGCTTCACATGCATTCGCGTACTCCATGCAATCATTTTTCATCGTGGGCCAATAGTACTCTTGACTCAGGCATCAGACTACGAGACTCATGCCGCCAATATGCATGCCGCATATTCCCGAGTGCAGTTCCTACATTATCATCCTGGCTTGAGTGGGGTGCATTGTTAGTTGATCTGGTCCGTCGAAGGATCGACGATATAGTTTGCCGTCTCTAATGTTGTAATGTGCTGCTTAAAAAATTACCCTTCTGGCCTTAGCTTGCCCCTCAAGTAGGGCTCCAGTCTCTATGTAGTCTATTATCTCATCCATCCATGATGGTCTCAGCTGTATCGGCATCACTGCTACCGTTTTGACTTCCTCGTCTGTGCTCGGGTTGGGGAGGTGCTCTACTGGGATTGTTATCCTCAATTGGTAGTCTATGCTGGAGGCCAGATTTGCTAAAGTATCTATGTGTGTGTTCTCTATCCTAGGGAGCTGCATGATGGAAAATATTTTAAACTGGCTCACCAAGTTCTTTGCTAACATGAGGTACACTTCCATAGAGGCATGATGGGCTGCGAATTCTCCAAGCATTTGGTTGGCGATCAGTTGGGAGTCACAAAAGACCTTGATTTTTTTCATATTTAACTCTTCAGCCAGCTTTAGTCTCGCCAAAAAGGCTTTTGACTCGACCCCGTTGTTGGTAGCCTTCCACCCTAATGTCAGGGCCTGCTCCATGATAATTCCATTTGAGGTTTTCATCACCAACCTGCACTTGCGCCTTTGTCTTTTGAGGATCCATCAGTATACATGGTCTAGTGATTGACCCCCTACTCAGCAGCTTCCTTAGCTCTTTCTATTCTTTCCTGGACGTCCGGCTCTGGCGTTGTGAACTCGGCCAAAAAATCCGCCAGTGCATGTCTTTTCATAGCCGTTCGGGACCTATATTCAATGTCGTGTTGTGCGAGTTCAATTGCCCACTTGGTTACCCTGCTAGAGGAGTCCGATGAATGCAAAAATGTTCTTAATGGGTACTCGATCATGTGAATTATATTGAAAGCCTTGAAGTAAGGTATGAGCTTGCATGATAGCATAAGGAGCACCAGTATCAATCTCTCTAACTTCAGATAACGAGTCTTATGGTCGAGAAAAGCTTTAAAAACGTAATACATGGGTAGCTGCCCCCCAGTATATTCTCGGACCAAAGCTTCACTCATAGTCATTTCTGAGACTGCCAGGTACAGATACAAGTCCTCCCTCGGTACGGAAGTACTCGAACCGTGTGGGGGGAATCAAGTAATGCTTGAGGGCTTGGAACACATTTTCACACTCCTTTGTCTAGAGCTTCCCTTGGTCTTCTTCAGTGCCTTAAAGAACGACTTACACTTGTTTATTAATCTAGACAAGAATCTGCTTAAGGCCGCTAGCTTTCCATTCAGACTCTGGATTTCCTTAATCGTTGATGAGAACTTCATTTTAACAATGACGGCTACTTGGTCCGCATTTACTTCTATCTTACGTTGAGTTATCTGGTACTCCAGGAATTTCCTTAACCCTACGCTGAAAATGCACTTTTCTGGATTTAGTTTCATCTCATGCTTTCGCAAAAGATTGAAACATCCCCTTAGGTCTGACACGTGATCTTGCCTCTTCTTTCTCTTTACCAGCATGTCGTCCCCGTATACTTCAATCGGGGGTTGGAATACCTTCTAGACCAATCTTTGATATGTTACTCTTGCATTCTTCAAACCAAAAGGCATCACCTCTTAAGCATAGACTCCATTTTATATCATGAATGTTGTCTTCGCATCATTGCCTTCAATCATCTTGATCTGATTGTAGCCATTGTATGCATCCATATAGCTAAGGAGCTCATGGCCTGCGGTGGAGTCCACCAACTGATCTATCCTGGGCAAGGGGAAATCGTCCTTGGGGTAAGCCTTATTAAGGTGTGTGAAATAAACATAGACCCCGGTATCCGATTCTTATTTCTGACCATGACTACATTGAATAACCATTCTGAGCGCAGCACCTCCCTGCCGAACCTTACTGCAAGTAGCTTCTCGACCGCCTGTTCGATTATTTTGTTGCGTTCATCTGCAAAGGTTCTCTTCTTTTGGGCCACAGGTTTTGCCTTTGGATCTACATGGAGCTAGTGCTCGATGATCGTTCTGTCTATTCCCGGTATATCCCTCGCTGACTATGCGAACACATCTTTGTACTCCCTTAGCAGGTTCATCAAGCTCTTCCACTCAGCTCCGCTTAGTCCTAATCTGATTCTCGCACATCGATATGGTCTCTCATGATGGAATGGTTCAAGGATCATGTCATCCTCTGCCTTCTCCTCGAAAGACAACTCATGGGGGTTGAGTTCTATATCTAACTCATCGATCGCCTCTTCTCGACCCCGTCCTGTGATTGCTATGCTTGAGGGGCTGTGGCTGCCGTGCCCCCAGCCCCCTCACATGTTTTCTTCTTCATCCCTTTAGTGGCAAGGACCATACACAATCTTGCTGTAGCTCTTTCACCCCTGATGATGATCGGGCCCTCGGAGGTTAGGTACTTCAGAACCTGGTGGTAAGTAGATGCCACCGCCCTCATCCGATGAAGCCATGACCTTCCCAGGAAGGCGTTGTGAGGGGAAGGTGCATCTATAACTGCAAACGAGGTGGTAGGATTAGTGAGTAGTGTTCCAACCTGGAGGGGGATGATCCTAGAGTTTTAACTCTTAATCCTTCGAACCTCATAAGCGTCGTGCGATAGCCTTGAATTGCATCGATTAGGCTCATTCATTCCACTGCATCCTTAAAGATTACATTCACACCAGCCTTGTTGTCTACAAGGACCTTAGATACCGTCATGTGTTCCATTTGAATATTGACGACCAAGGCATCGTCGTGGTCCTCCTCCTCTAGCAGATCCGTGTCTGAGAATTTGAGCATGTTTGTTCTTGGTTGTACTCTGGATTTTCCCCCATCCTTAGGCTTCTTTGTGGTGCACTCTTTCTCCTTCAGGGTTGCCCTCAATTTGGAAGCCTCTGCCATTATGAAATTCAAGCTAGGGAAGATAGTGTCCTCCATATACTTTGGAGCCTGAAGGATACAGTTCAACACTGGGTACTTCTCCTCATGGCCCTTAGGTGGTGACGGTAAGGTCTCATTATTTCTCTAATGCTTACCGTTACCTTGCAAATGTAATGAATATTCAAGCCTTTTCCTGTATTCCTCAGTCAGGTACTCCTAGCAGTATCCATCGGGGGTTGGGTACTTTCAAAACCTGGTGGTAAGTAGATATCACCGCTCTTATCTGGTGAAGCCACAGCCTTCCCTGGAAGGCGTTGTGAGGGAAATGTGCATCGATAAATGTAATCCCTGCAGTAAATTGTCTTATGCTTGTTCCCCTTGTGGTAGGCACAAAAATCTTTCGAATTATTCTTGCTCATCATAGGCGGGGGACTCTTGAGCCATGACTCATTCTTGATGTGATGAAGTATGGTTGAGATGGGTGTTGTCGTAGGGGGGATGAACAACTTTCCCCCCGAGTTAAAGAGTTGGTGCTCTGAGGCTTTCTTCTTATTGTCGTAGCTGCCCCTCCTTGGGTTTGAGCTAATGGTACTCGAGTTTCTCTTTGTGCTAGTGTTACTTTCTGATGCCTTCTCTGCTGGAGAGTCCCTGCTATATGTACGTGCATCCTCCACATGGGCATAGTCCAAGGCTTCGTGGTAGATCGTGGACAAATCTTTGGTTTTCTTCCTGATCAGGTTACTAGCCAACTCTAATTCCATGTCCAGACCATTTATGAATGACATAGCTGCAACGATATCATCCTTGCAGTCGACTGTGGCGTACTCCCTCCTGAACCTTGTGACCCAATCCCTTAAGGATTCTCCTCGTTTCATTTTGAGGGACGTGAGGTAAGTCACATCCTTGACTCCTCTACATTACTTTCGTACCTCTTAAAGAACGCACCATTCGGACCCTTCGTTCCTCGATCGATCCTGGTGGGAAGGTCTCGTACCACTGTAGTGCGTGGTCTTTCAAGCTCGCCTGGAACATCTTACACATCCATGCATCGTTTGACTGGCTGGTGACCATGGCCGACTAGTAATTCCTCACATGCTAGTACAGATCTAAGTCTCCTGAATACCTATCGAACCTGGGGTGACTCTACTTCTTAGGGGCTTGGCATTCTGAACGAACTGAGCCAAGAGATTTTAGGACATTCTCTGATCCCTCTACTCCACTTCGGATTCCTTCTTGGACAACCCTTCTTTCCTCAACCTCTCTGTCTCATGGATCGTCCTGATATTATAAGCACGTTGGGTTTCCATGAACTGCTCCATCATACTCTTAAGGGCCGCTACCACGGGTGCCTCGATGTTCGTGGCTGGTTGAGGGGTCCACTCCTCTTGGTTGTGATGGTCACCTTCTTCCTGCAAGTCATTCAATTTGATCGTTGGGATCTCCTCATTCAGTTTGATCGTTGGGATCTCTTCTTTAGCCTCCTGTTTATTTCGCAAGTTTACCAGATCCAACAAGGTGGTCTGAACCGCAGGAACGGTATCGGCCAAGTCGTTCATGCTCTTGGTAACCCCCTCTGTTGACTTCTGTAAGGCGGTCATGTCGAGTCTCAGGTTCACGTACTGTTTCTCAGCCCGGTGGAGGTCTTGATTGACCTTGGCTCTCCACCCACTGGCTCTCTCGTTCTCCAGCTCTGAGGCCTCCTCATCGGCAATGTGGATGTTGTATGAGATATTTCTCAGCTGGATCTGATGTGAGACAGTGCTGCCGTACCACGACACCCTTGTGTTCTGGGTGGTTTGGTTGTTCTCCCTAAAAGGGGTTATCTCCTTGCCGCGCTAATCGTTCATATCATTGTTGCCTTCCATAATTCCTACTAGGGTTCTTCTCTCAATGAAAGCACCAATTTGTGAGAGCAGATTTCATCTCCCCTCTAGCTTGAATCCTCGTGAACCTGCAAAACAAGTCGGAGCATGGTGTGGTACCGTGCTTAGGCACTGTGATGCTTAAGTCAAAACTTATCTCAAGAATCAAAGAGTGATTAGGGCATAATAATGTTACCTTTGACCATGTCGGGATGATATATATATATATAGATCGTACTAGGTCTAAGCATAGTCCTTATCGAACCGGACTACTTTACTTTCGGAGAGGAGGAATCCATTAAGGAATAGATCTCTGTATCTAGGGCTAATCATGTATCATGATTATCATAGACCATTTGGCATGATCCCTCTAGGATTCGTACAAATCTTACCTTTTCCCTCATGGATTTTGCCAATCCCGTGAGGTCCGATCGTACAATCCCTCGAGGTCTAATCTTACCTTGGGATTGTCATACCATCAAACATTCCAGAAGCCTTTGAAACATTTAAGATACTTCCAAAAATTTCTAGATAACTTGTTCTCTACTAAAAACTTAACCGATCAAGCCCAAGCCCATTATTCCTATTATTGGACCCCATCCAAGATTTAACCCACCAAGCCTATATTCCCCCAGCTCAGGGTGGCCAAAACTGACTCTCACATCTTCCACATGTCGTTATCATCTGAACAATTGAAGACGATTTTGAGTGATATTTTTGACACGTGTCATCATCTTCAAACATCAGATAATATGGAATTGGCTATAAAAGTATCATCTATGACTCATTGTATACTCACACAATCTACAAAGCACTTGTTATTCTACCCGTAAACACATTTCATCAAACACTTCTTCACATTCCCACATCAGTAAGATGAATCCTTTCAATTTGAACAATTTTTTCACGAGGAGGTGACAATAACGCCCGCAAAATGCCAAAATTGCTAATGCATTCATCACTGACGCGGTCATGGTAGCTGTAGTGTTTATTGATAACCAGCTCGTCATCGTCCAAATCGAGAAAAGTTGAGGGAGTCAAGGGGACATAATCTGATGGAAGAGTACTTCATCGAACGCCCTATCTTCAACTTGCAAGACTTTCGTTGGAGGTACCGAATGAGATCGAACTTTTTCAACCATATAATGAC
Source organism: Geum urbanum (assembly GCA_946800695.1). NCBI lineage: Eukaryota > Viridiplantae > Streptophyta > Magnoliopsida > Rosales > Rosaceae > Geum > Geum urbanum. The sequence goes on along the minus strand of OX327003.1, from coordinate 46,557,062 downwards.
AGATCTCTGCAACCATGAACAATTTTGGCATCAAAGAGTAGATGCCACTGAAATGATCAGACTTCTTCCCCAACAAAAGATGACTGGTGCCATTCGAATGGGGGCATACGGCTCAGCTATAGATTAGTGTGCTGAAATCACAAGGATGGGGGAATCAACAACAGTAGAATGCATGAAGAAGTGGTGTACCCAAGTGTACATGTTTTACAAAGACATTTACCTCCGCACTCCAAATGCAGCAGACGTCTGTCGACTTCTAAGGAGAGCCAGGCATCGAGGATTTCCTAGTATATATGATTGGAAGCATTGATTGCATGCACTAGGAATGAAAGAACTGCCTAATAACTTGGCATTGGGCATTCTCAGGGCGGAAGAAGCGTCCCACTATTATCTTAGAGGAGGTGGCCTCATATAACACGTGGATATGACACAGCTTCTTCGAGGTGCTTGGAGCCCAAAATGATATCAACGTGCTCCACCAATCGGATATCTTTGATTCACGCCTTACTGAAAGAAGCCCGCAATAGACTTATAAAGTCAATGGTATGATGTACCACAACACTTATTATCTAGCTGACGGTATATATTCGAGGTACTCCTCATTTGTCAAAAAAAATTCTCAATCCCCAGGAGCTACCACAGAAGTTATTCACAAAGAAACAGGAAGCATACTACAAAGATGTGGAAATGTGCTTCGGCATCTTGCAATCTTGTTGGAGAATTATTCATCATGCATCTCGATGTCACCACACATCGACATAAAAAATGATCATATTGGCTTGCATTATAATGCATAACATGATTGTTGAGGAAGAATTTGTGGAGGAAGAATTTGAGGAGAACGAAGTAGAAGATCTACAAAATTCATTGAGTGCTTTCACAGGTTTATGATGGGCTAGTGGATGGACATGGTATTCGAATTCTTTTTGAGCCAGTTGGAAGGGATGGACTGAATGAACAACGATTTACCGACTGTGTTGTGGATCTTTAATTTGCTTATATCCATGGAGAGCTTCAGAATGACTTAGTGAAGCACAATTGATTTATTAAAACAGGTGTACATATCTAAATATGTTGTTTTTATTTTATGTGTTTTCATTAGGTGTGTTTGCATTTTATGTTGTTTTTATTTTAATTTACAATATTTTTATGTAATGTATTTGAATTTTATCCAACTATAGAAACCAACGTTTTTATTTCTTGAAAACTTAAATTACATAATGACAAGTCAAGCCTAGATTTATTATAAAGATAAACATATTAAACTAATCACTATAATTAAGCAGGCCATAATAGTTTGAAAATATTGCATCACTGTCTTCTCCTTCATTGTCATCTACTTGTTTAAGGATTTCCACTTTCCTCTTCGTGAAATACCTCTTTGAATTTGGGGTCATAGTCTTCATATCTATTGTCATGATCCTTGTTTCTTCCGCTAAGGCACTCAATTTGTAGTCTTTCTCTTGAAGGGCGAGTTGCACTTTGTAATTGTGTAAAGTAAGCTCATCCTTACTTGATTTTTATCCAGCGAGCCAAAAAAATTTAATTAGCTACAATGATTTTCAAAGCCACATCGCGTACCTCATTTGTAGGAGTCACTACAAGAAAAACTCACTTAGACCATGGATGGTCCGTGGTCTAGGTTAGAGTTTCTGTAGTTTAAATACTTAAACTACGGAATCTCCATCGTCTAGAGTCCGTCGTCCAAGTGTCGTAATCTAAGCACTTGAACAACAGAAATGGTCCGTTCTGTCGTCCAGGAGGTCACTTGGACGACGCATATGGCTCGTCGTCCAAGTTATGATGAGACGACGCAAATTTATTTGCGTCGTCCAAGTACAACTTAGACTATGCAATTATTGCATGGTCTAAGTTATACTTGGACGACGCAAATATTGTGTGCGTGGTCTAAGTGATCACTTAGACTATGGATCTATTACGTCGTCCAAGTGATCACTTAGACCACACAACAATTCCATAGTCTAAGTGATCACTTAGACCACGTATGTGTACATGTTTTGTAGTCTAAGTCATCACTTAGACTATGAAAGCATATGTGATTTCGTAGTCTAAGTGAGGACTTAGACTATAAAGGCATATATACTTTCGTAGTCTAAGTGAATATATAATTTCTTTTAATTTTTTTAATTAAAATTTGAATTTAAAGTGAAATATTAATAAATTAATTAAAATATTAAATTTAATTTAAATAATTAAAAATTTTACATACATCAAAATCGTTCGAAAAATACGATATATCCTAAACTACGTACAAACTACTAAAGTATTGGAGGAACGAACGCGCCGCTGAGTCCCCCGCCTCCAGCCGTGTCGTCGTCATCGGGGTGTGGGATCGGAGCAGGATGGCATTCTTGTTGAACCTGGTTTTGCATCAGGGCGATGAGGTAGGCTATCTGCACGTGTTGCTCATCAAGCCTCTGACGCATAGATAGCGTTTCCGCCTGTGCGAGTCGAGCCTCCTCAAGAGCTGCTTGGATCTACACATCCCGAGCACTTGTCCTCGCCAAGCGTCTCATAGATGAGTCAGAAGATAAATCTCGCTCCACCTTGCATCCCAACCCCTTAACCTCCTTGCCAGCTCGACGACCATATACGTCATTAGCGATTGCAATTTGGTTCTCCATCGATAGAGGATGCAAGTCTTCCGGTGGCAAATCCGGGTGTGCAAGCTACATGTTGGACAATTCCTCCTACGCCCATTCTACCAACCTCGCCAGAAAATAATAATAAAATTAAATAATAATAAATTTGTACGATAGTTTAATAAATAATAAATAAGAATTACGTTAATTGAGAAGAAATATATACGACACTTACGCAAATTTGACTTGCTTCATTGTTGAGACCAGGCGTCACGTAACTAAGGTGGCAAGAGCGAAAAGCTCATCCTCATACCAGCTTGAGTTTGTATCGACTGATAAAAGACCCAGGTCTTCCTTTGTACGCTTGAACCATTTGCACTTGAATAGGAAAACGTTGACATCATTCTCGTAACATAGCTGAACGATATATACAAGAGCCCCGTAATACATATCATTATCTTTCCCAACTGTTATTCCACTGTTTTGTGTTCTTCTTCCTTCATCTCGGGCCAATGAATGAAACTTTACACCGTTCATAAAACATCTGGAGTAAATATAGTGTTTAATCGGCTTCTCTGCTATCAAGTGCTTTGGCCAGGACCACCCTCCCTCCCCCGTAGTTTTCGAATTTTTGTAGATCAATCATCTAGGAAAATGAGAAATATATATATAATTAAAGGGTTTACTTTCTACAAATATGTATATAAACTAAATATACATAAACATACGTACCCATTGGAAAAAATAATCGGGGAACTTCTTCTTAACCATTTTCTCAAACCACGCCGAACTATTGTCTGCATTTAACGCCTGAAGCTTCTCCCTGTACCCAATCATGTACAGCTCAACTTCGTCACAGTCTCGCAACACTACCCAATGTGCCTCAATAAGTTCTTTCCGTGTTAACGATTCCTTTAATACTCCTCTAAACGGTCGTACGACATTTGTGACGACAGAAAGATTGATGTGGGCACTAGGATCGGAGGCGGTAGGAGGTGGTGGATCCTTGAGGTACATGTTGCAGTAAGTAATACACTCATGCATTAGGTATGTCTCTGCTATGAAGCCATCTGAGGTCGACCTATTTTTTACGAATCCTTTATATTGTCCAAGCTGTCTACAAAATCAAATGCTCAATTAATTAATTGTAGAATAAGTACATATAGCTAGTAATCTCCAGTGGAACAAATAATGGATCGGGAAACCTGTATAATTAATTAGTTGTACGTACCTTTCTTGAGGATACATCTAAGTGTGCTGGACTGGACCAGAAATGAGCACCTGCTCGAGCAGGTGAATCATTAGGTGAATCATGATGTCAAAGAAAGCAGGGGGAAAAATTCTCCTTAGTTTGCAAATGATATGCACAATTTCTTGTTGCAGTTCCACCATATCTGACTTCTTTAACTCTCTGGCGCATAACCTCTGCCACCATCTGCACAATGCCACTATTGGTTCTACGACATCACGAAGCAAATATGGCCGAATTACCACGGGAATCAAACATTGTAGCATAACGTGATAGTCATGTGTCTTTAGACCAACAAACTTGTGTTGCACCTCGCCCACTGCTCCAATTATAGTAGCTACATACGTAGCTGGATAACGAACACTCTTAAACTAGTGAAATACAGAACCTCTAAGTGTTGGCTTCACTGTGTAAGGTGCAGCTGACATCTTGTTGTACACTCATTTTCTATCCTTCCTCAACCACAAGAGACGACGTATATTCATAGACTCTAGATCTTTGTGGGCTTTGGGAGTATCTTTAGTCTTGAACTTAATACCGAGAATTGTTCTCATCACACTGTCACACACATTCTTTTCTATGTGCATCGCATCCAAGTTGTTCCTCAGCTTCAACTTCGACCAGTAAGGGAGTTCAAAGAATATACTTGTATGATGCCAATAGTTGAAATCATGTGGAGGTATTGGATTGCATTTCTGTACATCCTTGTCATTGGTCAATACACCAAAGTCGAAATAGCTCAACCTCTCTAAAATCTCTTCGCCAGACCAACTACGGGGTTTAGGATTATTCTCTACCGTCCCGTCAAAATGAGTTTCATCCTCTCACCACGGGTGGTCGTGAGGAAGCCATCTACGGTGACCCAAGTAACACACATTCCCTGCGTGCCAACTAGAGTTTACGTCATCCAAACATATAGGACATCCATTGTATCCTTTTGTCCTGCAACCTGCCAACATCTCATAAGCTGAAAAATCGCTGATCGTCGACATTACGGCTGCCCTCATCATGAACATCTCCTCAGTGAATTTGTCATAAGTTGGGACTCCATTTTCCCACAACAGTTTCAGCTCGTCGATCAAAGGTCTGAGGTAGACATCTAAGCACTTCCCCGGAGATTTACGACCTGGAAGTAGCAGAGTAAGGAAATTAAATTCCTTGTTCATGCACATCCATGGAGGCAGGTTATATGACATCAGAATAACTGGCCAAATGCTGACGGCAGACCTATTACTACCCCAAGGATTGAATCCATTTGTAGATAGTCCGAGTCTAACATTTCGAACCTCTGCGGCAAAGTCTCCAAATTTGTTGTCGAAATGTTTGAAAGCCTCTCAATCTGCGGCGTGTCTCAGAACATCGTCATCTATTCGTTTTTCTGCTTACCATCGCATCTCCTCTGCTGTGTATAGAGACATGTACAGACGCTGCAATCTGGGAATCAATGGAAAATATCGAAGAACCTGCACATGAATTTTCTTTTTCAAAATCTTCATATTCAGCTCATATCTGCACTGCCCACATACGGGACAATAGTCCAAATCTTTATACTCTTTGTAAAACAACACACAATCATTTGGACATGCGTTAATCATTTGTAAAATATCGAAGAACCTGCACATGAATTTTCTTTTTCAAAATCTTCATATTCAGCTCATATCTGCACTGCCCACATACGGGACAATAGTCCAAATCTTTATACTCTTTGTAAAACAACACACAATCATTTGGACATGCGTTAATTATCCTATACTTTAGGCCGAGGCTACTCAAGATATTTCTAACCTTATAATGAGATTTAGGAAGAGTGTGATCATCAAGAAGTAACTTACATATTTGCTTTTGAATATCGTCAAAAGCACTGACTGACATTTTGTGCTTCACTTTTATCTGCATTTGCTGCATCACATATTGCAACACATTCTCTCTACATCTAGGGTACACCGGGGTCTGGGCTTCAAGTAGCATCCTGTTGTACTTATCCATCTCACTAGTATCAGTGGCCAACCTAACAGCGGAGAATGTGTCATCATGCCCATGAGTGGTATTGTAACCTCCCTCTTGGTGTTGGTGTCCACCCTGACTAAATCCCAGAAACGCATCATGGACCAAATCCGCAGTTGGGTTCCAAGCAGGGAGGCCGGCACCACTGGTGCTAGATGAGGCACCATGGTAACTGTACCCTGAGTTGAATTCTGTTGAGCTGAAGTCTACTGCTTCACCATGCTCGCTCCACGTAGTGTAACTCCACATCATACCATTTTTGTACAGGCGTTGCATCATAACATTAACCTCCACATACTGATAGTTAAGACATTTTTTGCACGAATACCTGAAATGCTTCTTTCCCTGACCATGTTCTATCGCAAATTCACAAATTCTCTAATTTCATCCATATACCAGACATCACTTCTATTCTGCAACTTTATCCAACTCTTGTCCATACTTCTACAAAATTTAATAATTATCATACTAGTCAACTATTATATATACAGATTTTCAAGTAATTATTAAACTATTATATATACAAATTTTCAACTACCTTAATTTTTAACGTATAACTAAGGAAAATATTTATTAATTATCTTTAATAATTAATGGTGAATATACTATACATCAATTACTTTAATATATCTAACATGCATGTACGTTTTAACTAAATATTAACCAAATTTTTAAACATCCATGCATATATACGTACTAGTTAATTAATTAACTAATATATATATCAATCAATTACCTAACTTAATTATAAATATTAGACGTACTAACAATGCAATCAATCAAACGTACAATTAATTATATACATATATATAAACATTAAGATTGTTAGAAATTAACTACGTACGTACGTACCTAGTATGGCGAATCAATGGTCGGAGCCGGAGATTTATATATATATAGTGCTAGCTAGTTGTAGGTGTGAGGAGAGTCTGATCGAGAGAGAATGATATGAGGATCGGATGAGGATGAAAGTGAGACAAGCGAGCAAGCGGAGAGGAAGAGAAGCTGGCATGGACAATTTTTAATGCATCACTTAGACGACGCAACGTCGGTGCGTCGTCTAAGTGACCACTTAGACGATAGACTGAGCGTAGTTTTCGTCATCCAAGTGGTGAATGAGATGACGGACCGACATGCCGTCATCTAAGTGGTCACATAGACGACGGCGTGTCAGTTCGTCGTCTCATTCTCCACTTGGACGACGGAAACGTATTTTCGTCGTCTCATTCACCCCTAGACAACGAAAAATTTCTTTAGACGACACAAATTATTACCGTCGTCTGAATTCTACTTAGATGACGGAACTGTAAAGGTTCCGTCGTCCAAGAGCGTTTTTCTTGTAATGAGTCATGATTTCCCTCTCTCTTTTCTTGCTTCCTTGGCCGTCTTCACTCCCATTGGTCTAACTGGACTCGAGGGACTTTGAAGGTTGCTTTGTGGTGTTGAAACCACTCCATCCTCATCCAAATCGACGGTGGGAAGCATTTCACTAGTGGGAAGAGTAGGTTCGAAGTTGGCATGGTAAGAAGGTGGAATAGTAGTTTCGTCGGACCTAAAATAAGGATGGTTCTTCACTATTTCTCAATATTCAAACTTCGTAAACTCTTTCTTCTTTTGTGCCACATACCATGATTGAGATTTTCTTAGCTAGAAAAAATAACGAATTTATATGTCACAATAATATCTAATAAAATGGAGATGGCAACATTTATTTAAATAAATCAAATAAAATAGAGATGACAAAATTATAAGGACTTACCTCATCTTGCGAATTTTGTTCTGGATTGTGGATTTGTTTGTGCATAACAAAGAGCATGACCCCAATTTTTCAAAATTGGCCTCAACTTAGTAAAACGAGAAGAAATCGTGATTTGGGTCCTATGCTCTGACCTTAATTCACCACGGTAATCTCCTAATTTTCCTTATAATCAGCATAAACTGTTTCCCACAATTTGGAAACCTTTTGCTTGTTGCCAATGAGAGGATCAACTCTATGGCGAACATAAGAAATGCACAATTGCAACTCTTCGGAAGGGAGCCAATTGGACATTTTTTTTTGCAAAACAATACAAAGGAATGAGAGAAGAGATGGAGGGAGATGATAAATTTGTTATGCACAAATTTGTATGAGAGGTGAATGAAATTGATGTAGTATTTATAGAAAAATTGTAGGGTATTATTTACAAGTTTTTTGGATTTTTTAAACAATTTTTAGGGTATTTTTTGAAAAATATGTTTATGCCATTATTAAGAAAAGTAGCTGTTTCATTTGAATCTAAGCCGCCAAATTGAATTTTTGAATCAAAATGGACGGGTCAGATCAACTTGACGTAGGGCCACGTGGCACTATTTCATTGGTCCGACATTTTCTTGTAAAAAAAAAACTACACTTTACTGGCGCGTGTATTACACGTGCCGTAAAGAAAAAAAGCTATGCGCATCACTCACGTGTTGGCTCCACTAGGGTAGCACGATCTCTCGGCCAAGCAACGATTGCTCGTTCTCTAGCCCGCGACCTCGGTTAACGACCAATCGCCCCTCCAAAACTTCACCGCTGCACCATTTTTTCTAGCATGCTCGTGCTATCAGGGACGGGGCCACAATGCTCGTGTTGAAAGCTCACGCGGATGGAGGTGCTCTTAGTTGGGAGAAAGAGAAAATATCGTGCATATATAGTGCTTGCCTCGAGTTGATTGATAGCGCCTCTTGAGCAAACACTTGGATCAAACACATCAATAGATGAGAAATCACCCTCAAATTTGAGCATTATATTGACCCAAACAACTTATAAGTAGTATGCAGATTTGTCTGGCTACTAACTTACAAGATCGATCAATCTAATGTCTCATTATTCAGACTTTAACTTCAAAATCTCACTTAATGGATAGTTCTTAAGGACATGATTACATTGTACGTTGCACCTAAAGCATCTGGAAGTATAGGGGCCAGAACTCACGTGGATTAGAGGCCCTCATGTCATTATAGCTCTTAACCCAACTTACTAAAGCAAGATATCTTTAGTTAAAGAATCTCATTAGAATTTCGAAAAAATTATTATAATTGGTGATACGACTTATATATATATATTTAACAGATAACAATTATGATCGAGATTCTAATTACGTAGATAATAACACAAAACATTAAATGTTCTTGATAGATATGATGTTACTCGATCGATGTAGCATGCATTTTACACTTCGAATATATCTTACATCAATTGATCGACTAGAGAAGAAAATTTGACAGAGTCAGAAGAAAATGAATCAAGTGCTGATGATAGTTTTTAATGTACAAGGCATATATAGATCGATGATCGACATATGACACTAGTCTTTGAAATAATGTAGTTATCGATCTCGTTCATTGAAAAAAACAGGCATTAATCACTTCCATCTTCTAAAATCGTTATGACTTGGCAAACCTGTGCTAGCAAGCTCGATCGATCATATCCCTTTCCACGTTGAATTGACATTTTGGTAGGTCATGCATGTGCAGATCGAGTCATCAATTTATTGCTTTTCAAAACGTTCTTCGATGAATTCGAAAACACCTTATTATTTAGGTAGTTAGGCCTCTTCGCATTTGACTAGTGCTTCATTTTCATCTGCATGTGCAAATCCATCATCCCTTCTATTCTTTGTTCCCACAAAGTCCTTAGCCTTGAGCAACTCCCTCTCCCAATCCGTCTTCTGCACCACTGTCAATATCGACACCACGCATGTGACTTGAGCCGCTAGAAGTCCATAACAAAGACCCTTGAACCCTAATCTCCAAACAAATCCCATCACTACTGCCACTGGCGCACCTACCACATAAAATGAGAAGAAGTTGATCCATGCCCCGACTCCTGGCCTTGCACTGCCTCTCAATATCCCACAACTCGTAGTTTGTGGACAATTCGCGAGCTCACACAGGCCGATAATGGGTAGCACGGCCATGGTTAGCTCGAGAACGTCACCATCGTTTGTGAAGATTCTCCCCCATGTCTCTCTTCCTAGTGTGGTCAGTGACAATCCCGATAATGAGCTCACTAGCGCCATGCCCACCGCCACTGCCGCAGCTAAACGGGCCTTTTTGGGCCGGCCTGCCCCCAGCTCGTTGCCTACTCGTGTAGACACCGATGCGCTGAGGGCAGAAGGCAGTGTGTACATGAGGGAGGTTGTTTGGATGACTATGGCCGATGTTGCAAGGGCAATGTGAGGTCTGTCGAGGTAACCAGCGAGAATCGTCATGAACTCGTACCACCACCATTCCAGGCAAACTGCTAGACAACTTTGTAGGGAGAGTTTGATTAGCATCCCCAACTCGTCCCCGAGTAGTGAATGCTTCAAAGAAAATGGCATCAATGGTTTAGGTAACAAAGGTGACAATATCGGTGTTGGTTCATAATTAGCACTATTGAGTTCACGTTTGTTTGTTGTCGTGGAATAAAATGGTGGTCCAGAATTAGTAGTGGCATCACTGGAAATTTTTACCCAGCCTCTCTCATTAGTAGTGGTGTAGGTATAGAACATGTAACCCAAAAGAAAAAGGAGAGAGATAAAATTCGTGAGAGAAGTGGAAATGGCTATTCCTTTGATTCCAAGAGAAAGGCTAAAGGTTAAGAAATAGGTGAGAGGAACATGAAGAATGATAGCTAGTGAATTGCACCACATTAGTGGCCAAGTTATGCCTTGGCTGCGCAAATATATACGCAAAGGGTGAAGGAAACTATTCGCTATGAGATCAGGGATGGCGAAGCGACAATACAAGCTCGCGATGTGGATTATGTCGGGGTTTTGATGAAGAATTAGCATGAGCGGTTCAAGAATGACCCAAAGCAAGGAAATAGGAAGAGAAGCAAATAGTAACAAGAGAATTGTTCGTTGCAAAGTGAGGAAAGCCATGGAGAAGTTATGGGATCCAAAGGCTTGACTGCAGAGTGGTTCCATGCCCATGGCTAAGCCAGAGAGAACTGAGTAGCCTGTGATGTTGGTGAATCCAATGGCTAATGCGCCACCGGCTAGCTCCAAGCTTCCTAGTCTCCCCATGCATACAACTAAGACCATGTTCTTGAGGTAGCCAACTAAGCTCATGGCTGCTATGGGGAAGCTGATATCTGTCATCCTATGTAGCTCCTCCACCACCTACAGAGAACAAAAAACAACGTTCAACCTTTGGATACAAAAAAGGTCGAAGATGAAACTTCATCAAGAGTTGAAATTTGAGATATTTCGATCGTACCTCTGGCATTGTCGGGTACTTTTGGGATTTCTCTGCTGCTTCAGCAGCCATTGTCGATTTTGATTCTTCTTAATCGCCTTATCTTCTTTCGTTAAGATTGAGCGAGAGAAATTATAGATAGAGAGGTTTGTGTTGGACATTAATGAGCGTACAAGGTTTCAATTTATAAGAAGGAACATATGAGAGTACTGGTGGGAGTGGAAATGGTCGATCTCAAGTGATTTATGACCAAAACAACTTATGATAACTCTGTGAAAGACTCGAGCATTTTACACTTTACGTGTAGTATATATGGTCGATTCATATATCTTATATACTTAGACGTAACCACAAACCCAAACACCCGAAATTTCGAGACACATATTCAAGGGACTATCGGAGTTTGATGAATTTGTTTTGTTTTAGTATAGACTCCCAGTAACGTACGTGAGCCTAATGAGAACATATATAGTGTAGTGTACAGAGTGGTATACGAACTTGTAGGGATGGACCAGACCAAAAATCAAAGATCATGCACATGATCAGCCTGGTCAGTTTAATCGGCCGGCCGGTGTGATATTTTAGAAAGTAATACTTACCGATACTATCAGAAAAAAAATATTTTAACTGACGAAATTAATCAAAATAAGTCGACAATTTTTTTTTTCGTCTGCTATACTTTACTTTAGCTGACAAAGAAAATTTTAGTTGAAAAAAAATCATTAGCTAAATCGTCGGCTAAAGTCACACTTTAGCCGATGAAAATTTTGTCTTTAGCCGACAAAAATTATGCAACTCTGGGACACGTGTTGTCGGCTATACTTTAGCCGAAAATAATAAATGCATTTTCATCGAGTATACTTTAGCCAACTATTTTTTTGTGTCGTCGGGTAAGGTCCTCGGGTTTAAATCGATATGTTTCGTCCAGGAATCTCTCTCTCTCTCCACCGCCCAACTCGTCCCTCCCTCTCTCTCTCTCTCTCTCTCTCTGCCGCCCAACTTGCCGCCCTCTCTCTCTGTCCACCGCCCAACCGCCTGCCGCCACCATTGGCCAGAAATCCTTCGGGTAAAGTTTAAAATTTGATATTTATTTTGGAATTTATGGTGTAGGTGAAATTGTGTTTGTTAATGAAAATGTGTTTTATTTTCATTTTTGGTGTTGTTGGCTATTGTGGAAATAAAATTGTGGAATTGATAGATTCTAGGTTCTGGGAATAGAAATCCAGAATCCGCAGTTTTCTTCAGAAAAATGCAAACTTTAACCAACAATATAAAAAGACTTTAGCCGATGATTTATAAAAGACTTTCGTCGGCTAAAGTCTGCACTTTAGTAGTCGACGACAAAACTCGTCGTCGGCTAAAATAATGGCCGACGACCTTTATCCGACGACACTTTAACCGACGAAAAAGTCTAACATGCCAACGAATTTTTTTGTCAGCTAAAATATTTTTTTGGTAGTGTGTACCTAATAGTAGTACAACATACTAAACATATCAGCTGTGTTTGATTCAAGATTAATTCTCGATATATCTTCTCATCTATTACGTATTTTTCTTCAATTCCGGTCAGGACGAATCCAATGATCCGATCGACCATCTCAAAAAATATTCCCATAATCTCAACTTCTTCATATATAGTTACTTAACCAAACCAAACTTTGTCAGTTTTCAAAATAAAACTGCAACATATGTGCTACTCCTTCTCATAAAATATAAATCATGCGTTTTTACTAGTGCTCTTTTTCTTCACGTGGAACTATATTATCGATCGTGGCCTAATTTTAGATTTCTTAAAGAGAACTTGTATTATAATACCTTTCTCAATTGTTAGTCTTAAGTCACTTTCTTCTTCTACCAACGTCGCCTTCATCCGCACATGCATATGGATATTACTTAAAAGAGCCCCATGCACGGAAATTAGGTTAGATAATGGAAGCAATTTTCTTTTATTTCATGTGCTTTAATTATATTTCGATTCATAGAGATGAAATATAGGTCGACCTAACAAAGCAAAACCTTCCCCACATTTTGTTATAGAAGCACATACCTAATGTTCATTAAAGATGGTGCAATCCACCCTTCCTTTCGATATCAAGTTACGATTTCTTGTAGTGCAAGCTCTTGTTTGATCATTCTAGCTCGGAAAGGAATACTTCTTAATTAGTCTCTAAGCGAAAGTAAAGAGAACTTGGTTTGGTTCAAAGAAAGCTTCTAATGTCGCTAAGATGGAATCTATACCAATTAAGAAGCCAGCTTACATGCACCTAATCAAATTTCTTATTTCTCTTTGATCGATTAGCGAATTCTCGCCAGCGCTGCAATAATTATATATAGTACGTACGCACGTACTCACATGATCATAACCAACTATTACAAATGTTTAGTACATTTTGTTTAATTTTACAAGTCAATAAAATTCATTAATGGAGAATCAAGTACAGGTACAGACAATTTTGATGACTTTCATTATGGAATTGGACAACAAGTGATAATAGAAATTATGTAAAACAAAAGAAACTAGAAAGCGATAAATATATATTCTGATAACGATACTCGATAAGAAGCTGAATATCTTTATTTGTTAGGTAAATCTTTAAAAGACTTGGGTCGTGAATCATACAATAATGTAAGGATAGTCGTGCTATACATAATAACTGGTCATTCACACAAAAAAATTCAAGTCCTAACGTATCTCCTTGGTCGCCAATCCCATATCATGTGCCGTAATAATAACACCTCGGACAGGGCGGAGAAGCAGGGCCGGCCCTGAGTTAACTCATGGGGCTCTAGGAAACACAAAAAAAAGGGGCTCATTTACATGTATAATTCTACACTTGGGCCTAATTTTTAGGCCTCTCTACCTTGGGGGTTCTAGGCACAGGCCCTCTGGGCTTATACCCAAGGCCGGGCTTGCAGAGAAGCCTTGCAACGAATGTATATTTTAAAAACGGCACAATTCAATTCATGAAAGTAGTATCACCATTAATCCAATGAGCAAATGTGAAATCTCTCGGGTTCCAAACGCGAAACCAGAGCCCATTAAGGATGCCAAATTGTAAGGACAAATCCAATAGTCTTATAATAAACTCTCCAGCCTAGGCCCAAACAGGAGCCTATGAGAGATCATGGACCAAAACTGAAGATTCATGTAAAAACCTTTCCTAATACATGCTGCCTTCGCCAGAAAGAGTGAGGCAGGTCGTAATAGCTCGTCGTCGGCCATAAGACATAGGTGACCAAGATATGAAGCCTCCAATTTTAGACTCAAGAGTCGGATCTCATACCTCCAGTAAAGACCATATCTGGTTTGGGTTCTCGGGTCAGCTGCCCCACTTCCACTCTGGACTTGGACACCAACAATCACCGCCAAGATCCTAGTTGAAGCTGTCAACCCATACCAATCCATACCCAAAAAATTCAGTCGGCGGTAGGCACTTGAGGCGCACATAGTTGGGGCGATCTCGCCCTCGCATCTTAGGCACAATCTCTCTCGTACCACTTCCACCAACATAGACTTCTCAAAGGAGACATGATCGTCCTCGCACAACACTGGTGCGACAAGACACCTCATCGGAACTGGGTCGAACCCTCCCTTGAATCGTAGTCAACTGTCATCTCTTTTGTTGCCCACCACCAAGCGACTCCATGGAGCGGTGCGCGTCCTCCTCGCGCAAGCAAGGCCGCCATAGTCACAAACACTCTCTCACCCCTCAGCCATGGGCACAGTACTTCGTCTGGAAAAATTCGGCACAAGCGCGACCAGAAACCTAGGCCCTGCAGCTTTAGGGTTCGGTGCAAACAATCTCTGAGAAACTCAGAGCACGAGGGTCGCATTTTTTTTTTACAAATGTTTAGTACATAAAACGGTAAAACTAATTAATTAGTAACTAACCAACTAATTAAAGATCAATTTGATATGCATGTACAATACGTGGAAGGGTGCGTCTATTTACACCTTCTATTTTGTTATTTAAACGTCCTAAACTTTTTGCACCATTTTTATTCCACGTACTTTCACCCACCCTTCTAAAAACACAAAATATATCCGATTGTTATTTCAGTCCCTGCGCACGACCTCTCTTATATATGCAATTGTCTAGCCCCTTCCTTAATGTTGATTTTGAAATCGCCATCGATCTGATCATATATTAAGAACTACGAAGAATGAAACAACAAAAAGAAAAACGTAAGGTTTGATCTGAACTATAAAAATAAAAGAGATACACACTTTCTAATTTGCTGCTCGATCAATATTCAACAATATCAAAGTCTTCCAATGCTAGCTTGCTCCAAGTTTTTCTTCTTGAAGATTGATACCAATACTCATGATCATTAAACAAAGAGATATATCTCCCTAGCATTCCCACTGTGAACGAACCACCAACTTGAATGGATGTTCATCGATAACAAATCTTAGGCTCCCGATACGTCCAAGATGAGATACATAGAGAGGAATTACAATGATAATTGTGCTTAGCTCCTATACCTCCCACTCCTCCCAGCATTTGCATGCTTCTCCAATTGACTATAAATTCCTTGACGACTTAAGACTAGGGAATAGTAGGCGGAGATCAAGAGAGAGGTAGAACACGAAAAAGAAAATGGGGGTAAAATAGGTAATTTAGTGTGAAAATTAAACAGAGGTGTAAATAGTTAAAATAGAGGTGTGAATAGAGACATGGAACTTTTTTATTGAGAATGTATATAATATTGTTTGATTAACAATTGTGAGACTGGATTTTAATTTATCATATTTTGACAAATAAGCTGTCATATGATGTTTAAATATTTATGAATAATTGATCTCTATTAATTAAGAAAATTATTTTTATGGTTAAAATTTAAAAAAAGTCGTTGATTGCCGCTGGATATTAGCCCCTTTTTAATTACCAATTTGTCTGTTCAATGACAAAAATGTAAAAGGCAATTGCACCGGTGTGCAAATTAATCACGTACGTACACATGATCATATCAACCACTCTGCACTATTTTAATAAAAAAAAACACTTCGCACATGATCGCAAGCTCGTACGCGTAGCTAGTATAATTTATGCATATTTTTAATCAGATGAAAAATCATTAAAACATTCATAATTGTATTATATATAATTCAGGAGCTTGAAAGGTCCAATTAAGTTATATTTGATTTTTCTAATTACTTTTTTAAATACTTTAATGAGTTTCAGTATAGTTGAAAATGATTAAAAATGATGAACTCGATCATAACTATTTAAACATCTAACAAATAATTAGTCGAAACATGATTGAAACGTAAATCTCAGAATGAATATCTGGTGCATGAATGCTTGCTTCAGTTACTTGTGATAATAGGGACCGAAATTTATGTATTTTGAAGAGTGATGTGTAGTATTATGACAAAAGAAAAAAGAAAGAAAAATGAGTGATTTGTGCGTCCGTTAAAGTTTATGCACTATTGATTATAGAGACTACAAATTTTACATGCACTATTGATACGTACTTCACCCTTATCAAGAATCATCGATCATAGCCACCCAAGAAAATTTTGTTTGGAATGCCATATATATTAATTTGCATCGCATGGAACCATGCATGTGCGTCTAGTACGTTACACCAAATAGCCAAGGAACCCTTCGTCCACATCCTTTATAATTGTACCCCACCTTCACTTGAAATCGATTAGTTCTCCTGCCTGGACAGATTGCAATATTTCAGTCACTTTTGGCTATCATGTCAACCTAGTTTCCCAGGATGTGAGTTTTTACCTTCAACCATGTTCTTCAACCAAAATCATGGAGTGGTTTGTTGCCTATTAGGGCAAAGCGTAGCTTTTCCAACGGCTTCTCATGGCTTTTAAGACTTGGGGTTAATTCGTTTGTTTTGCAACAAATATTCTTATCTTAATTGGTTCCGAGGTCCCAGGCCTTGTAGGAAAGAACTCAAACAACCGACACTATCCTCACTTGCCCCGCCATGAGTGACAGTGTGAGACATTACTCTTAAGTACTCATCACACTTCCTTAACACTTGAGTTAATTTGATCGAGTATTAATCAAGCAAAAGGTCCACGTAGTACGTAATAAGGAAGTACGCAACTAACAACTCTAGCCTACCCAAGAAATGGTCAATTATCCTTTAAAAAAATGAAAAGAAACGGTCAATTATTAAAAAATTATCTAAACTCATCTCTTATCCTTTATTTTTTTATAATATTTGATGTTTCTTTGTGAATACTAACAAAAATTTATCTAATAAAAAAATTAAGACGTAATAAGGGAACAAAACAACTCGAAACTAGGGTGACCGACATAAGGCATATTCAAATGTGAGAGGTTCGACAAGATTAAATTCGTACAGTTCAACGTCCAGTTAACAGTTAAATGTGACTATTAAATGATTATTTATATATCGTTTATATATATAGATGATTATAGCACCCAGGCATTCACTTAAATTTTTAAGGAATAAATTCATCCATGATACTTATAATTTCTAGAAAATGTCAAAATAATGTCTAAATTTTAAAAACTATAAAAGTGATGTCAATTGTTTCAAAACAATTTTAAAGTAACGTCAGGAGCATATTAAAGTGATGCCTATTATTTCAAAACACTATTAAAACGATGCCCAAAAATATGTTCTGGGCATCGCTTTAATAGTATTTTGAAACAATAGACATTATTTTGTTAGTTTTTAAAATTTAGACATCACATTGATATTTTTTAGAAGTTATCGACATCATAGGGGAATTTTCTAATTTCTAATCCCACGCCTGGAGGCCTGGCACATAAGTCGAATATTTCGTGCTTGCAATCTCATATTTGTAGATCTTTATAGCACTAACGGGTTCATGTTTCTATTAGTCAACGAGCTCTCATTTGTGTCAAACCACTAACGAGCACATATTGTAATACTCTCTCCCTCGTGCACATCATCAGTGGGTCTATCATCTACTAAATCAGTGCACATTACTAGGGCCTCTTTTAAGAGTGCATACTGCCTAATTCACATAGAGATGAAGATTGAAGAGCAGTGTACTCCACAAACCACGTACAAACTTTCTATTAAAGCATATGCAAGTCAAATATCCAGTCGAGTAGTCCATAGTTAGTAATTTCGCAAATAATTTGCGAATTACTTGTAAATTGACAAATTTTTTAATAAAACGTCTATTTTTTGTTTATGATACAAAAATTCAAAAAAAAATATTTTTTAAACCCGGCCAAATTAAATGCGAATTTCACATTTTTTTCAATGAAAAAACGTGAACTAAAAAAAATGACTCTTTTTCTACATGCATGTTGTATTTCTTAAGATAAAAAACGCGTTTTTTTAACTCGGCCGAATTAAACGTGAATTTTACATTTTTTTAATGAAAAAAACATGAACTAAAAAAAGGGAAGAAATATGACTTTTTCTCTACATGCATGTTGTGTTTTTTAAGACAAAAATAATTGAAAAATAAAATGATTGGAGTTCCTTAGAACTCTTCATCTAGTGCACAACACTTCACACGCAAGTGTGGAAGATTGTCCACGATATTTTTGTTGTCTTTTAATGCAAAGTTGTAGATTACATAATTATATCAAGAATGCATTTTTATGGTTCAGCAAAAGTTTATGGTTTCGGTCTATTTCACTATTATATATTAAAATGTATTGATATGTGTAATGTGTATATATCTGAATTTATACATTTTTTATTTTAATTATTTTTCGTTTAAACACATAATATTGAATTTTATAA
This sequence comes from Geum urbanum, assembly GCA_946800695.1. Lineage (NCBI taxonomy): Eukaryota > Viridiplantae > Streptophyta > Magnoliopsida > Rosales > Rosaceae > Geum > Geum urbanum. The sequence continues at coordinate 46,538,276 of OX327003.1, read as the reverse complement.
TTTGTAGTTTCCGAATTTTATGGCCAAATTTTTGAATTTTATTCATTTAAAATTATCGAATTATACACATACATATATTTTTTATGTATAATTCGTATACTATTTTTTACTAACTAGGCGAGTGGTTTGTACATACTGCAGCAAAGTTCTTCTCCTTTTTTACAATTTGACTAATTTGAAGTATACGAATTCCTGACAGCCATGACTATTGTGAATGAAAGATATTATACATTTCGCGGAATATTTTAAAAAATTTCTGGTACTATATTACTATTATCTTTTTAAGAAGAGAATGAATTAACCAATACTTGCGCAGGTTAAGTTGGATGAAAGGTGGACGAATACTCTAATCAATCCATAGACAATGCCGGACCCAAAATTTTAAATTGGGGGTGGGTTAACATTTTCTTCATCTAAAATAGTTTTATTTTTTATTTCTTTTATCTTACTAACCACAATTTAGTCTTGAATAAAAAATGTTAGTTTGATAAATTGAAAAAAAGAAGAGAGATGTCAAGTACTTAGGTGTTGTAAACCAAGAAGAAAAATAAGGCGTATAGATATATGCCTCAAAGTTATTTAAAAAAATGATTTTTTTATAAGAATTTTCCAAATTTTAGTAAATAACTAATATTATATACTTAGATATTAAAATATGTAGGTTAAGTTTAGAGTAGATCAATTTTGAGGTGGGCTAAATATATAAATTTAGGATGGACTCATTTTTATTTTTTAAAATTTTGAACTAATTTATACAAAATAATATTTTTTAAATTTTGGGGTGGACTATAGCAATCCTTAGCCTAAATATGGGTCGTCTTTGTCCATATATTATAAGCTTCTTTTTCTCAATAACGAAAATACTGTGTGACCGGTTGACCTTGATAAGCCCTTTTCTGGTTTCTTTAGATTGGTCATGCAAGAGCAAATCATTTACAATCATTTCAAACCAACAAATAATGTATCAAATATAACAAAAACGAAAACCGGACAACTGCACTTGGTATTTGAAAGACAAGAATGACTTTGGCAACTACATCACCAGCTGTGACTTGGACCAAACATTGAGAAACCCATTGACATGCGACACCAAAACGTCCAGAAGAAAAGGAGAAAAGAGTACAACTCACTGTTTGGAGTAAGAAATTAAAAGTATGATCTGGCAGCAGCATTCATGCACTTGAATAGAAAGGATACATATAATTTCACAAATTCTAAAATAGAAAAATGGTTTAAAATATTATTTAAGTATGACATGTTCTAAATTTTGTTCACTCATGTATGACAAGTATTACTTTGCTCATTATCAAATTACACTTTTACTCATTTTGTTCACTCTGCATTCTGCAAAATTTGAGGTTTTGAATTCAAGTTATAATCAGCCAAGGAAATCTATTGGGCATTGTAACTCTCTTCCTTGTGAATCTTTTCATATCAAGGTCGAGCCTCAATTCATTCCGAGGAGGGAGAATTGAAAATTTGAAGTTTTTGGTGTTCTTGACTTCAAAGGTTAATTCAACCACTTCCATGATAAATTGGACTTAGGTATAGTTGAGAAAATTGTTGTTGGGTTAATTTCGCACAGATTGAGCTCCGGTTCGCCGGAAATAGAAGTGCCGCCGCCAATTTCTCCGGTTCGGAGTGATCAAAGTGAGTAAAAGTGTAATTCGATAGTGAACAAAGTGATATTTGCCATACATGAGAGAGCAAAGTTTAGAACATGACATACTTGAGTGATCATTTTAGCCATTTTCCCTTCTAAAATATCCGAACTGTTTGTTGATCGAAGGAGATACGTAGTAATTAATAATTGAGAATGCAAACAGTATATTTATTCATTGATAAAAGATCTTAAATACAAAGCATTACAATCAATACGATCAATGTTCCCGAATAATAAGAGATTGCTAGAATCTCTATATTTAATCTAATTAGGATAAGATACAAACCAGAAGATATTGAATATATTTTCCTTAAACACTCCCCATTAGGCCAAGCTCATAATCCATGATGCATAACTTGTTACCTCACTAAAAACCTTGCCAAATATACAAAATCTCATGAGCAAAACAAATATTTAGTCGAAGGAGAAAAGAATACAGTGCATCAACTATATATGATAATACATGTGTTGTAGACTCCCCCTGATGTCTATCAAAATGACTCCCCCTGATGTCTATCAAAATGACTCCCTCTGATTGCTAACTCAATCTCAGAGTTCAGATAAGCGTCGCATTCCAATGCGCTTCACATGTTTCACAAATATAGATTTTGGAGTGACTATGTGAACAAGTCCGCAACATTATCCACAAAACAAATCTGGCTTACATGGATGAATTGCTATTGTTGCTGATTATAGAAGAACTTTGGCTAAATGTGTTTTGTATTGTCACTCTTAATGGAACACAACCTTATTTTCTCAATGCAAGCTGCATTATCCTCAAAGATGTAGGTTGATGCAGTCGTAGTAGATGATAATCCACTAGACCCTCGAATATGGTGTATTACTGACCGAAGCAAAACACACTTGAGGGAGTCGGTTTTGGCCACCTGAGCTGGGGAAGGATGGGCTTGGTAGATCCGATTCTGGATGAGGTCTGATAAGGCAGATAATGGGCCTAGGCTTACACGGCTAGGGTTTTCATTGAGAAAACAAATTATCTAGAGGTTTTTGGAAGCATCTACAATGTTATAGAGGATTCTGGATCGTTCGATGGCATGACAATCCCAAGGTAAGATCAGACCTCATGGAGCTGGATAATCTGACCTCGAGGGATTGTTTGACCAAACCTCGGGAGATTGATAGAATCCATGGGGGAAATTGTAAGATTTGGGCGTATTCTAGGGGGATTATGCCAAAGGACATGTGGTAATCATGAGACTTAATTGGTCCTAGATATGGAGATCCATTCCTTAATGGATTCTTCCTTTCTGAATGTAAAGTAGTCCAGTTCGATATGGACTATGCTTAGACCTAGCACGATCACTAAATATAGATCATTCATACATGGTCTCAGGTAACATTACTCTGCCCTAGTTACTTGTTGCTTCTTGAGATAAGTTCTGATTTAAGCATTGGAGGGTTTAAGCACCGTACCACACCATGCTCTGACTTGTTTTACAGGTTCACGAGGATCCAAGCTAGAGGGAGATGAAATCTGCTCTCACAAATTTATGCTTTCACTAATAGTAGAAACCTTAGGCTAACTCTTGTGAATGGAGGGATATGGAGAGCAATACTGACACGAGTAACCAGCCTGACAAGGACACAACCCCACCTGAGGGAAACAACTAGATTACCCTTGACACCGGGGCTTCGAAGCATGGGAGCACCCTTTCGTATCAGGTGCAGCCGAGGAACCTCGCAAACGAGGGGCACATAAGTGAAGAAGAGGTCTCTGAGCCAGAGAGCGAAGGGGCCCGGGGGTAGAGAGCCAAGGTCGATGAGGACCTCCATCGCGCTGAGGAACGATATGTGAACTTGAGGCTCGATATGACCGCACTACAGAAGTCGATGGAAGGGGTCACTAAGAGTACGAAAAATTTGGTGGGTACAATCGTTGTTGTTCAATCCAGCTTGCTGAATCTAGTTAACCTTCTGAAGAAGCAAGGGCTGGTCATGCATAACCCACCTAAAGAAGAGAGACAAGAAGCTCCGGCGACAGAGCGGAACGATTAGCAGGAGGGACAAACCTCTCAACTAGCTGCGAATGCGGAGACCTCCGTGGTAGTAGCCCTTAGGAGCATGAGGGAAGAGTTCATGGAAACACAATGTGCCCACAACATCACGACCAACAAAGAGACCGAAAAGTTGAGAATGGAAGGAATGTCTAAGAAGGAGTCCGAAGCGGAGCAGAAGGCTCAGAGGATGTTCCAGAACCCCCTGGCCTAGTTCATCTAGGACGTCAAGCCCCCCAAGAAGTGGAGTCACCCCAGGTTCGATAGATACTTGAGGGACTCTGACCCGTACCAAAATGTGAGGAACTACCAATCGGCCATGGCTACCAGCCAGTTGAACGAAGCTTGGATGTGTAAGATGTTCCAGGCAAGCTTGAAGGACCACGCACTGCAGTGGTATGAAATGCTTCCCTCAGGTTCAATCGAGGACTAGAGGGGTTTGAAGGCAATGTTCTTCAAAACGTACGAAAGCAACGTTGAAGGAGTAAAGGACGTGGCATACCTTATGTCCCTCAAGATGAAACGAGCATAATCCTTGATGGACTGGGTTACGAGGTTCAGGAAGTAGTATGCAACAATCGATTGTAAGGACGATACCATTACAGCCACGACATTCATCAATGAACTGGACATGGACTCAGAGCTGGCCAGCCAGCTGATCAGGAAGAAGACCGAGGACTTGTCCACAGTCTACCATGAGTCCCTGGACTACGCTCGTGTAGAAGATATGAGAGCCCATAACAGCATAGACTCCCCAACCGATAAATCATCTGAGGTAGTACCAGCACAAGGAGAAACACGAATAGTAGGAGCTTGAAGCAGGGGAGGAATAACTACGACAATAAGAGGAAGGCCCCAAGGCACCAACCCTTCAACTCGAGAGGAAAGTTATTTTTTCCCCCCACGATGATACCGATTTCGACTATACTCTACCATATCAATAATGAGCCATGGCTCAAGAGACCACTATCGATAACCAGCAAGAAATACTCGAGGGACTTTTGTGCCTACCATAAGGCCAACGGGCACAAGATAATTGACTATGGGGTCTTTAAATGACACTTTGCAGAGCTGGTGGATCAAGGATACAGCTTGGAGTACCTGACTGAGAAATACAGGAAAAATCTTGAAGATTTATTGAAGTTGCAGGGAAATGGTAAGCGTCAAAGGAACAATGAGACCTTACCACCACCACCTAAGGGCTAGGAGAAGAAGTACCTTATGCTAAACTGTATCCTCCATACCCTAGAGTATCCTGAGGACATCATCTTCCCTAGCTTAAATTGCATCACGACAAAAGCGAAAGAATTAGGGGCAACCCTAAAAGAGAAAGAACATGCGTTGAAGAAGCTCAGAGGTGGAGGTGAACCCAGAGCCAGACTGAGGACAAACATGCTGGAATTTTCAAATGTAGACCTCCCTGAGGAGGAGAAGGATCATGAAGATGCCCTGGTCGTCAACATCTGAATGGCTCACATGACGGAGGCTAGGGTCCCAGTCGACAACGGAGCTGCTGTGAACGTCATCTTCAAGGATGTAGTGGAAAGAATGAGATTGATGGATGCAATCGAGGATCATCGTACGACCCTCATGTGGTTCAAGGGATAAAGAGTGAGGACCTTGGGGATCATCCCCCTCCAGGTCATTACACCATTCACCAACCCGACCACATGGTTTGGAGTGGTCGATGCTCATTCCCTCTATAATGCGATCTTGGGAAGGCCGTGGCTATACTAGATGAGGGCGGTGGCATCAACCTACCACCAAGTCCTGAAGTATCCGACCCCAGAAGGCTCTATCATAATCAAAGGGGACAGATTGGAGCTATTGCAAGGTTGTGTATAGTGCTTGCCACTAAGAAGATGCCTAGCTAGATATTGAGCTCGACCCTCAGGGGATGCCTTTCAAGGAAAAGGCAGAGGAAGACCATTTGACTAGGAAAAACCTTATCGATGTGCAAGAATTGGATTTGGGCTGAGTAGAGCCGAGTGTAAAAGCATGATGGATCTGCTGAGGGAGTACAAAGACGTGTTTGCATGGTCGGCTAGAGATATTCTAGGAATAGACAAGATGGTGATTGAGCACCAACTTCATGTGGATCCCAGGGAGAAACCGGTAACACATAAGAAGATGACCTTTGCTGCTGAAAGAAACAGGATAATTGAGCAGGAGGTGGAAAAACTACTTACAACAGGGTTTGTCAAGGAGCTTCCACACTCAGAATGACTTTCTAATGTGATCCTCGTCAAGAAGAAGAACGGGAAACCCAGAGTCTGTGTTGACTTTAAAGACCTCATCAAAGCCTTCCCCAAGGATGGGTTCCCCCTGCCCAGGATCATCAGCTGATAGACTCTAATGCAGGGCACGAGCTCTTTAGCTTCATAGATGCATATAGTGGTTACAATCAGATCAAAACGGCCGAGGACAATCGTGTAAAAACAGCGTTTGTGATAGAAAATAGGGTCTACGGCTACAAAGTGATGCCCTTCGACTTGAAGAATGCAAGAGCGACGTACCAGACATTAGTGTATAAGGTCTTCAGTCCCCTGATTGGGGATACTATGGAGGTGTACGTGGACGATATGCTAGTTAAAAGCAAGAGAAGGCAAGATCACATGTCTAAGCTAAGGGGTGCTTTGACCTCATACGAAAGCATGGGATAAAGCTAAATCATGAAAAGTACACCTTTGGCGTGGGGTCAGGAAAGTTCTTAGGATACTTGGTGACTCAATGTAGGATAGAGGTAAACCCAGACCACCAGGTAGAAGCGATCATCAAGATGAAGTCCCCGTCCATGGTTAAGGAGATCCAGAGCTTGAATGGGAAGTTAGCAGCTCTAAGTAGGTTCCTATCCAGGTTAACGGACAAATGCAAACCATTCTTTGAGGCCCTTAAGAAGACCAAGGGAGAGATGTGAACAAAAGAATGTGAGAAAGCGTTCCAAGCACTCAAGCACTTCATCGTCTCTCCCCCTTATCCTGAGTAAACATGTGCAGGGGAAGGACCTTTATTTGTATCTGGCTGTCTCAAATGTGGCAATGAGTAGAGCTCTAGTCTGAGAAGATACTGGGGAAAGCTACCCCTGTACTACTTGTCTAAAGCTCTTCTCGACCCAGCGACTCGTTATTCCAAGCTGGAAAGGCTGATATTGGCCCTGGTCATGTCATCATGCAAGCTTCGACCGTACTTCCAAGCCTTCAAGATAGTCATCATGACTAAGTACCATTGAGAACGATCCTACATACCCCGGACTCCTCAAGTAGGATAACCAAGTAGGCTATCGAACTGGCACAACACGATATCGAGTACCGACCTCAAACAACAATGAAGGGGCAAGCTCTGGCGGATTTCCTAGCTGAGTTAACGATGCCAGAACCAGAAGTGCAAGAGAGAAGAGAAAGGGATGAGAAACCAGATGAGAAGGGGGTCAATCACTGGACACTATACATAGACAAATCATCAAAAGACAAGGGAATTGGGGTAGGACTAGTACTAAAAAGTAAAAACCCCAGATGGGACAATCATGGAACAAGCCCTAACCTTAGGCTAGAAGACCACAAACAATTAAGCTAAGTTAGAGGTACTCCTAGCAGGACTAAGATTAGCACAAGAACTCAACGTGAAGAAGATCAAGGTATTCGGTGACTCCCAATTGATTGAAAGCTAGGTACTTGGAGAATATGCAGCTCATCACACGTCCATGGAGGCATACCTCAGGCTGACAAAAGGGTTGGTCAGTTAATTCAAGGAGTTTTCCATCATGCAGCTCCCCAGGTCAGAAAATACACAAGCCGACGCATTGGAAAACCCTAGCCTTCTGCGTCGATTACCAGCTCAGGAGAATGATCCCTGTAGAACACTTGCCCAACCCGAGCACGGACGAAGAAGAGACAATGACAGTTATGTCAGTCCAGCTGGGACCCTCTTTGATGGATGAGAAAATGAACTATATAGAAACTGAGGCCCTACTAGAAGAACGAGTGGAAGCCAGGAGGATTGTTTGACAAGCAGCGAGGTACAACATCAGAGACGAAAAAATATACCGACGATCCTTCAGTGGACCAGATCACCTAACAGTACATCCAACCCAGGTTAGGACTATCATGCAGAAGATACACTCAAGAATATGTGGCATGCACATTGGGGCCAGAAACTTCATGGTCAAATGCTTAACTGAGAGGTACTATTGGCTTACGATGAAGAATGATTGCATGGAATACGCTAGTGCTTGTGAGGCCTGTAAGAGGCACGACCCTCAGCCGCCCCTACATCTAGAATAGCTGCACTTAGTCTCAGTCCCATGTGCCTTTGCACAGTAGGGGTTAGACATAATGGAAGAATTCCCAACCAGAGCTCGGGGTGGGCAAAAGAAGTACCTCCTCGTCATCACAGATTATCACTTCAAGTGGATCGAAGCTGAGGCTCTATCAAAGATAAGGGGAGCAAAACTAAAGAATTTTATTTGGAAGTTCATTATATGCAGGTTTGGGATCCCACAAATGATCATAGCAGACAATGGCCCTCAGTTTAACTACAAGGAGGTCAGGAGCTATTGTGTTGAGCACGGGATCAAGATTAAATTCTCTACTCTGAGGTACCCCTAGGGTAATGCGCAAGCAGAAACTTCAATCAAGACAATATTGCAAGGTCTAAGGAGGAGACTAGATAAGATAACAAAGGGGCAGTGGGTATCCCAGTTGCCAAACGTGCTTTGGGCATACAGAATGACCAAGAGGAATCCCGCTGGGGAGACCCTCTTTGGCTTAGTATACGGAACAAAAGCTATCATTCCCATCAACCACAAGGTTTTCAACCTCAAGCTCGCAACATGAATAATAGAGAGTGACGCAGAGAGCCTGAGGCACGAGCTTGATTTGCTGGAAGAACGTAGGGAACAAACTCTGATTAGGGTGGCCTCCTGCCAGCAGAAGATAAAGGCTTACTATGACAAGAAGGTTTGACCTATAGTTTTCCTCTCAGGCACCATGATTTTGCATAAAGTGTTTGAAAATACCAAGGTGTCAGGAGAGCAAAAACTGGGAGCAAACTAGAAAGGACCCTACAAGATCGTTGGAGAGGGCTACAATAGATCATACGAGCTGGAGAATCCGAGAACAAGAGCCTTAGTGGACAAACGATAGAATGCTCTCTATCTGAAGGAATATCGCTCGGAGCAGAGCTGAAGGCCTGGAGGTAGAAGCTAGAAAGCATTTAGAATGGGCACGTACTGTAATTCCTAACCAGCTTGGTTTTTAATTTGATTGTTTTACAAGTTGGCAGGTTTAATGAGGTGTGTCAGATACTTCCTTGCTTATTCGATAAACATTGTACGATTTATACGATCATTCAATAAAAGGTTTTGTTTTCAGTAACTATGCTTTCCATTATGTCTTATGTTCAAATTGTATTTGCAAAACATTGGATTTATATAAAAAAGTCTCATGGTTTGATGTGTATGATCGAAAGGAGCTTGACACCCTAAAAAGGCAATGAGCTCGAGTGGGGCAGATGATGTTGGTTTCCATGGGAAGGACTTTCACCCTGCGTGCTAACCAAATGTTCCAAAGGTAAGACATCCTAAGGGAGGAATGTTAGAACATTGAGAAGGATGCCTATGGATAGACCAAAACACTCAAAAAAAATCCCACGAGAGCTCAAAGTAATCTTGGATTAGTAGGGCCTTGAGGTCAGATTATGTGAGGTCAAATTTGCATGTGGTCAGATGTTCAGGCACCCCAGCGGTGACTTAGCCATATTTGGGCACTTTTAGGCATCCTAATCCCAAGCGTTTACACCTGGCGACGCCTTAGGGATAAGCCAAAGTTGATTAGAAAGGAGATTGCAGACCCCAACACGACACTGCAGACAGGTCCTCTGTGGAGTTTCTAAGTTGGAGAGCAGTTCTGATGTGGTCTCTGTGATAACATCAGAGGTCCTACAAAGGCAGAGGAATATTTAACCAGTCAAGGACTTGGTTGTAAGAAGGGTTTGAAGAATGATGGTTTTTGTACAGACCTGAGGTTAAGCATGTAAACCCCTTGATGGGGAGGCAGTCTCAAAACAGCGAGCACCTCCCAGGAGACCTTAAAATTACCAAGAACTACTACACTTGATGCATCATACAACTGGGAAATACTGTTGCAAACTGGGGTAAAAAACTGTTATGTTAGTATATGTTATCTGATGATATCATCAGACAACGGTGATTTAAATGTTGTATGACAAAACTCCTATAACGATTGTTACATAAAAACCATTGTGTAATGAAACATGCCAGTTCGCTTGAGCCACCTGCGAGCTTGGCATTCAACGCTCGCATAACATTGAGCATGACATTTGGCATGGCATTTAGCGCGTGCATGGCATTCGACATGGCATTGCATTCGGATGACAAAGTTCAGTGAAGAAAATGGCATCACACAACGTTTTTAGATTTTATACCATTGTAAAACTTTGTTTGGTAATTGTTTAGACATCATTATAGTCATAAATACTGTTGTTGAATATGTCTTTATGCATATGTATCTGGGCAAAACATACAACGAATGTTTTGTAAAATTATTGTATGATATCCTGTGAGACAACAGTTTTTCCATTTTCTTGTTGTAAGAGTTGTTTTTAAAATATATATATTATACACTGAATGTTGATTGTTAGTCTTTCTCTATTGTGTAAAGCTCAATTATTCATACCCTTCACACAACAAAGTATAAAAATCATAACAATAATGTTGTATGATATAACTCTATAATATACCATTTATATATAAGCTGAAACCATTCCATTTAGAATTCAAAAGTATTTGTTACATTGATGCATAAAGGCAATAGCCATGCAATTAAGAGTCTAACTAAATACATAATAATAGGCTATAGCTATGAGTTCTAAAAGCTAAGATTGCAAAAATATAAAAAAGATTTAAATCATAAATGCATACACAAAATAGGAATGCAAAAGCTATGTCAACTTCACAAATTAAGTGTAGATATCTAACTCCTCGCTCTCCCGAATTTCCCATTCTTTCAAAGTGCATAAAGCAATGTGTTATACACCAAAACATTCCACAGCGCATTGCCAACCTCCTCCACGTGCACTTGCTCCTACAACAAAACCAAGATTGTTACTAAAACTCAATTAACTAGAACTATCACAGGCTGCAATAGCTCATGTTACAAATCCAAAAATCTAATATCAAAGTTATTTGCTCTTCTATTATCTTTGCCATTGTTTACCTCTACACTGTACACATGGACAACAAAGCTACTTGCACTGTTATGGCAACAAAGCTACATGCACTATGCATCAAAGAAGCTGTCATAGATTAGAAGAGCTACGACATAAACCTAACATTATATTCAATCCAGTCTAAGAGTTGAGACAACTCTTCCATCGCCTCCATCGCAAGCGGTGGTAGCAGCTCAAGTAGTAAGTAGTTAGCTGAGATCGGAGAGATCTGACGGCGACGGACAACGGTAGATCTGAAACCTAGAAATCGGAGTAGATCTCAGATGAAAGGGAGAGACAAAGTGTGTAATGTGAGGGGAGGAGAGAAGATGCGAGGCGACGACGCGTGGCGGAGCGGAGTCTAGGGTTGCCGGACTAAGCGGCGGAGGTGGCACCATGCTTGAAGCAGCGGCGTCAAGGTCGGGAGCTCGGGATTGAGCGACGGTAGTGGAGTCTAGGTCGGAAGATAAGGATAGTGGTGGAATATATGTCAAAAAATAGGGACAGTGGTGGAATATAGGTCAAAAAATAGGGACGGTGGTGGAGTCTTGGTTAGGAGACGGGCTACTACAGTGGTGGAATCTAGGTTGAAGATGAGTTTTTGAGAGTGAGCTGTGCGTTTTGAGCGAGGAGGAGAGGCCGGCAGTGTGTTTTGGATGAGATAGGCTAGCTAAGTTTTGTGGGTGATGTGTTTTGAGTTTGTTTTGAGAGCTGAGTTTGAGCTGCGAGTTACAAGTGTCCAAATATTAGGGTGTCAGCTATAAATGAACTTAACATGATAGGTAACCATAGTGTGATTCATTGAAATAAATTTTTTATGGCACTTTGCCAAAATATTGGGGGAAACTAATGTCAAAACCCAAATTTTTGGGGGATATGACACCAAATTTTGAGGGGGATATAACACCAAATAGGTTTTTTGAAAATCATTACCATAACACAACGGGCACGGTAGTATAAATCTGGATATATGCAAGTTCAAAAATTTGGCCTAGTGTTATTTGAAATGCTCTGGAATCACACAACGGTCACTGTCGTCGAATAAAAGTCAAAAGACATTTTGAAAGATTTCCACAAAAATCGACGGTCATACGTCATATTAGTGAGCAATATAAGACAGGTAGCAATTGACCGTCGTCTAAAGTTTGAAACAGGGTTCACACGTCGGTTAGCGCATTTCCGTCGTCTGAGGGCCATCGTGTGAACACTTTTCTGTAGTAGTGGTGGTCTTTGTGATAGCATCGGGGGTCCTACAATGGCACAATGCTTCAAGAGCAAGGGACTTGGTCGTGAGAAGGGTCTGAAGTACAGTAGTTTTTGTATAGACCCGGGGATGAGCATGCACACCTCCTACTGGGGAGGCAGTCTCAAAACCGCGAGTATCTCCCAGGAGACTTTAAAGTTACCAAGGATCTCCTTAAGCCTCTCCTGAGAGCTTTAGCTTGGAAAATCGGGGATCCAAGAGTCGCACTGAGGCCATAGGCACTCAGAGGCAGATCCCCCAAACTCTGATATAAAAGTGAAAGGTATGAAAGAAAAGCATGAAAAAGCTAAGTTTGATAAGCTAAGTACAATAAATTAAGCATGATAAACTTAAGTACGATGTTCATATTTACTCTTGGCATATGAATTATCTTAGCTAAGGCTCAGGCCAGGATCAGCAAACACTACATGAGTTAAGAAAGATAAAATTGTTCAAGAAAAGGGTCTTAACACTATTACATGGACACACTCCTTTTAAACAGACAGGGGACTTCACTCAGACTCAGTCTCGAAGGCGACAGATGGGTTGTAGGCACGGATAAGCTCCTTGCGTTCGTGCTCTCAATCTACTTGTTAAGACTCGAGATGGAGCCCATGAGCTTCCTCCAATGACGATAGACGGTCCTCCCATTCTCGGCCCTTGGCATCCAAAGCTTCCTTAAGCTTGGCCTCAACTCCCTTGGCCACTTGCTTTGCCTCTAGCAGCCTTCTCAAGCTCAGGGCTCAGAGCTTTCACCTTGCCGACATGAAGGGAGCTCTCCTCTTCGAGGGCCCTCTCCCTCTGGTTAATGAAACGGCAGGCATGGGCCTGGGCGTCCCCGAGCTTATGAACCTCGGCCTCCAGCTCATTGACCTTAGAAGCAGACTCCTTGGCCTTCTGCTATGTCTTCAGAACCCTTTTCGTGGCCTTACAGGTAGTGGCATGAAGGCGCCAGAGGGTGGCGGTGAGAGTGACGGAGGACTGTAGAAAAAAATAATTTGTTAAGTCAGGTGTAAGAAAGTAAACAAGATAGCACCAAAAGATAGTCCAGGCTGGGAAGGAAAGACTACCCAGTACAGGGAGGTCCAATACATTGAGATCAAGTTCTCGACTTCCAGGGACCCAAGGTCCTCAGCGTCCTGCTTGAGCATCATGGAGGTCAGGGAGGAGAAAGCTATATCAGGACGGGCCAAGCCGGTGTAGAATTGTGAAGGGATGTGGTTATCCACACGAGGGAGCACAACACCTTCACCTAAGCCCTTAATCTTCTCCTCGGTCAGATCGTGAGGAGGCTAGATGATGTAGCCCTGGCCAGGCTGGCCATTCTTGAAGTAGACCCTAGGGAGATCAGGGACAACGCCCTTGATCAACTCCCCAAGGGGACCTGTACAAGCAATAACATAGCAGTTCACATATGTTCAGCAAATACAACACAAGTAATAGAGATGCATTAGTATAGCAATTCATACAAGATAGTTCAGAATGTAAGCACGATCTTAAAGACGAAGAACATAGGAGAATAAACTTACCAAGAGAAAAGCCCGTAGGCTTGGAGGACCCCGGCTCAGACAGGAAGGGCTGGGAGTCAGTAGAAGCGGTAGACTTCACCTTCTTGGACGATAGAGATAGAGGTAAAAGATCCTCAAGAGGAGAAGAAAATATTTCAGCAACAGTAGCAGCATCATCAGGAATGATCGATGGGAAGGCTTCTTTGAGCACCCTAACCGAGGCTAGAGCTTGGACCTTGTCCTAGGCAGGCTCGGAGGTCTTCACGAGCTTCCTTTTCTTGGGCTTAGAGGCATTTCCCTGCTCGGTTAAAGCTTGGAAGTTTGAGGGCTTAGGGGTAAAGGCTGGCGGCCTTATAAACTTGAGGGGCATGAAAGACCTCGGTCAGCTCCTGGCGATTCTCATGCAGGAGGGGCTCGATGCCCACCAGACCTCCAAGACCAAGGCGCTCTGTGCTCTATAACTACCGACACTTACAGAACTTGGCAGGAATGGTGATAGCGTCATTCACAAGGTCGTGATAGAAGTTGATGGCCCAGGACAGCTCATCCGGCAGCTTGGAGATATGATTGATGTTGGTAAGGACCTTGAAGCCAGCCTCCCTACCGAGCTTTTCCCAATTCCTGAAGACAAGGATAAGGGTCTTCTTTTAGTCCTTGGGGGAGTATGGAGGATCAATCAGTAGAGAGTCCTTGATATACATGATTCACTGGGAGAGATTGAACTGGTTAACTGGAGTAGGCATGGCTTGAAAGAGCACCCTGATCTCTGGTAGCCCCATATGGCAGTCGAACCATTGGTTGATCCGATCAAAGCATGCGAGACAACGAAAGTTATTTGGGCACCACTGTTCTACGACCACACCATAGAACTCCAGGGCGGAAAAGATAAAAGCCGGTATAGGGAAGGTAAGACCGTAGACGATTTGGAAGGAGTGACGAGTAGTCTCGGACTATGAGCTTCCTCAAGCTCTGATACTTTCGCGTTGTCTTTGACAAGGATAAACCGAAAGTGCTCGTTATCCCCTTGGTGGAAGGACCGAATAAAAGAGGCAAGGGCCTCGGTGGAGTCGACCTACAAGACCGAGGGATAGAGCTCCTCATGAGCCTTCTTTGAAGTAGCCTTGGTGGTGCAGAGCTGATCTTCTATAGTGATAGGATCATCCTCAATCTCCAGAACTAGGGGTTGGACGATCTCTGGCTCATCCACATTGAAAGTAGCGGGCGAGGGAGGATTATGTATAGTTTCTGAAGAGTGTTCCCGACTAGGTAGGACGGGGGCCGGAGTAGCGGTGGATTGTGGGGTCTAAAGAATAGGTAAGGCGGTGGCGAGTGGTTTGGAGATGTTGATCTGATCGATGGCATTTGGGTCTTGAAGAATAGTGATGGTATGGTCGATGATTTCGTCTGGAGTAGGGGAAGAGGACTTGTTGGCGGCCATTGATGCTTTCTAAATTTTATGAATTTTCTGAAGCTCTGAGTTCTTGCTAGGAAGAGAAAGTTTAAAGCTTTGGGATTGCAGAGAGGTTTTTTGGGTAAAGCAAGGGATATGGGTAAATGAGAAGATGTAAAAAAATGAGAGAGGAGAGAGGTTTCTATTTATATATGGTGAAGGGATGTGATATGATGAGGGATGACCAATTGAAGAGATATGTGGTTTCAGATTTCAAGGGATGCGATTGGGTTTGAAATGGGATAAGAATGGAAAGATTCGTGACAGTTGAAGAAGGTATGAATGTTGACGGGGTTTGATGACGAAGGAGTCATGATGAAGGTGGAACAGTGGGGGCACGTGCTTAGGGTTTCGTGCGTGGCTTGATGGAAAAGCTGAGAAGTTTTTAAAAAAAATTTGGGTTAGTGGAGCTCGGACAACAGCAACGCGAGGCCAACACATGTCGAACCTTACACGGCTGTGGGGATATTTTTGGGAGTCGATTTTAGCTACCCGAGCTAGGGGAAGATGGGCTTGGGTAATCCGAATCAGGATGAGGTCCGAGAAGGATAGAAATGGGCATGAGCTTAGACGATTAGGGCTCCGGCTAGAGAATGAATTATCGAGAGGTTTCTGGAAGTATCTAGAATGTTGTAGAGGTTTCTAGATTGTTCAGTGGCATGACAAACTCAAGGTAAGATCAAACCTCAGGGAGGCTGGACAATTTGACCACGAGGGATTATACGGTCGGGCCTCGGGGGATTGACAGAATCTCAGAGAAATAAGGTAAGATTTAAAGTGTATCCGAGGGGATTATGCCAAATGGCTTATAGTAATCATAAGATTTGATTGGCTCTGGATATGGAGATCCATTCCTTAATGGGTTCCTCCTTTCCTAATAGAAAGTAGTTTGGTTTGATAAGGACTATGCGTAGACCTAGCACGATCTCTATATATAGACTATTCACACATGGTCTCATGTAACGTAACTCTGCCCTAATCACTATACAATTCTGAGGATAAGTTCTAACTTAAGCTTTGGAGGATCTAATTAGACCTAGCACGATCTCTATATATATCATTCACACATGGTTTCAGTTAACATAACTCTGCCCTAATCACTATATAATTCTAAAGATAAGTTCTGACTTAAGCTTTGGTGGGTTTAAGCACGGTGTCACACCGTGCTCTGACTGGTTTTGCAGGTTCAAGCTAGAGGAAGACAAACCTGCTCTCACAGTATGTATATTGGATAAATTATTATATAAATTTGGTGAATATTGAATATATATTGGATATATGTGGATGATGGATATGGATATATATATATATATGTATGTATATGTATATATATTGTACATATATTGGTGAAATTAGATATGAAAATTGGTGAAATTGTATATATGTATTGATGTGGTCTATATGTATATGTGAAATTGGATAAATTTTGTGATGATATATGTATATTTGATATGAAATTTGGTGATGATATATGTATATGGATAAAATTGGATAAATATGGTGATATGTATATGAATTTACGAAATGACTTCATATCGATGAGTTTGTATATTATGATGCCGATAAATGTTATATTGTTAATATTCGATTTTTTAAGCTTAATCAAGATGTCGCTAAGGAAGAGGCGCACGCAAGTAGAGAAGCTGTCGAACTTCAATCCATTACACGACAAATGGATTGGGCGCAAACCTCGGAGGAGACCGTTATGGCTCATCCGAATGATTTGGCGCTGACGACTGGCTCAATCCTTCATGTTCCACATGAGCTGGCCACAACCTATACGGACGAGCCATATGTCACCTGATCAGCGGCGACATCGCAAGGTTCAAAAGAGTCGGTCAACAATTCTATTCACTACAGTGCTCGGCGTAAGACCAGGAGGAAGGCATCAGACCTGGTCCCCAAACAGACTCAGGGACTTGGGAATGATGCCAAAAGAAAGCACATAGTCAAGTCGAAGGTGAAGAAGATCGAGGTGTCGTTCAACGAGTTCACTGGAGGCCCTCCGTCCTTGCATCTCGGCAGTCTGTGCTCGCACAACATCGGCTCAATCATAAGGAACAACATCTCTATAGTTGCCCCTTTGTGGAAGAAGCTGTTCGAATCCGAAAAGTTGAGGATGTACCACGAACTCTCGGTAATATTATTTAATATGATTTATTTTTATAATTAATTAGAAAGCATAAAGGCATAATGTATAAGATTTTAATTATTTATTTATTTTTCTAGGTACATTTTGATGTCAAAGGCAGACCGAAGATGTTGGAGTACATCGATGCCACGACTACGAACATTTTCACGGATTGGAAGTACGACCTCCATAACTACTACCTCAAACACGGTGCCTCACTTACCCTACAGGAGCTGTGGAAAAAAGGAAAGATGAGTGGAAATGGTTGGTCGTACACTTTGAGTTCGACAACTATAAGTGTAACGACCCGAACAAAAATTACGCATTAATCGGGACGAATTAGGTTTATTGCGACTTAGTCGTATCGTGTAGTTTGTTAATAACTTTTTCACCGAGCAAGAATTAGGCTTTATTTTCTTCATGAAAGTCGTAGAGTATTTTATTTTGAGCTTGAAGGAATTTTCGGGGTTTTTTTTTCGGATAAGCGAGCTATTTTATATAATTTTTGGAACTCTGCATGAGGAAAATATTCAAGTATTTTATTTAAGTCGGTTTGATCTGGACCGTTAGATTTTGACAGATCAAACCTTAGCCGTTGATCTAATTAGCTTCTTAAGGATATAAATTGAATTATTTGAAATTAAATCAGAAAAATAGAAAAATTCGGTTGACCCATTTTCAGGCGAGACTTGTTTCACGATTCGACCCGATTCGAATTCGAACCCGCCGAAAAATGCCACCGTTGCCAGCATTCTTGGTATGATTTTGAAGCTCTCTCTCCCCCTTTTTGATTCATATATGTATTGTGGTTTTTGGGATGATTTTGGGATAGAACCAATTCGATTTACCCGTCGGTTTTCGGGTTAAACCGACGGTGGGGCTCCGACCACTTTTTGACGACTGGGTGGGGTGGAATTGGTTTGGTTTCAGTCCAAGAGTCGAACCCCTTTGGTTTGGGGGGACTGAGGAGAGGCGACGACGTCGAAATCGATCGGAAACATTTTCTGGTGATTTTTGGGCCGTGCGTTTTTAGGCCGATTTCCGGCTAAATGGCAGCGAGTTGGGTTGTTGGCAAGTTAGGAAAGTTGTTGGCCTTTTTGAGATCTTTCCAATGAGGGGTCAAATGCTCCCATCGGAGCAGTTTGCTCTGGAGGCGCATGTGACTCACCCACCGCTGCCTTTGGAGGTGCATGAGGGCCATACACCGCCGTCCACGGCGGGGCTCTTGCGAAGCAAAAATCCAAAATTGACTGAGGGGTTCCGAGATAGTTTCTGAGTTGATTTTCACACTTTTTAGCGAATTTCAGTATTAAATGAATCTTTTATTTATTCAAGAGACCGTGATCGAGATTTTGGCGAGGGGACTTCCGCCGGACCACGGAGATAGCTCTGTACTTTGAGTGGACACTTTATATTCACTGTCAATTTGCAAGACTATGATTAAGCATTTGTAGTTATGTATTTTTCAATTATACAGTTTCTAGTTATGCATTTACGATTATACATTTACGATTATGCATTTTCATGGAGGCACATATGATTTGGTTTTACACAGAGCATAGTACAGTTGATGCCTCGATGCACTGACTTCTCGGCTGATCCTCGAGATGCTCCGGGAGGGCCAAAGACCTGACCCGAGGATTTATACAGTACCCAAAAGGTTAGGACAATCACCTGACCTGGGCATTCTTGTAACTTTGAGGAAAATGAACTCGAGTTACTGCCTCCATACATTATACAGTACCCAGGAGGGTTAGGACAAACACCTAACCTGGACTTGTATATTTTTAGACTCGCATTATTTTTATGTACATTTATAGTGAAAAGGCATATTATTTATAGTTTTCAATTTAAAGTGAAATATTATTTTCATCCACTCACTCTAATAATTTTATTATTTTATGTCTTTCCCTGGACTTTTCGGTTTCCTCCGCCCAATTTACAGTTTGTATCCTGAGATTGCACGTCATCGACGGAGGCATAGAGTTCGTGTCACTATACTCATCTAGTAGGTTCCTAGCTTAACCTGCTAGTCCTGTATATTATGTAAATTAGAAGTTGCTCGGAATACTGTATAGAGTTTACTTCCGTTGTGTTGTATTTTCCCATTCAGTCTTCGGATTTCTTATCCCCTTCTGTAAACAGTTTATATTTCTAGTGGATTCAGTGTTTGGTTGATTTGAGAAATCCGGATGGGATTTGGTGCCCACGGTTTATTTTTGTGGACATTTTAAAAGTGTGTTTTCTTTGTAGGATTTTGGGTTTCTTGATTTTAAAAGAAACTCTGGCAATTTTTTTGTAGATTCTATTATTGTTATGGCTTAATTCCGGTTTAGGTAACTAAATCAAGATCAGGTCCTTTTAGTTGGTATTAGAGCATTAGGTTATAGGCTTTATAGACTTCTGCAATTGTGAAACTAAGGACATTTAAGAATGCACAACACTTCCGGAGCGATGGCTCGACTGGCCGGCAGATCCCTATCAATGCTCACGGTGTTGTGTGTTTTTAAATATTTAAGGTTTCATGACTGTATCCTTCATGTTTTGATGACTAATTTGTTTTCTCATCTATAGGAGATGCCTCCTAGACGTGGTACCCGCTTTAATAGGGCCGATGATCGTGATGAGGATTAGCGAATACGATACTTTCTTATGTGAGTTTTATAGTTAGATAAGCGTTTTGATCTGGTAGAAAAGGCAAGAACAGCTGGAGCAACCACTTTTTCTGTTTCCGCTGATCTTGAAACATGTAAGGCATGGATAGTCCACTTGGAGCGAGTATGTAAACAACTTCACTTCACTCCAGAGTAAAGGACTGTAGCAGCTGTTGATTTACTTAAGTCACATGCTTACTTCTGGTGGGCTAGTACAGAGAGGGTTCATGTTGACACCCCATGGCCTACATTCAGAGGATTGTTTATGCGCTGATACTTTAACCAGGCTACCCAGGAGCGGAACTATGAAGAGTTCACTAACCTGAAGCAAGGCAGTATGTCATTGCTTGAGTATCAAGATAAATTTACTTATGTGTCTCGATTTATGCGTGATATGGTGGCGATTGAGGAATCCAAATGCAGAAGGTTTGAGTTAGATCTGAATCTAGACATTAAGAGGACATTGACAACAATGCCTCGGGATAATTTTGATGAGTTTGTTAGTGTAGCAATCAAAGGCGAAGATGTGGAAAGCGAGAGACAGCTGCAGTTTTAGTCTCGCCGCTTCGAGGAAGGTGGACCAAGCCAGGGTCCTTCAAAGAGATTTAGTTCAGGTACATCGAGCTCAACGTCTTCTTCTGGCAATGGACCTTACAAATTTCGTATTGGTACATCTGGTCAGGCTATGAGCCAAAGATGGAGGATGAATCGACCTTAGAGGAAATAATCAAGTGGGAATTCTAGTGGATCGAGTTATCCTCAACGTCCAAATAACACACCAGCTTCACCGAGAGATTTTCCATTTTGTAAGATTTGTAATAAGTGACATTTTGGTTTGTGTTAGTAGGGTACCACCATTTCTTATCGCAGTGGCCATGAGGGTCACTTTACTAGGGAATGTCCATAGTGGGGCACTTTTGGTGGTTCAGCTGCCCAGATTTCAGGTAGAGATTAGGGTACCATTTCTGGAGTGCAAATCCACAGGGCAAGCAATTCAGTAGAATCACAAGCAGCATGGACGATTAGCTGGGCAGGCCCAAGTGCATGCCTTGACCTTGCGAGAGGGCAGAGCTTCTCCAGAGGTTATCATCGGTACATTATATGCTTTTAGTTATCTAGTCCTTATTTTACTAGATCCGGGGCCTACGCATTTTTTATGTCGTATAGATTGGCATCTTTGGCCATTATACCTGCCTCTCCACTTCTGGAAATATAGCGAGTATTATATCCATTTGGTGAGGTTGTTTGTGTCTGAGAGGTGTATAGGGACTATGAGATTTTCATAGGAGGTTATGGGTAAGCTGTGGGTTTGATGTTGTTAGACATTGTAGATTATGATGTAATCATGGGGATGGACTTCTTAGAGGCTCATTAGGCAGTCTTTGATTGTCATAAAAAGGAAGTAGTCTTCAGAAGTCCAGGAATGCCAGAAATCTTATTTTGCGGCGAAAGGAATACTTCTCCTTCTTGTATGATTTCGGCAATGAAAGGGGAAAAGATGTTAAGGAAGGATTGTGTGGCATATTTGGCACATGTAGTCAACACAGAGGTGTGCTTGCCTAATATCAGGGATATTCTCGTAGTTTGTGAGTATTCAGATATATTTCCTGAGGACTTACTTGGTCTTTCTCCAGTGAGGGAGATTGATTTTACCATTCAGTTACTTCCAGGTACTGGTCCTATTTCCCAAGCACCATATCGAATGGCCCCAGTAGAGTTGAAGGAGTTACAGGTTCAATTGCAAGAGTTGATCAATAAGGGTTTTATTCAATCCAGTGTTTCACCCCGGGGTGCTCCCGTGTTGTTCGTGAGGAAGAATGATGGTTCAATGAGGTTGTGCATTGACTATCGAAAGTTGAATCAAGTCACGGTGAAGAATTAGTATCCTTTACCGCGGACTGATGATTTGTTCGATCAACTAAAATGAGCTACAGTTTTCTCGAAGATCTCAGGTCAGGATACCATCAGCTTCGGATTAGAGAATCAAATGTTTCTAAAACAGCTTTTCGATCACTCTATGGGCATTATGAGTTTCTTGTTACGCCTTTTGGCTTGACAAATTCCCCACCTGCTTTTATGGACCTCATGATTCAAGTCTTCAGGAGATACTTGGATAAGTGTGTTATTGTATTTATCGATGACATCTTAATATATTCCAAGGATGTGAGGCAACATTGAAAGCATCTACGTGTTATTTTGCAAACTTTGCAAGATTCTCAGTTGGATGCAAAGTTTAGCAAGTGTGAATTTTGGCTGGATAATGTGAAATTTCTGTGTCATGTGATTTCAATTGAGGGAGTTTATGTTGATCTAGATAAAATCGAAGCGGTGTTAAATTGGAGAAGAACTACAAGTGTAACTGAGATAAGAAGTTTCTTGGGTTTATTGGGTTATTATCGCCATTTTGTACAAGAATTTTCGCGGATTGCGGCTTCGCTTACCTGATTGACGAAGAAAGGGGTCAAATTTGAGTGGTCTGATGCCTGTGAAGAGAGTTATCTAACGTTAAAGGAAAAATTGACCACAACAACAGTGTTGACATTGCCTGATGAAAGTGGGGAATATGTTATTTATAGTGACGCTTCGAAATTGGGCCTAGGCTGTGTTTTAATGCAGCATGGCAAGGTCGTTGCATATGGTTCCAAACAATTGAAGCTCCATGAAGTTAATTATCCCACACATGATCTTGAGTTGGCTGCATTATGTTGGCATTAAAGAGTTGAAGGCACTACTTATATGGAGCACAATGTAAGATTTATACTGATCACAAGAGCCTCACTTACCTGCACACTCAACCAGATCTGAACATGAGGCAATGAAGATGGATGAAGTTAATTAATGATTATGACTGTGCTTTCGAGTACCATCCAGGAAAAGATAATGTTATGGCTAATGCTCTTAGTAGAAAATTTGAAGCCTCTTTATTTCATGTACGTGTAGCGAGAGTATCACTGTTAGCTGAGTTGCGAGCTACAGGAGCAGAACTAAAATGGAGAGATGATGGAGCACTATTAGCCTATTTTCAAGTCCGACCAATGTTGTTTGACCAAGTGCGAGAGACCCAGGATGCAGATTCCTATCTATTGAGTAAATAGAATATGGTTAAGAATGGCAAACCAACAAAGTTTCGACTAAGGAATGACAAGACTTTAATGTTCAGAGGAAGACTGTGTGTTCCTAGGAATGATGACCTGAAGAAGGAAATACTTGATGAACCTCATTGTTCAGCTTATGCCATACATCCAGGAAGTGCAAAAATGTTTCGGACACTTTAAAGCTTACTACTGGTGGCGTAACATGAAAAGATAAATAGTAATGTATGTGAGAAAGTGTCTTATTTGTCAACAGGTGAAGGCAGAGAGGCAGAAACCTGCTAGAAGGTTGCAACCATTAGAGATTCCGGTTTGGAAGTGGAAGCATATTACCATGGACTTTGTATATCAGCTACCTCGTACATCCAATGGTATTACTGGGATTTGGGTAACTGTTGATCACCTTACGAAATCATCTCATTTCCTAGCTCTTCCAAGAAAACTCTCTGTAAGTAAATTAGCTAAGTTATATATGGCGGAGATTGTGAGGTTGCATAGAGTGCCGGTGTCTATAGTTTCTGATCGGGATACTCAGCTCACATCAAAATTTTGGGGAGCTTTGAAAAAGGCAAGGTTGCTAGAAATGACCCAAGAGAAATTGGCGAACACCCAGCTGGAAAACCCTGAGATGATGCCTGAAGAACTGCATCCTCTATCGAAGGAGAGTCATATAGCTATTACCGTTGTTTACGGCCGCCAAGCTAGCAAGGAGGTTCGTGGGGTTGGACGAGCAGTCAAGAGAGATTTGTCTCAGTCATCCGCATCATCGACTAGGCACAGTGGGGCGGATGCCGAGGCACTTCAAGCCACCCAAGAGCAGGCTTGATAGGCCAATTCAAGGAGTCAGTTGATCAAGCCTAAGAGAAGATGAGGCCGATGCAAGGGCATCTTGACGCTCAAAACAGTAAGATAAGCACCTTCTTCGATATGTGCAAGAGGATGGGGTTGCACGTTTCTGAGGAGTGTCGTCCCCCCCCCCCTCCTGGGCCTAATGACCATGATCCGAGTGGCGATGGGGGACTCGGTGACATGTCTACCCCCGATTTTGTTTGGTAGTTTGTTTCGTTTGGATTATTTCGATCAATGTACATACACTTTTTATATTTAATAAATATTTTATTCATTTAGTGAATTTTATATTTTAAATTTAATTTATAATTTAGAAACAAAAAAATAAAAATTTGAACTTAGACGACAAAATATCCTTGTTTTGTCGTTTAAGTCAATCACTAAGACGACGAATGCTTCCTCGTCTAGGTTTAAAACCTAGATGACAAACATTGATCTTCGTCATCAAAGTGGTTAGACCTAGACGATGAAGAACAAGTCATCGTTTAAGTGAATCACTTAGGTGACAACCAATAGTTGTCGTCTAAGTGGTGCCACTTATACGACGAACACTATTCGTTGTCTAAGTCATAATACTTGGACGACGATTACAGGTGTTCGTCGTCTAAGATTAATCGAAGACGACGAACGTTTTCGTTGTTTAGAGGTATAATTTTTTGATGTCTAAGTACTTAAGTGATGAAATATGTTTCGTCGTCTATGATGCTACTAAGGCGATGAAACAAAAAAGTTTCATCGTCTAAGTACTTGGACGCCAAAGTACTTGGACGACGAACCTCAGGCGACGAAAGTATCGACGCCTAAGTACCTGGACGACAAAAAAGGGTACTTAGGCGACGAAATTGCTTCGTCACCTAAGTGTGTTTTTCTAGTAGTGAAATGAGACCTCAAAGCAACGTGGCCGCTCTCTCCAGTCCTGCTAGACCAAAGGCAGCAAAGGAAGCAAGGCGGCAAAAGAAATAAGGTAAGACTCCTATTGAGCAACAAGTTGAGGTTTTGCATACCATTGCAAGTGATCAAGCATCGTGGCATACCTCAAGGAAAATGCATAATGAAAGTGAGCTTAATTATTACAAATAGTACATAGAAATTCAAAAGCGGTGGCTGAAGAGTTCCAACTCAAGAAATAAGAGGAGAAAACAAGGATCATGACAATGGATTTGGAAGCTATGACCCCAACCTCGAAAAAGTGTTTCGCCAAGAGGAAACTAGCAATCCTTAATGAAGGAGAACCTAGTCATGGAGAAGCTACCGATAAAACATATTCGGATTGTTATCACCCAAGTCGCATTCTCTTTCCATAGTAGTTATAGTATTGTACTAAGAATAAATCTAGGTTTGGTTTGTCATTATGTAATTTAAATTTTTGAGAAATAAAAATGCAATTTATTTATTAATATGAAATTGAAAAGCATATTTTTTACACATTAAATTAAAACATATCCTAAAATTAAACACACTTTTAATGAAAACACATAATAAAATTGAATTGAAACTCACATATTACACTAATATTTAGAGTATTTCACCGGTTTTCAACCTCCAGTTATGCTTCACCAAGTCCTTTTGGGGCTCTGTATGGATATAAACGAATTTGAGATCGCCATCACAAGCTAACATGATGGATGTGATTATCGATTTGTCGTGCAATGTACAACTATGAAGAATAATTGTCCAACGAGATTGCAAGATGCTAAATCATCTCTCCACATCTTTCTGATATGCTTCTTGTTTCTTTGCGAAGAGCTTATCTTGCGGTGTCTGGGGATTGAAAATTATTTTCACAAATGTAGAGTACCTCGGATATATTTCGTCATCCAGATAATAAGCGTTGGAGTACCTCTCTCTGTGGACTTCATAGACGGCTATTGAGCTTTTTCTAGCAAGGATCTGGTCGAACACATCATATTGGTGGAGCACATTAATATCATTTTTAGCTCCAGGACAACCAAATAAATTGTGCCATATCCACGATCATACGAGCCCACCGCCTCTAGGATAATAGTGGGGCGACCCTTTCGCCCTTAGTATACCCCTTGATAGGCAGTTGGGTAGTTCTTCCATTCCCAGTGCATGCAGTCAATACTTCCAATCATACGTGGAAATCCTCGACGTTGACCTTTATCTAAGAGTCGCGTAAGGTCCTCTGGCATTGGAGTGCGGAGGTATCTTGGACCATAGAGGTCAACCACTTTACAACAAAACTCCTACATACATCCCAGGGTAGTCCATTCTCGCATCCTTGTAATTTCAGTACATTGATCTTTTGATGGGGAAGAAGCCCTAGCATTCTAGTGGTATCTATTTTTTGATACCAATATTGTTCATGGTTGCAGAGATTCGTCATGATAATGTTGAGTCAGTCTCTGCTCATTCAGTACCTCCGCCTAAATTCTTGCGCGTTAAAGTTGGGGTGTTCGATGAAGTAATCTTCCATGAGATTTTGTTCCCTCGACTCCATCTGTCTTGGTCGATTCGGTTTTCGACCACGATGTGAACTACGACCTTGTGGTTCATCATCGTATTGTGCTTCCTCCATGACCACCTGATTGACAAAGGATTGTTCCATATTGTCGTCCTCTTGGTTTTGTTTTTATCTCCGCCCGAAAAAAAATTGTAGAAGCTGAAATGATTCATCTGAAGGATTATGTAGGAAATCTTAATAATTGTTTAGAGAGATGTGTTATCTGCTCGGATTGGAAGAGACTTGTAGATGGTGTGAGTATAGAATGAGTGATAGATGAACGTTTTATAGCCAATTGTAGATAATCTAATCTTTGAAGATGAACACACGTGTCGCATCGTCATTGGACAAAAAACTTATGAGAAATCTGATCCAATTATTTTATCGATAACAATATCTAGTAGTGGCACGTGTTACATTGTCATTAGTCAAAAATCTTACTGGAAATCTAGCCCAATTATTTTATTGAAAACGATATGTGATAATGGCACGTGTCACATTTTTATTAGTAGAAAATCTTATTAGAAATCTTGTATATTTATTTAATCGATAACGATGCGGTTCAAATTATTATTGGTCATAAATCTATCCGATAAATAATTTATTAACATTTTATAACATTGTGAATAGTAACTGCTCTTACATTTTGTATATGGGTGCATTCTAAATTTGATTTTCTCTTGCAAATGATGAATTCGATTTGCTCTTACTATTTGGAGCACTTGCCCTAGCAATTGCTAGAGCAACGGGTGCATATGCTCTTGCATGCAACATTCTGGACAGCCGATCAATTCACTTCAAGTGTTTTCTGACTAATCGATATTAATTGGGGTTTTTGGCCCTATTTTTTTTCTTAATTCTCATTAGTCCAACACCAAAATTTTAATTCTCACACTACCAGAAAAATGCACTTAGGTGACGAAGCAATTTTTTGGCCTAAGTGGCATTTTTAGTCGCCTAAGTTTCGTCGTCTAACAATCAGAGTCTAAATACTTAGATGACAAAAAAAATTTGTTTCGTCGTCTAAGGTCCCACTTAGGCGACGAAATATGTTTCGTCACCTTTGTACTTAGACGTTGAAAAATTGTACCTCAAAATGACGAAAGTGTTCATCATTTTAGATGCATCTTTGACGATGAATAATAATATTCATCTTCTAAGCATTTACACTTAGACGATAAAATATCTTCGTCATCTAAGTAATAACACTTAGACAACGAACAATAGTTCGTCGTCTAGCTTGAACCACTTAGGCGACTCTCCTTGGATAGAGGAGGCAACTGGTCAGGCTTAATCTCTGCGTTTTCCGACTGTGTATTCGTCAATTCCTATTGGGACATTTGTATCAACCTCTCTTGAAATTAATAATGTGAAAAATACATAAATATTAATTTCTGGAAAAAAAATTGCCATAGTTTCCCCTAAAATTGGAGGAAACCGAAAACCTGCATGAAAGAAAATACTTCGAATAACCAATTCCAACATAACAAATTCACTGTGGGCCAGCTGATTCCCATCCGGATTTCTCAAGTTCAGAATCATAATTTAACTAACTAAAGCAAATTCCAAGAGCACAACCTAATTAAATGTCTCAATCATAATTCAATTTCTTCAAACCAATTACTGTTATAGTAATTTTTGATAAATTTTGGAAGTACAATTAAATTAAATTGATTTAGTAAAGATAGTTACTTACGCCACGTTCACTCACGTCATTGACAACCCTGGACTTGACATAAGCAGAGATGCTGACATCCAAAAAACAATGCTTCGAAACCGCATCTATGTACTCTTTTGCCATGTAGATGAACCCTCGCGAGCCCGAAACATGGTAGAGGGTCTTCTTCTCACGATTTTCCTTGTTGGCATTCGACCTTGTCTGTTTCACAACAAAGAATATTAAATAATAAAAAAATAGTTAAAAGTAAGAAATTTTTCATTTTCGTTACATTAAAGAAAATAAAGACGAACCTTATACTTGTCGGACTCAAAGTGAGCGACCAACCATTGTCACTCATCTTCCCTTTCCATCCGTAGATCTTATGGGGTAGGCGAGGCGCCGTGTTGCATGTAGTACTTTTGGAGGTCGTACTTCCAATCCTTGAAAATGCGGGTAGCCGGGTCCTCTATGTGCTCCCACATCTACTGTCTGCCTTCGACATCAAAATGTACCTAGAAAAATAAATAAAAATTAAAATCCTAAATATTATTCATTTATGCTTTGTAATTAATTATGAAATAAAATAAAATAAAAAGCCTATATTACCGAGAGTTCGTGATACACCTTGAACTTTTCGAATTCAGGTAGAAGAAACCCAAAATAAACTTTGATTTTTTGATAACCATCTTCGAAGGGTCGAAAATTGGGAAGTTTGTCACAGTGCCTGACATTCGACGGGTCGAGATAAACCTTCTATGGGTCGAATAAAACCTAAAACCAATATCAATTTTTTGATATCTTTTCGACGAGTCGAAGTTGTGACATTTCGGATACAGTAGCGTGCAATCAACAGGTCGAATATTTTCATCGATGGGTCAAAATAGCTAAATAAATGACCGAGGACCATCTTTCGACGAGTTAAAAGATTTAGTACACTATTTTTTTATAGGTCGAAAAGTGCAAAAAACCGATACAGTGGGTTATTATCGACTAGTCGAGGTGAACCCCGATGGGTCGAAAATTTCCAATATCGAACTGTCCTCTCTTTTATCACATTTTTATGCTATTTTGGTGTCATATTTCTATAGAATTTTGTAGAATTCAAATCATTCAAGCACTATGTATATAAATAACTGTTCTTAACACTTTAAAATACCGAAAGAAATAAATTTTATTAGTTTTGCCAACATCAAAACTTTCATCAAAAGATTGTTCTTATTCAATAACCATGACTACAACTAAAGTCAAATACAAAACTAAACTTGATTACATAGCACAATCTTAAGTCTGATACTTAGATTAAGTAAAATTTGTAGTCTCTATGCTTGCTTTGGGGATGTCTGCTATAATTAGATTGGCTTCTCCGCCATCTTCCATCTCATGGTCAACATATTATGTCTTCCTTTGCTTTGATTGGTATTGTTGCCACATGTTGTAAGCATTCTGGATACCCTTTGGTGCTCTACATTTCTTGTGCATATGATTGGTCACACCACACCTATAACAAGGTGCAAAGTGAGAAATAGAAGCAGAATGTGAAGAATTCTCACCATTCCTAGGACCAAAATTGGATTAATTTTTGTTGGAGTTATGGTTGTTGTCATGGTGAGTCCAAGTCAAATTCTGACTATTTCCTCCTCTACCACGACCTTCTCTACTACCACGAGCTTGATAAGGTTCATAACATTATTTCCCCTTATCCTATTGTGTCTTCCCTCTTGTGTTGTAAGTTTTGTGGACTTTCTTTGTACCGGCTGGCCTAGCATTGTTATGGAGAAGGATCTCGTGATGCCTCTCTTTCTTGGCCAGCACACTCATAAGATCACTGAAGTAGGAAAGTAGGGAAGATGATCACAGACTTCTCGATCAGAGCTTGGTCGGTATTTACAATGCCACAAATGGCAAGCTCAGATTGTACCTCTAGCATGTCTTGATAATAATCATTTATCTCAGGATAGTCTAATAAGCGGATTATATCCCATTGATCTATTAGCTATAGAAGTTGTGTGTCATGCACATTGTTGAACCTTTCTTGTACAGGTTACCCAAAAATTCGAGGGGTTATCCTTTAACAAGTACTATTTTCTCAGAGCATGATGAATATGTCTCCCGAGAAACATGAGAGCTTGAGCTTTTTGGGCTAGAGTGCCCTTGTTGGCTTCAGTGTCAGATGGTAATGATTGGATAGTATCAGTTAGACATTTACTGAGGAGAGTATTGCTCACGTTAGATACCCATATGTGGTATTCTGCTCCTTAAATGTCAAGGATATCAAACTCTGGCCTTGCTCTCTCAGTCATCTACAAAAGACAAGAGATGTAATTAGTTTACCGATCGAAAAATCACCATCACTAATATCAAGTTTAGGAAATAAGAAACATGATCCATATGTATGGTCATAAAAATTCATGCAAAACCAGTGGCTTCATACCACTCCCCAGAAAACTGTGACTATCAAATAGTCACAAATATCGACTTCTCTTTGTTTGCTGTGAATTCATAATTTACCATGATATTCACTAATAACTGTGACTCCCTCAGAACCGTCACTAATCTTAAATTTTGAAGAAGAGGTGGTTAAATCCTCTTTAATCATACTTGCATTAATCCATAAGAGCTAGAGACATATAATATTCATGGTATTTAAACCTAGATCTAGGGTGTTGCAGTAATTAAGTTTTACAACATAATTCTAAATCAAAGAGGGTTAGTCAATTTACCTCGAGGGCATTATGCTCAATATGAAAACTTTGAAGAAAGTTTGAGGTGAAATCCGACGACGGTGGAGAATTCTGGTGACGGATGGCAGTGGTGCTCCGGTAGTAGCAGTGCTTCAGCAGTGGAGGTGATTTCACTGGTGGAGGTATAGGTGCTTAGGGGTTAGGATAATTTTCTTTGGTGGTGATGGCTATTAACTCAAGAGTTGCTGATAACGTATTAAAGAAGAAAAGTAAATAGATATGTAATTGATTGAAACTGGTCTTTTATTTATTGATAGATGGTCTTAAATATGCATTACAATCTGATACAATTAATGTATCTATAAATTAGGGATTGAGAGAATATCTACTTCTATTTTAATCAACACAAGGAACAAACCGAGATACCAGAAATATTTTTCCTAGAACATGTTCAATTTTTTTTCAATAAGTTGACGGTGTTACTAGCAACATGTATTGATTTTAGGTATGTATTTGAATATGAGGTACCTCATGATAGTTTTTAAAAATGAGGTACTAAAGTGATGAATAACCATTTGTGAGGTATCACTATATTCATGATAAAAACTCTAATTTTACATTTGTTTGTGTTCTAATTTGGTATCTAGAGATCATGTTTTTTTCTTTCTAATATCAATCAAATGATCGACCATTTCTTAGTGATATTGATATTAGTCCATTTAATTCTCAACAACGGATTGCCATGCACCTTCAAATCAATGTTTTTGGACAAATTTTTGTTTACCTCCCCTTAACTTTGGCTCAGACATTATGTTAGGGAAAATTCTGTTATGCACCCCACTTTTAAGCACCTCAGGTCTAATTTTCAATTGTGACACATGTCAATCTATGACACTACAAGAAAACAGCACTTAGACCACGGAAACGTAATTGTTCCGTGGTCCAAGTACCACCTGGACGACGGAGAATACCATATACGTCGTCCAGATGATCACCTGGAGGACGGAGAATACCCTCTCCGTCGTCCAGGTGATCACCTAAACAACAGACCGACACACCGTCGTCCGAGTAACTTCCACTTAGACGACGTACCGACACCTCCATCGTCTAAGTGAAGCATTATATAAGCCCGATGCCAAACTCTCTTCATTCCATCCGATCCTCGATCAATTAATTCATTCCATTCGAAGAAGAATTGAAGGAGAAGGAGAATGAGAAGGGAGAAGGCCAAGAAGGATCAGGATCAGGGATCTCCGCTGACTAGCTAGCTAGCTTAATTAACTGATATCGAGAAGGCCAGCAGGTACGTACGCAGTTAAAATTTGCTTAATATATATATATTTAGTGAAAACGTACGTACATACATGCATGGATGTTAGCTATATATACAGATTAAATTACGTACGTAATTGATGGATCGATGTAGATCGAGTCACTACAAGAAAACTACACTTAGACCACGGAAAAGTAATTTTTCCGTGGTCCAAGTGCCACTTGGACGACGGAGACTTTCCTGTCGTCCAAGTAACACCTGGACGACGGAGAAGTCTATTTCCGTCATCCAGGTGATCACCTGGAGGACGGAGAAGACTCCGAGGTCCAAGTGATCACCTAGACGACGGAGACGGTATTCTCCGTCGTCTAGGTGATCACTTGGACCTCGGAGTCTTCTCCGTCCTCCAGGTGATCACCTGGAGGACGGAAATAGACTTCTCCGTCGTCCAGGTGATAACCTGGAGGACGGATAAGACTCCGAGGTCCAGGTTATCACCTGGACGACGAAGAATAACACCTCCGTCGTCCAGGTGGCCACCTGGACAACGGACCGACACGTCGTGGTCCGAGTAATTAACTTCTACTTAGACGACGTACCGACACCTCCGTCGTCTAAGTGAAGTATTATATAAGCCCGATGCCAAACTCTCTTCGATTCATATATATATTCCATCTCTTCATTCCATTCGAAGAAGAATTGAAGGAGAAGGGAGAAGGAGAAGGCTATAGGATATATCGGAGAAGAAAGAAGGCCGAGAAGGATCAGGATAAGGGATCTCCGCTAGCTATAGCTTAATTAACAGATATCGAGAAGGCCAGCAGGTACGTACGCAGTTAAAATTTGCTTAATTAATATATATATTTAGTGAAAACGTACGTACATACATGCATGGATGTTAGCTATATATGTACAGATTAAATTACGTACGTACGTAATTGATGGATCGATGTAGATCGAGTACGTATAATTAAGCGTAAATTAATGGACTAATATATATGTAATATATAATTAATTAATTATAATATTTTGTAGCAGTATGGACAAAAGTTGGATGAAGTTGAAGAATAGATGTGATGTCCGGTATATGGATGGAATTAGCGAATTTGTGAATTTTGCGATAGAACATGGTCAGGGAAAGAAACGTTTCAGGTGTCCGTGTCAGAAATGTCTTAATTGTCAGTATGCGGAGGTTAATGTTATGGTGCAACACCTGTACGAAAATGGTATGATGTGGAGTTACACTACATGGAGGGAGCATGGTGAAGCAGTAGAGTTCAGCGCAGCAGACTTCAGCTCAGGGTACAGTTACCATGGTGCCTCATCCAGCGGCAGTGGTGCCGGACCCCCAGCTTGCAACCCAACTGCAGATTTGGTCCATGATGCGTTTCCGGGATGTAGTCATGGTGGACACCAACACCAAGACGGAGGTTACAGTACCACCAATGAGCATGATGACACATTTCCCGCAGCTAGCTTGGCCACTGACACCAGTGAGATGGAAAAGTACAACCGGATGCTACTTGAAGCGCAGACCCCGGTGTTCCCTGGATGTCGAGAGAATGTGTTGCAATATGTGATGGAGCAAATGAAGATAAAAGTGAAGCAAAAAATGTCAGTGAGTGCTTTTGACGAAATTCAGGAGCAAATATGTAAGTTGCTTCCTGATGATCACAATCTTCCTAAATCTCATTATAAGGTTAGAAATATCCTCAGCAGCCTCGGCCTAAAGTACAGGATAATTGACGCATGTCCGAATGATTGTGTGCTATTTTACAAAGAGTATAAAGAGTTGGACTATTGTCCCGTATGTGGCCAGTGCAGATTCCAGTTGAATAGGAAGAGTTCGAAAAAGAGAATTCCTGTGAAAGTTGTTCGATATTTTCCCTTGATTCCCAGATTGCAGCGCCTGTACATGTCTCTACACACAGCAGAGGCGATGAGATGGTACGCAGAAAAGCGAATAGATGACGATGTCCTGCGACACGCCGCGGATGGGGAGGGTTTCAAACATTTCGACAGAGAATTTGGAGACTTTGTTTCAGAGGTTAGAAATGTTAGACTCGGCCTATCTACAGACGGATTCAATCCTTGGGGAAGTAATAGCTCCGCCGTCAGCACTTGGCCAGTTATTTTGATGCCGTACAACTTGCCTCCGTGGATGTGCATGAACAAGGAATTTAATTTCCTTACCGTACTAATTCCAGGTCCTAAATCTCCATCGAAGTGCTTAGATGTCTACCTCAGACCTTTGATCGACGAGCTGAAACTGTTGTGGGAAAATGGAGTCTCAACTTATGACAAATTCACTGACACGATGTTCACGATGAGGGCTGCCGTAATGTGGACGATCAGCGATTTTCCAGCTTATGGGATGTTGGCAGCCTGCAGGACAAAAGGATATAATGGATGTCCTATATGTTTAGACGACGTGAACTCTAGTTGGCACGCGGGGAAGGTGTGTTACTTGGGTCACCGTAGATGGCTTCCTCACGACCACCCGTGGCGACAGGATGAAGCTCATTTCGACGGTACGGTAGAGAACAATCCTAAACCCCGTAGTTGGTCGGGCGAAGAGATTTTAGAGAGGTTGAGCTATTTCGACTTTGGTGTGTTGAGCAATGACGCGGATGTAAAGAAATGCAATCCAATTCCTCCACATGATCTGAGCTATTGGGATCACAAGAGTATATTCTTTGAACTCCCTTACTGGTCGAAGTTGAAGCTGAGGAACAACTTGGACGCGATGCACATAGAAAAGAATGTGTGCGACAGCGTGGTCGGAACAATTCTCGGTATTAAGTTCAAGACTAAAGATACTCCCAAAGCGCGCAAAGATTTGGAATCAATGAATCTACGTCGTC
This sequence comes from Geum urbanum, assembly GCA_946800695.1. Classification (NCBI taxonomy): domain Eukaryota; kingdom Viridiplantae; phylum Streptophyta; class Magnoliopsida; order Rosales; family Rosaceae; genus Geum; species Geum urbanum. The sequence continues at coordinate 46,503,505 of OX327003.1, read as the reverse complement.
CCTTGTGGTTGAGGAGGGATAGGAAAGGTGTGTACAACAAGATGCCAGATGCACCTTACACAGTGAAGCCGACGCTTAGACGTTCTGTATTTCACTGGTTTAAGGGCGTTCGTTATCCGGCTACGTATGCAGCTACTATAACTGGAGCAGTGGACGAGGTGCAACACAAGTTTGTTGGTCTAAAGACACATGACTATCACGTTATGCTGCAACGTCTGATTCCAGTGGTAATTCGACCATACTTGCCTCGGGACGTCGTAGAACCAATAGTGGCATTGTGCAGGTGGTGGCAGAGGTTATGCGCCAGAGAATTAAAGAAGTCAGATGTGGTGGAATTGCAACAACAAATTGTGCACATCATTTGCAAACTAGAGAGGATTTTCCCCCCTGCTTTCTTTGACATCATGATTCACCTAATGATCCACCTGCCCGAGCAGGTGCTGATTTCTGGTCCGGTCCAGTACACTTGGATGTATCCTCAAGAAAGGTACGTACAACTAATTAATTAATTTGTTCCACATGAGATTATATATATACTAGCCAGCTAGCTATATGTACTTATGTAATGTGTACGTTTGATTTTGTAGACAGCTTGGACAGTATAAGTCATTCGTCAAAAACAGGTCGGCCCCGGATGGCTCCATAGCAGAGACATACCTAATGCATGAGTGTGTTACTTACTGCAACAGGTACCTCAAAGATCCACCCCCTCCCACTGCCTCCGATCGCAGTGCCCGCATCAATCTTTCTGTCGTCACCAATGTCGTCCGACCGTTTAGAGGAGTATTAAAGTAATCGTTAACACGGGAAGAACTTATTGAGGCACATTGGGTAGTGTTGCGAGACTGTGATGAAGTTGAGCCGTACATGATTTCATACAGGGAGAGGGTTCAGGCGTTAAATCAAAACAAGAGTTCGGCGTGGATTGAGAAAATGGTTAAGAAGAAGTTTCCTGATTATTTCTTCCAATGGGTACGTACGTACGACTCGGTATTAATTATTTAAATACATATTGCTCATGTTTGTAGAAAGTAAACCATTATATTAATTTGGCCTTTTTCGCAGATGATTGATCTGCACAAATCTGATAACCACGGAGGGTGGTGGTCATGGCCAAAGCACTTGCTAGCAGGGAAGCCGGTTAAACACTATATTTATCCCGGATGTTTTGTGAACGGTGTAAAGTTCCATTCATTGGCCCGAGACGAAGGAAGAAGAACACAAAACAGTGGGGTAGCGGTTGGGAAAGACAATGATCTATATTACGGGGCTATTGTATACGTGGTTCAGCTATGTTACGGGAATGATGTCAACGTTTTCCTATTCAAGTGCAGATGGTTCAAACGTACAAAGGAAGACCTGGGACTATTATCAGTCGATACAAACTCGCACTGGTATGAGGATGAGCCTTTCGCTCTCGCCACCTTAGTTCGGCAGGTGTTCTATCTCGACGATCCGAAAGCCGGTGAAGGGTGGAAAATAGTGAACCATATCTCTCACCGAGGAATATGGAATACAGAGACAATTGAAGGGACACCGGCGACGACTGAAGATGCTGCTGAACCAGATTCTGGTGATATTCCTGCCTATCAAGAGCCTAATATTTCTATGGTCCGCTCCGATATAATAGACCTGGTTCAAGATGGTGAACGGTTACCCATGCCTGATGGTTGTACAGATCTAACTGAAGATGAGATTATCGATGAGATTTCGTAATCACTATTAATAAATATTGGCGCCAAATCTCAATCTCATATAAAACGTACCCTAGCTAAATCCTTGACCCTAAATCTAGCAGTTTGGATCGATCGATCAATTTTTTAATTATATTTTTGAATCAGAATAATTGAACGGATACACAAATGACCGGGGACGACCTAAACCGTAAACCCTAAGGGCCTAACCCCTGAATTCAGGGTTTTTACACTTGGACGACGGAGATGGTCATTCTTCGTCGTCCAGGTACAAACTAGGACGACGGAGATGGTCATTCTCCGTCGTCCAGGTACAAACTAGGACGACGGAGATGGTCATTCTCCGTCGTCCAAGTGAACAAACCCTAAACCCTAAACAGTAAGGCCCTAACCCCTGAATTCAGGGTCTATACACCTGGACGACGGAGAACGTCATTATCCGTCGTCCAGGTCAGATCCTGGACGACGGATAACTCCATTTCCGTCGTCCAGGTGCAGATATCGTAATTTTTTCTAAGACAACGACCATCTAGACCTTCTTCCAATGCAAAGTCTTTTCATCAAGACTTTAGAGTAAACAATTCTTGGTGTGTGAGCTTCGACGGTTCGAAAATCGGAGTTGCGAAATGCCTTGTATACACGTTTCCGGTTTGTGAAATTATCGGTTTTGCGGTTGACTGTGCCGATCAAACCCTTCCCGAACTTATTATTTTATGGTCCTTTGAAGACAATTATATATTATGTTACGACGAACATATCCAACGGTTGTTTTGTCCAAATTCAATTTCGTTAATACTCTGCTGCAAATGAGCGTCTACTCATGAACACTTAAGTCGTAAAGATTAGTCGATACTTAACAACTTTCAAGACGTAAAATTAATCGTCGGTTCAAATTTAACTGTTAATATATACGATGCGTTCATCGATATTGTACGACTATTTCACTCGAAGGACAGATCGCTAAATTCCTAGGGAATTATTTTTAAAAATTTTTTTTTCGTAATTTGAACCTAGACGACGGAGATGGTCATTTTCCGTCGTCCAGGTGTTCACCTGAACGACGGAGAATGACCATCTCCGTCGTCCAAGTCCAAAATTATGGCGGTTCAATTTACCGCTTCCGTTTTCGGCACCGCTTGAATTTTCTCTTAGACGACGGAGAATCCATTCTCCGTCGTCTAAGTCCAAATCCATGGCGGTTCAAAACGTCCCGCCGATTAATTACGCGCCGATTGAAAATTTTTAAACCGCCACCTGGACGACGGAGAACACTGTTTCCGTCGTCCAGGTTCACTTAGACGACGGAGAATAGTGCTCCGTCGTCTAAGTGAAGCTCTATAAATAGAACAGCACCCCCCCCCTCATTTTCTCATCATTCCATCTCCTCCTCTCCCTCTCCTCTCCTCTCCTCTCCTCCGGCGATCCTCCTCCGGCGACGCTCCGACGACATTTTTTCCGGCGTGGTTCCTCCTCTCCGACGACTCAACTCCGGCGAAATTCCCGAAAACTCCGATTCGGTAAATTTCTATTTTTCCCTTATTAAAATAATTTTCATTTAATTAATTAATTTAATTCTAAATATAATTAATTAGTAGAATTTAATTGATTAATTAGTTTAAATATTTAATAAATGATTAATTATTGTTATTAATTAATTAAATCATAATTATTGTAATTATTTATATATTATTAGTTGCATGATCGATTAAATTAATTGACTATTAAATTATTTATTATTAGTTGCATGATAAATAAATATAAATTATTGCATCTAATTAGAGGAATTATTAATTAATATTTACGTTTATTTTCTAGTAAATTAATTAGTAGTACGTGTTCGATTTAAATTTAGTACATAGGCTTGGTAATTATTAAGTCGCACTCTTTGGAATAGATGGCGCCTCTTTTCCTTGCTTATCTCGTTAACCCCTCGTGATGTGTGGATTTCATCACCGCACACCATAACCTAAGTGAAGTTATGGACACGAGGTTGAGGGCGGAGTTTGCAAAGGACTTGAGGGAGTGTAAATTTTCGAAAAATTGGCCGAATGTCGGACATGGTGTCTAGAAACGGGTTATGACTGGTGACAGGATTTGGACTAAGAAATACTTTTGTCGAAATTAGTCCTGCCTCTCGCGTTATCTCTATCCCTAACTGGCCATGTTTTTCGATTTAACCAAGGCTGATTAATTGAAAATTTACACTTTATCGCGCGGGTCGCACGTCCATTGAACGACCGAAAATGCCAAGCTAGTGTACTCTATTTAAATCTTAAACGTACTTAATTAATTAGCGTAAATTTTTAAGTTGTAATTATTATGGTAAGTAGGTATTTTAACACCGTACTCTTAGGTTTAAATGGCTCCGCCAAAGACCACATCCGGCAAGAAGAAAGCCCAACTAGAGGCTGAAGATGAGATGCTCCGAATGTTGGCGGCCCAAGTCGGTTGGGTTCAACAGGAGGGCAACGACGCTCTCAATCCGGACGGATCATCTGGTCCGTCCGTAGCGCCCTATGGGGAAATTCCCGCTCCCCCATTCATCTCGAGCGGTGATGACGTCGACCCCTTCCAATCTCCGACGCCCGGTACCCATTCAACGGGAAGTACTCAGGCGTCCTCCACCGCCGAATCAATCATGTACAGCGCCCGCCGTAGGCAAAGGAGGGCCCCCACTGACCCGGAACCGAAAAGGACTCGGGGTCTCGTTAAAGGGGGGAAAGCGGAGCGTATTTGCAAGGCGACCGGTAAAAAGATCGACTTGCCGTACGACGAATTCACCGGTGGCCCTCCCACAGCTCAACTAGCAAGTCTCTCGGCGCATGGGATAGGGTCAATCATCCGTAACCGGGTTCGTATCACTGCCCCTACTTGGAAGGAGGCGCCGGATCATGAGAAGGCGAAAGTCTTCAAAGATCTTTCGGTACGTAATACGTTCAATTTAGTTATTATATAATATTGTTAATCTCGGCCTAAAATTTCATAATATATACGATTATAATTTTCTATTTATTTTTCATAGGAACAATTTGACGTGGATCCGACACCGGCTATGTTGAGGCATATCAATCAAACCGCCAACTCCATCTACAAAGATTGGAAGTACAGGCTCCATAAGTACTTCAAAGATGTCGGTCTCGTGCCTCCCCCGGTAGAGCTGCAAGGGGATAGAGAAGATGAGTGGGAGTGGTTGTGTAACCACTTTGCCGATGAACAATTTAAGGTATTAATTTAATTTTTTTATTTCAATTAAAATAATTGAATTATTTAAATTGTAGTTATTCATTTTTTAATGATTTAATTATCTTGTGTAACAGAAATTCTCCGGTGTCAACAAAGCCAACCGGGGGAAGAAGGAGAAACACCATACTACCGGCGCCAAGCAGTTCATTCAAATTGCCAAGGAGCACAAGGATAAGGGTTCCAAACACCCTTTTATTGATGCAAGCGTAAGCGCGTACGTGACGCCAGGGCTCGATAATGAAGCGAGTCAATACGGGGTAAGTGATATATATATATGTGCTTTTAATTATAGTAATTATTATTTAAATATGATTACAAAATTATAATAAATTAATTATAATTTTGTAGGCAAGGGCTATAGAGCGTGCGCATGAAGAGTTGGCCAACACTCAGCTTGCGTTCCCAGATGTGCCGCCGGAAGACCTGCCTCCTCTATCCTTAGAGAGTCAAATTGCAATCGCGGATGAGGTCTACGGTCGTAGAGCTGGCAAGGAGGTTAGGCACTTTGGGCCTAGGGTGGTACGAGATTTGTCGACGACCTCCGGCTCATCATCTACGGGAGGTTCGGGGCAGCGGAGAAGGAGTCAGGCAGCGGCCGTCGAAACAGCCATTCAAGAGGCTCGACTGGCACGAGAGGAGAATCGACGGACACAAGAGCAGAATGAGTCAATGCGGCAAAGACTTGACGAACAACAAGCACAAATAGCCCAACTCATCGCGCTCATGAACCAAAATCGAGAAGTATGTCAACCTCCTCCGAACCCACACCCCGACGACAACGACCCGGCTGGAGGCGGAGGACTCGGCCCCGCATCTGCTCCTCCAGTGTATTAGCTAGCACGTAGTATATTATCTCGTTTCTTTCCGCATTCCGAACAATATATTAATTTTTAATTTATGGGTTTTTTCGTATGTACAAATTAATTTACTTTGATTATTTAATAATTAAGTTATTAATTTTAATATTCAAAATTTAGTTTATTTATTTAATTTTAGCATTTTTCATTATTTAAATTAAAATAATAATAAATTAAATTAATAATTTTTAATTTCAATTTATTTTAAAAAAAAAATTAAATATTCACTTGGACGACGGAGATTATGTTCTCCGTCGTCCAGGTGCAGAACACTAAACCCCTAACCCCTAACCCCTAAACCCTAAACCCTGTCGTTCTCCGTGGCCCAGGTGTTCACCTGGACGACGGAGACTTAGTGTTTCCGTCGTCCAGGTGAACACCTGGGCCACGGATAAGCTACCATTATCCGTGGCCCATGTACACACTTGGACGACGGAAACACTAAGTCTCCGTCGTCCAGGTGGAGACCTGGGCCACGGACATTGCTCGTCTGTCCGTGGCCCAGGTCTCCACCTGGACGACGGAGAAGTAGTGTTTCCGTCGTCCAAGTGTGTACATGGGTCACGGATAATGTCCGAGGTCCAAGTTCACTTGGACGACGGATCACTAAATCTCCGTTGTCCAGGTGCTTGGACGACAGCACTTGGAGCACGGACCTTGGACGACGGAGTTTCCGTCGTCCAAGTACTTAGACGACGAAAAACGGCACTTAGACGACGGAAATGGTCCGTGGTCTAAGTGCAGTTTTCTTGTAGTGAGTACGTATAATTAAGCGTAAATTAATGGACTAATATATATATATATGAAATAATTAATTAATTATAATATTTTGTAGCAGTATGGACAAGAGTTGGATGAAGTTGAAGAATAGATGTGATGTCCGGTATATGAATGGAATTAGCGAATTTGTGAATTTTGCGATAGAACATGGTCAGGGAAAGAAACGTTTCAGGTGTCCGTGCCAGAAATGTCTTAATTGTCAGTATGCGGAGGTTAATGTTATGGTGCAACACCTGTACGAAAATGGTATGATGTGGAGTTACACTACATAGAGCGAGCATGGTGAAGCAGTAGAGTTCAGTGCAGCAGACTTCAGCTCAGGGTACAGTTACCATGGTGCCTCATCCAGCGGGAGTGGTGTCGGACCCCCAGCTTGCAACCCAACTGCAGATTTGGTACATGATGCGTTTCCGGGATGTAGTCATGGTGGACACCAACACCAAGACGGAGGTTACAGTACCACTAATGAGCATGATGACACATTCCTTGATGCTAGCTTGGCCACTGACACCAGTGAGATGGATAAGTACAACCGGATGCTACTTGAAGCGCAGACCCCGGTGTTCCCTGGATGTCGAGAGAATGTGTTGCAATATGTGATGGAGCAAATGAAGATAAAAGTGAAGCACAAAATGTCAGTGAGTGCTTTTGACGAAATTCAGGAGCAAATATGTAAGTTGCTTCCTGATGATCACAATCTTCCTAAATCTCATTATAAGGTTAGAAATATCTTGAGCAGCCTCAGCCTAAAGTACAGGATAATTGACGCATGTCCGAATGATTGTGTGCTATTTTACAAAGAGTATAAAGATTTGGACTATTGTCCCGTATGTGGCCAGTGCAGATTCCAGGTGAATAAAAAGAGTTCAAAAAAGAGAATTCCTGTTAAAGTTGTTCGATATTTTCCCTTGATTCCCAGATTGCAGCGCCTGTACATGTCTCTACACACAGCAGAGGCGATGCGATGGTATGCAGAAAAGCGAATAGATGACGATGTCCTGCGACACGCCGCAGATGGGGAGGGTTTCAAACATTTCGACAGAGAATTTGGAGACTTTGCTGCAGAGGTTAGAAATGTTAGACTCGGCCTATCTACAGATGGCTTCAATCCTTGGGGAAGTAATAGCTCCACCGTCAGCACTTGGCCAGTTATTCTGATGCCGTACAACTTACCTCCGTGGATGTGCATGAACAAGGAATTTAATTTCCTTACTGTACTAATTCCAGGTCCTAAATCTCCAGGGAAGTGCTTAGATGTCTACCTCAGACCTTTGATCGACGAGCTGAAACTGTTGTGGGAAAATGGAGTCCCAACTTTTGACAAATTCACTGACACGATGTTCACGATGAGGGCTGCCGTAATGTGGACGATCAGCGATTTTTCAGCGTATGGGATGTTGGCAGCCTGCAGGACAAAAGGATATAATGGATGTCCTATATGTTTGGACGACGTGAACTCTAGTTGGCACGCGGGGAAGGTCTGTTACTTGGGTCACCGTAGATGGCTTCCTCACGACCACCCGTGGCGACAGGATGAAGCTCATTTCGACGGGACGGTAGAGAACAATCCTAAACCCCGTAGTTGGTCGGGCGAAGAGAGTTTAGAGAGGTTGAGCTATTTCGACTTTGGTGTGTTGAGCAATGACGCGGATGTAAAGAAATGCAATCCAATTCCTCCACATGATCTTAGCTATTGGGATCACAAGAGTATATTCTTTGAACTCCCTTACTGGTCGAAGTTGAAGCTGAGGAACAACTTGGACGCGATGCACATAGAAAAGAATGTGTGCGACAGCGTGGTAGGAACAATTCTCGGTATTAAGTTCAAGACTAAAGATACTCCCAAAGCGCGCAAAGATTTGGAATCAATGAATCTACGTCGTCCCTTGTGGTTGAGGAGGGATAGGAAATGAGTGTACAACAAGATGCCAGCTGCACCTTACACAGTGAAGCCGACGCTTAGACGTTCTGTATTTCACTGGTTTAAGGGCGTTCGTTATCCGGCTACGTATGCAGCTACTATAACTAGAGCAGTGGACGAGGTGCAACACAAGTTTGATGGTCTAAAGACACATGACTATCACGTTATGCTGCAACGTCTGATTCCAGTGGTAATTCAACCATACTTGCCTCGTGACGTCGTAGAACCAATTGTGGCATTGTGCAGGTGGTGGCAGAGGTTATGCGCCAGAGAATTAAAGAAGTCAGATGTGGTGGAATTGCAACAACAAATTGTGCACATCATTTGCAAACTAGAGAGGATTTTTCCCCCTGCTTTCTTTGACATCATGATTCACCTAATGATCCACTTGCCCGAGCAGGTGCTCATTTCTGGTCCGGTCCAGTACACTTGGATGTATCCTCAAGAAAGGTACGTACAACTAATTAATTTGTTCCACTGGAGATTACTAGCTAGCTATATGTACTTATTCTTATTGTACGACGGAGAATAAGTTCTCCGTCGTCCAAGTGTTTACATGGGCCACGGAGATTGTTACGTTCTTGGACGACGGAGAACTTAATCTCCGTCGTCCAAGTTTCTGGACGACAGCACTTGGAGCACATACCTTGGACGACGGAGATTCCGTCGTCTAAGAACTTAGACGACGGAAAAACTCACTTAGACAACGGAAACGCTCCGTCGTCTAAGTTCTGTTTTCTTGTAGTGTGATTGATTTAAAATTTCAACATTTTTTGAAATTGACTGAGCTTAAGATAAGCTCAGTGTATCAGATTACCACTATGCCCAAAGAACATTCGCCGAAAAACCACCTTTGCCGCCTAGAAATCGCGACTCCTCCTTCTCTGATGGCACCCTCCTCTCACTACCAGAATAATGACTTTTGGTCGTCGGCCAGTTAGACAATGTCATCGGCTATAGTTATACCTGACGATTATTCGTCGGCTTTAGCCTCGTCGAGAGAAGGGCGTCGGTGGAAGTATAGCAGACAAATTTTTTGTGGTTGTCATCGGCTATAGTTTAGACTATACTCGATGAAAAAAAGTCATCGACATTAAGTTAAAACTTTTGCCGACGATAATGTCGTCGGCATAACCTTCCCTGGTGGTCAAAATGGTTGACCTAAATAAGACTATAGTCGATGAGTCCCAAATGATATCGTCGACTATAGTATTTGAACATCGTCAGCTATAGTTTGTAAATCTTCAGCTATAGTATGAATCTGTAATTTTTATTAAACACTTTAGTCGACGAGTAGGGCTAATGTCATCGGCTATAGTTGGTGATTTTTGAAGAGAAAAAATGCAGATTATGGATTTCTATTCCCAGAACCTGCAATTGCACAATTTTATTTACACAACAGCCAACAACACATATTCACCAAAAAATAAATCCTCAACAACAAAACACATATTCACCCACATTAGACCTATATTAAGGGTTATCCAAATCTATGTGATCGAAAAGAGAGCCGTTACCACCAGGAGCTTGCGGATCCTCTTGCAGATGTGAGCAGGAAAAGGGAACGAAGGTGGGGTTGGGACCGGGATTCCAGAAGCCTAAAGCTGTGCAGTCCAATCCTAAAACCAAGAAGTCAATGTAGTTTGCTTGGCTAATCTCACCCTCTCTATCTCCTTCATCCGTCTCCGAGTCTCTTCCATCTCCCTATCATGCTCTGTCACTTGCCTCTAAAGCTGTTCCTGTAGCTGAGAAGCCCTAGAAGTTCCTGACTTGCTTGAGAAATCAGGAGTGTTCTTTAAGACCCCGTCGCCCTTCTCTCCTAGACCTCTGCAGTAGTAGGTGTTCCCTCGTGGTAGGAAAACCTTGGCCATGATTCTCGCCGCTACCATTGGGTCAGATTGATCAATCTGAGAGATGGCCTTGGGGAGGTCCTCATCCTGGGTCTTAGGCCATTGCTCTCTCGTGATTGGAGTCAACACCACCGGAGTCACCTCCTGCACCCTCGCATAATTGACAAGGAAAACAAAATAACATATTAGTAAACATACGTTAAAAAAATTAGAGAAAATAGATATATAAGCAAATATGTTAATTAAGTGATAAGGGCATAAGACTTGCAATATCTTCTGGGCACTAAGGATATGCTTTCTCTAACATATACTCCAAAGGGGGGACTTCAGGGTGTTGTGCAGCCTCCTCCATCCAACCCGCAAAGAATCTAGAACAGGCATGATGGTTCTTCGTGTTTTTTCCCCGGTTCGCCGTGTTTATTGCAGAAATGGCCTTGTTGGATAAACATATATCAAAACGAAAATTAATTAGGAAACTATTTTTGTCAAATACTATACAAGTAATTAAACACAAATATGATGTTTCATACCTCAAATTTTGGGTTGTTGAAGTAGGCTAGAAGCTAGTGCCACTCGTACTCCCTATACATAAACTCTCTAGGGGTACCCCCATGGAGGTTGTTGTGGTTCTTCCAACGCTTTTTGAGCTCACTTTTCCACTCCTTGTACCTATATTAATGCAACACATATGTTAGAAATTGATAATAAATGATCAACAAATATAACTCGATATATAAATTAGTTGGATCCCATCACCTTTTTCCTTGCACATCATTTGCCCACGTGCATTTGAGCTCCTCCCGCACAATGAGCCACACCTGCAAATGTATATATAAATGATAATATTTATATATTTATTTGGAATCAATTAGTAAGGGTAGACATACACAATTAATGAATATATAATTAACTTACCGACATTACATTATTCACAATGTCCTTCATACACTGTGGCACAGAGGACCAGTCTGCCCACAGAATTGGGACTCTGTCACGTATGATACTTCCTACTTGACCAGAGTACCAACGAGCATTCTTTCCCAAAATCACTAATCCATCATGCCCGATCTTTATGACCACTTTCCCACTGTCTTTGATCATCCTCTCAAGTAGCTTGCCGGTGATAAGGCCTCTAGTCTTTTTTTCGTTGCCTCCAACGTCTGTTTCGGCTAAAACAAGGTAAAAAGAATAAAACATAAGCGTCCAATTTAATATATAAATTATTACTAAGTTTAAAATTAAATAATCAAGATTTTTAATATTTACTCGATTCTGATGTTGATGTTTTTGATACCCTCGCACTATATAGAGGTGTATCAAACGGCACATAGACGTATGCATCTTCCAGGGTAGTGAAACCAAGCTGTCCTGAAAAAGGCACTGCCCGATCATTGAGAGCAGGTATGGCAATTATCTTCCGAGGCAAGAAGAGGTGAGGCGGCAGACCATATACCCCCTCCGAGGAACTACCTGAAGCACCAGCCTCAGAGGAATACGAAGCCTGAGCCATAGAGGGAGAAGGCTCCGACCGGTGAATGTGTGGCATACGGACACCCGAAGGAACGGGACATATAGAGTCGGCCGGTGAGGGCTTGGAAGGGCCATCTTCGTTCCAGAGCTACCTTGTGCTGGCGGGTCGGCAGGCCACTACATCCTGCTGCGACGTCTGCTGAAGCACTTGTAGGTGTCGAAAGGTCCTAGGGCCGCTATAAGTGTTGTTGATAGAGGCAGACGAGGAACTATCGCCACTAGACCCGTTTCCTTTCTTAGATCCCTCCGAATTCTTCCGACTTAACCAATTCATGATTCATAAAATAAAACTCACAATGCTAACACATAATTCACAAAGTTACCAAACAAATTCATAAAAATTCACAAAATTCACAAATTCACAAAAATTCACCAAATAAAAAAAATTCACAAAATTCACATATCAAATTCACAAAATCACATCTCAAATTCACAAAATTCATTTCACAAAAATTCAGAAAATCACAAATATTCATAAAATTCACATCTCAAATTCACAAAATCACATCACAATTCACATAACCCATAATCACATAACCCTAAACAGTATGTGTTAATAATCACAACCCTAATCTAATTCGATCGAGAGAGAGAGAGAGAGAACCTAGAATTGATGGAGGAGGAGAAGAGAGAGGTGGCGGCGGCTAGGGGCGAGAAGAGAGGCGGACCGATTAGGAATTTAGGGTTTTTTTTTGGAGAGGAGCGGCGTTTCTGGGCTGTCCTGGGATATAAACCCGAAAACTATAGCCGACGACTTAGAAAAGGTTTCGGCTATAGTATAGCCGACGACATTATACATGAAGGTTGTCGGCTATAGTAACTATCGCCGATGACATAAGCCAATGTCGTCGGGTAAAGTGTGAAATTTTTTTTTAAATAATTAGGCTCATGTGAAAATACGTTTCCCACTAATTAAAGAACATAATCAGACTAATCGCTATATTTATAAGTGTGAAAAAACTTTACAAAAACATACTTATGACCAACAAACACGTTTAACACAAATTCATTTTTAACTAAGGCTCATAATCAGAATCATCACTCAAGTCTTCGTCGGTGTCCGAGCTAATTTCTAATAAATGTGCCGCTCCTCGTCACCGGAGTCTTCATTTTCTTCATTTGGATTAACATCAATAAGACTTATATCTACTCGAGGAAGTCAAACCACATATATTTCTAGGAATAACATGGTTGACTACTTTCCACGCGCCTTTGTGCACAAGATCATCATAATAAAACACTTGTTTTACCGATATGGCAAAAACAAAAGGGTCATCTTCATACCAGCTTATAGTAGTATTCACCAAAAAAGTACCGTACTGATCGATCCTTGTGTTTCCAGGTTTAGTATCAAACCATCTACACTTAAACAAGTGCACTGTCATGCCTTCCCCATAAATTAGTTCAACCACCGAATGGAGAATACCGTAATAGTCGATGCCATTCTGCCCACCATGCACCATTACCCATAAATTTTGTGTTCTTCGTCTATCATCTCTATGTTGACATATAAATTGCACGCCATTGACTTTACACATCAGATAAACTCTTGAAGTTATCGGCTTTATCGCGATAAGTCTCAATTCGTGTGGCCAGCGTGGGTAACCATCACATTGTACATGGTTCATCTGAAGAAAAAAAATCACAACCATTCACTTTAAATATGAACATTGAAATTAATTTATATATATAGAAGTAAATATATATATATATAGACATACCCGGCGGCCAAAATAATTTGCAAACTCTCTATTATGGCACTAAAGATCACCGGAAACCGCATGGCAATAAAGATAGATGTTTTTCAAGTATTGAACTTTTGGATAGTTAATCAATACCCACCAGTGGATAATGACTAGCTCATATGGTTCCAACTGGTACAACTTTGGCAACTGTCCATATACTTCAACATCATTTGAGATGATAGAAAGATTGAACTATGGTTCATCTACCGGCATATGTTTTGGATTGTCCTCCAATGCTCCCAAATATAACTTGGTGTATGTTACGCACTCGTGCGCAAGATATGCTTCAGCTATACACCCTTCAGGTGCAGATTTATTAGCCACATAGTCTTTGTAGTCCCCCAGTTATCTATCAAATTGCAAAGTGCATGTGATGATTAATAAAAAATATAATTATATAAAAATAGACTAAAAATTCAGATGTTAAATCGTACGTACCTTTCCATGGGATACATCCAAGTGTAGTGTACTGGACCAGTAAGCAACAATTGTTTGGTAAGATGAATCATCAGATGAGGCATGATGTCAAAAAAAATTAGGGGAGATATCCTCTCAAATTTGTACATGATAAAAATGATGTCCTCTTTCATTGCCCTCAGGTCAGTTTTTTTCACTTCTCTAGTATATAACTTCTAAAAGAATCTTGACAATACTACTAACGGCTCCACCACCTAACGGTGCAGGTATGATCGAACGAAAACAAGGAAGAGACGTTGAAGAAGTATATGAAAATCATGACTCTTTAATCCATACATCTTATTATCCCAGAAGTTAACACACCGGCCTATATTTCCTGCATAGCCTGAAGGATACCTAACATTACTCATTTACCTAAAAATTTCATTCTTTTGCTCAGGCTTGACAGTGTAAGGAACTTGAGGCATTTTTTCTTCCCTTCTATCAACCACAAATATTTTCGTATACCCATTCTTTTAAGATCAATGCATGCCTTAGGGCCATCTTTAGTTTTTCCCTCCCAATTCAGCACTGTGCCCACCACACTTTCTCACACATTCTTTTATGTGTGCATGACATCTAGGTAGTGCCTGATCACTAACTTGGATCAGTACGGGAGTTCCCAGAATATGCTTTTGTGTGTCCAGAATTTATACCTGTCAGGTCTGTCAGGTATTGCCGCCACTATATCAGAATGATTGCCGAGCTGCCCAAAATCGTATTCATTCAACACTTCCGAAATTTCCTCCCCCGTCCATCTCCTGGGTTGCACATTAGTTTCTACATTCCCATCAAATGCATGGTCATCCTCTCGCCATGGGTGATCAAGTCCAAGACAACAACGGTGATGCGTCTACATAATCTTCCTACAATGAAGTCTGCCGCAATTAACAGTCATACACTCTGCACAAGCCCTGTATCCCTTGGTAACGTTGTCTGAAAACATCCCGCAGACAGGAAAATCACTGATGGTGCCAACAAGTATGGCATGCATCTGAAACATCTCGTTTTTGTACTTGTCATAAGTAGGATGGCCAACATTACTCAGGTACTTAAGCTCCTATATCAAGGGTCTCAAATACACATCGAGACACTTTCATGGATAATCCGGCTCTGGAATTAACATAGTCATTATATTGTATTCCTTCTTCATGCATATACATGGAGGAAGGTTGTACGATACAAAAATAACTGGTCATATATTGTATTGAAGACTCATGTTGCCAAAAGGGTGGAATCCGTCAGATGAGAGCTCGAGCAAAATATTTCGGACCTCTGATGCAAAATGAGAAAACTCTCTAACCATGTGCTTCCAAGCCTTTCTGTGAGCAGAGTATATAAGTGTATCATCGTCAAGCAAAACCTTTTCAACGTGCCATCTCATATCTTTGGCCGTGTATGCTGACATGAACAACCATTCCAGCCTATCAATCAGCGAGAAATACTGAAGTACCTTCACAGCTTTCTTATTCCTTGCAGGAGTCAACTTATACCTATCCGTGTGACATACTAGATAGGCATCAAGGTTTTCAAGATCATTCTCTTTAGCATCTTCACCCTAGAAAATAACGCAATTATATTTGCATGCATAGATTTTGATGTAGGTAAGGCAAAGATGTTTCAGGATATGTCGCACATTACGATGAGTGGTAGGAAGACGATGATCGGGGGCAGCATCGAAGGAGTCAACGCCAAATAATCATCAATAGCCTTGACACTCAATTTGTTTTCCATTTTGACCTTCATTATTCCCATGACACTTTCAAGAATAGTCTTATTACACGTGTTGTACAACGGGGTCTATTGGAAGGCAATCAGCTTGTTGTACTTGTCAATACCAGCAGTGTTGTCAACTTTAGGTAATTGCTGGACTGACTCAATAAGAGGGAAACCTTTAACGACTGGAGGGATATCTTGTGCTTAAGCAGATACACCACTCTCATAAATAAACACATCGTTGATAAACATCGTTGTTGGATCATTGGATGTACTGGCCCTCTCAGGAAATTGCCCATGATCATGTTGACCCACTGATGATGTTTCACCGTGATAAATCTAACATGTGTACTTATCCCAAAACCCATTTTTCTTCAGGTGCTCTGATACTATATCAATGGAAAAATGATACAAATCGCTGCGACACTGACATTTCGTACAAGGAAAATAATGAATTGTTTTCCCGTTAGCATTAGCCTTCACATATTCCACAAAACTCCACATTCCAATGCCATATCTTCGATCCCATTTTGGAAGGAAAATCCAACTCTTGCCCATCCTAAAAATTCCAATTGTGTGTATACACATACACACACACATGCACCAATTAAAAATTCATCATTATATCTATATATCGATCTTTAAACTAAAAATTACATTAATTCTTTTACTCCTTAATTACAAATTAACACATATATATATATGCATACTATATATCAATAATTAATATATAATTATATATACATATATTCATTGAATTCAACTCAAACTCAACTCAACTCAAAATCAACAATCAATTGCAACTCTAAATCAACAATCAACACACATATATATGTACCTATATATATGTAGCGGGATATAGCTTCACGAACTCATTTTGGATAGCTTCCGACAACATCCAACGATTTGAGAGCGTTTTGTGTTTTTCTCACCGATTTTTTTTAACGATTGAGCTGCTGCCCAGATCTGTAATAAATTAAGAACTGTAGCCGATGACTTAATAATTTCGTCGGCTATAGTTAAATGTGTCTTCGACTTTAGTCGAAACCATAGCCAATGATTTTCCCCTCACAAACACCGACGACTTTTTTTTGTGTCGTCGGCTATACTATAATATAGCTGACGACATAAAAAGTCGTCGGCCTATTTTTCTTCATTTCGTCGGCTATAGTACTTATTATGGTAGTTTCTCTCTCTCTCCTGCCGCATGCACCGCCAAGAAATAAAATGATGTCTTTAAATAATACATACACTACTAGAAAAGACATCAGTCGTTTTGAATAATCTAATGAGTATTGTTGTTATTAACATTAGTTTTTGTTAATAAACTGATTTACTTTTTGTTTATTGATTGTTGTATAATCTTCATTTCAATAGTAGATTCTCGCATATCACATAAACAAGAAAGCTAGAAACAAGAATACTTTATTTTCAATCCAAAATAATAGGCACAAATGTATAAACTACTAAGAAAACATTCATTTGAAACCAAAATATTAGGTACAAGATATATCACTACAATGATTCATGTTAAACCTAAACAATGGCTACAAAATCTTAGATGAACACTAAGCAATCCACCTCTACATTTTGGCTTTGATTCGACGTGAAATGATGATGTTGCAACTGAAGCATACATCCTGCAACTTGAGGATCTCTAAAACCTGAACAGAGCAGCCATAGTCCATCATTTATCCTCTTAAGCTCAAAAAAGACAACTAAAACAAACGACAACTGTGACGACTCGAACCAGAATCAGTTAAGTAAACGGCTTAATCCAAGAGATTATGCGTAATCACTATTTTTCGTAAATTGGTTGATTTACCGGTTTTAATCACGACTTAATTATCGGCCGAGAATTTGAGTTGAGTCTTTCTCGAAGGTTGTTGTACACGTGATTTCGAGTTCGTGGGCGGTTCCGGATGATTTTTCTAACGACCAAGGAATATAATATGAATATTTGAAGTTTCGAAATATCGACGAATTTATCCGTTCGTATTGAGTTTATCCGAATCGTTATGGTTATTCGTTTTGGACCGTCGATCGTCTCGAGACGCGAGTATAAATATCGAAAAATTGTCAAAAATCACTGTTTGGAAGTTTGACCGGCATTGACTGAAATTGAGAGCGTTGACCCGCGTTGATCGGAGAAGAAAAACCGGCCACCGTTTAACTCGCCGGCGACCTTCATTTTCCGCACTACCACATTTTTAACCATTGCCGGCGATTTTTAAATCGCCGGCAATGTTTTTTATCATTACCGGCGATTTTTCCCCCAAAAATCGCCGGCAATGTCTTTTTTATTTTTTAACATTACCGGCGACTTAAATGTAAGTCGCCGGCAATGTTCCGCCGGTAATTAAAAAAAAAAGACATTGTCGGCGACTTATATTTAAGTCGCCGGTAATGTTAAAAAAAAAAGAAGACATTGCCGGCGACTTAAATGTAAGTCGCCGGCAATGTCCTTTTTTTTTTAATTACCGGCGGAACATTGCCGGCGATTTGCCAGAAAAATCGCCGGCAATGATAAAAAAAAAAAAGACATTACCGGCGATTTTTGGGGAAAAATCGCCGGTAATGATAAAAAATATTGCCGGCGATTTGCAATGGTTAAAAATGTGGTAGTGCCGGCCACCTCCGGCTTGGACCTTGGTATATTTCGATTCCTCTCTTGATTTCTAGTTGATTAGAACTTGGAATTGCATGATTTAGTGATGAATTGAGGGAGAAATGGCGATTTGAAAATTTGGGAATTTTGGCCGGAATCGGCTTCGACGGGGGGAGGAGTTCCGGCGACTTTCCGAGGGGGGTTTATATTGGAAATTGTTGGGTTTGAGGCAGGTATGTGGACACTTGAGGTTGGGAGGCCATGATGGCTTCACGGTGACGAAATTGGACGATGGAGTAATTTTCGGCCGGTTATGGATCTCAGACTTTCGAGCTAATTTTGAGCTACTTGCCGTCTGATTTGGCCTTTGTTATAGTTAGGAGATGTGTTGTACTCGTCGAGATGAACCTTCAGTGAGCTTGGCCTCCGGAAAATCTCTCCGGTTGACGGCGCGCTCCGCCGGCGGCGGCGGTCAACGGCAGAGCTCCGGCGACCGTTGAATTTTTGGAAATGTGTCGAGTTATATGTCGTTTTACTCGTATTTGCGCCCCGATCATCGCCTTGAGGTTTTTGAGTTGATTTAGGTATCGAATTTTCAGTCGAGGATTTTGAGTGGAGATTTCGGGAATTTCGTCGATTATTTTGCACTGTGTTATTTATTTCCGGGAACGGTTGGTTTCCGAGGTGTGGTACAGTGTTGGGAATTGTGATTTTGATCAGATATATTTTATGATTATTTAGGGGATCGAGATCGTGCTTCGGGCGAGGGATCTTCCGCCGGACCACGAGATTAGCGCGAGTACGCGCTTTGCTCATCTGTAAGTGGACTTTTCTATTTTCACTGTCGTTGCAAGTTCGTGATTTTTCATGATTTTTCGTATTTATTTATATATGATATTGAGATTATTTATTAATTTTGGAGGCATTATTTTATATTTTATGGTGATGGCATTACTTGCATCGATGCTTCGGCTACTGGGCTGATCGCCGGTAGTCTGACCAGAGTTGAGAGATTCCTCTGGACCAGAGTTGAGAGATTCCTCTGGGCAGGGTTGAGAGATTCCCCTGTTGTGCCGCCGGGGTTGAGAGATTCCCCTGGCCTATCACAGTCGGGCTTGAGCGATTCGCCTGACTGTCGGGCTTGAGAGATTCGCCTGGCACCTACATATATATTTTCCGAACTCGCTATACTTGTTTATTATATATGAAATTGGTGAAAGGCATATGCTTATTTTCGTCCACTCACTCTAACGTTTTATTGCCTTTCCCCTGGGCTTTTCGATTTCCGTGCCCAGTTTGCAGTTCGGATTCTGGTGTCTCACGCCGCGGTCAGAGGCTAGTTGTTCGAGCTACCTGTCTTTTCCAGTAGGTTCCTTGTTTCGCCTACTGTTGTATATTTTGTATATATATACTAGAGGTCGCTCTGATACGATACTGATACATGTTTTACGTGGTTTTTCCCAGATTTTCTGTACTATATTGTTATGTTTACTGTTTATTATTATTGTTATGATATTGAGAAATCCGGATGGGATTGGTGCCCACGGTTTGGCTTTTGTGGCATAGGATGAAGTGTTATTTTTCGGGCGCAAGTAAATGGCAATTCCGCATTAGTAGCGTTACTCTGCCGAAATTTTAATGGTTTTTGTTGGTTCGTGTTTTCAGAAGGGGTTTGATTCCGGTTTAGGAAACTAAATCGGGGTTGGGTCCTTTCAGCTTGGTATCAGAGCATTAGGTTGTCAGATTCTGTAGACTCTTGTAGTTGTGACGCTTAGGGTATTTGAGTTTGTACAGCATGTCTGGAGTGATGACCCAACTGGCCAGCGGTACTCATCAATGCTTCGGGTGTTGTGTGTTCTCAAATATCTGAGGTCTCATGATTACGTTCCTTCTGCTTGTACCTAATGCTTGTCTTGTATCAGTAGGATGCCTCCTCGACGTGGTCCCCGTGTTGATTGGGAAGCGGATCCTGATGTGGATCGCCAGACGCACGACTTGTTGATGTGAATATTGCATTTGGAGGAGCGTTTTGACCCTGTGGTCAAAGCTTGTACTGCTGGTACGACTGTCTTTTCGAGTTCAGCTGATCCAGAGATGTGTGAGGCATGGTTGGTTCAGGTTGAACGAGTTTGTGAGCGTCTGTATTTTACCCCTAAGCAGATGACAGTGGCAGCAGTTGGATTACTTGAGTTAGATGCATACTTCTGGTGGGTTAGCACCGATCGGGTACCAGTTGACACTCCGTGGACTTTGTTCCGAGATTTGTTTATGCGGAGATACTTCAACCAGGCTACCCAGCAGCGAAAGTATGAGGAGTTCACGAACTTGAGGCAGGGCAGTTTAACTGTGCTTGAGTACCGGGACAGGTTTACCCGCTTATCTCGTTTTGCGCGTGACATGGTGGCTACTGAAGAAGCCAAGTGCTGCAGATTTGAGCTGGGTTTGAACTTGAACATCAAGGGGACTCTGACTACGATGCCTCGAAACAACTTCGATGAGTTTGTCAGTGCAGCACTCCGAGATGAGGATATCGAGAAGGAAAGGCAGATGAGGTACCGGCCTAGACGGTTTGAGGAGGGTGGACCGAGTCAGGGGCCTTCCAAGAGGCAGAGTTCTGATACTTCTGGTTCGGCTTCATCCTCGGGCAATGGACCATATCGACCACCAGCTGGTGCACCGAGACAGAGGCAGAGATGGAGGAGAGATCGACCGCAGCGACCACAGTCTAGTGGGGGTTCTAGCGGTTCCAGTTATCATCGGCGTACCGGTGACTCTTTTGTCGTACCGAGGGAGTACCCGTTATGTAGTTTCTGCAGCAGGCACCATGTTGGTCCGTGTCAGCGAGGCCCTGTCACTTGTTTTCGTTGTGGCCAGGTGGGTCACTATGCGAGAGAGTGTTTCCAGCTTGATGGTGCTGGTGGACAGGCGGCCCAGAGTTCCGGAGGAGAGCGATGTGCCACTTCGGGGGCTCGACCAGTACAGTTTATGGGCCAGGGTGGATAGCAGGGACAGCCTCAGCGTGGACGACCAGCCGGGCAGGCCAGGGTTCATGCCATGACTTTGCGTGAGGGCAGAGCTTCACCGGAGGTCGTTATCGGTACGTTGCATGTTTTCGGTTATCCAGTACTTACATTGTTAGATCCATGTGCTACACATTCATTCATGTCGTATAGACTATCATCTTTAGCTACTGTACCTGCGTCTCCACTTCCGGGGTTGTGGAGAGTGTTATATCCGTCCGGTGAGATTGTGAGTATTGGTTGGGTATACCGAGATTGTGAGATCTTTATTGGAGGCCATGGCTTAGCCGCGGATTTGTTGTTGCTTGATATCGTCGACTTTGATCTGATTTTGGGTATGGACTTCTTGGAGACACATTGGGCCATGTTTGATTGTCACAAGAAGGATGTTGCGTTTCGACGACCAGGCTTTCCAGAGATATTGTTTCGCGGCGAGAAGAACACTTCATTGCCATGTGTGATTTCTGTGATGAAGGCGGATCGGATGATGAAGAAGAGCTGTGTTGCTTACTTAACTCATGTTGTGGACACCACGGCTACTATGCCAGACATTGGTGATATCGAGGTAGTTTCCGAGTTTCTGGATGTATTTCCTGAGGAGTTACCGGGTATACCTCCAGTTCGGGAGATTGATTTCACTATTGAGCTATTACCAGGTACAGGACCCATATCTCAGGCACCGTATCGTATGGCGCCAGTGGAGTTGAAAGAGTTATAGGTTCAACTTTAGGAGTTGCTGGAGAAGGGTTTCATACGACCCAGTGTTTCGCCGTAGGGTGCCCCGGTTTTGTTTGTGTGGAAGAAGGATGGATCCATGCGGTTGTGCATCAATTACCGGAAGCTGAATAAGGTCACTGTGAAGAACAAGTATCCATTGCCGCGGATTGATGACTTGTTTGATCAGCTCAAGGGAGCTTCAGTCTTTTCGAAGATTGATATCAGGTCCGGATATCACCAGTTGAGAATTCGAGAGTCTGATGTGGCCAGGACAGCTTTCAGATCTCGGTTTGGGCACTACGAGTTCTTGGTTATGCCGTTTGGGTTGACCAACGCCCCCGCAGCCTTTATGGACTTGATGAACCGGGTGTTCAGACGGTTTCTGGACAAGTTCGTGATTGTGTTCATCGATGACATTTTGATCTATTCCAGCAGTGTGGGCCAGCATAAGAAGCATTTACGAGCGGTGTTGCGGACTTTGCAGGACAATCAGTTGTTTGCGAAGTTTAGCAAGTGCGAGTTTTGGCTGGACAGCGTGAAGTTTCTAGGGCACGTGATATCGGCTGAGGGAGTCAGCGTTGATCCTGACAAGATCGAGGCCGTGCTGAATTGGAGTAGACCTACCACTGTACTGGAAATCTGGAGTTTCTTGGGTTTGGCAAGCTACTATCGACGATTTGTACATGATTTTTCTCGGATTGCTACTCCACTGACCAGGTTGACGAAGAAAGGCGTCAAGTTTGAGTGGTCTGATGCATGTGAAGATAGTTATTTGCTCCTGAAGGAAAAGCTAGCTACTGCACCGGTTCTAACATTACCAGGTGACAGCGGTGAGTTCGTGGTTTACAGTGATGCGTCAAAGATGGGACTTGGTTGTGTGCTGATGTAGCATGACAGAGTTGTAGCCTACGGTTCCTGACAGCTGAAACCACATGAAGTCAACTATCCGACCCATGATTTAGAGTTGGCCGCTATTGTGTTAGCGTTGAAGAGTTGGAGACATTACTTGTACGGAGCCCAGTGTAAGATTTACACCGATCACAAGAGTCTCACTTACTTGCGGACGCAGCCAGATTTGAACATGAGGCAGCGCAGGTGGATGGAGTTGATCAACGACTACGACTGCACTTTTGAGTACCATCCAGGGAAGGTCAATGTTGTTGCCGATGCACTCAGTCGGAAATCCGGAGCTTCGTTGTTCCATGTGTGTGTGGCTAGAGTATCTATGTTAGCCGAACTTCGGGCTACGGCTGCCGAGTTCGAATGGGATGATGAGGGAGCTTTGTTGGCCAGTTTTCAGGTTCGACCCGTGTTGGTTGATCAGGTTCGGGAAGCACAGGATTCAGATTCCTACATGTTGGACAAGAAGACCATGATACGGAATGGTGTGCCAACAGAGTTTCGGTTGAGTGATGACGATACGTTGCTTTTTAGAGGCCGACTGTGCGTACCCCGAGACGAGAGTCTGAAGAAGGAGATTCTGGATGATGCTCATTGTTCGGCGTATGCGATGCATCCCGGTGGTACAAAAATGTTTCGTACACTTCGAGCGTTTTACTGGTGGCGCAACATGAAGCGGGAGATTGCCACATATGTGAGCCGATATTTGATCTGTCAGTAGGTTAAAGCGGAGAGGCAGAAGCCTGTGGGCAAATTGCAGCCACTGGAGATTTCGGTATGGAAGTGGGAGCACATTACCATGGATTTCGTTTATCAGTTGCCGCGTACTTCGGCTGGCAACACTGGTATTTGGGTTATTGTGGATCGATTGTCGAAATCCACTCATTTTCTCGCATTTCCGGGGAAGATTTCAGTGGGTAGATTGGCCAAGCTGTATTTGTTAGAGATCGTTCGACTGCACGGTGTGCCTGTATCTATTAATTCTGACCGAGACAGTCAGTTTACTTCTGAGTTTTGGCCGGCATTGCAGTGAGCCATGGGCACGAGACTGCGTTTCAGTACAGCTTTTCATCCTCAGACTGACGGGTAGTCTGAGCGGACTATACAGACTCTTAAGGATATGTTGCGGTCTTGCGTTTTGCATTTTCGAGGAAATTGGGACCAGTAACTACATTTGATTGAGTTCGCCTACAACAATAGCTATCAGGCCAGTATTAAGATGGCACTGTACGAGGCCCTGTACGGAAGACAGTGTCACACTCCATTGTGTTAGAGTGAGGTGGGCGAGCGATGGCTTATACGCCCTGATCTGGTGAAGAGCACCATGGAAGACGTTCAGATTATCCGGGATAGATTGAAGATTGCCCAGGATCGCCAGAAGAGTTATGCGGACGTGAGGAGGAAGAGTCTCGAGTTTGATGTGGGCGATTGGGTCTCCCTGAAACTATCTCCGTGGAGGGGAGTCGTGCGTTTCGGGAAGCGTGGCAAGCTTCGACCACGGTACATTGGTCCGTACTAGATCACAGAGAGAGTTGGTGCCGTGGCTTACAGACTTGAGTTACCGGCCGAGATGGCTCGTGTTCATGATATTTTCCACATTCCGATGTTACGGAAGTACATCCCAGATCCATCACATGTGTTAGCGCCACAGCAGCTACCGATCTGAGAGGATTTGACATATGTGGAGGAGCCGGTACAAATTCTCGATCAGCGTGAGCAGGAGTTGAGGCACCGTGTGATACCGCTGGTGAAGGTCTTGTGGCAGAATCACTCAATTGAGGAGGCCACCTAGGAGACTGAGCAGCGTATGTAGGAGTAGTATCCTCATCTGTTCACCTGAAAGGTACGTAAATCTCGAGGTCGAAATTTTTTTAAGGGGGTAGATTTGTGACGACCCGAACCAGAATCAATTAAGTAAACGGCTTAATTCACGAGATTATGCGTAATCACTATTTTTCGTAAATTGGTTGATTTACCGGTTTTAATCACGACTTAATTATCGGCCGAGAATTTGAGTTGAGTCTCTTCTTGAGGGTTGTTGTACACGTGATTTCGAGTTCGTGGGCGGTTCCGGATGATTTTTCCAACGACCGAGGAATATAATATGAATATTTGAAGTTTCGAAATATCGACGAGTTTATCACTTCGTATCAAGTTTATCCGAATCGTTATGGTTATCTGTTTTGGACCGTCAATCGTCCCGAGACGCGAGTATAAATATCGGAAATAGTCGAAAAATTGTCGAAAAGCACTGTTTGGAAGTTTGACCGACGTTGACTGAAATTGGGAGCGTTGACCCGCGTTGACCGGAGAAGAAAAACCAGCCACCGTTTGACTCACAGGCGACCTTCATTTTCCGGCCACCTCCGGCTTGGACCTTGGTATATTTCGATTCCTCTCTTGATTTCTAGTAGATTAGAACTTGGAATTGCATGATTTAGTGATGAATTGAGGGAGAAATGGCGATTTGAAAATTTGGGAATTTTAGCCGGAATCGGCTTCGACGGGGGGAGGAGTTCCGGCGACTTTCCGAGGGGGGTTTATATTGGAAATTGTTGGGTTTGAGGCAGGTATATGGACCCTTGAGGTTGGGAGGCCGGGATGGCCTCACGGTGACGGAATTGGACGGCGGAGCAATT
This sequence comes from Geum urbanum, assembly GCA_946800695.1. Lineage (NCBI taxonomy): Eukaryota > Viridiplantae > Streptophyta > Magnoliopsida > Rosales > Rosaceae > Geum > Geum urbanum. The sequence goes on along the minus strand of OX327003.1, from coordinate 46,477,829 downwards.
TTCGGCCGATTATGCATCTCGGACTTTCGAGCTGATTTTGAGCTACTTGCTGTCCGATTTGGCCTTTGGTGTAGTTGAGAGATGTGTTGTACTCGTTGAGATGAAGCTTCGGTGAGCTTGGCCGCCGGAAAATCTCTCCGGTTGACGGCGCGCCGCCGCCGCCGGCGGCAGTTAACGGCAGAGCTCCGGCGACCGTTGACTTTTTTGGAAATGTGTCGAGTTATATGTCGTTTTACTCGTATTCGCGCCCCGATCGTCGCCTTGATGTTTTCGAGTTGATTTGGGTATCGGATTTTCAGTCGAGGGTTTTGAGTGGAGATTTCGGGAATTTCGTCGATTATTTTGCACTATGTTATTTATTTCCAGGAACGGTTGGTTTCCGAGGTGTGGTACAGTGTTGTGAATTGTGATTTTGATCAGATATATTTTATGATTATTCAGGGGATCGAGATCGTGCTTCGGGCGAGGGATCTTCCGCCGGACCACGAGATTAGCGCGAGTACGCGCTTTGCTCATCTGTGAGTGGACTTTTCTATTTTCACTGTCGTTGCGAGTTCGTGATTTTTCCTGATTTTTCGTATTTATTTATATACGATATTGAGATTATTTATTACTTTTGGAGGCATTATTTTATATTTTATGGTGATGGCATTACTTGCATCGATGCTTCGGCTATTGGGCTGATCACCGGTAGTCTGACCAGAGTTGAGAGATTCCTCTTGACCAGAGTTGAGAGATTCCTCTGGGCAGGGTTGAGAGATTCCCATGTTGTGCCGCCGGGGTTGAGAGATTCCCTTGTCCTATCACCGTCGGGTTTCAGCGATTCGCCTGACCGTCGGGCTTGAGAGATTCGCCTGGCACCTCCATATATATTTTCCGAACTCGCTGTACTTGTTTATTGTATATGAAATTAGTGAAAGGCATATGTTTATTTTCGTCCACTCACTCTAACGTTTTATTGTCTTTCCCCTGGGTTTTTCGGTTTCCGTGTCCAGTTTGTAGTTCGGATTCTGGTGTCTCACGTCGCGGTCGGAGGCTAGTTGTTCGAGCTACCTGTCTTTTCCCGTAAGTTCCTTGTTTCGCCTACTGTTGTATTTTGTATATATACACTAGAGGTCGCTCTGATACGGTACTGATACATGTTTTGTGACGACCCGGACCAGAATCAGCAGTATGATCAGCTATATTCGTGAGCTACGGCGTAGTCGCAGAGTTGCGACAGTTGTTTTAATCGCCGAAGCTTCTTAACGACTAAATTATTGGCCGAGAATTGGAGCTGGGTCTCATCTCGAGAGTCGTTGTACGTGTGATTACGAGTTCGTGGGCTGTTCCGGATCGTTATTTGGACGACCGAGGAATTAGTTATGAATATTTGAAGTTTTGACGGAAACGGATTAATATGGCAAGCTACTTAACGACTAAATTACCGGACGAGAATTTGGTTTCGGCTTCTTCACGGAAGTTGTTCAGAATTTAATTTCGACTTTGTGGGAACTTCCGCAGCATGATTTTGAGTTACGAAGATTTAGTGGTGATTATTTCCGTTTGTTGATTAATTAGTCGATTTATTATGTGTTGATGTGAACTGCTGATTTTTTATTCATTTGGCCGATGTGTTTGACTTCGAGTGATCATTGAAGAGTACATCGAGGCGAGTTTGTGGCCACAAGAATTATCGGAATCGGAGTTACGACGCAAGAATTACGTGTGTTTGAAGTTTATCGAAATACGAATTATGGTGTTTCTATTTCGGGTAAGTCTATATAAGGAAGTTTCATTTTTGGGCTGGTCAAACCTTTCCATTTGGGGGGTTGACCCGGTCAACTCGTGTTGACTGAGTTGGGTTCAACGGAGGCGACGGTTGCAGTTGGGGTTTTTCCGTCCGGCCACCCCACGGCATGATTCTCGTTCCATTCTCCTCGCCTAGGCCTCCCGATCCTATTCCCGGTCACCTCTCACGGCGAGGTTGCCGGAGGTGAGAGATATTCCGGCGAAAAGTTTGAGAAATTTGGAGTTAATGGGGGTTTCTGATTCGGGCCGAGTTGAGCTCAATCATGGACTGGGTTTTGTAGCTCTCCTCTCAAGGATTCTAACCATGTAAGTATGAAGTTCTAATTCGATTTGTGGAAGGAGAATTTTGGATTTGAAATTTATGTTTCAATTCGGGTTTTCATGAAATTGAGCTAGTTAGAGGGAGAATTGGACTTCGGTGCAGTTATGGAAGTTGCTCAGTGGGTGATTTTGAGTGGAATAGGGGTTGCTCCGCCGTGAAATTCTCCGATCAACGGTGGCGCCGCCGTGGGCGGCGGTCAACGGTCAACATGTTTGACTTTTTGGACTTTCGACAAGTTGCATGTCATTTGACTCGAAATCACGCCTCGATCGCAGTGGGGAGGTTCGTTTTTCGAGTTGAGCGTCCGAATGTATAGCGAGGTATTGAGGTGTACATATACGGATTTTTGACGATTCGTCGACTTTGAGTTATGTGTTTCCGAGAACGGTGGTTTCTCGTGATTTGTTTTGTATTGTCGAAATATGATTTTGAGATATGGATTTTGTGATTATTCAGGAGTTCGTGATCGTTCGTTTGGCGAGGGACTTTCCGCCGGATCACGGGTTAACGCGATACGCGTTACGCCAGTCTGTGAGTGGACATTTATTTTCACGGATTGATTGCGAGTCTTTTATTTATGATTTACGAACTTGAGCATGCAGATTGATTACGATTTTACGAGCATGTGTTTCACGATTATGCATATACGAATATACGTATACGAGTATACATGTATATATATTATGTTTTAAGCATGTGCATAGAAAAGATTTATGATTTGGTTTACACAGAGTACAATCTCAGTATATGTTGTGGTATCGATACACATTGGCTTCTCGGCTGATCCCCGAGTACGCTCCGGGGGGGACAGATATCCTGACCCGAGGCCTTTCTGGCTAGGATCACGTGTGGGTCTGGGATCCCGTGATTCAGACTGTGCTATCGCGTGGAAGCCCACGAGAGTCTCCGCGATATGTTTTACGTTGCATGCTCTGTACGTGAGTGGTAGCCAGAGTCTCCTCACGTTTCATATGATTTTCATGCATTTGACTCGCATATGATTTTATATGTATATATATTACTTGGTGAAAGACATTTATTTTCGTCCACTCACTCTAACGTGTTTCATGTCTTTCCCCTGGGCTTTTCGGTTTCCGTGCCCAGTTGCAGTTCAGGCTCTGGTGTCGCACGTCGTGGTCGGAGGCATAGTTCTCGAGCTGCCTTGATTCTTCCAGTAGGTTTATTGTTCTACCTACTGTGGTATACGTATATGTTTATGTGTTAGAGGTCGCTCTGAGAAATCTATTGTTATGTTATACGATTTTACCCGGATTTCAGTAAAGTATATATATTATATGTATTGTTTACTTTACTGTTGATATATTGAGAAATCCGGATGGGATTGGTGCCCACGGTTTGCTTTTTGTGGCATAGGATGAAGTGTATTTTCCGCGTGCAGGTAATGGTAATTCCACGCTAGTAACGAAACTCTGCCCAAATTTCGAAAAAATTTTGTTGGTTCATGTTTTCGAAGGGGTTTGATTCCGGTTTAGGGAGCTAAATCGGGGTTGGGTCCTTTCATGTTTTACGTGATTTTTCCCGGATTTTCTATACTATACAGTTATGTTTACCGTTTATTATTATTGTTATGATATTGAGAAATCCGGATGGGATTGGTGCCCACGGTTTGGCTTTTGTGGCATAGGATGAAGTGTTATTTTCCGGGTGCAGGTAAATGGCAATTCCGCATTAGTAGCGTTACTCTGCCGAAATTTTAATGGTTTTTGTTGGTTCGTTTTTTCAGAAGGGGTTTGATTTCGATTTAGGAAGCTAAATCAAAGTTGGGTCCTTTCAACAACAACATTTCACTTACCCTTGTATGCTCTAGACCTACTGGGCCACAGGCTCGTACTACCACTCTAGTGCAACCATGAGAAATAGCAACGATTCTAATGGAACCCGGGCCAGGATCCAAACTAGACGTGAAGGTTCTACAAATTGCAATCATTCAATTAAATTGCACACAGATTCAGGGAAAATAAAATAAGTATTGCTATACTCCTAAGTAGTATGTAGCAAACTAGCCGTTGCCAAAATGATTCAATGTGTTTAGAAAAAAAATTGTATTATCCTAATTACAAAGACATAAAAGAACCTCAAAAACAAATCAAGATAACTTAGAGTCAGCTCACACCTCAACTGGTTGGTATGAGTTAAAGATAAGCTGATCGAAGAACCTCAAAAAAATCAATACCATTTAATTATAACTGTCAAAATGACATAATGTATGAGATACAGACAATATATATTTGGAAGGTAATAACCTTAATGGAGTATGTGGGGAGGGTTTCTGAGCCCAACCACGGCCACAAATTAAAATCAGACACTTTTCCATGTTCGCCTCTGTCTCCTAAAAATTAGAAATGGAATATTCAAAGCCTTTTTTTAATAGCATTGATGCGTCAATGGTTTTAAACTTTTAATAGAACAGGATTGGCAGAAAAAATTCACTGACTGAAAATCAGGCTATATTTTCGTGAGTCTATATGACTATCCCTTTAACTGCTGCCATGCCAGACCAATTATAAAATTTAAACAGATCCAGTCTTATGCATGAGGATTGTACATTAGCTTGATTTATGCATGAGGTTGTAATGGCTGGTTAGAATCATTTTATCTCTCAAAATGAATATCTACATTATATAACTATTCTATTACAAAAGCACTTTCATAAAACAAGGCTAAGAATAAAAATAGTTTTGAAAGGATTGAACATAGAATGTAGATTTCACGTTTGAAAAGAAATTTTGTGGAATGAGATAGTTATATGACTTATATCAGAGTGCAACATAAAATATTCTGAACTTGAGATATCAACACACACAAATAGCAACAAGCACAACATGAACCAATCGAGAGAAATCACTTGGCATCGTTCAAGTTTCAACAAGAACAGATTAACAACAACGATAGATAAGAAGATATTCTTGCACAATGATGGTGTTAAACCGTAATAAAAACTTTCCCAATCTCATAATGTATTGAATAGTATGGATGCGCAAGCAACAGAAAACTAAAATTTCACATTCATAATCGAAAGCACCCATATAGATCTCTTGAACTACCGGCTGTATTCACATTCAATAAAACCAAGCCAAATTATACATGTTACGCCATACCTATATATCTAGTTGCCAAATGATCAAAGAAATCAAATGTATCACCCAAGCACGAAAGAGCAATGAAAACGAATGGAACAGACACTAGTAAAGCAAAATCAGCAGCAGAACATGGTTTGGATCAATCTTTTCAACTCTTAACATCGAATCTTCAAGGAATTTCAGCTAAATCACTAACTCAAATCGTATCAATCGAAACTCAAATATGACCATAACACAACTTAAATCACACAAATTCACATCACGAACACTTAAAATCGGTTAATACCAGACAAATCTAACCCTAGGTCTAACAATTGTAACCCAAAATCGTAACCCTAAATCTTACAGCGCGACTTGGATATGAAATTGAAATCGGCTTGACGGTGCGGGGCTTGGTTGGCGTCGTTTCCAACGTGAGTGGAGGCGCAAATTATGATGTCGAGGTGTGATGCTTCAAGAAGCAAGGTGGCGAGCGAGGCTGAGGGGGTAGACCTTGGGTGTTGACTAAGTGGAGGTCGAGGTTGTGCTACAGTGCGATGAACATGAGTGTAGTGGTTTCCGCGCAGATATTGAAAGGACCCGAGTCTGATTTAGTTGCCTAAACCGAAATCAAACCCCTTCGAAAACACGACCTTAAATTTTTTTTGCCAGAGTTTACTTTGAAATACGTGAGCCAATATTAGAACCTGCAAAGAAATTCACACATCGAATATTCCACAAAAGCCAAACCGTGGGGCTCCATTCCCCATCCGGATTTCTCAACATCATATATATAATAAACCACAAGGTTTACAAGAAAACCAGAAACATTCAGGAGTAAACCCAACAGAAAACAAACATAAGTATTCAGAGCAACTCCTATATACATCATATACAACCAGTAAGTTGAACAAAGAACCTACTTGAACTGAAGTGTGACCTGAATGCTATGCCTCCACCGTCGACGTGCAACACTGGAACCCAAACTGCAAACTGGGCAAAAGAAACCGAAAAGCCCAGGGGAAGACAAATGAAATCGTTAGAGTGAGTGGACGAAAATAATAATATGTCTTCCACCAATATAAACATGAAATTATGATGCGAGTCTAAAATCATCAATCACAGGTAAGGTGATTGTCATAACCCTCCTGGATACCGTATAAAATGTAGAGGCTGTAACTCGAGTACATTTTCCTCAAAGTTACAATCATGCTCAACCAAGGTAATGGGTTTGTCATAACCTTCCTGGGAGCCATATAATAACGGGTCAGGCGTTTGTCATACCCCCTCCCCCCGCGGAGCATCTCGGGGATTAGTCGAGAAGCCATGCATCGATGCATCCATATATCCATAAACCATGTAAAACAAATCATACATATGCCTCCAAGTAAAAATACATAACCGTAAATGCATAATCATAATTTTATACTCGTAAAATGCATAACATAAAATGCATAATCAAGACTCGCAAATCGATAGTGAAAATAAAATGTCCACTCACTATACGAAGCTAACTCTGAGGTCCGGCGGAAGATCCCTCGCCAAACACTCGATCACGATCACCTGAATAACAGGGATACGATCAATACATATAGAATCACAACATACGGAACTAATACGTCAAGAACCTTGAAAGACGTATCGCTTGAATATCGACGAGGATAACAAAATTCTCAAAATATACCCAAACAACCCTCGTCCCAAAATAGAATACTCAAATCAACTCAAAAACCTCACAACTACGATCGGGATGCGATTATGAGAAAAACGGTATAAAAATCTCCAAAAATCTCAAAAAGTCAACCTCGTCGGAGCTCCGCTGTTGACCGCCCCCGGCGCGGCGTCAAAGGTGACCAACTCCGGCGACCCTCACCTCAAACTCTTCCTCTCCTCAAGCCCAACACCTTTCCCAACTTCCACCAACACTAATTCATCCCACACCGGCCGGAATTCCGGCCGAAAGTCTCGCCGGAATTCCCTCTCCGGTCACCACCTCAAACCTCCACCAACCCGACATCAAAACAAAATGCCCAAAAATCTTCAAGGGATTGAGGGGAAGCAAACGCCCCACCAACCCGACACCAAAACTCTCCGGAATCCGTCACCCGATTCCGGCGAAATTCCAAAATTTCATCGACTTCGTTCTCTCTCAATTCTTAACCAATTTCAACAAATGAATACACAAATCAATAGTACAAGTAATGAGCTTTCCAACCATACAAAGAACGTGGCCAGAGGTGGCCGGAAACGCCGGGAAGAAAACGGGTCAAATCGCCCCAACTCGGTCAACGGGTCAACTCGATCCAACTCGGTCAACTCGATCCAAATGTGATTTTTCAAAATTTTTACGACTATTCGATATTTATACGTCGCGAACCGACCAAATTCATGATTCGGATAACTCAAACCCAAACAGATAAGTACGACTAACTCGATGATAATTTCAAATAACCATTTTATATTCTCCGATTATCCGAAAAATCCTCTGAAACCTCCTATGGACTCGAAATCAAATCCTCTACAATTTCCGCAAAGGAACTCAAACCAAATTCTTGTCTGATAATTTAGTCGTGAACAAACCTGCCATATTGACCAATTACGACAAAACCGCGACTAATCGTGAAATGCACAAATCAAGCCAATTAACATAAAATTTCTGGTTTGGGTCGTTACAGATATGCGCAAGAGAAGGGCGATAATGGCAAAGTTTAGGCGAGCCCAGGTTGACGAGGCACACCGAGGGGAGCTGCAAGCGGCAAAGGCCAGGTTAAGTGGGTAGGGATTTGGAAATCTCGGTTGCTACTGTAATTCCCAGAAGCCATCAATTTTTGAGGTGGACTTTTTGAGCGAAGAATAAAAGAAGAAGAAAAAGAGAGAAAAAATATCGCGTGTTTGAGAGTATGAAACTTCGGTTCCCGCATTCATCAAATTTTAACTTATATTAGTCAGTTTGGCATATTTTTCACTTTTCAAAAAAAAAATATAGACATTTGTCGAGCAAGTAAAGCGATGTCTATAAATAACAAAGACATTGTTTTTTCACAATTTGATATCAAAAAAAATATTTTACATTATTGTTTTTTCTAGTAGTGATACTGTGAGTTACCATTGCAGAAGAATGATAGCTTCAAATTCAAATCATCCATGAGTTTTGTGATCGATTTCTATAATCTCACACAATAAATTTTACTTCTTTTTCTAGAAATGTTGTGGTGTCTCATTTCTTCTGATCATCATCTCTCATCCAAATCACTCTTCCCCTAATACCGCGTGAATGCAAGAATTAGAGAGAGAAAGAGAGGCTCGCTCGAAATTCGATTATTTCTAAGATGGTGAAAACGCGGTGGTGAGACTGTGCAATTTGGTTTAAGAGGCGTGATCCACCACATATAGTCTAATGTAAGCTTAGTCAATAATAAAATAAGTTGACAAAATCATCCACTCCTGGTTCGACACGTATCACTTTCATATTTTTTAACTTAGGGTGCCTAGTAATAGGGTGTAGAGCAGCCTAATTCATGTTTGTCTATTTTGTTTCAAAGTTAAATGTGTTATCCTTAATCTTTGCAATTCACATCAGACTTATCCCTCCATCAATTTTTCATTTAATTGACTGTTAAGTGATGACATGACAATTGTCTCGTCAACAAATGGATCCCACGTAGCTACCTAAAATAAATTATAATTGTTAAATATTTTTTATATTTTAAAAAAAAAAAATTTTATTTCACTTGTAATCTTTAATGTTCATTGTGATCATTTATATTTTTGTCTTTTATCTTTATTTTTTTCATTTTCATCTCTCAAAATAAGAAAATTAAAGAAAATTATAAACAATAGTAGTAAAAATATAAAAACAAAAAACGAGATTGCAATTAGTCGTAGAGTTGTAAGAGACAAAAAATGAACACAAAATCACAAAAATGAACACAAAATCGTCAACAAATGGATCCCACGTAGCTACCCAAAATAAATTATAATTGTTAAATATTTTTTATATTTTAAAAAAAAAAAATTTTATTTCACTTTTAATCTTTAATGTTCATTGTGATCATTTATATTTTTGTCTTTTATCTTTATTTTTTTCATTTTCATCTCTCAAAATAAGAAAATTAAAGAAAATTATAAACAATAGTAGTAAAAATATAAAAACAAAAAACGAGATTGCAATTAGTCATAGAGTTGTAAGAGACAAAAAATGAACACAAAATCGCAATTAGTTCTAATTTTTTACTTGTCTAATTTTTTTAGTTGAATTTTTGTTTTTATCTTCTTCTTTTTTCTTTTTCTAGCAACTTTTTCTTTCTTTCCATTTTTTTTCTTATTTTTTTTTAATTTTATATTTTTCATATGATATTACAGTCAATCATGGGTTGCAAGAGAAAGAAAAATAAAAATGAGACAGTTAAAAATAAAAATGGAGTGTAGAAACAAAAATAATAATAAAAATTAAATTGCAAAATAGGAATTCATCTAAGGTCATTGATCCAACAATCGTTTAAAGCCTAAAAATTGACCAAAAAGTCACTCAAACTTAATTTGTGACTCAAAAGTGACATTATTTGAAAACATGCGTAAACAACCCTCTTTGGGTGCCCATAGCAGATTAGGCTTTTTTCCTCTCTTTTTTTTCTTTTTTCTTTTTCAGGAAATTTCATGTTGTTTTTCAGTAGTAGCTTTATGAATTATAGAAATGAGGTCTGATTTTCTTTCCTGGGTTCTTTGCTTTCTGATGTCTTTTCTTGTTGTTTCGGTGTGTCTTGTTTGTTTTAGTCGTCGCTCTTAGTTTGTTGTATCGTTAATTGGGTTGGTCCAATTTGTGTTTGTAATGTCCATTTTGTTTAATAAAGTTCTTTTCGATGAAAAAAAAATCTTTATGAATTATAGATAGTATCTTTAACTTTCACAAATAGCATCTTTAAAACTCTCGGTTATTATATTTTTCAAATAAATTTGTATAACCAAATCGATAATACGAATTGTATCTTTATGTCGTTGCATTGGTGTTCCTTAGAAATTGTGTTAGTCCTAAGTCGCTTTCTTAGTTCTCAAGTTAATTTGAAACAATCAATTTACGAGTTACTATTTAGTTCAATTTTTTCTATATCTCTAGTAATATAAACCCAAGCGTGTTTTTTGGTGTCATCACATACCAAATTATGGAAACCCGAAAATATCTCTATGAAAAAAAAAACAGCCATAAGAAAAAAAAAACAGAATATATAATTGGAGGGCATTTTTGTAATGCACCAGAAAAGAAAAAGAAGAAAAATCAAGCGGGAGACAAAAAACAGTGAACAACAGTTTTGCCCAGCAAAAACTATCATAGAAGTGGATAGAGTAATTGATCTGATTTGACGCGTGTGTACACACAGGTGGTTAGGCTAGTATTATATATAGAGATGCGGCCTAATTTTTATGCTTGTTTATGTTTTAATTATTGCAAGTAATTTTTACGTTGTTGATTAGTAAAAAGTTGTTAATCCTCTTCTATACTATATTCTCTCGTTTTAAAATTCTATTTTTTTAGGACAAAAACGTGAGACGTCAGTTCTCATTAATCTAAAGATGAAGACAGATTGCAACTAGCGGCTACCATTAACAAGGGCAAACGTCAGAGGCCAAGAAGCCGCATTCTAGACTAGTTACATAACAAAGTTGTCTAAAACCCAAATAATCTTACCAACAATAAGCTCAAAAAAAAATGTAACCAAGTAACCAGTAACCATGACATAGCACGAAACGGGATAATAAGCAATACTTATCACGCTCGAACTTATTTTATGTAAAAACTAAAATCCTTGTAGACATCCGTGGCCCAAAAAAAATAAAAATAAAATCTCCTGGATCCCAAGTCAACCGAACCAAGAACCAGAAAGATCCAATTTCATGTACTCCCCAAGCCCACCAAGCTTTAGGTTGGAGCCCAAGCCAAAACTGGACAAAGCCTAAAGCATAATGGCAGTCCACCTTGCCCTAGTTGACCCATGCTGATCAACCATCATGGTCGCCTTCCTCTGCCGTTGACTACCACCCAAGAAGCGTCATCGACAAACTATAGAACCACTAGCCTAACCAGATCTCATTTTAGATTGACAAATAGGAAGAAAAAAAACCTCATTCTTTGACAACCAATCACATCCAGTCGACCTCAAAGAGGGAGACCCCAGCTTGAGCACGGAAGTCCACGACGGAGCAAAATCCTCCGTTCATCCACTTCTGATTACCGCCATTTGACCTTCAAGGTAGAAAGCTCGCTTCAAATCTATGCCACCGGAATCCTAAACCCACTGTCGTGATCCAAACCACCACCAAGAAGTCAAAATTGACGCACCCAAACCTTCTCTTCGATGCCCAAAAATAAAGTTCGTGAAACAAGATCCTTCGAAAGGAGGATCCACCAGATTTTCGACGAAACAATCGGCCAACAGAGGAGAGATGACAAGAGTCAATCTCATGGTTTTCGGTCGCTCGAAGAGGACCTCAAAAGGCCTCCATTAGGTAGGAAGGGAAGGGAGGCGCTGCGAGCAAAACCCTAGCATTTTTTTTTTTACTCTTTAGTTTTCAAAGAAGAGAAACATGCATAAGTTGGAGTAGTTAAGTGTTTTAAAATCTAACTTAGTTGCATATAATCTGACTTAGTTGCAAGAGTTAGGTGAAAATAATGAGACGATCACTTGTATATATGCTAGTTAGGTTTTATTTTCGGCTCAAGCATGTTTAGAGTTTTAGGGTTATTGATTGTTTTACTTGTCTATGAGTTTATGCATGTTAGGAGTCTAGGATTTCTTAATTGTGTTTGTTGCCATGTTATGTGTTTAAATTCGTAGATTAGCAAACCAAATTATAACCCCCCCCCCCCTTTCCATAGCGTAGTCATGCATGCACCCTCAATCTCCGGTTACGAACGATCCTTACTTATCAATGCTACATAAAAAAAATATGATTTTTAAATTGTGTGCGTTATTTCTGATTATTAAGTGTTTATTAGATTGTTAGTTTTAGCATTATAAATTCTATTTATATCTACTTTACTTTCATTATTCATCGACTTCCCAGCTTTGTACGAATCAAATATAGTCGGTAAGCTAAAAGCGAACTAAGAGGTAACAAATTTTCTTCTTTTTCAATAATTTATAATATATCGATTAAGATTTTGTATATTGATTTCTTTCATCTAAATGATTGAAATTTTTTATTAACAGAAAATATACTACATTTTTTTTAGGTTAATTTGCCCCATCTTGCTAAATTTTTTGGCTCTATCCCTACCCTAAGCCCTAAAGTCTAAATCCTATAGTCTCTCTCCTACACCCTAAACTCTCTCTCTCTCTCTCTCTCTCTCTCTCTCTCTCTCTCTCTCTCTCTCTCTCTCTCTCTCTCTCTCTCTCTGTAATATCATGGTACCTTATTAACGCAACACAATATCTTTGTTGATTTGAGTTTGTATTGAGTCGTGAAGAAAAATAAATAAAAATAAGTCATGATACGTATCTTTACGAACTTGAGTTGGTATCTTTATGAACTAGAGTTTGTACATTTCTGTACTTGAGTTGGGATCCTTGTTTCTAAAGTTTTTGCTGAGTCTTGAAGAACAAAATGAAAAAATAATTTATTTTTTTGCGAAAGTTTTTTTTTTCCGAAAAAAATAAAATTGGATAGAAAAACAGAATGGTAAAATGGTCCTTGTGGAAAATATACTTTTATTTTAAATTGTATGCTTTAAAATGATTTTTTTGTCACTAAAATTCAAATATGATGACTTGTGGGTAGTTTTAAAGAAATTAAGTGACTTTTGGGGGTAATTTCCTATTTATCTATGGTAGTGGGACTCACTTGCTAACATGACAATTAACATGTCACTACTTAACAGTAAGATTAGATGAAAAATTAACAGATGGGTGAGACTAATGTGAATCGTAAAAAATTAAAAATAAAACATTCAACTTTTAAACTAAAATGACTAACATGATATTTGAGCCAAAATTAAAGAGGATATACAAAAGTTTGTCCTGTTTTCTTAGTAAAAGCCCACCACATTTGATACTGGGTTCCGATGGCGTTAGACATTTTCCTTCGTTGGTTCATCTAAAAGCAAAGAAATTTTAGAAATAAAACCACGGTGTGGGTTGGGACAGAGCTTTCAGTATTAACCAATTAACACAATGCCCGCTCGTCTTTATCTTCTCAAATTCTTAGTTTCTTACGATTTAAAGCTCGAACTGTTTCCTCCCATTTGAACCCTATCTAGTACTCGGTAGGTACCAAAATTATTCCACACCATGCCAATCTAATTAAGCTTTGTTAAGAACAAAGTTAACTCTGGGCCTAAGGAAGTTATGAACTCTCAGTTTTTGTTTTGGCAATTTAGCATAGGACTTTGATTAGGTCTAAATTTCACTATTTTCTTCCATTTTCGATTCATAATTTTAAATTTGAGACCGCTCATTCTATAGATTAGTAGTTGAAGATCAACCTTACAAAAAATGAATCAAAATTGAGATCATTTGAGTATCCGATCTTGCAAAATAAATGAACGGTTGTTATTGTAATGCTGAAATTCACCATAACCGTTCATTTATTTGACAAGATCGGATACTCAAATGATCTCTGATTTGATTTATTTTTTATAGAGTTGATATTCATCCAATAATCTATAAAATGGGCGGTCGCAAATCTGAAATCACGACTCAAAAATAAGAGAAATGAGAACAATTTAGACTCAATTAATTTCTTTTAGCATATAGACAAGGAAACAACATGCTTTCAATGTGTACGTTTTGGTTCATGTGCAAGTGTGTAACTCTCTCTCTCTCTTGCTCCGAAGAGGCTTCTTTCCACATTCAAACACACTTCACCTGTTAAAATTTCATATTTTGCCCTTTTTAAGTTACCACATCCTTTTATAATAGTTACCATGGGAGGAGGGGCGGTGGAGCAACAACGCCAACACCGTTGGCAGATGAAAAACGTTCCAGATGTACCAGAAGGAAAGCCAGCTAGAGCACATCTTGCTCCGACTCGACACCTACATCGGATCCATCAAGAAGCACACACCTAATTGCTATGGGTCTTCTAGTACGACGAGATAGTCAACTGCTCCTACATATTCCCCTGGACACTACAAAATCTTCGATGAGATTTCCTCAATGCCGCCAACAACAAGCAGCGAGATCCGTCCATGAATGCTATTAGGATTCCTGTCGAGATTCACCAGGAGGAGAAGGTTTATGTTCCGGAGTTGATTTTTGGCTATAAGAAGACCACCAGCGAACGCAACTTCCAACGGTTACCGTGATGGTTTTTGTAGATTGGGACTGAACCAAATATGTCAAAATGGCTTGCCGGCGAATGTGGGTTTGTCAGACAGGATTTGAGGATTTACTCGGCTTTTCCGTGAAATTTTTGACCATGATCCTATGGGTCATCCAACAAAAGACACGAATCTCAAAAGATCGCATAATAAAAACCAACGGATTAAGATTGTTACGTGAGAAACACTGCCGCTAGTGATGATGGACTGAAGTCGTTTCGCTCTTACTCTCACTGTCTCACACACATTATCTATGCAACCATTTCCCTTCTCTTCCAGTCCTCCATTAAAAGGATGCTACTTCACATGAGTGTGGCACTACCAGCCGACTGGGTTTTTATTTCATCTTCTTTAACTCCACCATAAATAAATGGAAAGCCAATTACACAAACAAACAAAATCTTAAAACCGTAGGGCACCTTTGGCCAAAACAAAAATGTAAAGAAAGAAGGGGGGGGGTCTAATCGGCCCTTGTTACTGCTCAATGGTTCAAAGGTCCCACACATAAACCTCTTCTTCCTGCTCTCTCCTTCTATTTATTTTTGCTTAGATTTCCCTCGTACTAAAAACCCCAAGCCCTCTCTTCTTCTGCTCTTGATTTTGAAAGGGAGAAAGAGAGCTTCATAGATCATGAGATATGGTAGGACTTCGTGTAGTTTTGGAAGGTCATAAGGGTCGTGGTGGTGGTGGTAGTAGTAGCACTAGTAATAATAGTGTTTTTGCTGGTGTTGGTGCTAGAAGAAAAACCCCACAAGTTATTAACAAAGCCAACACCATGGTGATCAACACCAACACCAAGCCCTTCTCTCCTTCTGCCTTGCCTTATCAACCCAAGAATTTTAACCACAATATCTGAGAAAACAGTATAGCCGACGACTTGCCGGAAAATAGGCCGACGACAACCCTTGTCGTCGGATATAGTAGGGTATAGCCGACGAGGTTCTCCAGTCGTCGGTCATAGTACTATAGCCGACGACTTGATTCTAGTCGTCAGCTATAATAGCCAAAAAATCGTCGGGTATAGTTTGTAGCTATTACCGACGAGTGTTTTTTACTATAAGCGACGACTTTGTCATATCGTCGGCTATAGGTGTTTATAGATCTAATCTGGGCAGCACCTCGGTCATTCAAAAAAAAATTCTCCTGCGAAAACTGAAAACGCTCTGAAATCATTGGGTGTTGTCGAAAACTGTCCATAATGAATTCGTGATCCATTATATAGGTACGTACGTACGTACTATATATATATAGGTATATATATGTGCATGTGTACGTGTTGATTGTGGTACATATATATATGCATGATGTATAGAGTTGAGATATATATATAGTGTTAATTTTGAGTTGATTGTTGAGTTTGAGTGATTGATGGTTGATTTTGAGTGATTGATAGTTGATTTGTAGTAATTGTCGTTAATTATTGTGAATATAGGGTGATTTATTTGATTATTGTGATTATTATAGAGTTAATTGTGATTATTATGGTTAATATATATTGTGATTATTGTGTGTTTCGGTTAATTGTGATTGTAGTGTGGTTATTATTCAGATTTTTGTGATTATAGTTAGGGTATATATATTAAAATTATGGGAATTGTATGTACGTGTAATCATATATATATTAATTGATTGTTGATTTAATTTGAGTCAAATTAGACGAAAATGAATATATGATCGAATAATTAGAGATCGAGTAGAATATATAATTAGACAAAATAAGTTTTATATATGAATATAAATTAGACAAAATATATATATGTTCATTTGTAATTAGGGATCGATCGAGTAGAATAATTAAATTAGGTAATTTAGAGTTTAAATATCGATATATATATATATATATATATAATGATGAATTTTTAATTAATTAGATCATGAGTATATATACAGCTATAATTTTCAGGATGGACAAGAGTTGGATGTGTCTTCCAAGATGGGATGTAAGATATCACCGTGGAATTAGGAGTTTTGTTAAATATATGAAGATTAATTGTGGAGGGATGACAATTCGTTATTATCCGTGTATGAAATGTCAGTGTCGCAGCGAGCGATATTGTTTTCACATCGATAAAGTATTGGAGCACTTGAAGAAAAACGAATTTTGGGATAAGTACACACGTTGGATTTATCACGATAAGAGCTTATCATTTGGTCAGCATGATCAGGGACAATTTTTTGAGAGTGCCAGTACATCCAATGATCCAACAACAAGGTTGATCAACGATATGTTTCCTCATGAGAGCGGTGTATTTGCTCAAGCACCAGATATCCCTCCCGTCGTTGGGATTTTCCCTCATATTGAGCCAGTCCAGCAATTACCTACAGCTGTCAAGACTGCTGGTATGGACAAGTACAACAACCTCATTGCCTTCTAACAGACCCCGTTGTACAACGAGTGTAATAAGTCTGTTCTTGAAAATGTTATAGGAGTAATGAAGCTCAAAATGGAGAACAAAATGAGTGTGAAGGCTGTTGATGATTGGCTGAAGTGGTCTGGTTCGTTGTTGTCCCCCGGTCATCGCCTTCCTACCACTCATCATAAGGTGCGACAGATCTTGAAACATCTTGGCATTTCCTACATCAAAATCCATGCTTGTAGATATGATTGCTTTCTGTTCTGGGGTGAAGATGTTTATGGGAATGATCTTGAATCCCTTGATGGTTGCCCGGTATGTGGTACAGATTGGTATAAGTTGACTCCTGCCAGAAACAAGAAAGCTGTGAAGATACTTCGGTATTTTCCACTGATAGATAGGCTAGAACAGTTGTTCATATGTGCACACACGGCTGAAGCTATGAGATGGTGGGCTGAGAGAAATTTGTCCGACGGTGATACCCTTATACACCCTGCTGACGGAGAGGCTTGGAAGCACATGGTGAGGAAGTTTTCTTATTTTGCATCAGAGGTTTGAAATGTTTAGCTAGGGATTTCATCTGACTGATTCAACCCTTTTGGCAACATGAGTCTTCAATATAGTATATGGCCAGTTATTTTGGTACCGTACAACCTTCCTCCATGGATGTGCATGAAGAAAGAATACAATGTGCTCATTATGATAATTTCAGGGCCGGATTATCCAGGAAAGAGTCTCGATGTGTATTTGAGACTCTTGATTGAGGAGCTTAAGTATCTGAGTGAGCATGGTCATCCCACTTATGACAAGTTCAAAAATGAGATATTCCAGATGCATGCCATGCTTATTGGCACCATTAGCGAATTTCCTGCATGCGGGATGTTGTCAGGCAACGTTACCAGGGGATACAGGGCTTGTCCAGAGTGCATGACTGTTGAGTGTTGCAAACCTCATTGTAGGAAGATTGTATAGATGCGTCATCGTTGTTGGCTTCCACATGATCACCCATTTCGGGAGGATATGGAGGCATTTGATGGGACTGTCGAAACAGGTGAGCAGCCGAGGAGATGGACGGGGGATGAAATATTGGAAGTGCTAAATGAATACAATTTTGGGCAGCTCAGCAATCATCCTGAGATAGTGGCGTCAATACCTGACAGGTATAAATTCTGGACACACAAAAGTATTTTTTGGGAACTTCCGTGTTGGTCCAAGTTGCTAATCAGACACTACTTAGATGTCATGCACATAGAGAAAAATGTGTGCGAGAGTGTGGTCGGCATAGTGTTAAATTGGGAGGGAAAAACAAAAGACGGCCCGAAGGTACGCACTAATCTAAAAAGAATGGGACTGTGAAAACATTTATGGTTGAGAGATGGGAAGAAAAAATGTCTCAAGCTCCTTATACTATCAAGTCTGCCCAGAAGAATAAAATTTTTGGCTAGATGGGTAATGTCAGGTATACTTCCGGTTATGTAGGAAATATAAGTCGGTGTGTTAACTTCAAAGACAATAAGATGTACGGACTAAAGAATCATGACTATCATATACAGCTTCAACGCCTCTTCCCTGTTTTCATTCAAGGGTACCTGCCCAAAGAGGTGGTGGAGCCGTTAGTGGTTTTGTCAAGACTCTTTCAGAAGTTATGCACGAGAGAAGTGAAGAAATCAGACATGTGGGAAATGCAACAGGACATCATTTTTATCATGTGCAAATTGGAAAGGATATTTCCACCAAATTTTTTCGACATCATGCCTCACTTGATGCTCCATCTTCCGGAACAATTGTTGCTTACTAGTCCAGTACACTACACATGGATGTATCCCATGAAAAGGTACGTAAGACATCTCTGAATCTGGCTATGTCTTGAATATTATTTATTCAATTATTTTACAATAATCATAACATGCTCTTTACCACTTTATAGAGAATTAGGGGACTATAAAGACTATTTGATGAACAAATCCGCATCTGAAGGGTGTATCGTTGAAGCATATCTTGCACAGGAGTGCGTAATGTACACCAAGTTGTATTTGGGAGCGTTGGAGGACCCTCCACAACATATGCCGATAGATAAATCGCAGTTCAACCTTTCGATCATTTCCAATGATGTTGAAGTTTCTGGAAAGTTTCCCAACTCGTACAATTTGGAACCATATGAGCATTGCCCACTGGTCGGTATGGATTAACTGTCCAGAAGTTCAATATTGGAAAAATGTGCACCTTTACTGCCCTGATATTGCCGGTGATGTTGAGTACCACAACAAGACGTTCGCAAACTATTTTTGCAAATGGGTACGTATATAGATATATTTACTTGTATATGAATTTAAGTGTCTCGTATCCTATTTATAGTTAAGTTAATAAATAATTATTTTCAGATGAACCATGTACAAGATGATGGTATACCTCAGTGGTCACACGAATTGAGGCTCTTAGCGTAGAAACTGGTAACTTCTAGAGTTTATCCTATGTGTAAGGTAAATGGCGTGCTATTTATTTTTGAACATAGAGACGTCAGACGAAGAACACAGAATTCTGGGGTAATGGTGCATGGTGGGCAGAATGGAGTTGACTATTACGGTGTTCTCCATTCAGTTATCGAATTAATTTATGGGGAAGGCATGACAGTGCACTTGTTTAAGTGTAGATAGTTTGATACTGACCCTGAGAACACAAGGACCGATCAATACGACATATTTTCGGTGAATACTTCTACAAGCTGGTATGAAGATGTTCCGTTTGTTTTGGCCAGGACGTTGAAACAATTGTTCTATCTTGATGATCTTGTGCATAAAGGCGCGTGGAAAGTGGTTAACCATGTTCTTCCAAGAAACATATACAGTGCCTCAACACATGGTGTGACCTCAGATAATGAAGAAGTTAGTGCATACCAAGAGCCGAACGCAACCGGTATTCCTGAATCCTCAACAATTCGCTTTACTAATGTGATACAGGATAGTGTGGTACGAATTCCTCGACCGGAACTTATGGATGTTAATCAAAATGAAGACAATGAAGACTCAAGTGACGAGAACTTACACATCTTACCTGAAATTAACTCAGAAACCGAGTCAGACTCAAGCGATGATTCTGACTATGCGCCTTAATGTACGTATGCCATTTTGAGTATGAACGTGCAATGTAAAATGATGTGTAGGACGATGACTTGAAAGTTCAATTTGAGTATGAACGTGTAATGAATAATGTCGACATTCATGATATGTAAAGTAGAAACTTTGTTTAATTAGCCTTTTTTTATAAGTAACTAAAAAAAACTCCTAGCCTTTTTTACTAAATGAGAAAAAATAAAAGCAAAGTGAAAGGAAAAAAAAATATAGGCGACGATATTCATAATAAATATCGTCGGCTATAGTTGTCGGGTTTTAACCCCCAAAACAGCCGTTTTGGACAGATCGAAAACGAAACTGCCCCTTTTTTTACAAACTATTCGGTCCATCTTTGTTGAAG
This sequence comes from Geum urbanum, assembly GCA_946800695.1. Classification (NCBI taxonomy): domain Eukaryota; kingdom Viridiplantae; phylum Streptophyta; class Magnoliopsida; order Rosales; family Rosaceae; genus Geum; species Geum urbanum. The sequence goes on along the minus strand of OX327003.1, from coordinate 46,457,498 downwards.
TAGCGCTGTCGTCGTTCATCCTAGCCAACCAAGAGCCGTCGCCGTCCTTTTACAACCCAAAAACAGATTCCTCTCCCTAAATCCCTAAATCCCCAATTTTGAATTTTTTTTATTTAGGTTCAATTTATGTTTAGTTTGTTGATAATGTGGATGTTTGGATGAGTTGTGTGAATATATATTGGATTATTGTTGAATTTTGTTGATTTTTGGAATTATTGTTGGATTGTTGGATATTATTGGATTATGAATATATATATATATACACATATATGTGGGATTGTTGGATTAGGAATTTTTGGAATATAATGGAATTTATATGAATTTTTATGAATTTTTGTAATTTACTGAAATTTTTTTGACTTTTTGTAATTTTTGGATTATTATTATGAGCATATATATATATGAATTAATTTGGATAATATTTGGTGATTAATATGAATTAAATTGGTAGATTAATAATTAATTTTTATTTTTAGTAATTTATGAGATTAATATGAATTAATTTAATTATGTGAATTAATTTGACTAATGGGAATTAATTTAATTATGTGAATTAATTTTTATTATTCTAGATTTATGTGAATTAATTTAGAATTTGGTAGATTAATATATATGAATTAATTTTTTTGTAATTTATGGAATTATTGTGAGTTAAATATGGAAATATGTGAATTAATATATATGGCATTTGGTAGATTAATGTGAATTAATTTTAATTTTGGTAGATAAAATTTAAAAACTACATAAAATTGAGTATGTTACGTAAATTTTATAAAAACGATGTATTGGTTGAACTGCAGTGCTTCGCGAGGGGGTCAAGGGGGATCGAGAGGGAGATCGGGACGTGGGGATGAGAGCAGCGGAAGTCAGTCCGCATCCGGATCCGCCAGTATCAGCAACAGTTACAGCGGTCCTCCCACCTCTCGGCACTGTGCACTTCTAGGTCAGGGACAACCTCAGCAGCAGCAGGTCGAGTCTCGTCGACCCTCTAGCGCGTGGAGGCTTTATGAGGACAGTTGCATGCCTTCAACGGATAGTGCGATTCAATCCTTGGTCCGAATGCCAGACATTCATCGGCAGGAGCCTTCCCCATCCACCGACCGGACTCCTCATTCATCAGAAGAGGCTGGTGGATCGACTTAGCCCTCGGCCGGGATACGACTATGCCCGGGATACGACTATGCCCGCCGTCTACCCTATTCTTACCCTTGGAAATCCCGACGATACCCCTCGTCGACCCCACGGGAATGCCTGTTCTAGGACAGCTAGGGTTCATTACCCCGGACCCGGCATACGCATATGTACCCTTCTCGCAACCTCTCTGGAGTGCGAGAATTCCAGGATAACGCACCGACGAATCAGGTAAATATTAATTAGTTATATCTTTTTCCTTAGTAATATTTAAATTCAATTAGATGTTGATGTTTAAAAAATCGTCTACAAATGTGATAGGCGCGATCGTGCCCGGTGAAAAACAGAAGAGGACCAGAGGCCCCGTCGACGGCAAGTTACTGGACGACGCGATTCGGGTTACCGGTGGTGGCCAAGTTATGATTCCGACCAGGGATGGAGGCGAGGTGATCGAGGGAAAGGTCACTCGACAGTACGTAGGGATGGCGGGCAGCATCATACGGGATAGAGTCCTAATGCTGTGGCCAGATTGGAATTCGGTGCCACAATCGGTCAAATATGAGCTGAATAATACGCTGTCGGTGAGTAGAATTGTATATTCATTATGTATCTTTTCTATATCAATTTTTAATATTTATATATATGCATTACAGAGGTGGTTCCGCGTGGAAAACGACATTAGACCCACGTGGGCGGAAGAAGTGCAAAAGAGCAGGTTACGTGATTCATTTGTTTAGATTTTTTTGTTTGTTTTGATTATGTTCATAAAATGTTGTAAGTTACTAACATTTGTGTTTTATTAATATAGGTACAAGGAGTGGAAGGCCGAGCTGAAAAAACATTGAAAAAAGTAAGGCGACGATCGTTCGGGTACCCCTAGCGAGTTTCGTTATAGGGAGTACGAGTGGTGATGACTTGTGGTTCATTTCAACAACCCGAGATTGAAGGTACGCAACCTTCGATCGATTAAATTTTTGTTTTATCGTACTTCCCCCAAATTATTTGGCTAATATTTTTTTGATGTTGGATTAATCGAGCAAGCTATTTCTGAAGTCAACACAAGGAACCGGGCCAAAAATACAAAAAGTCATCATGCCGGTTCCAGATCATACTTGGGTTGGATTGAGGAGGCGACTAACCACCCAGAAGTCCCTATGCTTGTCTATACGATGTAGCACGCGTATCCGTAGTCCCCCGAAGATGTTGTAAGTGTCCTTATAACAAATTAAACATATTTCTAATTTTTTTTATTGTTTACATTAATCAACATTTTATTTTTCTTTGTCAATTAGGCGAGAGTTCAGGAGGTGATTCCGGAGGTGTTGACTCAAGTAGCGAGAGAGCGCTATCCCAACACCTCCGATGTGGAACTTCCGACTGATCAGATTGATCAATCTAATCCGATCATAGCGGCCAGGATCATGACAGCCACAATCCCTCCAGGGAAGAACACTTTCTACTACAAGGGGCTCGGAAAGTGGGGTCAAGGGCTACTGAAGCAGACTCCTGAATTCTCTCATAGATCGGGATCTTCGAGGACTAATGAGCTACAGGAGCAGCTTCAGAGGTAAGCGATGGAGATGGAATCTCAACGGCTACGAATGGAGGAGCTGGAGAAGGCAAGAGCCGCCGAGCAGGAGGTGCGAGCCGCATAGCAGAATCGGTTGGCCGACCAGCAGGAGATGATGGGGACATGGATGCAGCATTATTATGCACAATTGTAGGCGTTTGGAATCCAAATAGCTCCCTCGCCCATTTTCAATGCATCACAGCCACAGCCGCGGCCGCAGCCGCCGCCAGAGCCATAACAGTAGACGTCGGACCAGCACCAAGGAGACAATAGCGATCCGTTTGACCACATTTACTTAGGAAACCACCCGTAGTACGCATATGTATATAGATTTGAACGATTTCGGTTTTTTATTTTATTTACGTGTATAGTTTCAATATTTTTGGATTTTAAATGTGAACAATATTGGTGTTTTTTGGAAATGCAGGTTCTGGGATGAAGCCTAGAATCTACAAAAAAAAATTAAAATATCACACACTATAGCCGACGACATAGATATGTATCGTCGGCTATAGCTCCCTCCATAGTCAACCAGTTTGACCAGGGGAGGAGGTATGGCCGACGACAAATTCGTCGGTTATAGTATGGAACTATAGCCGACGACCTGATCTCGTTGGCTATAGCTCCATATTATAACCGATGACAACCCTATATTGTCGTCGTCTATAGTATTACCGACAGTCCATTACCGTCGAGCCTATATTCGACGACTCCTCATCGGCTATAGCTATAGCCAACAAATTAAGGGGACAGGCCAACGAATTCATGTCATCGGTTATAGTGTTTGTGCTGGTAGTGCCACTCACCCTATGTGCCACCCGATCCTGATTTCCTTGACATATGCTATGTCTGCAAACAAAAACTTTGGATTGGCAAAGACATCTACATGTACAAGTTAAAAAATCACAGATTAAACCACAACCATCTTCTAATTTCACAAAAGCACAGATACTGATCTCAGTTCAACATGCCCTTTCAAGTTTGAACCACAAAGTCTGCACCTTTCTGAAAAACAGCCACAACCCATCATCTTTGCTTTTATTGTTTCTGTTAAAAGACTAAAAATTCAAGTTATGGTCTTGTTAATGGGCACTGTTAATTAACTAAAGTGGAGATCTTGGTTTGGAAAATGCAGGGGAGACAAAGGGATCTGCAGCGTGGAGTGCAAGTACAATCAGATTTTGATGGACGAAGAAGAGATTATCCGCGGTGAAATGTAGTGCTCAATGACGGCTATGAAATCCACTTCTGGTTTAACCTCTCCACCTCTTTCTTCCAGAGACTCCAACCGCAACAAAGGCAGCAGAAACAGAGCTTACTGAGAAAAATATACACCAGTTGAAGTTGGTTTCTTAAGAGTTGTGTCTCTATGTGACTCCTTTGCTTGTTCCTAAATGACCATGGTGTCCCTTTTATAGTTTATGTCTTCCTAGTTTGAGGCCAAAAGAATCCAACTAGTTTGTGCCCCCAACTCCATCACATTATGCACTTATGCATGTGTTATGCATGTGTGATAATGTAGTAGCCCATAGTTTTGGTTTGTTCCCTCCCATTGTTTATGGGAGGGTAGTCTTAGTTTAATTTGTGTGTTGTGACAGTTAAAGGACATTAATGGTATTTTGTTTCTGTGCTTAAACCTGACTAATTTTCTCTCTTAGTTTCAGTTTCTTTCAACTTTGGTTGTCTTGAAAGTTTAGCCTTTCCTGAATACAAGCAATGTGGTGTGTTTATTCTTCTGAAGCACAATGGCAAAGAAAAAATTGTGCCGAGTTTTCTGTTTGTGCTATTTACTATAGATGTGTATATCTTAGAGGAATTTGTGTAAGTTGAGCACCAAGAGAACACTAGATAGTATATTATAGTGGAGAACATAAGTGCAGAATCTGTACTTGGAGAACAATGTCATGGTCCCTAGAGAAGAAAAACACTATTTGCCACCCAAACAAATAACAGTAGTTGCTACTTGCTACAAATGAATTAAGTGTAGAATCTCACATATTTCTCAAAACCCCTTGCATTTGAATTCTTTTAATTCTCAATCCCTCTTGACTTAATTAGATTTAGATCAGTGCAACAATAAATACAACATTTACTGCTGAAACTCTAAAAGTGAATGATTTTGATGAGTTCTTTTAATTCTCAGACATTTGTCGTTATGTATGTTTTATTTCAGATTATTCCGAGTGTACGTTTTGCATTTCTATAGATCATATATATATTGTTGTCCATGCATATTCGTGTTTCGTTAAACAAGACATGAGCATAGTTCGATTATACTAAAATTTGTATCTCACCTGTCTTTTAATGATCTAAAAGTAATTACAAATTACACCCTCTTATTTGATTTGTGCGTAATTACAATACACTTTTGCATCTAGGGGGGAGGGTTGGGGTTGAGGTTTGCCAATTTTACTCCCCTACTGCGGTCATTGAGGTTACGAGTAATAAATTAACAAAAAATAGAACGTAAAAACGTTGTAGAAAAAGTTCTAAATACCTTAATAATCATTTAGTGGTTAAAACGTCCTTTGAGAATTAATCCAATAATTTTTCTGAAAGTATTTGTAAAATGTTGATTTGTGAGCCAAAAAGGTTAACATACATAATCCGACTTATGCTCTTCAACTTGAAGTCTTTGTTCAAACCAAAAAAAAAGAGATGTGAAACACAAATCAATTAGTGGTACTTCCAAACTCGGAGACAATATATTCATTCATCAACTCCAAATCACAAAATGATTAATTAGAGCAAATCTTTACAAATGTGCATACGTTAAGTGTTCTCGACAAGTTATACTAGGGCTTGCATGATAGATTTGTGCAGAAAATACAATCATTCTAAGGAAAATGAAAAAAAAAACCTAAAAACAGAAAAAAATTTCAAAAAAAATTAACTTATGACACTAAGTTAAAAAAAATCCAACTTATGACACCTTTTTTTTTTCAAAAAAATTCAACTGACATTATTTTCTCCCAAAAACATCAATAAGTTATAAAACATTTTTTTCTACTAATTTTGCCCTTTTTTCTTAATTTGAACCTGGAAATGGATCCTATGAGTGACTATTCCCCCACTACAGCTGTGGGTTTTTATAATTATTTGTTTTATGATGATATCTGTGAAAACCAGGAGAAGTTTGTGGATGCTATGGGTCCTAATTACTCTGAAGACAAGAATCTGCCTACTGGTTCTGCTGTTAATTCAGAGAAACTCAAAGCAATTGAGAACGAGTTCATAGAGGTTAGCTCTGGCTACAAAACTCCAAAGAACAGAACAAGAGAGATGATTAATGATTGGGAGATGAATCAAGAAGATGCCATATAGGCAACTATTGGTACTTCAAAATCTGTTAAATGAGAGTAGCTACTTGGAATAGTCAGGCGAATTCTTGGCCTAACTTTAGGTCACAAGCCAACTACTATGTTTCTTATTTATGCATTGATGTTCTGTGTATACTAGACATCAGAGCTGGCTTAGACAACGGCAATAAAACTGTTTCCAAACTTAGCTTTGATCAGTCACATTTGGTTCCCTATGTTGGCCAATGTGGAGGAATTTTCCTGCTCTGGAACTCTACTTCAATTCATTTGAATGTTATTTACAGTTATGATCGTTTTATTAATTGTTGCATTAAGAATGTTTCTTCTAGCAGGATTGCTTTCTTTAATTTCGTCTATGCTTATCCAAAAAAGGAACAATAGAAAGATCTACAGAATGAAATTGAAAAACTTAAACCTGCAAATAATGAAGTGTGGTTCATTGCAGGTGACTTTAACATGATTACTGATCTCACTGAAAAGTGGGGAGGAAACTAAATCTTTACGAAGTTTATGTTGGAGTTCAATAATTTCTTGAACAACTATGGTGTGTTCATAGTGCCTAGCCTAGATGCTCCTTATACTTGGTCAAATAAACACAAGGATAATACCTTGGTTTTTGAAAAACTTGATAGATTCTGAACTAACAATGCAGGTATGAATAGCTTCCCGGATATGAAAGTGGTCAATATGCCTATAAATGGCTCTGATCATAGCCTGATTTATCTGTCTACTGACAAGGTAAAAGAAAAAAAAGAATAATTGGTTTAAATTTGAAGCCATGTGGCAAAAATACTCTTGCTTCAAGATTTTTGTGGCTAATTTCTGATCCCCCCAGAGAATTGATAGTGATCCTATGAAGAATTTGAAGGTTCTATCAATTGCTTTATGTAGAAAGCCAAAGATTGGAATAAAAATGTCTTTGAAGATCTTTTTACAAAATTGAAAAACTTGCAGGATGAGAGTGAAAATCATCCAAAAATAATTGATGGCTGATCCTATAGCAGTATCTTTAAAAGAAAAAAATAGAGAGCTTGAAAAATAAATTGTTGAAACTCATGTTAAAGAGGAAATTTTTCGGGCACAAAAGGCAAAAGTGGACTGGCTCACACTAGGTGATAGTAACACTAGCTACTTTCACACACAGGCCACAATAAGGAAAAGAACAGGTAGAATTACTAAACTTAAAAATTCTGATGAACATTGGATTACTAATCAGGAGGAAATAGTCTCCACTATTGTTGGTGATTTCAGGAAAAGGTTCCAGGCAGATGGAGATCCAAATAGGCAAAAGATAACTGAGTTTTTTCAGATTATTGAACCATGCATAAGTAAGGAAGACAATACTCAGCTAAATAACCTCATCTCTGATGCTGAGATCCAAGAGGTTGTGAGATCAATTGGGGCCTTAAAAGCTCCAGGACCAGATGGTATTCACGCTTTTTCCTACCAGAATAACTAGAATGTTGTTTCTGAACAGGTTAAAGTCATGGTCTTGCAGTTTTTTGCAGGTAACAGTTCTTCTAGTCTTATTAACCACACAAATATTGCCTTGATTCCTAAGGTTGATGTGCCTAACTGTGTTAACCACCTAAGACCTATAAGTCTATGCAATGTATCTTATAAATTGTTATCCAAAATTTTAGTTATAAGGGTAAAACCACTACTTGATAAATGCATCTCAAGAAACCAAGGAGCTTTTGCTCCAGGAAAATCTATTCAGGACAATATCCTCATGAAATTTTTAATGAGTTTAGGAGGGAAAAAGGTAGGGTTGGTTCCATGGCTATCAAAATCAATCTGAAAAAGCTTAAGATTTCCTAAACTGGAAGTACATAAGAGAATGCCTCAGCAAATTTGGTTTCAATCAGGTTTGGATAAACTTGGTCATGGATTGCATTACCACAACATCCTTTTCTCTCTTAAGTAATCGCAAACTTGGAGGTTACTTCATTCCTTCCATGAGAATTAGACAAGGTGACCATATCTCTCCTTATATTTCATTCTTAGCATTAAACCTTTGATAAGGTGTCTGAACAAGAAAGCTACAAACTCTAAAATCCATTTGGGAATTCTCTCTTCCCCAAAGGGCTACAAGATCTCTAATCTGTTCTTTGCAGATGATTGTCTAATTTTCTGTAAGGCTTCTCCTAAGGCTACAAGGAATATTTTAAAATTTCCCAATGATTTTTCCTTGGCCTCTGGCCAAAAGATAAATATTATCAAGTCTTCTATTTTGTTCTCTATTAGGGTTAGTGCTAGTTTTAAAAATGAAATTGCAAGTAAGCTTGGTATTAAGCACAAGACAACCATCGGCAAATACTTGGGAATTAATAATATTGTGGCTTGGAAAGATCCAGTTAACTCTAAGGAACTCTTTACTAAATTTTCCAATAAGCTTGCAGGATGGAAAAGAAACTCCCTCTCCAGAGCTGACAGACTGGTCTTGATCAAAGACAGTCTTTCTAGCATGCTAAATCACATCATGTCATGTTTCAAGTGTCATGAGAAAATCTTTAAAGAGATTGATAAGCAAGCCAACAATTTCTTCTGGAGAAAGGACTCAAAGTTCAGCCCTATCAGTTGGAAAACTATTTGCAGCCCAAAAAGCAGGGGGGGGGACTTGAAGTCAGGGCTGTTGCAAATTTCAATAATGCTGGAGAACCAAATGTGACTGATCAATCCATGGGGTCCATAACCTAGTTATATTGAAAAGATTGAACGATTTGTTGGAGAAATGTGAGCTAGTTGAGAAATATGTACGTGGAGAAATTTGAAGTATACTATTCATAAATAGCTCGGAGTTCGAGGATGAAAAATCTACTGCCCGAAAGCTCAAGGAAAATAGATGGAATGCTTCGTAAGCTGAAAATTCTCAAAAAAAAAGAGTTATTTTTCAGAAAAGTTACAGGTTTTCATAAAGCCTTGAGCTTTCCATGAAAAATGGAGGTGGTTGCTCGAAAGCTTGAGGAAAGCTTGAGGAAGGTTCCAGAAAGCTTGAGGAAAGCTGGAGGAAGGTTCCAGAAAGCTTAAGGAAAGTGTCATAGAACTGGGGCAGATTGCCACCATACATAGTGAACTATCTATTTGGCACGTGAGATTGAAAAAAAAAAACTATTTGCTCATGCTTGTTTGATGAATCATGAGATCAAGCACGAGGAAAGATGTCAAATTCGATTTGCTAGGTAAAAGTACATGTCCAAATTGGTTCTACGAAGCAAGGTAGAAGATGATTATGTTCGAAGGAAAGAATTCGTTTTCCCTAAGGTCCCTAAGGTTATGCAATCTGCAGAAACCTTAAGAGTTTTCCAGACCTCGAGGGTTTTTCAGAAACCTTGAGAAATTTTTCAAAAAGTTCAGCAACGACTTTTTTTTAACTGTTCTATATGGGAACTTGGTTATTACAATTTATTAGGCGTTTCAAGCTAAGGGAAGACTCCCAAGAAGATATGAATGGATTTTCAAGCATTCCTGAACTCATCATTGCAGAAAGCTAAAGGACTCGAATTAAGCAAGTGGCAAAGCTCATTATTATCTTCTTGTTCATGAACAATTTGTCTATTGGAATGTCAAGGTATCCCGTGGAAGACCTGTGGAAACAAGAAAGCTCGTGTAAAGAATGAGAAATCTCTTGATAGAGTTATGCTTCCATAAATTGATCATGGCTAAGGCCAAATTAGCTGGAGTGTGAAGTCACACTAATTGACGCAAGGTTTACTTGGTATGCCTTGGGGTATTTGTAGGAGCCAAATTTGGCCACATAGAGCTGGAGGAATTCTGGTCCCCCAAGTCCTCAAGCAGAAGAGGTCCGATAAATAGAATGTTAGGCTTGAGGCTGTACGATTAGGATTCCGAGTATGAATTGATTAATTTAGAGATTTCTCCAAGTATCTAGAATGATGTAAAAATCTCTACAATATTCGTAAGATGGTGTGACAATCCCAAGGTACGATTGGACCTCAAGGGACTGCACAATCGAACCTTGAGGAATTGCACGATTGGACCTCGAGGGATTATATGTCCGGACCGCCAATGAAATAGAAACAACCGGCAGACTTTATGGTGACAGAAAATATAGACAAATGAAGGACAAATATAAATTATATACTGAACTGCATGATTCAGATTCCATCTGATATCCGAAGTCAGCATATAAATTCAATAACTTTTACTTCACCCACAAAGTAATATGACAGTTATCTGATTAATACAAAAGTTTAAACAAATCACTAATTTGAATGACTGAAATTCATACCTAAGGTTCAAAGCCAGAAGAGGTGATAGTAGATATACAAGTTAAGCACAAGCATGTTCAGCATGCGGTTTGCAAGCTAGCAGATCTCAATCAATACATACCAGTGCAAATTACAGCATCACATTCTCAGGCTTATCATTCTTTCATCATGGTCTTTGTCGACATCACATGTCATCAACCAGATTTAAAAAGCAAAACTGCTTTCTGATCCAGGTAGAAATAAACAAAGTGGTTTGTTTCGTGAGTCACATATGAACCTGCATGGACAAACAAAATAGTTAACGTGAATGCTCCTCAATCTATGCTAGAAGACACTGCACAGACCATAGAAACCAAAACTATTATCACAGTTAGATGAGAGCAATTTTCTACCAAGCTGATTCATCTATGAATTCAGATCAAGAGAGGAAAAATGACAGGAGAATCTTACTTCTACTGGAGCAGGATGCCATATCAATGACCATTAAAGGCATCAGAGTTTTCTGCTTGCTCTACTTCCAATTAATACATCTATTAGTAATGCATTGAAAAGAAATGGTTGCAGAAAAGTTTCAACTAAATAACCAATTATAAAAGTGGAGCAAGACTCTGTCGTAGCCATGTGACTGCTTGTAATGTTTATAATAAACCAATTTCATAGTCATGGAACCACAAAATTTCACAAAGGAATTTTGGAACTGTTCAATCTAGGTTCTGACGCACATTTAATAGTGTCGAGATGGGAAATTGGCTCAATAGAAACTTAAGAAAGTATTCCCTTAATTAAATGTGGTTATCTAGCCAACAGTAAAATTTCATTGAAACAGAATAAACTAGTAACTCAATCAAACAGATAATATGAAAGCAATGATAAAGTTAAAAGAAAGGATGAACACTTTATTTTGCACCAATCTCGTTCCTGTGCATGACCAAAAGAAATTTGGTAAACAAATAACATTGTACACTGACAGAATTGTACCAGCATATATAGACATTCAATGTAAGCAAATCAAAGCATCAACGCTCTTGCCTGGTAGTAGATAACAGGTATAACCTTTTCCATACTTAAAATTTTCTTCCACTGTAATATCAAGCTAAGAGTTTACATTTCTTGACGCACGCTGTGATCAGTGAGATGAGTGACCTCTCTCTTCCTTGTACGTTCTAAGATAGCCACCTCCATAAATCCCTCCAACTATAAGCAATGCATTTGCTTACATATTGATTCTGCCATAAACCTTCAAGTGCATTATGTATTTATGTGTCATTGCCTCACCTAAGTCATGGAGATCTAGTCATAGCTCACTAGGTTCAAGTGTTCAAAAAAAAATATTAGACAAACCCCAAGCATTCAGTGATGGAGCCCAGTCAACAACTTAACATGCACTTATTGCAACATCAATGGATGACCAACAGCATCTCCACCACCGGAGGGCTGTGGGACAGGACTATTTCCAATTTTTTAACTTCTGTGTAGTGTGTTTACATTACAGTTATACAAGATTGCATCCCAAATCTGTCACTTCACAAGTCCTTTTGACTATTCAGCTACAATTTTCACGATCACAGACTATTGGTTTTTCGCTCGGCCACCAGGGTTTCTCATATCATGTTTTGCACTGTTTATAGCCTCAATTGAAGTACTACATACTGTCCGCTACCTAAGAGACCATTCAGAACCATATCGTTTGGGTTTAGTCCAGCCATACTACTAGAATCTGCTTTTATCAGAAGGCTAAAACAAATGCCCAGTACAAAAAAAAAAGTAAAACAATACCAAAGAACACATAAACCCAGAAACTGATGAAGGGCTTAGATCTATATCCATTTTCAAACAGCACAATCCATTCTTGCCAAAATGGAAACCCAACAGTTACTGAAACACAGCACTACCTAGTAGACTTGTTCACCATCACTCAACTTCTATCACAAATGAAATCTGAACCCAAAAATGAAACTGAAATTGAAGAAATTACCGAAATTGCGACCCACAATGCAATGCCAAGTAGGTCCGTGCCTGGAATCGAATTCCTTCTTTATGTGCTCCGCCACGTCCTTCTCTACACTGTGAGTCTCAAACGCCTGAAAACAAAACGCAGAATATTCCGTCAACGTCAGAAAAACCGATTTCCGAATTCAATCCAAGCGATTCATAACAAAACAAAACAAACAATGTTTCGAGAGCGAGAGATAGAGAGAGAAATTAAAAGCTCACTCCGATTGCGATTTCGACGGCCTCCTTCTGCATGTCCTGGAACATATCGGCGCTCTTGATGATGACGCGCTTTCCAGTGGAAGTTGTGACCGCCGGCGAGAGCTTCCGGTCGTCGGAATTCGGCTTCGCCGGAAGAGGTCCGGGAACGCTGCTTCGCTTTGCGTCTTGGCTCATTTCGACGGTCGTTTGCTTCCGATTGCAGTTACTTAAATCAGATGCTTACTTGCTTCACCGAGCTGGGATAGAGTCGCTAGTTTCTGAATCGCGAAGAAGAACAAGAGTAAAGAGCAACGTCCTCCACATCCACCTTTTTTTTATTTCCTCACTTTCTTTTTTGTCACAGAAGTAACTGAGCGGAAAGTGTTTCTCTTTCATTTAGGTGATCGTTTCTTATTTACCGCGTGGTTTTTACTTCGTACGGAAGATTCTGAATAAGAAACAGTGAAGTCAGGAGTATTGATTCCCTTGGCTCCCCCTAGTTTTACCGCGAAGTAGGGTAATCTTTATAGCGACGGGAAACGGTGTCGTTTAACTCCTGAGAATTATGTGATTCCAAATTGAAATTATTTCGTTTTGTACTTTCAGATACAAGACAGAGACAGACAGACAGACAGACAGAGTGTCCTCTTTATCTAGAAAAATCATAGCAGGATTTGGAATGTAAAAAGGTTAATGTTCTTATCCCGTTTTAGTATTTAACCTTCTAAACAAGTAACTTTGACAGTGAAAAACATATACCCCATAATAACTCTTGTGTAGATCTGTGATAAAACTATTGTAGTTACAACCATGCAAATGTATCAAGGCTAGCTTATCGTAACCTGTACATGAAGAGAGTGCTGGTTTAATATTGCCAGTCGAAAGATAGACTATGAGTATATGACATTAGTCCCTCATCTTGGTTTAGGCTTCATCTTCAGAGTCCTCCAACTCTGTTTACTCTCTTCATCCTCTTGGCACTAGGAGGAGCATCTCCATCTTCATTATCAGAGCCTGAGCCCTCCTCCACATCCGGAGGACTGTTATTATAATCCGGTGACATAACCCTGTCCGACTCATTGACTTGGTTGTCATCAACATCCTCAACAGACTCATTGTCAACTGCATTGATATCGTCATGGTTTGCTTCAAGACTTGGAGCATCTTCGTCTTTGGCTGCTTCTTCTTCTTCCCTGCTCTCCTCATTTAGATCCGGTTTAATTTTGAAATCCCGCGCGGTGCTACGCTTGGCATGCCTTAGTAAGTTTACTTTGGTCACCTTGCTAAGCTGGATGAGATATTTTTCAGTCTTCTATCTGAAATATGAGGTCCGGGATGCATCCGTTCTCCCTCTTTATTCTGTTGATGATTCCCTTTTTATTGGCATTGGATTGTTGTTTCTGCAATGCATTAATGATGGATTCCAATTATCAGGTAACCCCCTCAATAACAGATACAAATAGTGCAAGTGAGGTGAAAGAGTGACATATGAGGAACAACGCAAAGAGAATCAGAACTAACCGTTTGCATGATTTCCAGGAGGACATACAGAGGAACTGTCAGCTCCTTGCAAGTTACCTCCACGAGCTTCTGAAATTTGAGGCTAGGGAAAATCTGTTTGCAACCTTTTGGAGCTATCCTAAGCTTTGACATCTGAGCTAAATGTTTGTAAAACCTTGCTGCCAATCGAAGCACAAGCTCAGCTTGCGTATCTGCACAATTTGAAGCTAAGTTTATATACAGGAGTAACATACCAAAGTTCATTGCTTTGTACAAACTGCATACATACCATTCAGGCTCATGGAAACAAACCGAGAGAGTACTTTCACCACTGCTTCTGCCTGAGCATAAAGATTTTCCTCAAATGTCAACTCGAGAGAATGCTCACTATTCTGATCCAGATGAATGCCTTTTTGAGAGACTAATGAGAATGTCTTCAATTTTTTGATGGCCCAATCCATGTCAACTAAAACGGCTTCAATAATGTGCAGTATACACAAATTCAGTCCCGCACATGTTTGATGGTTTATGAGAGGGTACACTTCAGATACCTCCTCTGGAGTATCTCCCTCTGATCCAATAACCTGTAACAGTTCTGTAGCCATGTCTTGGGATATAGCTAGATCATTTGGAGGGGAGCTTAAACATACAGCAAGTGTCACAACACTTTTTCCAACCTTGGCGTTCTTTATTTCATTGTACTTGCAAACACTAATAGCCCAAGCTCCATGGGAGTTCCTCAATTGGCATGGCAGTTTTCCACCAATCATCAATATGAGATCGCATATAATCTGTAAGGGAAAAAAAATCTTTAGAAATTGATAAATTCAGTAGGAAAAGAAAAGAAAGGTAAAATCAGCAAACTCTCAAATGCTAGTTACCTCAACTTCACCAAAAAAAGAAAGTGCAAGAAGCTCAGAGAATAGAGGCTTCAATGTCTTCAAAATGAACATTTGTAAAGGTCCTAGAGGGGGGGTGAATAAGTCTTTTATAACTTTTTCGCTTAAACTGTACTCGGGGATAGCAAATTGGCAACCTATCCCGAATTACAAGATACGAGTGTTTGAACTGTAAAAGTAGTAAGTAAAGAATAACACGATAATGTTTTTCTTTAACGCAGAAACCCTACAATCAGGGGGAAAAACTGTATGCCCCTAACTCTTGAGGGACAAACATTTCCACTATAAAGTAACACACACAATTACAAGACTTTTGTACTCTGGAGATGCATAGCCCGTATGTTATCCTAACTAGTCTGACTACCAATTCTAAACAGAGCTACACTACTTGACTTATGTGTTTACAACTTGGAAAGTGTCTAGAAACATCAACTCAGATCTTAACTATTTGTAAGTTAAATCTTCTTGACCTACTTCTTCGGGTTGAGCATCTTCATACATATCTCAATGGAATGCACTTATGCAATGATGCATATGAGTTTTGAAAACAGTTTTTATGAATGATAATTTATGACTTACATGCACAGCAAAGAGTAAGCATAGACACAGAAAGGGAAGAGAAGTGAAGAGAGAAATTTTGTGCTCTCAAAGAATCACCCAAAATAATACTCACTCAACCAAGGAGCCAAGGCTGCCTTGGGATCCCTTATATAGGCAGAAGAGCCCAATCTGTTTTGACAACTAAGGAACGTGGGAGGCAGACCTAAAACAGACCTATAGCAGACCTATTACAACTGTCATCAGTTGATGGGACAATAGCTCATATGACAACTAAACAAGACAACTTTAGGGTTTCCAATTAAGGCAAAGTTTGTCAAAAAGAAGCAAAAGGTTTTCATGCTCTTAAACCAGAATAGCCATTTCGGTGGTCAATAAAGCAAGCACGTTTCAGCACAAAAGCAGATTAAGGAAGGCAAAAAGCAAACACAGCTTTTTAAGGCAAAACAAATTACTAGAAGACAAAACTAATCCCAAGAAGTCACATGTAAACCAAAAACAACTTTCTCCTAGAAATCATCCTTAATTCAAAACAGTTTTTCAATGTCAAAGTACACACATATTGTGCACATATATTCTGGATTTTAGAAGCAACTTTAGCTATGAAATATCACACATGAAAACGTTCCAGATTATCAAGGATACATGCCGGACTCCCAGTATTGGGGTGTCGATCCTCCCAATATATGCGATCTACGTGCGAGGTAAATTTTTTACCATCCCTTCTTTTTGGCCACGTCAGCCATTTACGAAGCTACTCGTTCATGGCTCACTGTAGCGACACCGACACAGAGAGATAAGAGGAGATAAGGTGGATGGTGGCGGCGTCGCTCGATAAAGTTTCCAGCGAGAGAGACGCTGGAGGGCTTGAATTTGAAATCCTTAATGCCAATGGAAAAGAGTGTCATCGATGGGTTTCCGATGTAGATAATACTCTCATCGGTAAGGATCTCACCGAAACTATTCACCCACCACCCAGTGGGAATGCTATACAACCCACTCCAGCTCGTAAAGCTCAAGTCCTCATGTTTTTGAGGCGCCACATCTACTCAATTATGAAGACGCGGTATTTAAAAAAGAACATTTCAACAATGTGCATGAGGCATAGCTTCCAGAATTGACTAAGAGGTGAAACCAAATCCGTTTGATTGATTATCTAAAGATTGAAGCTTTCAATCAAGCTAGGCTAGAGCTACAATCAAAGCTGAGCTTCTGTGGAGTTGAAAAGACTGATCAAGCCATGATTGAGAAGTCTTTGAATACCTTCCTATCTTCCATGAGTATTTTGCCTCATCAGTACTGGCTTAACTGCGAGCAAGAAAGAATTACATCATTTAGTTATCTCATGAACATCCTAGCTAAAAAGGAGATACATCATGAGATAATTCTCAACAACATTGCAAGGCTCGCTGAGACCAAGAAAACACCTGAGAATTACAACACTAGTGGAAAGGCACGTAATGACAAGACGAACATCCGTTCTGAGCCTTACATCAACCGTGTTGGGAGAGGAAGACGTGAAAAATGTTGTGGTAGAGGCCAGAGTCAAAATTTGACTTGAAAATGCCAAGATATTGGCCCTAGTAGCTCCAACGAGAACCAGTCAGGTTGTAGGACTGATTGCAATCCTTCATACTCTTCTCCGTCTGGAAAAACCACTTGTTTTAAGTGTGGATCTACTAAACATATGCACATGCAATGTCATGCAAGCAAAACAATTTAAAATATCTACAAGAAGAACAAACAATACTTGGCATACGAGGCTAATTTTGCTAGGGGAGACGACGAGATGGAAGAAGACTATGATGTCAATCTCATTGTAGTAGATGACAAAAAGGAGCATCTTGAGGCTACAAATTTTGACTAAGTTTACGTGTTATGCTATTATTTTTGCTATGTATTCAATTTTAGTTTGTTTTTTGCTTATTTTAGTCATGCTTGGAGACTTTATTTTTAGTCAGTTTTTGGAATAAGACGTCTTTGATGTAATTTTGAGTTGACAAGTAATAAAAATTTTCTATTTTCAGTTATATGAAAGTGTTGAAAATTTTATCTTCATTATGCATGGAAAGTTCAAAACATTCTATACTCTATGGCACCCCAAAACACAGGAAAAAGAAAAAGAACTAAAAAAATCGGTAGATTCTAGGGGTCAAGTTTCGACTAGTCGAGCACAACCTTCGACCCATTGAAGGTATGCTACTACCACCCGTTGAAAATTTTTCGACCTGTTGAACCAGAATCTGATAGGTTTCGACCCGTCGAATGTATGCTTCTGCCATCCGTCGAATTTTTTTCCACCTGTCGATCGCCAATATCGAAAATTCATTTTGGGTTTTGACAATTTTTGACCCGTCGAAAGTGAGGTTTTAGAGACAATTTCTCAAAAAAAAAAAGAAGTAAAAAAAACATCAGATGTTGTTTTACATTAGTTTTTAGTTACTGTCGTGATCAGCACTCTAATCAAACCTTGCTAAGTTTAAAAACATAAGCACCAACGGTTTTCACTTGGACCAATACTGTGAGATTGAAAACAAGTTTTGTGTATAACCTTCGTAGAAAATGGCCACAAGCACATTCTGGAGCAGTTTATGAGTATCTGTAATGGTTTTACTACAGCTTAGATCATTGAATCCAATAAAGTCACTCATACTACTATATGTGACTTTGTCTTATATAAGCTTTGGCATTATGATGATCAAGATATTGAGAAATTCTCATGGTCATCTATTCTTAAGAGCAAAGAAGCACGTGGGACTACCTACAACATTGGTTTAGATAGTGGGGCTAAGATTACTCTACTTGGCCAATGCTCGGTCTTCAAGGCGAGTGTAGCACAATCCCAATGACATACTGCTGAGGCGTCGTGAGTTTTCCCACCAGATGCCTTTATAGCAATATCCTATGAATATCGCTCATTTGCAAAACTTGTTCATTAGCAAAGTTACATGCACGACCTTCTTTTGTTGTAGACACAACTTCCATTCTCCACAGATTCCAAAGATATATTTGTGAACCTATCAAACCAGAATACGGACCATTTAAATACTTTGTAGTTTCGGTAGAGATATTAACGTGTTGGTCTCACGTTGCTTTGCTATCCACAAGAAATATTGCATTTGTTAAATTTCTAGCTCAAAATCATTATGCTCCGGGCTCACCACCCGGACCATCCAATCAAGTCTATAAGATTAGATAATGCATGAGTGTTTACATCATATATTTTGATGGTTATTGTATGTTTGTTGGGATTGATGTTGAACAACCTGTTCCCCATGTTCATGTATCAAACGGTCTTGCAGAAGCACATATCAAGCGGGTATAGCTTATGACTCTACGTGGGATTATGCAAGTTTGAATGCAGTTATGCTTATTCATTACAGACCCGTAGCGCGCCTACCATTCCATGTGTACCAGTTTGTAACTGGATCTGAGCCTGACATTTCACATCTACGCATATTTTGTTGTGTGGTATATGTTCCTATTACACCTCCACGGCATACAAAAATGGGTCATCAATGACGATTAGGCATCTATGTTGGTTATGAATCCCCAATGATTGTCAACTATCTAGAACCTTTGATAGAAGATCTCTTTATATCTAGATTTACGGATTGTCACATTGATGAGACATACTTCTCGCCGTTGGGGAAGAGAGAGGAATAGTTTTATTCCGGTTAAACATCAGAAATTGACGTGTTATATCCCCAATATGTCTCATCATGATCCACGCACATCTTAGAGTGAGATTGAAGTGCAACGTATTCTCGATCTTCAAAATGAATAAGATTCGATGCCTTAATTCTTTACTAATATCATGAAAGTGACGAGATTAGATATACTTACTGCAAACAATCTTGTAAGGTTGGAAGTCCCTGGAATTGGGTAAATTAACCCTTACACCCGGGCAAGGTAGTGTTTCTCCAGTCCATAGTGTGGGTGTAACGTCGGTCAAAATCCATTATCGAGGTTCCGGTGAAAAGGCAAGTCATCAAGGCACAAAATGATCCTTCCATCATCAACACGTGAGATTGTTTCCGACTATAATTATGTCCTAAAAGTTGACATTGACGAATACTGGGGCATGCCTCAGAGTCAATGATGATGTCAGCAAACAAAGAAATCTCACCAAGTTAAACAAATGCTAGCATTATTATGGATAGTTCTTTCATGTTCGTTGATGATGCATTTACTTGTTTCTTTGCTTAGGAATTGGCGACGATGAAGTGGAAGCTCGCTTTGTTGCAAATTGTTAACGTAGAACAGATTGACTGAAATGAAAAGTAGCAATCCAGGCTAAACTAGACATTCTTACAAAAAGGCAAGTTTTCGGTCTGATAGTGTTATGCCCACTGAATGTTAAGCCGTTTGGACATTGGTTTTCATTTAGAAACACAATGAAAAGAACTTGTGGCGTAAGGTTTTCTCAATGTCTTGGTATTGATTATGAGGAGACGCATTCTCTGGTCGTGGACATCATTACTTTGTGCTACTTGATCAGTTTAGTAGTGTCCAAAAGACTAAGTATGCAACTTATAGATGTGGTTACAACATATCTCTATGGGGATCTTAATTCAGAGACATACATGAAAGTGCCGGATGACATGGTTATACCTAATTCAAGTAACTCTAAATCATGGAGTGCTCATGTGATAAGATTGAGATGTTCGCTATATGGATTGAAGCAATTCAATAGGATGTGGTACACACGCATAAGTGACTACTTGATTGGGGAATCATACAAGAATGATGACTTATGCCCTTACGTGTTTATAAAACAAAAAAGTTCAGGATTTGTCATTGTAGCAGTCTATGTTGATGATATGAACATCATTGGTCTCTTGATGAGATTAATAAGACAATTGGCTATTTGAATCTGAGTTTGAGATGAAAGACCTTGGTAGGACTCAATTTTGTCGATTTCGATTTAGAGCTGGAACATCGAGT
This sequence comes from Geum urbanum, assembly GCA_946800695.1. Classification (NCBI taxonomy): domain Eukaryota; kingdom Viridiplantae; phylum Streptophyta; class Magnoliopsida; order Rosales; family Rosaceae; genus Geum; species Geum urbanum. The sequence continues at coordinate 46,437,148 of OX327003.1, read as the reverse complement.
TGGCGGAATTCTTATTCACTCATCTTCTTATGTCCAAAGCTTATGCGAATTAACATGGACAAAGCACACCCTCTTAGCACACCAATGGTTGTTCGCAGTCAGGTTTCCAAGAAAGATTTATTTCTTCTGAAAGATGATGATGAGGAACTCTTGGGAGCTGAGGTTCCATATCTCAGTGATATTAAAGCTTTGTTGTATTTGGCTTAATGCACACGTCCACACATTGTCTTCTCAGTGAACTTATTAGCTAGGTTTAGCTCTGCGCCTATGAAATGTCATTGGAATGCAGTAAAACACATATTTAGGTACTTGAAGGGATCTATTGACTTAGGCTTCTTCTTCCCCTGCAAATAGGTAAGAGAGAAACTTGAAAATTTAGGAAAATAAATTGTTGAAATGCAGCTTTCTGACTTTGCGTTGTTTGACCCGTCGAGCCATGTGTTTGGAACGGTTCTGCCAGAGTCATTCGACCCATCTAGTAGGTCTCTCGACCCTACCAGAAATACACATTTAGGTGACAAAATAGTTTTTCGTCCCCTCAAAAAAAATTGTCGTCTAAGAAATTTCTTAGACGATGATTTATATAAGTCGTCGCCTAAGTGTGTACTTAGACGACGTTTATTATTTTTCGCTGCCTAATATGCACACCAAAATGACGTAAATTTTTTTTCATCGGCTAAGTATGACACACTTAGAGTCTTACTTAGAGTCTTAGATGATGAGACAAGTTTCATTGTCTAAGTGATCACTTAGACGATGAAATTTGTAAACCGTCACCTTAGATTTAATGATTCAGACGACAAAACCTCACGTCGTCACCTAGGTGTACACTTAGACGACGACTTATGAGTTGCGTCGCCTAAGTACTCACGTAGGCGACGAAACAAGATACTTGGGCGACGAATAATTTCGTCACTTAAGAAAACTCAATTATTGGATCATATTCCTTTTTCTCCTCAGGCTATCTCATCATCCTCATTCTCTCAACTTCTCTCTCTCTCTCTCTCTCTCTCTCTCTCTCTCTCTCTCTCTCTCTCTCTCTCTCTCTCTCTCAACATAACTCCCACCGAATTGGATAATATCCCACCGGAAAAAATGCTCCAGGTACGACTTCAATCTTTACCTTTCACTTTTGATTACTTAGTAGAGATACTTTTTTTATTTTCAATTCTAATCTCGAACCTCATTTGCAACCATGAACCTCGATGTTGCCTCCATCTAACTCAGCGAAGAGAGGCATTTCTGGCTAGACAACTTCTTGGCCAGTAAGGAGTGGCCCTTGGCCCAAGTTGCAAGCTAGAAATCTCTCCGGTCTCTGGCCTCGGAGAGGAACTCTACTCTCTTAAATCGCTACTCTAGGAAGCCTCGAGCTGGAGAGGATTTCCTCAACTGTCTAATCCATATGGAGTCCTCATTTGCCCTCTCTGCTGAGACTGACAAGTTGGTGAAGGATGCAATCCGTAAGAGAGACAAGTACACCACCAAGAAGCCAAGCTTCCCTCCTATTGGCGCCCCCTCGAGGAAGAAGCATCTTCGAAGCTTCATAGTGAAAGTTCTTGAGGGGGCTGAGAACTCCCAAGAAATGAAGAAGAAGAAGAAGAAGAAGAAGAAGAAGAAGAAGAAGAAGAAGAAGAAGAAGAAGAAGAAGAAGAAGAAGAAGAAGAAGAAGAAGAAGAAGAAGAAGAAGAAGAAATCAGAAGGTACCTCAGGGCTTGAGACTATCGATCTCGAAGCTTCTCTCCCTTCCCCAAGTTCGAGATCTCGAACTACTCGGGTTGGGAAAGAGCCACTCCCAGGACATTCCAACGCCTCCTCCACACGGCCAAGGTTCCTGCAAAGGTAATCCATTATTCACATCTTAACTATTTTCTTCATTTCTTTACTCTTGTCTTGATCCCTCACTTCGAACCTCGAACTTCAAAAACAGCTGTCTCTCGACCACCATCTACTACTTATGACGCTTTTCTAGCCAGCTCGTCCCCACGGACTCATTTCGGTGACGCCACTCCGGCCACACCCTTAATAATTATAGACTTTATATTTGTACGATGGTCAACCCATCTTCCATAACTACAATGTTGCCTCAATCTTTGCTCAGCGTTTGGATAAGAGAGATCCTGAGAGAGCTCCTTAAGCAGGGTGATTGGGCTGACAACCTTTGAGCATCGTATTCATGCCAACTCGATGTAAGTTCCTCTTCTTTTCATCTATTGCTGCTTGAACTTCGATAAGATCTCCCTTTATATGTATTGACCAGCCACTAACGATGACTCTTGTGTTTCAAAGGATGCTCCACACCAAAGCTTGGTTCAAGAAAATGGACCTAATCAATGTTGACCTCTAGGTGATGCTTGATTTAGCTTCTACGGAGAAGGAAGAGATCTCCTCGAAGCTTGCTGACGCCTAGGAGAAGCTTCGAAAGGCCTCCCAGACAGAGTAGGAACTTCAAGATTCCCTTGCACTCCTTGAAAAATCGGTTGTGGATACCAAGACCGAAGTCACCCGTGTCGAGATTGAGCTCGAAATCAAAAAGGTGACGGTCGAGGTGATGGAGATCTAGGTTGCGGACCTGCAAGAAGACTTGGATGTAGCCCCAGCCAAAAAATGAAGAGCTTGAGACCAACCTTGAAGATGCCATATAGGCCTAGGAGAATGAGTCCACCATTAACCAAGGTCTGATCCAGTATGCTTCTGCCCAATACTTTCAACTTGGCTGGAACCAAGCTCTTACTACTCTTGAGGACCGTCTCTTCATTGACCCTGGGGAGGTGGATGACAAGTTCAGGGGCAAGTACAAATACAAGCCCATCTTTGGGTCCCTCCCAGGTGAAGGCAAGTCCAATGCTCACCTCTCTCGTGCCAAGATCGCTGCAAAGGCTACTGCATCCGAGGCTATTCCCCTTAGTGCTGTCACCAAACAGCTCGAAGTTTCAGAGAAGATTCTCAATGTTGTGGATCCTCTCGAAGCTCAAGCCCTTAATGCTAAGGATTCTCTTAAGCCTCAGGACCCCTCTTCCAACTTAGTCATTATACATGCCTCTACTCGTACCCCGTCTACTCTAGCTGCCCCCATTGTCGAGTTCCCGGAGTGTTCTAACGAGCCTTAGGATTTTCTTCTTCATTTTTTAGTCTTTAGCTTTTTGAATCTTTTGTTTTGTAACCTTAAACAATTTGTTTGGCCCTTTTTGGGTGATGCCTTCGAGCGTCTAATTTTTCCAAACTACTTAATTTATTTTCTCTTAAATTTCGAAGCTTGCATGGTAGAAAGTTATCTTTTTCAAGAACTTTACTCACCTTCGAAAATTGCATTCGATCTTGACACTTTTGAAGTTCAAAACAACTTCAAAGCCATACTCGATCTTATGAATTTCGAGAAGGAATCCCTATACGAGGAGTCTTTCCTTAATTTTGAACTTTGAGAAGGAATCCCTAGACAAGGAGTCCTTTCAGTGTGAACTTCGAGAGGGGAATCCCTAGATGAGAAGTCCTCTCAATATGAACTTCGAGAAGGAATCCCTAGATGAGGGGTCTTCTCAATTTGAACTTCGAGATGGAATCCCTCGATGAGGAGTCCTTTCCATTTGAACTTCAAGAAGGAATACCTAGATAAAGAGTCCTCTCCATTTGAACTTTGAGAAGGAATCCCTAGATGAGGAGTCCTTTCTCCATTCGAACTCCTCGGCCGAGTCAAATCCAAACTATTTTCCCTATCCAAAAGACCTTTTGAAATCAAGTCAAAAATTATTTTGACTTCTTACTTCATTCTTTTCGGTTTCGAACTTTATCTGAAGTAACTTCAAACTCAAATCTGTTAGGGTTTAAGGAAATCCTTCTTCAGATTCCGCTTATAAAACCAAAATCATACTTGATCCATCTTTACCTCTTTTTGTTAGCTCTTTTATAATAGATTAGGTATGACTCCATCCTCTAACAGTTACCGATTTAATTTTGTCACGTCCGCACAATCTAGGAGCACCTCCACTCCTTTCCATGGGAAGGGAAAAGAACTCTCCAACATGCCCGTAATTATCTCTTCGCCCGAGGCCTCCTCTCGGTAACTTTTTCTCATAATCTTTGCATGTTAAGCATAATACTACTTCACATAATATTACTCACTTGCTTTTTGTGACGACCCGAACCAAAATCAGATTTGTGTTTGGCACGATTTTTTCGAGATTTGAGTTTAGTCGCAGTTTTGCGATATTATGTGGTTTGCCGATTCGATTCGCGACTTTGTTTTTGGTCGAGAATTTGAGTTGGGTGTCTTCAAGGAAAGTGTAGAGTACGTGATTTCGAGTTCGTGGGTGTTTCTGGAAGATTTTTCCGATAACCGAGGAATATTTTATGATTATTTGAAGTTTCGGGTTCCGACGAGTTTATCCGATTGTTTCGAGCTTATCCGAATTATTTCGTATTTTCATTTTTTACCGTCGATCGACCCGAGGGACGAGTATAAATATCGAAAAGTCGGAAAATAGTCGTAAAAAACACGAATTTGCATTGACCATCGTTGACTTTCTGTTTTTGGTAAGTTGACTTTTTGGACAAAAAAGGAAAGTTTCCTCTTTGAGCGGTGACAGTCCGGCGACCAAATTCCGGCCACCTTTGGATGATTGAAAGGAGATCGAGATCGAGATCTGGATCGTGATCGTGCTTCAGGCGAGGGAACTTCCGCCGAACCACGAGTTTAGCGCGAGTTCGCGCTAGCTGATCTGTGAGTGGACAAGTTTCTATTTTCACTGTTGATTTGCGAGTTCGTGGATTTTATGATTTCCGTATTTAAATTATACGATGATTGAGTTATATGTTATTTTTCGGAGGTATTATCATGTGTTATTGTGATTGGCATTTATTGCATCGATGCTACCAGAGTTGAGAGATTCCTCTGGCCCAGAGTTGAGAGATTCCTCTGAAGCAGGGTTGAGAGATTCCCCTGAGTGCCGCCGGGGTCGAGAGATTCCCCTGGCCTATCACAGTCGGGTTTGAGCGATTCACCCGACGTTGGGCTTGAGAGATTCGCCCGACAACCTCCCTATATATATGTGTTGTGTTCCGAACTCGCATTGTTTATATTGATTGTTATTATATAACTGGTGAAAGGCATATATATTTATTTTCGTCCACTCACTCTAACGTTTTTATTTGCCTTTTCCCTGGGCTTTTCGGTTTCTGTGCCCAGTTTGCAGTTCGGATTCTGCTGTTTCACGTCGCGGTGTGGAGGCTAGTGATCAGAGTTACCTGTGTTTTCCAGTAGGTTCTTGTTTCGCCTACTGATGTACATATTGTATATGTTTTACTTTAGTGGTCGCTCTGATACATTCTGATACATGTTTACGCGGATTTTTACGGATATACATATATACATAGTACAGTTTATTTACTGTTGTTGATTATATTGATGTTGAGAAATCCGGATGGGATTGGTGCCCACGGTTTGCTTTTTGTGGCATAGGACGAAGTGTTAATTTCTGGGTGCAGGTTATGGTAATTCAACGCTAGTAACAAAACTCTGCCCAAATTTTGAAAATTTTTTGTTGGTTCGTATTTTCGAAAGGGTTTGATTCCGGTTTAGGTAACTGAATCGGGATTGGGTCCTTTCAGCTTGGTATCAGAGCATTAGGTTGTCAGATTCTGTAGACTCTTGTAGTTGTGACGCTTAGGGTATTTGAGTTGATACAGCATGACTGGAGTGATGACCCGATTGGCCAGCGGTACTCATCAATACTTCGGGTGTTGTATGTCCTCAAATATCTGCGGTTTCATGATTACGTTCTTTCTGCTTGTACCTAATGCTTGTCTTGTATCAGTAGGATGCCTCCTCGACGTGGTCCCCATGTTGATCGGGATGATGATCCTGATGAGGATCGCCGAACGCGCGACTTGCTATGTGAGTGCTGCGTTTGGAAGAGCGTTTTGACCCTGTGGTCAAGGCTCGCACTGCGGGTACTACTGTGTTTTCGGGCTCAGTTGATCCAGAGATATGCGAGGCATGGTTGGTTCAGATTGAGCGTGTTTGTGAGCGTCTGCAGTTTACACCTGAGCAGATGTCAGTAGCCGCAGTTGGTTTACTTGAGGGTGATGCATACTTTTGGTGGGTTAGCACCGACAGAGTTTCGGCTGATACACCGTGGACATTGTTCTGTGATCTGTTTATGCGGAGGTACTTTAATCCGGCTACCCAGCAGCGCAAGTACGAGGAGTTTACGAACTTGAGGCAGGGCAGTTTGTCTGTACTTGAGTATCGGGATCGGTTTACTCGATTGTCTCGTTTTACGCAGGATATGGTGGCTACAGAGGAAGCCAAGTGTCGCAGGTTTGAGCTGGGATTGAATCTGAACATCAAGGCGACGTTGACTACGATGCCGAGGAACAACTTTGATGAGTTCGTTAGTGCTGCACTCCGAGGCGAGGATATTGAGCAGGAGAGACAGCAGAGGTATCAGCCGAGGCGATTCGAGGAAGGTGGACCGAGTCAGGGGCCTTCAAAGAGGCAGAGTTATGATACTTCCGGTTCAGCCTCATCCTCAGGCGGTGGATCTTATCGTTCACCAGTTGATGTACCGAGGCAGAGATCGAGATGGAGGAGAGACCGACCGCGGCGACCGCAGGCGAGTGCAGGTTCCAGCGGTTCTAGTTATCCTCGGCGTACTGGTGGCACTTTTGCCGTACCGAGGGAGTACCCATTGTGTAGTCTCTGCAGTCGACATCATGTGGGTTCATGTCAGAGAGATCCTGTCACTTGTTTCCGCTGTGGCCAGGTGGGTCATTATGCGAGGGAATGTTATCAATATGATGTTACTGGAGGACAGGGGGCCCAGAGTTCCGGAGGAGAGCGAGGGGCCACTTCGAGAGCTCGACCAGCACAGTTTGCAGGCCAGGGCAGACAGCAGGGACAGCCCCAGCGAGGACGACCAGCCGGATAGGTGAGAGTTCATGCTATGACTAAGCGTGAGGGCAGAGCATCACCGGAGGTTGTTATCGGTACGTTACATGTTTTTGGTATTCCTGTAGTTGCATTGTTAGATCCAGGCGCCACACATTCATTCATATCATTTAGACTGTCATCATTAGCCACGGTACCTGCATCTCCACTTCCGGGGTTGTGGAGAGTGTTGTATCCGTCAGGTGAGGTTGTGAGTATCGGTTGGGTTTACCGAGATTATGAGGTGTTTGTTGATGGCCATGGTTTAGCCGCTGATCTGTTATTGCTGGATATTGTGGATTTTGATCTGATATTGGGTATGGACTTTTTGGAGTCGCACTGGGCCATGTTTGATTGCCACAGGAAGGAGGTCGCGTTTCGACGACCCGAGTTGCCTGAGATACTGTTTCGTGGCGAGAAGAACACTTCGTTACCGTGTTTGATTTCCACGATGAGGGCGGATCGGTTGATGAAGAAGGGTTGTGTTGCTTACTTAGCCCATGTTGTGGACATTACAGCTGCAGTGCCGGATCTTGGTAGTATTGAGGTTGTGTCTGAGTTTCCGGATGTGTTTCCAGCAGAGTTACCTGGTATACCCCCTGTGCGGGAGATTGATTTTACCATTGAGTTATTGCCGGATACTAGACCGATTTCCCAGACACCGTACCGGATGGGGCCTGCAGAGTTGAGGGAGTTGCAGATTCAGCTTCAGGAGTTGTTGGAGAAGGGATTCATTCGACCGAGTGTTTCTCCGTGGGGTGCTCCAGTGTTGTTTGTGCGGAAGAAGGACGGGTCCATGCGTTTGTGCTTCAACTATCGGAAGCTGAATCAGATTACAGTGAGGAACAAGTATCAGTTGCCATAGATTGACGACTTGTTCGATCAGCTGAAGGGAGCAGCAGTCTTTTCGAAGATTGACCTTCGATCCGGATATCACCAGTTGAGAATCCGAGATTCAGATGTGGCCAGGACAGCTTTCAGGACGCGGTATGGGCACTATGAGTTTCTGGTTATGCCGTTTGGGTTGACCAACGCCCCCGCAGCTTTCATGGACTTGATGAATCGAGTGTTTCGTCGATTCTTGGACAAGTTCGTGATTGTATTCATAGACGATATCCTGATTTATTCGAGGAGTGTGGGCCAGCACAAGAAGCACTTGCGAGCGGTGTTGCGGACTTTGCGGGACCATCAGTTGTTCGCGAAGTTTAGCAAGTGTGAGTTCTGGTTGGATAGTGTGAAGTTTCTGGGCCACGTGATTTCGGCCGAGGGAGTTAGTGTTGATCCTGACAAGATTGAGGCCGTGTTGAATTGGAGTCGACCCACTACTGTGCCGGAGATCCGGAGTTTCTTGGGGTTAGCAGGTTACTATCGACGGTTTGTACAGGATTTCTCTCGGATAGCTACACCACTGACCAGATTGACGAAGAAGGGCGTCAAGTTTGAGTGGTCTGATGCGTGCGAGGAGAGTTATTTGCTTCTGAAGGAGAGATTGACTACCGCACCGGTTCTGACATTGCCAGACGACAGTGGTGAGTTTGTTGTGTATAGCGACGCGTCGAAGTTGGGCTTTGGTTGTGTGTTGATGCAGCATGGTAGAGTCGTGGCATATGGTTTCAGATAGCTGAAACCACACGAGGTCAACTATCCGACGCATGATTTGGAGTTAGCCGCTATTGTATTAGCGTTGAAGAGTTGGAGACATTACCTGTATGGTGCTCAGTGTAAGATTTTCACTGACCACAAGAGTCTCACCTACTTGCGGACACAGCCGGACCTGAATATGAGGCAGCGCCGATGGATGGAGTTGATCAATGACTACGATTGCACGTTTGAGTACCATCCAGGGAAGGCCAACGTTGTGGCAGATGCACTTAGCCGGAAATCCAGAGCCTCATTGTTTCACATGTGTGTGGCCAGAGTGTCGATGTTAGCCGAGCTTCGAGCTACGGGTGCTGTGTTTGGGTATGATGATGATGGAGCTTTGTTGGCCAGCTTCCAGGTTCGACCAGTGTTGGTTGATCAGGTACGGGAGGCACAGGATTCAGATCCTTACTTGCTAGGCAAGAAGACCATGATTCGGAATGGTGTGCCTATAGAGTTCCGTCTGAGCGATGACGGTACGTTGTTGTTCAGGGGCAGGTTATGTGTACCCAGGGACGAGGACTTGAAGAAGGAGATTCTGGACGAGGCCCACAGTTCAGCGTATGCGATGCATCCCGGAGGTACGAAGATGTTTCGTACACTTCGAGCGTACTATTGGTGACGCAACATGAAGCGGGAGATTGCCGCGTACGTGAGTAGGTGTTTGATTTGTCAGCAGGTGAAGGCGGAGAGGCAGAAACCTGCAGGGAAACTACAGCCACTTGAGATTCCAGTTTGGAAGTGGGAGCATATCACGATGGATTTTGTCTATCAGTTGCCGCGTACCTCGGCGGGCAACACTGGTATTTGGGTTATTGTTGACCGACTGACGAAATTCGCACACTTTCTTGCACTTCCAGGGAAGATTTCAGTGGGCAGATTGGCCAAGTTGTACTTATCCGAGATTGTTCGCTTGCATGGTGTGCCTGTATCGATTGTTTCTGACCATGATAGTCAGTTCACTTCTGAGTTTTGGCAGGCTTTACAGCGAGCGTTGGGCACGATGTTGCGGTTTAGTACAGCTTTTCATCCTCAGACTGACGGGCAGTCCGAGCGGACCATTCAGACTCTTGAGGATATGCTGAGATCGTGTGTGTTGCAGTTTCGTGGTAACTGGGATCAGCAGTTGCACTTGATTGAGTTCGCCTACAACAACAGCTATCAGGCCAGTATTGAGATGGCACCGTACGAGGCTCTGTACGGGAAGCAGTGTCGCACTCCATTGTGTTAGAGTGAGGTGGGCGAGCGTTGGCTCATTGGTCCTGATTTGGTGAAAACCACGATGGAGGACATTCAGGTTATTCGGGATCGACTGAAGATTGCCCAGGATCGGCAGAAGAGTTACGCGGATGTGAGGAAGAAGAGTTTAGAGTTCGAGGTTGGTGATTGGGTCTTCCTGAAACTATCTCCGTGGAGGGGAGTTATGCGTTTCGGGAAACGTGGCAAGCTTCGTCCGTGGTACATTGGTCCGTATGAGATTACGGAGAGGGTTGGAGCTGTTGCTTACAGACTTGAGTTACCGACTGAGATGGCTCGTGTGCATAATGTCTTTCATGTTTCGATGTTGCAGAAGTACATCTCAGATCCTTCACATGTGATAGCCCCACAGCAGTTGCCGATCAGAGAGGATTTATCGTATGTTGAGGAGCCAGTGCAGATTCTCGATCGTCGTGAGCAGGAGTTGAGGCACCGTGTGATTCCGCTGGTGAAGGTCTTGTGGCAGAACCATTCAGTTGAGGAAGCCACCTGGGAGACCGAGCAGCGTATGCGGGAGCAGTATCCTCATCTGTTCACATGACAGGTACGTAAATTTCGAGGTCGAAATTTCTTTAAGGGGGGTAGATTTGTGACGACCCGAACCAGAATCAGATTTGTGTTTGGCACGATTTTTTCGAGATTTGAGTTTAGTCGCAGTTTTGCGATATTATGTGGTTTGCCGATTCGATTCGCGACTTTGTTTTTGGTCGAGAATTTGAGTTGGGTGTCTTCACGGAAAGTGTAGAGTACGTGATTTCGAGTTCGTGGGTGTTTCTGGAAGATTTTTCCGATAACCAAGGAATATTTTATGATTATTTAAAGTTTCGGGTTCCGACGAGTTTATCCGATTGTTTCGAGCTTATCCGAATTATTTCGTATTTTCATTTTTTACCGTCGATCGACCCGAGGGAAGAGTATAAATATCGAAAAGTCGGAAAATAGTCGTAAAAAACACGAATTTGCATTGACCATCGTTGACTTTCTGTTTTTGGTAAGTTGACTTTTTGGACAAAAAAGGAAAGTTTCCTCTTTGAGCGGTGACAGTCCGGCGACCAAATTCCGGCCACCTTTGGATGATTGAAAGGAGATCGAGATCGAGATCTGGATCGTGATCGTGCTTCAGGCGAGGGAACTTCCGCCGAACCACGAGTTTAGCGCGAGTTTTCGAAAGGGTTTGATTCCGGTTTAGGTAACTGAATCAGGATTGGGTCCTTTCACTTTTTTGTAGGTTTTAATCTCTATCTGATGAATCGATGTCACCTTTTTCTCGCTCTAATTCCCGCAACCATAGCACTGACGGCAAGACTTTGGAAAGAAGAGTTAATCGTCTTGAAGAGATGTTAAGTTCCCAGTATCCCGGTGATCCCAGTGAATCCAGCCACAACCGGAATGGTTTCTCATCTCCTCGTGACAGCAGGAGCCACAGCTTAGATCGCTTCGAACCTGCCTCTGCTAGAGATCACTTTTCTCCCAACCGGGACGATTCTCATGACCTTGAACTCGAACTCGAAGCTAGCAAGGCTAAAGTTAATGCTTTGGAGGATGCCCTGTTGCGCCTTCGAGGGGATGTGATTCATAATGACGACACCACTCACCGCCTCATGGATACAGTTTGACACCTTAAGGTTGATGTTGGCGCAGCTTATTCTCACGGCTTCAATGTTGGAGTTAGCTCCTACTGACTCGAACTCATTGAGAAAGGTGTGTCCGTAAATTTTCTACCCTCTTACCAAGGTTTTGTTGCTTGACGCTAACCATTATCATGCATCCTCGATCTTCAATAACATTATGTAATCTGCACTTTTACTTTTCGAACTTCAAATTTTTCATTGTACCGTACTTCTCAAAAGTCCACTAGGAGTTTTGGTGGCACACTAATTTTCTTTTTTATGACTTTAGCATCATATAATTGTATATAACAAGTATTTTTCATAATGCAATAATTTTTATACCTCATGCCCCCAATAATACCTCTCTTTCAATCTTTAAAAATCGAAGAGAGGATTATTCCGCGTGTATGGAAAACTTACTTGCTCTCTTACAACCAACTTCGTTCTGGAAGTTCATCCTCAAAGCTCTTCTCGAAGCTGTGACTTCTAGACTTCTTTGGATTTGTATCACATGCATTCTCATATTTCTTTTGAGATTTTGCAGTAATTTTAGGTTCTAGATGAAACCTTCGAATCATTATTCCCGTATGGTTCAACTACACTCATGCTTTTGAGATTCCACTTAAACTTGGTTAAAGATTATGCTCTCTAAGCTTCGTTGAATCTCTTCCAAAAATTACTCGAAGTTTGGCCCTTTATTAGCCTTTTGAACTTGATATTTCGATCTTGGGTCAAGATTCAGCTCCCTAAGCTTTTCAAACTTAACACTTGATCCTTAGTCATTTGTTCAGCACTTAAGTTTCTCGAATGGACTCTCGATCCTTAGTCATTTGTTCAACACTTAAGCTTTTTGAATGGACTCTCGATCCTTGGTAATTTATTCTGTAATTAAGCTTTTCGAACGAACTCTCGATCCTTAGTCAGAGATTCTTTGCTCAACCGCTTATCGAACTTGACTTAGTTTTCTAGTCATGGGTTCGGCCCTTTGGCTTCTCGAACCTGACTCACATTATTTTGGCTAGAGGTTCTTTGCATTAAAGCTTCTCGAACTTAGCCCTATACATTTTTGGTCAGAGGTTCTTTTCTCAAAAGGTTCTCGAACTTGACCACGACTTGCTAACCTCGAACTTAAACTAACTTTCGGCAGATCTGTTTCTAACTCTTTTAACTTTCAAAATTGACCCCAGTTGAGATTAGAGGTTCAACTTTTTGATTTCTCGAACTTTAACCGAAATAGTTTTTCCAACATCGATGTTTCCATATATATATTTACATATCCGACACTCATAGATATGCAATTAATCAAAGTGCGAACCCATATTGGAAACAAATGCATATGTTTTATTCAAACATGATATTCAAATAAACATATAAAGAGCCAATTTTTCTCCTGACTAGGAGCTTTTCCATAACAATTCGATCTTGCTAAATATCCTAACAAGTCCTTTATTTGCATATAAACGACAAAATTGAACACGCGTACCTCCCAGGTTTTCACTTGTAATACTTTTTCAAGTATATTGCATTCCACGGCCTAGGGTGGCGTTGTCCGGCCTTGACGTTCCTCAACTGGTATGCCCCATTATTGTAGACTTCAGTGATCTTGAAGGGTCCTTCCCATACAAGTTGGAACTTCGCTGACTCATGTGCCTTGATGCTTTCTACTATTCGCTTAAGGACCCACTCGCCCATCTTGAATGATCTTGACCTCACCCTAGGATTAAAATATTTTTGAAGTTGATTTTGATAATTTAAGAGGTGAGCTGCTGCTGCTGCTCCTTCTCTTCTTTTGTCTGTAAAACCCAACTCTTATGCCATCCGACTCTCGTTTCTGCCTTGCTCAAAGGCGATTGTTCTTGTCGTTGGCACCAACTTCTCCGTGGGAATGATCGCCACCATTTTTTTATATAAGGGCATGTGGTGTTTCGTTCGTTTGCTTCCTTGGTGCAGTCCTATAAGCCCATAGAATGCTAGGAAACTCTAGTGGAAATCTTCCTTTCCTTGCTCCAAGTCTTGTCTTAACCCCATCGAAGATAGTTTGATTTGTTATTTTGGCCTGACCATTTCTTCTTGAGTAACTTCTTATAGAAAATCTTAATAGAATTTTGTGCTTATCCTAGAAGTTCCCAAATCCATCATTGTTGAATTGAGTCTCGTTGTCATATTCGATCTCCTTTGGTATTCCAAACTGGCATATGATTTGGTTCCAAACGAATTTCAAGACATCTTTGGACGTGATCGCTGGATAAGCTTGAGCTTCGAAGAACTTTGAAAAGTAATCAGTCGCCACTAGCACATGCTTCAATCCTCCTTGTGCCTCTGGTAATGGACCTACGATATCCATTCCCGATCGTGCAAAGGGTCATGGTTCTGCCTGCGTCACTAACTCGTGAGCTGGAATATGGCTCACCGAGGAGTGGTACTGGCATCCTTCATATTTCTTAGCGTATTGCATTGCTTCTCGATGCATGTACACCAGAAGTAACCTTGAGCGGTTATCTTCCTTGCTAGGCTTCTGCCCCTGGCGTGCCCTCCACACATCCCTTCATGCTTTTCTTTGAGTATCGCTCGGGCTTGGACCAGTCCAACACATCTCAATAAAGGTCCCATGAATAACCTTCGATATAACACATCTCCAACCATTGAGTACCTTGCAGCCTTGAATCTAAGCTTTCTGGCCTCTATGGGGTCCTCCGGTTGGATGTCGAACTCCAAATAGTTGATGATTAAGCCTCTCCAATCGTTAGTGATCGATTCAACCATTATAGTTTGACGGTCAATTTGCTCCTCGATGCTCGGACATTCGAGCACATCGATCCTCATCGGTAAAGGCTCTTCAACATTTAGAAGTAGATTGATAGGCTTTCATTCGCCTTCTCTTCGGAGATCTCTCTCCTTTGAACTAAGCATACCCTTCTGATTTTCTCCGCTTGTCGAGTTTTGCTTCTAATACGTTTATCGTCCTCCTCTTTTGTGGATGGACTGCCGTATATGGCCAATATCTCTCACATCGGAGGGTCTTCGTCTACCACCTTTTGCTCTTGATCCCCTATGGTATTTCCCACCTTATATTGTTGCAACTTTCCTTGGCTCATGAGTTCCAGGATAGCTGGTTTCAATGCTTCGCACCTTCTAAGGCTATGCCTCCGATGTTGGTGGTACGGACAATACCGCTTCTTCTCATTGGGATTCTTAGCTTTGGCTTGCGGCGGTGGCTTCCTAAATATCCCCTCCTTCTCGTGCTTATAGAATATGGTCGTCGGGCTAATGGTGAACCACTGCTCCGAGGATTTTCTCCTATCTTTTCAATCCTCAAGGTTTGAAGTTGACTTCGGCCTTCGATCTCGAACTTTCGCAAGTTTTGAAGTTCCAGATTTGACTTCGATGTTGGTGGATACCCTGCCTTTTCGAGTTGCCTTGATGCTTTTAAGATGGGTTTCACCCTCTATGCGGTCCAAGATGTCTTCCATAGTCCTTGGAACCTTCTTCACTAGCTTCTCGAACATCGGTGATCCTTCGAGCAATCCTTCCCAAAATGCAATGATTGGGATCTTCGAGTTAGTCTTCGTCGCTGCCATTTCATCTCGAAATCTCTCAAAGTATTTCTCTAGCTTCTCCTCTAGTTTTTGTTTGACGTTGAACAAGGTGGATAAGTCTTTCTTCTACTTCCTGTTGCAGAAGTATAGTGCGATAAACAATCGCAATAACTTTTCAAAGCTTGATATCGCTCTTGGCTTTAGTCCTCGGAACCATTTCGCAGCTGGCTTGAAGAGGCTGGTCGGGAATAACTTGCACTTTAGATTCTGATCGGTGATCTCGATCCTCATCGCTTCAGTGTATTCCTTAATATGGTCCTCCGGGTCAGAGGTTCCAGTGAATTTTGTGAATGCCGGGATGAAAAATCGTCTCAGCTTCTCAACCTCTAATATGGAATCAATAAAGGGTGAATCTGGGATTCTTCTCGAAACCTTGGCTGCAATATTGCATGGCCTCAATCCTCGAGCTTTTTTCACTACCTTTGCCACATAGTCCTTCAGGTCATGACCTCTCAAAGGTGGCACAAAGTCGTCGTCCATCTCACTGCCATCCTCTGCCAGGTTTTTCTCCCCGGACGTATTCTCTTCATCAGGTGGGGATTCATCCTCCGGTGACAGTGATCGGTTCCTCCTCGACCCTGTTATGCGCCTCTTCTTGGATTGTTCCTCTCTTCTAAAGCGAGCTAGTTCATCTTGGAGCTCTTTTATCTCCCGGTTTGTCAGTCCTCCGCGGTGGCGGCTCGAACCTCCGTTTTCCCTTACCACTTGGACTTCAGAGATTGGTCTCTTCTAATTTGGCCTTTTTAAAGCTCTCTCGTCAATTTCACCATCTTCTAGATCACCTTCTGCTAGGTCATCTTCAGCTCGTTTTCATCGTTGTGGTGCAACACCTCGTCGTCATTGTCTGGGATATCGTTTGCCATCGCTTCCCAAAGACGGTGCCTACTTGGTGGGTGCACAAAAAAGTCGGATGTAATTCAAAGCTCCACAAGGTTTTCTCTAACGATCAAATTGATGTCCCCTCTAACGACAGTTCAAAGACGACAGTGCGATGGTCAAATTACGTTAGAACAATTGGGGGGGGTGGGGGGGTGTACCTGCAAAAGACTATTTGACGCTCAAGTAAGTGAGAGTTGAATGCAAGCATGCATGAATAATTTCTTACCGAAAAACTTACCAAATCCATGTATTTATACCGTCAGAATCCCGCCAAAATAGGAGCCACTATGTCCACTAACATAGTGGCTAGACTTCGAAGTTCGTGCTCCAAGCTTTGATCCTTGAAGCTTGGCCACGTCCAGCAACCACTTCCTATTTCGTTGACATGTCCCTAGGATCACGCTTTACTCACCCCACTACCCCTCATTTCGAGTTTCTTTAGGTTTGTGGCCTCCCTTTGGACATATTCGAATAGCCCCTGGGCCTTTGGAACTCAAGCTTTGCTCCCAGCCCAATGATCTATTCAAATCTCGCTATGGATCATCGCTACTCGAAGTTCAAGACTCTCTTTGAACTTCGAGGTTTATCATCGAGGTTCAAAGATTGAACCTCGATCCTCATTTCCAGAACCGACATGGATCTTCGAGAAACTTTTCAAAGACTTAATTCCCAACGTCCTTGTTCCATGTTCGATCTTTGATCATATTACATAGTGTCAAGCTCGAAGCCTGAAATTATTTCTCCCACACGTGTCCTCCAACAATTTGTTGAACCCTATATTGATCACCAAGCTTATTGAGTAAGTTCTTCGTTTAATTTGGTGGCCTCTCCATAACTCCTTAAGTACCGAGTACAAAAAGAAAAAGAGGGCTTCATATCATCTTCATCTTTTCTTTCGCCTGAAAATCAATTTATACTTTTACTTCTAAATTTGAACAATTCCTGTAGTCAATATTCTTAGGTTATCGTCAATTTGAAATGTGAGGAATCACAAATTGAATTTCATCCCTGTGTGTGTGTGTGTGTGTGTGTGTGTGTGTGTGTGTGTGTGTGTGTGTGTGTGTGTGTGTGAGAGAGAGAGAGAGAGAGAGAGCACTGCAAAAGAACGAAGAGAAAGAAAAAGTGCAGAATTGGCAAAAAAAATTAT
This sequence comes from Geum urbanum, assembly GCA_946800695.1. Taxonomy (NCBI): domain Eukaryota; kingdom Viridiplantae; phylum Streptophyta; class Magnoliopsida; order Rosales; family Rosaceae; genus Geum; species Geum urbanum. Next base: position 46,420,096 of record OX327003.1, on the reverse strand, counting down.
GGAGTGTGTATTAAGAATAATGAGATGTGTGAATAAAATTATTCTAAGTTCAAAATGCAATATCATATAATTTTAGCCATTTCAATAATCATAATTGAACTCATTCAAGAGTTGGAACATAACTAGACTTATTGATGGCAATTCAAAAAAAACTTCTCGATGTCATGCTTCTCCTCGAACATCGATCTATGAAATAACATAAAAAGTATAGCCAACTACTCTTAAGGACAAGTTAGAGAGTTTGCATACATTTAAGGACAATAACACACTATTTAGACACTTAAAGACAAAATTTAATACATAAGGACAAGTTGATTGTAAGCTTTCATGTGACAGGTATAAATTTACTTTTATACTCTGCCTTGTTTCTGTGTGTATTTAATATTTTATATTTTATATTTTATTTCTTTTCAAAAAATATTATTTTATTCAAAATTACTTAATTTTTTTTTATTTTTAATACTTTTTAGTCTGATTATTTGTACATTCAAATTTTTTTAACACTATCAATAAACATTCAATATCAATTCAATCACAAATTTAATAGTAATTTCGATACAAATTCACTAGAAATTCCAATACAAATTGAGTAACAATTTCGATACAAACTCAATAAAAAATTTAATACACATTCCATAACATTTTACAACCCGATAACATAGTAGTAGTTCTCGAACAAAAAACGCAGTAGCAGTCCTTGAACCGAAAATTCAAAAATATAGTCACAGTAAACGCAGTAGCAGTCCTCGAGCCGAAAATCCAAAAATGCAGTAGCAGTCCTAAAAACACAGTAGCAGTCCTCGAACCGAAAATGTTGTAGCAGTCCCAAAAAATGCAATAGCAATTCTCAAACCGAAAATCCAAAAATGCAGTAGCAGTCCTAAAAATGCAATAGCAGTTCTTTAACCGAAAATGTTGTAACAGTCCAAAAAACACAGTAGCAGACCCAAAAAAGCAGTAGCAGTCCTCGAACCGAAAATGTAATAGCAATCCTACAAACGCAGCAGCAATCATCGAACCAAAAATACAGTAGCAGTCCTTCCACCGAAAAACCGAAAATGTAGTAGTAGTCCTAAAAACACAGTAGCCGTCATTCAACCAAAAATCCAAAAATGCAGTAGCAGTCCCAAAAATACAGTAACAGTCCTCAATCAAAAATGCAGTAGCAGTCCTAAAAACGCAGTACCAGTAATCAAACCGAAAATACAATAGCAGTCTTAAAAACACAGTAGTAGTCCCCAAACGCATTAACAATCTCTGCTATTGAAAATTAGAAAAATACAACACTGCTACTGAAAAAATAAATAATACTCTACCGAAGAATCAAATAACATTACTATTGAAAAATATGACCCTGCTACTGAAAAATATGACACTGCTACGAAAATCAACAACCAAGAATGTAGTAGCAGTAGCAGTCTGTGAGCCTATGCAGTATCGATCTCTAAAATAAAGTTTTAGAAAAACGCAAAACCAATCTCCAAACCAAAAACATAGTAGCAATCTGTAAACCTATGCAATATCAGTCTCCGAAAATATGAAGAGAAAAAAAACATGAAAACACAATAGCAATTGATACTTTGAAATTAATTCGGGAATACTTACTCGAAGAAAAAAAACAATGGCACAAAGAGATTTTACGTCTAAATTAATCTCAGTAATAATCCAAAAAATAAAAATAGGAGTTGATATTTTGACACTGTTATTGAGAAATTCGAAACACTAATTCTGAAAAGTACAACACTGTTACCGAAAAAATATGAAACCAATCAATTCATTCAAACAAACAAAAGTACTTCTGCTATTGTTAATCACAAAAAATTCACAGACTAGATCGTCATACTCAACTCAAACAAAGCCACAAAACTCACAAAAATCCACAGATTTTCAAAAAAATTCACAAACTCATTAGAAAAAAAAAGTAGCAGCACGACTAGCTCGTGGCTAGCCCAGGCCGAGGTCTAGATTGAGACGAAGGCGGCAGCGAGTGTGCTTTTGAATCAACCAAAACCAAATATGTGGACATAACAACTATTCTCTTTTCAAATCCGGATCAAACCAGATCTGCTCAGTCGTGGAGATGGCTGACGACCATGGGAACTTCGAGGTGCAAGCCATCGACGCCGATTTAAAAATCTAGTGCTATTGTAAGTTGCAAAATTGACTGCTACTACAAGTTATGGCAGGGGCCGAGCTACACTCGGTGAGACCTCCTCGGTGCGGCTGCGTGACGTTCAGGAAAGGAGCAACGTGGCTGGGTTAAAGGTTTCGCGTTGAGGCGATGTTTGGTGAGGCTGAAGGCGGTGCTCGAGGTTGAGCTCTACAAAGTATCTGCTACTGTAAATCACGACTGAGAGAGAGAGAGAGAGCAAGAAAAGTTGGTTGGGCTGCGATCGACGGAGGTCGAGGCGGTCGTGGACGACGACGAAGGCACCATGGTGAAGGCGGAGGTGGAACTGCTGCTACTGGATTTTGTCTCTTGGTCGAGAGAGAGAGAGAGAGAGAGAGAGAGAGTGATTATTGTAGTAGGGTTTAATAATATATAGCAGGGCATAATAGTCATTTTGTCCTTACTAACGGGTTGGATTGATTGATACTACATTTTGGACTTCAGGTCCAATTCTTAATTGTCTAAATATTAGGGTAGTTAGTTTATTTATATTATTGAAACTTACTTGACTGTTTTTCTATATAAAAAGTAATATCCTGACAAATATGATGAGTCAACTGATAATAATTTATATAGAAAAAGAGAATAAATAATCACGGATGATGTAATACATGAGTCCTAGTAACTTTTTTTATTTTGACAATATCAATGTACCATAAAGGCTTTATAGGTTCAGAGATTATATTCTCGATGCATGAGTCCATTTTGACAATTTTGTGATTCGAACCTAAATTGGAATACAAACTTAATTAGGACAAGAATAACTAGATTGTGTGTTGTGGTTTCTTACATATTAACTTAATGAGAGATTCTACGATGTGCCGCCAATCGATGAATGGATACATCTATACTATTATTAAGGGAATATAGGTTGTTTCCTCCTTTTTCCCATTTTTTTTTTCAGATATACCCTTTTCACTTTATATAGTTTTAATAGACAAAGGTTATTATAGTAATTGATAAAACTAAAATTAAAATTTTAAAAATTAATTTAACTACCACATTTTCCTTATTTTTCTCTGCAAATAAATAAATAACTACCCCATTAATCTTTGGCAAAAAAAAATTCTGTGGTACCTGAACTTTATTAGACCTATAATTGTGCTCTCTGAACTTTAAACTCTCATCGAGATACCTGAACTTCCAAAACGATCCGTTGGTGATACCCGAATTCAATTTTACGTCCATTTCTGTCACTTGTGCTGACGTGGCAACCTTGAAAATCAATTTTAAGGATTAAAATATCATTTTGCCCTTCTATAACCATTTTGTTTCATTTTTCAATGTCTCTTTAATTTAGTGGGTCGATTTGACCCGGTTCTTTATTATTTATTCATTTTTTGGGGGGACTTGTGGGTGGGTCGACCCGACCCGACCGGATCTCGTCGGGTCAGGGCCTCTCCTTGTTGATGGGAGACGTGGTCACGAGGAAGAGGGCGGGGTGGGGCCGTACGTCAAGGAGGAGGGCTTAGGTGGGGTGGCGGGGGGCGGGGGCTGGGCGAGGCGAGGCGGGGTGAGGCGAGGTAAGGCATGTCTGGTTTGGGGTTCAGGAGGGCGAGGGTCGGTTTGGGTTAGGTCGGTTCGTCTTCGGAGAGCCGGGTTGGGGTTGAGTCGTCGGGTTCGAGTCTGCCTAGTTTTTCAGTAGATAAGTAAAATAATTGCACAATGCCATGCAACCAAGAGAGTTGCCTCAATGGTCAAGGTGATCGTCCCTCAACCATAAGGTTGTGTTATTCTACCAAGATATCTTCATGGTCTGGTGGTAAAAGTTTTCCTATGTTTCAGGCATTGGCGGATCTACGTATAGGCGAGGTTGAGCAACTGAATTTTGAACGTAGCTTTAGCTTATATGAGATGGGGATGCCTAAGGTAGGCAAATATGACAAAAGCAGGTCGAAAATGCCAGAAACTAGCAAGGAAGACGATCTGAGTTGGTTTCCGACCTATAAAATGACGTTGTTTTATTTAAAATGTAACTATGAGCACGATGTCGTTTTAGGACCATGAAATAATACGAAAATAAAAAAAGTTGAATAGTTAATGATAAAATATAGTTACATCCTCCGTTGATGTATTTGTCTCAATTAACTTACCCTCACTACTAGTTTCTAACGTTCCTCCCTATTTATATTTGATTATGGTTTGAATCGGCTTCTGTCTCCGTTAGGTTTATCTACTATCGTTTTTGACTAATTGCTAAGTTTAAAGAATCTAGAGATCATGACTAATTATGAATCTAACATTAAGAACTCCTCAGTGATCAATACCTACTGTACATGTCATACTCGGTATCAAACAACCAGGTGATATGATTATGAAAACTTAAATAATCTGAAAAATCACTTATCAATATTCTTTAAATTTCACCCAACTATGAAACAGAGTAGCGCGTGGTTGCTTGCACATCGGAGAAAAATCTAGTGAAAAAACAACATACACGTTTTGTGGGCTGAAGATGCACCGTTAATTAATCGGTGAAATTGCTATTCACCGGTGATTTTGTCATTTAATTGGATTTAATAGGATCCGCCTTTTATAAATGTGGCTTCCGGCGCTCATTTATGTTTTGTTTTCAAAGTTTCACTGCTCATCAGTCGAAGTCCTTCTCGCACGGCAATTTAAATCCCCCCATCAAACCAATTGAAATGAAGCAGAGTTTGAGGAAAACCAGTAGACAGAGGAGCCTGTTGGAATGGGTAGCAACTCAAAAGGTCGAACAGTCCTGGAGGTCGGAGCTGACGGTGTGGCTCTTATCACCATCGTCAACCCTCCCGTCAATTCTCTCTCCTTCGACGGTAAATTATCACCCTGAAAACCTCAGATTCCTGGCTAAATTTGACTGCAACTTGATTCAATTCCGAAACGTTTCGAAATTGTACTAACCTTTGTAGTTTGTATCTGTTTTGATTAGTGTTATATAGCTTGAAGGACTGCTATGAGGAAGCACTGAGAAGAGACGATGTCAAGGCTATTGTTGTTACAGGTCAGTGATCATACCTGTAGTTTTATTTTATTTATTTTTAAATACAAACAGGCTTAGAAGGATTGAGGGATTTTGGAGGTGATATGGCTGGCTTGGGTTACTGTAACAGGTGCGAAAGGGAAATTTTCCGGTGGTTTTGATATCAGTGCTTTCACTGGACTTCAAGGAGGACAGAAAGGTTTTTTTTTGGTGTTATTTGATTAGTCTATTGATGCATTAGTACAAGTTACATAATGTTTGTTGTTGTATCTTACAGTGGAGCCGGAGCCAGGTTATATATCCGTGGAGGTCCTCACTAACACTCTGGAAGGTATACAATCTGTTTTGTTTAGAACTTTTACGACAGAAATGAAAAAAGATAGCAGGGGATATGTTGAATTAGATTGACTAATGATGGGTTCTGAATGTTTCAGCTGCTTGGAAACCTTCAGTTGCTGCCATTGATGGCCTAGCATTAGGGGGAGGACTAGAGGTTGCAATGGTATGTGTACTAATTTTCATTTAATCCTTTTAACTTTCGTTTAAAGCTGTCGATGAGAGTTTTTTTTTTTTTTTTTACTGATTAGTGTCGTGAGCTATTGATGTTTGTGTATTAGGCTTGCCATGCTCGAATATCAACCCCGAGTGCACAATTAGGCTTGCCAGAACTTCAGCTTGGACTCATTCCTGGATTTGGAGGTACAGCTAGATATTTTAAATGATAGAGGTGTATTGTTTTTGTTTGGGTAGTTGCTGCTGTGACGAGCAAATGAAGTACTACAATGCATATATCTAGTGACTTACATATCAACTTCGTAGTTAATGTTTGGAGATATTTTCTATACTGCAGTCCTTGTTGGTACTATAGCTGGCTGAGTAATTTTCTCTACACATTAAAATAATTCAGCATCACATTTGCTTTACTTATACCGCAAAGGTAAATGATTATGGAGATGGGGATTATTACTGAGAGATGCTCTATGGTACATTAACACTTTGATACATAAAATAGTGACTTGATCAAAAGTAGTTAAGTTTGATACCTCAAGTAGACTGAATAAAAGTTTTCTACCTCCATATCAAACAAGTCCCGTTATATACTTCTATATCGAGCAACATCGAGTGACTTATTTGAACTAGTCTGCCTGTATATTGAGGTAGTCTACATCCATATTTGGTCTGAATTAGGGGGACTTACCTTGTTGGCCTGTTCTGTAGTCTACCTATGGGACATTTAAAGAAAGAAAAGAAAAATAACATATCGAATTTAAAGGTACGGAACATACGAGGACTGATTTTATGCTAATCGTTGCATTACTTTTTAAATCACATTGTTCTTAATTTCTCAGGGACGCAACGGCTTCCACGTCTTGTTGGAATCTCAAAGGCACTTGAAATGATGCTGGTATCTTCTGCTTACCTTCTGTTTAGTTACTTGAGATCTTATAAGTTATGAGAATCCAAAATGCTAACCTATTTCACTCTTTTCTACTTAATTAGACTTCAAAACCAGTTAAAGGGGAAGAGGCTCATGATTTAGGCCTTGTGGATGATATTGTTTCACCTGATGAGTTGGTAAGCGCTGCACGTCTGTGGGCCTTAGATATCTTGGAACGTAGGAAACCATGGGTTTCTAGTCTCCTTAAGGCTGACAAGTTAGAGCCCCTTTGCGATGCTAGGGAAATATTTAAATTTGCAAGGGCTCAAGTACAGAAGCAGGCTCCAAATCTCAATCATCCATTGGTTTGTATTGATGTAGTTGAAGAGGGTATAGCTTTTGGTGGCCGGTCTGGACTTTGGAAGGTCCTCATCAGTTTCAGTCAATTTTTTCACTTATTCAAACTTATTGATGTGCAATTTAAAAAAATAAAAAAATAATGAAAGAAAAAAACTTATTGATCTGCACTGTTGAGACCTTGGTTGTGGCTATTGCAGGAGGCTGAAGCTTTTCAAGGACTTCTACGTTCTGACACTTGCAAGAGCTTGGTACACATTTTCTTTTCTCAACGTGGAACATCAAAGGTTTAAGACTTTACTTTTGAATTACTCATCATTAACTATAGGCCATCCCTGCAATAGAATTTTGAAGAGGATCATGGACTATAGAACTTTACCTTTTCTTTTTTACTGTATGATTATGTGTGATATTCTTTTGGTAAGTTCTACATGTTTTTTATTGTTGAAGCAGAAAACGCTCGAGTAAAGAGTTTTGTTACTACAATAGATTTTGTTGTTCTCTTAATGGGACTTGAAGGTTGTTAAAATCTATGCTGTCAAACTATTAACTGCTTTTGGTTGAATACCTATAAGAGTAGGCGTCTCACAAAGTCATAAATGAGCAAGGGTCAGAAAGATGCAGACAAACATACTCTGAAGTAGGGCTTGGAAATGGGCCGTGCCGGGCTTTAGCGCATCGTTTCCAAAATTCGGGCCAAACTTTTTCGAAAATTTGAAGCCCACGGGCTTTTCGGGCCGGGCGGAGCTTTTTTTGTATTAAATGAAAAAATTTAGAAATTAATAGTGTCTAATTAATTATTAAATATATCAACAATTATATACACTAAATAATATATAAGCCTAAATAAAGTGATAATTAGTATATAAATGAATGATATTAAGGTAGATTAGAGTGTTTAGAGGTTTATATTGATAAAATAATATATAATGTATACAATTGATGGGCTAGACGGACCGGGATTTTTCGGGCCTAAATTCGGGCTGGGCTTGGCCTTTTCTGGCCTTGGGCCGCCTGCTAGTCTATGGGCCAAATGGTGACTCCTAGTCTGAAGTTTGCACCATATGTCAATAACCTATTCTAATAGATCTCTTTGTTACAAGACTCTAGTATAAACACTTGTGTATATATTAATATAAACCTCTCACTATTTCATTGATATATTCTAGGAAAATACTTGGGTCTAAACATAGTTTGTACATCATGGTTCAAACAACTCTCATTTGTACAACTTTTGATTTTTTATTTTATAATCGAGACTACTTATCTTATATAGCATAATTTGAAAATTTACTCACCAAAAAATGAATTAAAATAGAAATCGTTTGGGTATCTAATTTCATTAAATAAATGGACAGTTATTGTGAATTTCAGCAATACATTAACAACTGTCTATTTGTTTTGCAAAATTTATTGAGCAAACGATCTCCAATTTATTCAAATTTTTACATACATGATCTTACAACATAAATTATATGCTAAGTGGTCTCGATTATAAAATAACAAACCGAAAGTAGTATAAATGAGACTTGTTTGGATGATGGTGTGCAAACTATATGTTTGGACCCCAATATTTTCCTATATTCTATAGCGTAGGATACAGGATCACACTCTAAAATTCAAGTTGTTTTCAGCCGTGAAAATTTTGGTTACCTATTCTTCAATACAAGTTTCATATACTTGCCGTCACAATCATAGGTACCTGGGGTCACTGATCGAGGTTTGATGCCCCAACGAGTGACTAAGGTTGGTGTCATTGGTGGAGGGTTGATGGGATCTGGAATAACTACAGCTTTGATTCTTAGTAATTATCAAGTAATCTTGAACGAAGTAAATGAAAAGTTCTTGCAGGCTGGGATTGGTAGAGTTAAAGGTGAGGTTTAATATCCATATTCAACCATACTTCTTTGTTGCTAAAGCTTTAGATATGTTTGGCAGTAAGTTTCCATTTCACTTTTTTCTTGACTCCAGTGTTCTAAATGGAGTCTTGGTTCCAGTGTTAAAATGAGGGGCTGACTAGTAAGTTTCAATTTCAATTTTGTGGTCCAGCAATTCTGATGAGCCATGTCAAAAAAGGTAAAATGACTCCAGAAAAGTTCGAAAAGACATTATCTCTTCTTAAAGGTTCCCTGGATTATGAAAGCTTTAGAGATGTTGACATGGTCATAGAGGTAGTTATTTTGGTCATTTTTATTCTGCACATTTGATTGCAAGGAAAGGTCTAAAGTATTTCTCTATACATGAAACAGGCAGTTATCGAAAAGGTTTCTTTAAAGCAACAAATTTTTTTGGACCTAGAGAAATATTGCCCACCACACTGCATACTTGCAAGTAACACTTCAACAATCGACTTGAACCTCATTGGAGATAAGACCAAGTCCCATGATCGAATTATTGGAGCACATTTCTTTAGGTAAACTAATCAAACCTGAGCCCTTATTTGTGCGTATTTTCTTATTTTATCTTTCCTCAAAAAGGTAAGTTGATCCCTCATTTGTGCTCTTGATGCAGTCCAGCACATGTTATGCCACTGTTGGAAATTGTTCGCACTAATAAGACATCTCCCCAAGTTATTGTTGATTTGCTAGAAGTTGGGAAAAAGATTAAAAAAACTCCAGTTGTTGTTGGAAACTGCACAGGATTTGCTGTTAACAGAATGTTCTTTCCTTATACGCAAGCTGCTCTTCTGCTTATTGAGCGCGGTGCAGATGTATATCAGATTGACCAGGCAATCACCAAATTCGGAATGCCCATGGGTCCTTTCAGGTCAATATTACATCACTAACAATTATGATATGTTAAGCTCCTGTGTTTGTCTTTCGACGCCAAAAGGTTCCCTATGTTTGCCTCTGTATGCTCTTATTAATTTTTATCTCATGCAGACTGGTTGATTTGGTTGGCTTTGGTGTGGCAATTGCAACGGGCACACAATTTGTTAAAAAATTTCCTGAGCGGACATACAAATCGATGCTTATTTCTATGATGCAAGAGGATGGGCGAGCAGGTAATCAGATGTTCTTGAAGTTATTGGTGTCTCATGAAATGTTGTTTTACCAACTATTGTCGTCTCATTTTCCTAATATAAAGTGAAAAGGCTCATATACCTGTTTTGCGCTCTTTTAGGTGAAACTAGTAAAAGAGGGTTCTATGTTTATGATGATAAACGCAAAGCCAAGCCAGATCCCGAATTGAAAAAATACATTGAGAAGTCGAGGACCATTTCTGGTGTCTCAATAGACCCTAAGGTTGCACTCTATCTCTCTCTTCTCTCGTCCTTCTCTCTGTTTGCTATATATACATGAACTTCGGATTCACCCTGCAAACTAGTATCTTAGTTGGGAGTATTGTGTCAGTACCTGATCATCTTTTTCATCTCTGACATTTTGTGCCTTTTGAACTGCAGCTAGTGAAGTTGCCAGAAAAGGACATTGTGGAAATGCTGTTTTTACCTGTTGTGAATGAGGCTTGCAGAGTGTATGCTGAAGGTATTTCTGTAAAAGCTGCTGACCTGGACATTGCTTCAGTCATGGCCATGGGTTTCCCACCATACAGGTTTGTATTTGTAGCGTGTTGGAATACCTACTCAAACACCCCATATGTCTTCTAAACTTGCTCGGATACTTCTGAACAGGGGTGGTATCATGTTCTGGGCTGATTTACTTGGATCCAAATACGTATATTCAAGATTGGAGCAATGGTCAAAGATTTATGGTGAATTCTTCAAGCCTTGTGCTTATTTGGCTGAAAGAGCAGCACGGGGAGCTCCGCTGGTGAGAAATCCTGAACTACAGTAAACTTGTTGCATTTATCTTGTGAGTTCAGGTCGATTGGCTTACTTTCTATACACTAACATTGCTTCCACTATCTCTTTGCAGAGCTCTCCTTTGAAGCAATTAAAATCTCAGTTATAAATATTGAGAAAGGTTTCCGATAGCATGGAATTTCTAGTTTTCTCATCTACTTATAGTGATAAGTTTTGTTCCGCGTTGCACTGCTGAGGAAAATTTAAATAAGCTTTGGGGAGATGGTTAATTGTTTAACAAGTAATCGCTTGGAGAATAATGTGCCACAACTTACCTTCTACATGTGTAACATGTAATTTTATAGATAATAATTACAGGAATCTTATTATTTAACCTTCTTTCTCGTAGTTCTGTGTATGGTTCGCAATTATGGTATTTGTCTTGATTTTGCTTTCGTTGTGTTTTCATTATTAAATGTTGTATATGTTGGATTTATTAGGTTTTCTTATGCTAATGCTACTTCCACTTTCTCCTTGCAGAGCTCTCTGAAGGTATTAAAATCTCAGTTATAAATTATGAGAAATTTTCCTATAGCATGGAAATTCCTGGTTTCGCATTTGTTTGCAGTTATAAGGTTTGTTTTGTCTTGTACCAGTACTTTTTTGATGGCTCAGGAACATTTAAATAAGGATTGAGGAAAATAATTTGTACCCTTCTACATGTGTAACATGTAATTAGTACAAAACTTTCTGTCTCGTATTTCTGTGTATGGCACGAAATTATGATATTTTGTCTCGATTTTTGCTTCCATTCTGTCTTCATTATTAGTTTTTGTCATGTAGGATTGCCAAATATAATTCACAGAAAGCTTCCCTATTTAAGATTTTTTATATGGATGTCTTAAGATTTTCTTATAGTTAAAGACTATATGAGACCCATTTTTCAGTCACATTTTGGCAAATCGACTGTGAGACGGTTATTTTATAGTTTATATACAAGTAGATCATTAATATGGTACGAATGCTTGATATTTCTTCTGGATTTTGCATCCATTCTGCCTTTGTTTCTATTCTTTTTTATCATGTTGGATTGTTTGGGACAATGACTCGCATCATCCTTTTAGCGGTGATGATTAACCATGTCTCATGTCTGACTCCCCTATGACATAGGTTAGTGACGGTTCAATGTCTTAAAACAGTAGAGTGATCCATGACATGCATACTGGTACTAGTCAATTCCCACCTATAGTCATTTTCGTTATATGTAGCTAGCTAGGTGCACTTTTACTTTAGATGCATAGATACAGTGTGGAGATGCTGCACGACCTTGTCGACCTACACCGCGCTAGGTTCTGCTGTTCTTGCCTGCAAGAGTTTTTGTTGACGATATTTCTGTCAAAAGATGATGTCCTAGTATCCAAGACATTGCTCGAGCCTCGAGGCCTTCAGTCATGTGCATGGGTTTTCCACTTGCCAGGCTCGACTTTATTTTCCTTTTGTTGAATCAAAATGGTAACGGAAACGATTTTCTCATCGCTCACCACTTCTGCCAACTCAACTTGAACTTGTTGTTTCTTTTGGTATTTTGATATGCTACGATGTAAATGCATCAAGTTGAATTCAAGATGTCAAAATGGTTTGCCCAGAGTATATGTATGCATTTAGCTCATATCTTTATATTATGTTGTCGGTGAAAATGTTTTTTTTTTGGCAAGTCTGGATGTATTAAGACAAAGCAAAGCCCTGGAAACAACAACAAAAGAAAAACCTGAGCCAAACTGCAACCTGAACTCAACTGAGAAAGGGCAAAACAGAGGGCAGGAAAAGAAACAAACTAAAGGCCATGAGGACAATGACATCCATCGTTCCTTAAAACCTGAACTAAGGTTGGTGGTGGGTGATTGACCCATCTAGAGAGACCCACCGACCTGCTACCAAGCGAGGCTGCAACATGGGCAGAGAAATTTGCTTCACGCGGGATCCAATCCCATCTTGAGAAACCAAACTCAAACATTCTTCTCCTAATGCTAGTAAGAATGGGATAGATTCTCTAAGAGCAATGGCGCTTATCCAGACTATTGAGAGTTTATCACGCCCTTGGCATCAGATTCAAAAACAACAATCTTTAGCTCTAACTCAGAGGCAAGCTTAACACCCTCTAAGATAGCAAAACCTTCAGCAATTTCAGCAGAAGCACAACTGGTTGAACTAGCAAGGCCTCCCACAAAAAGACCTCATTCATCTCTAATAATAACTCTAATGCCAGCTCTATTTGACGAATGATTCCAACTAGCATCACAATTGATCTTGAAATGGAGAGAGGGAGGGCAAGTCCATAAACTGGAACTCCTATCCAGAATAAGAATAGGATCACTAATTTTGGTACTGCCTAGTAGCTTGTGCTGAGGCACTGAGCCTTGATAATGGTGGCAATAAGGTTTGGTGTAACGACCCGAACTTTGAGTTATGTGATTATCGGCACGACATGTGATTACCGCGAGCTGATAGTACATATGTGGTTTGTTAACGACTAATTTATCGAACAAGAATTTGGTTTGAGTTCCTTCGCGGAAATGGTAGAGGATTTGATTTCGAGCTTGTAGGAGATTTCGGAGGATTTTTCGGATAATTGGGGAATATAAAATGAATATTTGAAATTGTCGTCGAGTTAGTCGTACTTATCCTATTGGGTTTGAGTTATCCGAATTGTTGGTTTGGTCGGTTCACAACATATAAATATCGAATAGTCATAAAAAGTCGGAAAATCACGCATTTGGGCCGTTTGACCAGTTTGACCCGCGTTGACCGGAGCTCCACCGTGACCCGCGAGCTTGTTGTCGTCCGACCCGGATTTTCCGACCACCTCAGGCCAAAAGCTTGGTATGCATGGTTAGCTTCCTCTTGTGATTTCCTATTGATTTGAACTTGGTTTGAGTGGAATTGGTGGAGATTTGGGGGTGACCAAACTCGGTGAAGTTCTTGGAACTTACCGGATTCGGGTGGTGGTTTCCGGCCAGTTTTGAGGTCGTTGGGGTTGGGGGTTTTGCTCCCCTCAACCCATAGATACTTTTGGGTGAAGAGATTTTAGGATTGGGTGGCGTTTGGAGCTAGCCGGAATCTCACCGGAATCAATGGAGGCTGTGGGTTTCGAGCTATTTTCCGGCCACAGTGGTGGTTGGATGATGTTGTGACTTTAAGGAAAAGTGTTGGGCTTGAGGAGAGGAAGATTTTGAGGTATGGGTCACCGGAGTTGGTCACCGTTGGCGGCGGCGGTCAACGGCAGAGATCCGGCGAGGGTTGACTTTTTGGGATTTTTAGAGATTTTTATACCGTTTTGCTCGTAATCGTGCCACAACCGTAGCCGTGAGGTTTTTGAGTTAATTTGTGTGTTGTATTTTGGGTCGAGGGTTGTTTGGGTGTATTTTGGGAATTTTGTTATCCTCGTCAATATTTCGAGTGATACGTCTTTCGAGAACGCGGGGTTATTGACGTATTGGCTCCGTATGTTGTGTTTCAATATGTATTGATTGTATCCCTGTTATTCAGGTGATCGTGATCAAGTGTTTGGCGAGGGATCTTCCGCCGGACCTCAGAATTAGATTCGTACTGTGAGTGGACACTTTATTTTCACAGTTGATTTGCGAGTCCTGATTATGCATTTACGTTATGCATTTATGATTATACACTTTACGATTATGCATTGTATTAGTATGCATTTACAATTATGCACATACAAATATGCATTTTATGATTATGCATTTTACGATTATGCATGTGCATGGAAAGTATTTATGATTTGGTTTACACAGAGTACAGTCTCAGATATAGAGGTAGCATCGATGCTTTGGCTTCTCAGCTGATCCCCGAGATGCTCCGGGGGGACAGATATTCTGACCCGAGGTCTTTCAGACTTATAATCACGAGGGGGTCTGGGATCTCGTGATTAGACTATACTATACGGAGGAGTCCGTAAGTGACCTCGCATGATTTTATGTGCATCTTTATGGATCAGAGAAAATGTACCTGGTCGGGATTTTCATGTGCATTGACTCGCATTATGCTTTTATGAGCATATATACTTATATGTTGGGAAATACATATTATTATTTTTGTTCACTCACTCTAACGATTTCATTTGCCTTCCCCTGGACTTTTCGGTTTCTTTTGCCCAGTTTGCAGTTTGGGTTCCAGGGTTGCACGTCGCCGGTGGAGACGTAGAGTTCAAGTCACGTTTCAGTTCGTGTAGGTTCTCAGTTCGACATACTGGTTGTATATGATGTGTATAGGTGTCACTCTGAATACTTATGTTATGTTTTCAGTTGAGTTTACTCCTGAATGTTTTTCTTGATTTCTTGTAAACCTTGTAGTTTGTTATATATGATGTTGAGAAATTCGGATGGGGAACGGAGCCCCACAGTTTGGCTTTTGTGGAATATTCGTAGTGTGATTCTCTTTGCAGGTTCTAATATTGGCTCACGTATTTCAAAGTAAACTCTGGCGAAATTTTTTTTAAGGTCATATTTTCGAAGAGATTTTATTTCGGTTTAGACAACTAAATCGGAGTCGGGTCCTTTCATTTGGAGCCTCCCCTCTAAAACAAAAGCACATTTAGATTTCCAGATTTCCCAACAAAAATCACTAACCCTAAAAATAAGGATCTCCTTTTCATTCTGGTTATACTCTTTATTTCACTTGGATCTGGCCAAGTGAAAATGGGTTTTGTTAGCAGCATCAGGAATTTAAGTAGGCTCTCTCTCACTTTTTATCAATAAATTCGACTCTTATGAAGTGCACTTTAAATAAAGTGCAGCTAATCTCGTTCCTTCATATAATTCAACGGTATTAATCTTATCTATCACATTAAAATGAATTTCAATATAGTAAGTTAACTTTGAGGTTAACTTGTGTTAACCATTACGTTAAAAAAAACACAAAAAAAGAGAGATGGAAGAACGATCAGACTATACGCGATTGAAGGAAAAAGAGGAACAAACCCTAGCATAGAGATCCGAATATTAGAAAGGAATTCAGTTTCTAGCAACTTCGTCTCTTAACAATTTGGTTTGATGTTTCTTCTTCAAATGTAAAATCTTCCGGGACCGTAAGTAATTAAGCTCAATTGAATACAACCTTAAGGTATTTTACGTCTTTACGATGATTTGCATGGATGGGAACCCTAACCATTTGAAAGAATGCCAGGTTGGTTAAGATCTCGCTCGGAAAGTTGAGAAACGGAAGGATGTGATAGGTGACCCTTTGAACCCAGTCTAGCCATCATCTTCTCCCCAATATTTATCGAGTTCTTCCCTGTTAGTTCTTCCGTCTAAGTTTGCTGGAAATATGCTTAACCAAAATTGGGTTATAATTGATCTTTTTCATTCCAACGGCCAATATTACCTTTTGGTTCGATGAGTCGATGACAATCGTCTGTTTGTGTTTTCTACAGTAACCTTAATTCTAAACTGAATTCTGGAGATATATGAATGACTTGGATTCTGCAACTTATTTTATCCTCTGTACATAGTTAACAATGGTTTCGTTCGTTCAGACACTAACAACTCGCGGCTATTTTTTATGTGGGGTTAACAGAAGTTAACCTTAGGCAGAAATTCCTAAATGTGAGATTTTTATGTGGCGGCGATTTAGGAACCAATAAGATCGGTTAAATGAATGAGATTAGCCGCACTTCTGCACTTCAGAGGAGCCAAAATGAGAAAAGGATCACTAATTTTGGTACTGCCCAGAAAGCTTATGTTGAGGCACTGAACCTTAATAATGGTGGCAATAGGGTTAGGAGCCTCCCCTCTGAAAACAAAAGCACATCTAGATTTCTAGATTTTCCAACAAAAAGCACTAACCCAAAAAATAAGGATCTCCTTTTCATCCTGGTTATACTCTTTGTTTCACTTGGATCTGGCCAAGTGAAAATGAATTTTGTTAGCAGCATCAGGAATTTAAGTAGGCTCTCTCTAACTCTTTATCATACCATTTTTATGGGGTTTGCTCAGATTCAGTGATGCTATTACGTTCTGCTCAGTTGCCGCTATGATCTTGTTATAATCACCGTGATCTTGGGAGCACCAAACCTAAAGATTTAATCTTGTTTTCTAAAGACATAGATATTTCAAATCCATTCAGTTTTGAATAATAACATTTACATCGTAGATATGCAAACTGGTGAAAGTGTTGCTACTAGGACCTGATCAGTTTTGGTTTTGTCGTTTTTCATTAGGCTATTAAAATTGTGGGTGATGTTCGCGAAAGAGATGATACATTAGAGTTTTGGCAGCAACTGTTAAGTGTTTTGGTAGGCTGGACATTCTACTGAATGTTGTACTGTTGACAACTTCCATTATACTACAACTGGGTATCAAATTCATGATCTGCAGCAAAGGGAGCTGTTAATTAATAGCATATTAGCTTTAGAAGAAGTCTGTAATAACTTAGTTTGCATTTTATGTGAATTTGAATGTATACTACTTACTTGAATGAGCAAGGGAGCTGACCTGGTTTGTATTTTGTTCAAGTTCGAACCAGAACGAGCAGGAAGATCAGATTTTTTTTGTTTTCACTTTGTAGACTTGTAGTTATATAGAAATACCACCTCTATAAAAATCCATCATTTGCATCTCATCTTTGATACTTGTGTTCTTTTTCTTTTCGATTTGGCTCCTAAAGGTACAAAACCTTCAAATGCAGAAACCATAGATGATCTCTGTTGAAGATTTTCAAAGTTTCCGTTTGAGGATGAATATTATGATAGACTGAAAATTGTAACTCTTTCATTGATAGAATGCCTTAAATATAGGCTGATACAATCTGTTACAATACATGTCCCGATATAACAGGGATTCTCTGTATCTCTATCTAATCTAATCTGTATCTAATTAGGACAAGACACACACCGAAGGTTAAGGAGAATAAATCTTCTAGAATACTCCCCCTTGTGTCGATAACCTAATGAATAATGCATGACTTGTTGCCTCACTAAAAACCTTGCTAAGCAAACAAAAACCTCATGGGTAAAATAAAAGTTTGATCTAAGGGAAATAAGTGCAACACATCAACTACAAACGCTACTACATGTGTCGTAAACTCCCCATGATGTCTACATAAATGTAACTCCCCCTGACCGTAAACTCAGTCATGAAGTTCAAATAACATGCGCATGCCAATGCGTCGCACATGTTTCATAAATGTAGATTTAGGTAGTGACTTGGTAAACAATTCTGTAGCATTATTTATTGAACCAACTTGGCTTACATGAATATTTAGCAATTGTTGTTGCTGATTGAAGAAGAATTCCGGTGATATATGCTTTGTATTATCACCATTAATGTAACTCAACTTCATATGTTCAATGCATGCCGCATTATCCTCAAAGATGCAAGTGGGAGCTGTCATCCTAGATGGTAATCAACTAGACCCTCGAATATGATGAATAACTGACATAAGCCATATACATTCTCTAACCGCTTCATGTAAAATAATATTTCTGAATGATTCGAGGAAGTAGCAATAAGGGTTTGCTTAGTTTATCTCCAAGAAATCACTGTGTTTCCCATAATGAAAGTCTGGGAACAACCTTTTTGTGGGTCAGAAAGGTACCCAGCATTAACAAATTCGACCAACACATCAACCGGTGTTTCAGAATAGATGATAGCAATAAAACTGCTCGGAACAAATTTAGTCTTCAATGGACCGAAGGCATGACTCTGGTCTGACCCGAGAGCATTCTTTGATGGATTGAAGGCTCCAAAATCTGCATGCTGCGATTCAACCATCATTTCTCCAGGGCTATCAAGCTGCTCTCTGTGTTCTTTGTAAGGGAAGAATAAACCCAAGTCAATGGAACCCTTCAAGTATTTGAAGATTTTTTCTACTCCATTCCAATGATGTTGCGAAGGCGCAGAGCTAAATGTAGCAAACAAGTTCACTAAGAAGGCAATATCTGAACGCGTGCACTAAGCTAGATACATCAAACCTCCAACAGCACTAAGATATGAAATGTCAGCTCTTAAGAGATCTTAATCGTTATCTACCGGACGAAATTGATCTTTCTTGAGATCCAGAATGCGAACAACCATTTGCATGCTAACAGGGTGTGCTTTGTCCACATTAAATTGCCTAAGCATCTTTTGGACATAAGCAGACTGGTGAATAAGAATTCCACTAACTCGATGTTCCAGCTCCAATCCGAGACAAAATAGAATTCTACCAAGGTCTTTCATCTCAAATTCAGATTTCAAGTAGCCAACCGTCTCATTGATCTCATTAAGACTCCCAATGATATTCATAACATCTACATTGACAACTATTATAGCAATCCTGAACTTGTCCTTTTAATGAATACGCAAGGGCATAAGTCATCATTATGTATCCCTTCCCAATCAAGTAGTCACTAAGACGTTGAGCCGATAAATGCATTCCTTCCTCCCCCTAACATCGGGAAGTATGTCTCATCGAAGTGACAATCTGCAAATCTTGCAGTAGAAAGATCTCTGGTCGAAGGTTCAAGATAACAAACTATTGTTAGAGCTTCATAGCTAGCATAAATGCATAATCTTCATTAAGGACCCATTTTAGTGCGTTGTGGAGGCGCAGTAGGCACATATATTACACAATCAAAAATACGTAGGTATGAAATATCAGGCTCATATTCAGTTACCAACTAGCGCGCACTGAATGGTTGGCGTCCTACGGGTAGAAAATAAAGAAGCATAACTGCGTGTAACACTGCATAACCTCACGTGGATATCAGTAAGTTTGTATGCATTACTAATACGTGAGACATAAGCCGTAACCACTTGATGTGAGCCTCTGCTAAACTTTTATATAAACTCTCATGCGTTATCCAATCTAATAGACCTGATTGGATTATCCGTATGGTGAGCCTAGAGCTTAATAATTTGTGCCAGAAGTTTTGCAAACGCATCATTCCTTGTAGATAGCAAAGCAACGTGTGACCATCGCGTTGATGCATCTACCAAAATCATGAAATATTTAAATAGTCCGCATTCCAGTTTGATAGGTCCACAAATATCACATTAGATTTTTTGTAAGAATGAAATATTTTTGATGTTATCAACAACAAAGGCAGGGCATGCTTGTAACTTTGCTAAAGAGCAAGCTTTGCAAAACAAGCGATGTTCATCAAAGATTGCAACATATAAATTTGGTGGGATAATGCACGGCGCCACAACGGTACTTTGTTAGGATTATGCTGCACTCGTCTTGGAGACCGAGCCAGTATTGAGAGGAGTAGTCCCATCCCCCAATCTAAACAGATAGATTTAGGTATTCCCACATGCTTCTTCTCTCTGGAGAATAGATGACCATGAGTATTTTTCAATATTTTGTTCATCATGTCACGACCTGGATGTCCCAGTCGAAAGTGTCAAACCTTGTATGATTCTGAGTCACACGAAGTCGTGTGAGTCACAACATTGGATTCAATGATCTGAACCGTAGTTAGATATAGACCACTATGAATAGCTGAAAACTTCTCTAGAATGCGTTTACGATCGCATTCAACAAAGGTAATACACAATAATTCTTGTTCATTCTTACAATATATTTCTAAGTGGAAACCGTTCGCGCAAATATCCTTGAAACTTAGTAAGGTTCGATTGGTCTTTGACGCGTATAAGGCATCAGTGATAAACAATTTTATACCATGAGGTAGCAAAAATTCTGTTAACCATGCCCTTTAATAACCGGCGTTGCACCTATCAAGGTAGTCCTGAGGAGTTGTATGAGAAAAGATCCACAAACAATTGCCTATTCCGCATAATTGTGTGAGTAGTACCACTCTACAAAACACTTAATCTCGCCTTGAGACATCTACAAAAACAATGTAAATAAATAAGTCTTTGAACTAAAGACTAGGCAGACACTTTAACTAGATACTTAAAGATTGGAATAGGGATACCCTTGTTGAGTTCTGATATGACATGACAGAAAACCAATGTAAAACACATAAAAAAACACCACAATTTGGGTAGCATTTTTGATGGATCGAAGTACACCATTTCGATGGATCGAAAAACTTCAGAAACTGAACCAGAGGGATGACTTTGATGGATCGAAGAACAAACCTTTGATGGATCGAGGAAACCCAAAACAAAAATTTATTTTTCGATACTGATTTTCCATGGATCAAAAAAATCTTTGATGCATAGAAAAACTGGAGCCGAGACATGCCTTTGATGGATCGAAGAAGAGATCCTCGATGGATCGAAAATGGTAGTTTTAGGACCTGAGGATGATCTTCGAAGGATCAAAGTTGACATTTTCGATGGATAGAAAATCTCAGAAACCGAACCCGAGAACATCCTTCAATGGATCGAAGAACAAGTCTTCGATGGATTGAAGGCTCCCCGAGATCAAAATATCATCTCCTTTATGTCTCGTTTTTGACTGTATTGTTGTGTCATTTTGCCATATTTTCGTGTAAATATAGAACCATACACTGAATTGGTATAAAATAACATTCTCACACTTTCATATTCCAAAAAATAGAGAAAATTTCATTGCTCGCCAAAAATTTAAAGATTACATCATAGATGTTCTTATTCAAAAATCTAATCAAAACCAAGACAACACTACGAGAAAAAGTAACTTAGACAACGTAAATAAATTGTGTCATCTTAAACATTTTTCCATCGTGTAAGTCATACTTAGACGATGAAAATGGCACATATTTCGTCGTCTAAGTAACTACTTAGACGACGCACCGACGCTTCATCATCTAAGTAGTTACTTAGACAATGAAAAGTCATTCCGTCATCTAAGTAAACACAACAATATATTGTGCCAGATTCTTTTCCTCTTCGCAGCCATCTCATTCTCGTTCTCGTTCTCGTTCTTTCTCGATCACTCTATCCTCACCAATTGAAAAATTAACTAGTTCTCTCTCAATCATCTCACTCTCTCTCCTCACACGTACAACAGGCACTATCTCCGGCTCCGACCATCAATTCGCTATATCGGTGAATGCTAGGTACGTACGTAGTTAATTTTCGATAAACTTAACGTTTATATAATTAACTATACGTTTGATTGATTACATTGTTAGTACGTCTAATATTTGTAATTAATCTAGATAATTGATCTATATATATATATTAGTTAATTAATTAGTATGCATTGATGTTTAAAAATTTGATTAATATTTAATTAAAACGTACATGCATGTTAGATTAAAGTAATTGATGTATAGTATATTCACTATTAATTAATAAAGATAATTAATAAATATTTTAATTAATTATATGTTAATAAGGTAGTTGAAAATATGTATATATAATAGTTTAATAATTACTTGAAAATATGTATATATAATAGTTGACTAATATGATAATTATTAAATTTCGTAGAAGTATGGACAAGAGTTGGATAAAGTTGCGGAATAGAAGTGATGTCCGGTATATGGACGGAATCAAAGAATTTGTGAATTTTGCGATGGAACATGATCAGGGAAAGAAACGTTTCAGGTGTTCGTGCAAAAAATGTTTTAACTATTAGTATGTGGAGGTTAATGTTATGATGCAACATCTATACGAAAATGGTATGATGTGGAGTTACATTACGTGGACTGAGCATGGTGAACTAGTAGACTTCAGCTCACGGTACAGTTACCATGGTGCATCATCCAATGGTAGTGGTGTCAGCCCCCTGCTTGGAACCCAACTGCGAATTTGGTCCATGATACATTTTCGGGATTTAGTCATGGTGGACACCAACACCAATATGGAGGTTACGATACCAATCATGGGTATGATGACACATTCCCCCCTGTTAGCTTGGCCACTGACACTATTGAGATGAATAAGTACAACAAGATGCTACTTGAAGCGCAGACCCCTGTGTACCTTGGATATTGAGAGAACGTGTCACAATATGTGTTAAAGCAAATGCAGATAAAAGTGAAGAACAAAATTTCACAGAGTGCTTTTGACGAAATTCAGGAGCAAATATGTAAGTTGCTTCCTGATGATCATAAACTTCAGAAATTTCATTATAAAGTTAGAAAGATCTTGAGCAGCCTCGACCTAAAGTACAAAATAATTCACGCCGTCCCAAGAGACTGTGTGCTGTTTTACAAAGAGTATGCACATTTAGACTATTGTTTCGTATGTGGCCAGTGTAGATATGTGGATGACGGGAATAAGAGGAGTTCAAAAAAGTAAATTCTTGTGAAGGTTCTTCGATATTTTTCATCGATTCCCAAATTACAGCATCTATACATGTCTCTATACATAGTAGACGCGATGCGATGGTACGCAAAAAAGCGAATAGATGACGATGTGGTAAGACACGCCGCAGATGGGGAGGCATTCAAATATTTTGACAGTGAATTTGGAGACTTTGCAGCAGAGATTCGAAATTTTAGACTCAGACTTTCTGCAGACGGATTCAATCCTTGGGATAGTAATAGCTCTGCCCTCAACACTTGGCAAGTTATTAATTAATTAATTATAATTTTAAAATTTTTCGCATAATTAACTTCAAATTAATTAATGAGGTCGCTTCGACCCATAGAAGGTGAAGATCTTAGACGAAGGAATCTGGACGACGAAATGTCACATTTTTCCTAAACCCCAAACCCTAAAATCTAGGCGACGGAATGACTTTTTGTTGTCTAAGTGACTACTTAGACGACGCACCGATACTTCGTCGTCTAAGTAGATACTTACATGACGAAGCATCGGTGCGTCATCTAAGTAAACACAATTATATAAACCTAAACTCTAAACCCTTTCCCTTAGACGACGAAATGACACATTTTTGTCGTCCAAGTAATCACTTAGACGACGAAAATGTGAACATTTCGTTATCTAATTCATGATATCTTAATTTCACCTCTAAGAGAACGACCATGTAGACCATGTCTCAATGCATATTCTTTTCGTCAAGGGTATAGAGTAAACAATTCTTGAAGTGTGAGCGTGGGCGATTCCAAAATAGAAATTACGGATTTTGGTATATCCACGTTTTCATTTTTTTAAATTTCGGTTTTATGGTTGACTATGCTGATAAAACCCTTAACGAAATTACTATTTATTAAAAATTATTCTACTTATATATATTATCTTATGGTGAATATATCCAACGGTTGTTTTGTCGAAATTCAATTTTGTTAATATTGATGTGTAGTGAGCCTATACTTAATAACACTTAAGTTATACACATTAATAGATACTTAACAAGTTATACACATTAGTAGATACTACCCTCAGCACGAGTCGAGATAGTATTTCGACGGATAGAAAGATGAAGACTGGAACTCCCAAGGCGGTGGCGCTCTCTCCTTCTAAAGCTTCTTTTTCAGAAATTCAACAACTCTACTTTGTTCCTTAAGAGATGCTTATATAGGTATGAGCATCTCCTCATCAATTGAGAGTTGAATCATCGCCACATGTGCTTTCCACATCATCATTCATTATTTGAATAGAATTCTCCTTTCATTGCTCCTTTTTGTATTTTTCTCTAATTAACCTAAATAAACAAAAACATAATTAATTACTGAAAGCTGAACAAATAAACCAGGTATTTTCGGAATAGTTAAGCACAAGAGAGTTGCATATTTATGCAACTATCAATAACTCTGGATGGATTGCTACATGGGCTGACCAACAACCTTATGGATGACAATAGGGTGTTGAACCTGATCAACCATTGTGTCTTATTCTGAATGAAAGTAATACAAAGAAGATTTAGACACACAATATCTGACTAAAAGTATAAATATACAATAAGTATCAAACTACAAATAGAGCCTCAATATATTATATGTGTTGATTATGATCAAAAGAATTGAACAACAAAGAATGATCAAAGAGAAAAAAAATTGTTTCTGGGATCGAGATGGATATAAGCAGAGGACGGATAAGAAAACTTAAGTGTGAAACTTTCAAAAATTTTGTGTAGCTGATCTTATTTGATCAAATTGTTCATGTGGAATTGTAGTCTTTGGGCAGCATGTAATTAATTTTTCTAATCTGTCAAAACTCAAAACCCAATGATTCAAACAGTTGGTAAAGGCATCATACAACATTGATCCGATCTACAATTCTTCAATGAATTTTCTTTATAAGCAATGTACCATCAAATATAACTCATGAAAACTAATCACATCAATACAAATGAAGCTAAATCCACTACCAAACCGTCCCTACACCATAAATCCTAAACCCTAAACACTCTAAACCCTAACCTCTAAACCCTACACCCTGAACCTCTCTCTCTATCTCTCTCTCATATCATGCATGGTATCTAATATAAACGCTACATAATTTCGTTGTTGATTGAGTAGTGAGAAAAAAATAAAAATAAGTCATGGTATCTTTACGAACTTGTGTTGTTATCTTTATGAACTAAAGTTGGTATATTTATATATTGGAGTTCGTATCCTTGTTTTTTGAGTTTGGCTAAGTCATAAATACCAAAGTGGAAAATAATTTTATTTTTTTTTTGCGAATTTTTTTTGACATAAAAAATGAAAGGTAAAATGGTACGCACGGTAAAAAGACTTTTATTTTAAATTGTAGGTTTAAAGTGACTTTTTGTCACTAAAATTCAAATTAAGTGACAAATAGATGGTTTTAAGTGGCTTAATGATAATTATCTTTTTATTTATTAGTTTCCTTTTCTTTTCTGGGGAAGAAAAAAAATCCTCAAGGGTTCAGTCATACCTCATAAATATGTATGTATACATAAGATTTATAGCAGGTTTGTGACAATTTAACTCAATCTTCTATTTCTAGGCCATCAAACACCTAGCAGGTTCATACGTTTAATCCATCTTTGTCAAACTTCAAAACAATGTCAAGATAACGGTCCAGTATTTCTTTCTCAATCTTGAAACCAAAGATATAATCATTGTGTTATAATATTGTTGTCAAGTAAATATACATGAAACTGAGTAAAAGGATAATCGACTAAAAATTAATCAAAAATTGGGTTTTGGGTATCCTACTCGTAACAAATATTGAAACTTGGAATATATGCAACAGAAGTACAGAACCAACAAAAGTGGAAGATGCAATGCTTCATGTTGAATATTTCACACACTAGCTAGACACTTCACACTCCTTTTTAACCAATGGTAATTAATAGCGATGCTTAAAGCATATATACTGAACCCAATATGTCAACAATGACCCATTTTAATTGATGGACTGACTAACTTGAGAACGACCCAAAGCGATTATTGGTGGACTCATCACTTATCACTATCAAGCTCAACTTTGGATCAAAGTCATCAAACTAAAATCAAAGCTCGATCGGGCTTCCAAGGCTCCAAGCTCCATTCTGTTCAATTTATTTCATTGTGATTTTTTTTTCTTCAAGAGAAATATAGAGTATCCACTAATTCAGTAGTGGTAGTTCCAAGTCTCTGTAAGTTGTTCTTGGTCTCAACCCCCATGGATTTCAACTTGTTTCAACAAAAGTTGAGAACTTGAAATGTTGACGGTAAATTCCTCGCACTTTAGAAATGTTGAAAGATGACCTAGCTGAACCAACAGAAAGAGGCGAACTCCTTGTGAGCCATTATGGAGGCGATGAGCTTCGTCGTGCAAGAGCTTACAATCGAGATGTCCATATCAGAAATGGAGAGAACGAAGATCGCAAGAGAGAGATGAATAGAGAGAGGAGAGTGAATACAGTTAATTAGGTTAGGGGAATGGAGGCTGCCTTAGATTAGATTAAACATGTTGTAGAATGACGTTTATGCCCTCAACTAAACAGTCTAATGAACAATGCGCATAGATGAACAGTGAAATGAAATAAACAGTGTAGAGTAGTTCAACATTGTTATATAGGAAAGGAAAAAAGTCACTACCACGGTTTGAACTTTTGTGGGGGCGTCAATATGATGCCCGAATTTTACAAACTATTAAAGTGGTACCCTGACTTTCAAAACTACATTTCCGTGATGCCTACAAACATTCTCCTTCACAACTCTATTAAAACTGATAACGTGTCATTTTTTATATTTGAAAACAAGCTAAAATGACTTTAAGACTATTACATTTCATTCTCTCTTTCTCTCCTTGCAATACCCTTGAAATGAATTTAATCCATGTTGTCGACGCCTCCGCCACTTGCGGATGGCATCACTCTCGTAACCCCTGATGACAATCTGGTTGTCGATGACGTGTACGACGTCAAAGCAATTCTCTTCCACAAGAGCATTGAGGAAGACATTGTAGGCGAAGGAGTCGAGGTCGAGTCCCCGAAATCTCATGTTGCCGAAGAGGCGGAGCGTGGTGTCTGGTTTTCGAGCGACGACATATCCGACCATGTCGTGGAATCTGAGTCCTCCGTCGTGGTCATGGAAGGCGGCGAGGAAGTCGAGCATGAGCGACGTGAGAGGATCTTGAAGATGGCAAGGAAAGTGGGGCGCGTCTGGCAGAAGGTGGGCTGATAATCGGCCTAGTCAAAGAGTTTCAGGCACGGGAGGACGTCACGCTCACGAGGTGAAGGCGTTAGCGATGGTGGGAACACCGAGGTAGTTTGATCAAATTTGGAAATTGATGTAGAAATCTGGCCAAAGATTGGTTGGAACTTATACACTTCTGCAAGGTTATCATCTGTACACTCTTTAATTGTTGTACTTGGTACTTGGCTATGCAAGAAAGAGAGATGAAGTCGAATTTGATTTTCTTAGAGTTGGTAAGCAGCTAGAAATCATCTATTTCAGAATAAAACTAATTACAATCGTTTACTACGACCACCTTCACTTTATTCATTGTTTCTGCAAATTTGGGTACGGCAAAGTTTTTTTCCACCATCTCCATCTGAAAAACCAGAAACAGCATTTTTTTTAAAAAAAAAAAACAGAAACAACAACACCACGACTGAGTCAGATGTCCAAATCCAAAAACGGCGTCGGATTAGAAATAACGAGAAGAGAGAAACGAGTTATATGTACCTGAATCGACGAAGTCGAACCAGCCTCTGTAAGTCTTCTGATTCTCTTTCGAGGACAACCCGACCCGATCTCCATTTCCAATGCCCGAGATATATATATATATATATATATATATATATATAGAGAGAGAGAGAGAGAGAGAGAGAGAGAGAGAGAGAGAGATTTAGAAAAAGAACAAAATAAAATAAAAAATGAAATGCAAGGATATTAAAGTCATTTTAGCTTGTTTTCAAACAAAAAAAAATGGCATGTCATCCATGTTAATAATGTCACGATGGAGAATGTCCTTAACTATCACGAAAATGTAGTTTTAAAAGTCTAGGCACTACTTTGGTAATTTTTAAAGTTCAGACATCATATTAACGCCTCAACTAAAGTTCAGACCCTGATGGTGGTTCATTTCCTAATATTAGAGCATTACAATCGAACATTTTAGGTTTGGGTTTTACAATTATAATATAAATGTCTTGTTGCAGAGGTCGCCTGTAGTGGTTGGTCAAGCTGCCAAGAGATTTAGAGGTTCGAGAGTGATAAGTTCAAACTCAGGGTGAGTTTGAGTTGGTCACATCCCGCAAAATATCGTCCTCTCCTCTTTTTAAAATAATAAAATATCATATTGAGTTAAAACTCACCGTACCTTATTTTCAAGTAATTTCTTCCATTTTTGTACGTCCATCTTTCCCTCTTCCTCTCGTTTCTTTTCGCCTTCATCTATCCATTGTTTTTTTTTTCATAATGAGATCCCATGTTTCTCAATCTTACCATTTGAAATATTTAATGATTAAAATGTACAAGCAACAGTCAATGATTAAGGCGTTTTGATAACACAAAACCGGCCATCGAGATTTTGATATCGCAGTCCGAAATTTTGAAGCAATTAGGACTCGAGAAAAATTGGGGTTTCTATAAGTGTTTGATCGTTCTAACTGTTTAGATTTAAGGCTTGGGTAGATTGAAGCCATAGTATAGATAGCGGAGAAGTATTGTTAATGGAGTTGCAAATTAAGATTTAGCTATGGAAAATTTGAAATGAACCCATTGATGTTCAACAGAGTGATAAAGCTGGATTCTCCTTTATTCATTTTTTTCTTGCTGATGTTGGGTTTATGTGGGTTTCACCTCTTGATAGGAAGAGACTGAAAAACGGTGGTCGACAAAAGGAAGACGGTGAAGTTCAGGGGTAAAAAGGGAAGAAAAAAATAATAATGAGAAAATAACTCTTTTAAGCTTTAATTTCAAGGAGATAGTTCACCTTGAGTTTTTGCTCCGTGTGTGTTAAAGATAGATTTTGATGAGTCATTTTAGTACATCAAAGCCCAAATTTAACATTGAGTTGAAATTAAGGGTCGACAATGGACCAGGTCGGATCAGATTTTTTCATCACGACTCTAAAATTTGAATAGAATTGGGCCGAATTTTTTTGAAAATTTGAAATCGACGGATTGTTCATGGATTTTTTAGGCCTCGAGTTCTATCGAGATTTTAGGGTTGGGCTGGGCTAAGCCCATAAGGTCAAGCCGATTCTTTTTGGATCAAATAAAAAATTAAAAATTAAAAGTATTTAATTATCAATTATATCAACAATTATATACTAAAAAATATATAATTAAAGAATTTAAATGTTAATATTAATAAAATAATTTATAATATATAATTGATGAACTTGGCCGAAGCTTTTTATGAGCCCATGAACTTCAAGATCTTTGTCCGAACCCGACTTTATGACATTACGACCGGACTATTCAGGCCGGACCTCGGACCGCGCACAAATTTTTTAACCCCTAGTTGGAAACTTGGAATTGAGCTGAAACTCCATCTTAATGATAGAGATAGGGCAATGGCATAGTAAGTTGTGAAACTTGGCAGTATCTGATCCGTTTATCCTCTAGGAATAATACGCCACGCTCCTCTGAACTTATCACCCCCACCACCAGCAATCAACACACGCCACCGCATCATCGGGAAATAGCAGTCCAGATCTCTCCAAATAGTCTGACGTGGCGGTATGGGATCGTTACCCCATATTGAGAACTTCAAGAAAAACTATTGCCTTAACATCACCCGCTTCGAGCCACCAGTCGCGCGTGACATACACAGCCCGTATGACGTAATTAATTAACAGATCTGGCTTTATTCACTTTCCATTTATGCGCGAGTGGACTTGAACCGTTCGAGTTTCGTATTCATACGTCACCGCTGTAACACTCAACGGTCTGACGTGGACACTCAGCGCCTCTCCCCCACGGCAATTTAAACCTCTCTCAACAAACCAGTTGAAACTTCTTCTTCTTCTTCGGTAGAAATTATTATTAGATTGAGAGAAAGAGTGGTAATAGGCGAGAGAATGGGTAGCAACGCGAAAGGTCGGACGATCCTGGAGGTCGGATCAGACGGTGTGGCTCTCATCACCATCGTCAATCCTCCCGTCAATTCTCTCTCCTTTGACGGTAAATTTTTGAGTGCAATCGATTATAGCCTTGATTCAATTCCGAAACGTTTCGAAATTATACTGATCTTCTCTGTATCTTTTTTTGCTTAGTGTTATACGGCTTGAAGGACAGCTATGAGGAAGCACTTAGGAGAGACGATGTCAAGGCTATTGTTGTTACA
Source organism: Geum urbanum (assembly GCA_946800695.1). Lineage (NCBI taxonomy): Eukaryota > Viridiplantae > Streptophyta > Magnoliopsida > Rosales > Rosaceae > Geum > Geum urbanum. Next base: position 46,389,938 of record OX327003.1, on the reverse strand, counting down.
GGTCAGTGATCATAGCTCTAGTTTTTATTTTATTTTATTTTATTTATTTATTTTTAAATACAGGCTAAGAAGGATTGAGGGATTTTGGTGCTGATTTGGCTTGTGTAACTGTAACAGGTGCGAAAGGGAAATTTTCCGGTGGTTTTGATATCAGTGCTTTCGGTGGCCTTCAAGGAGGACAGAAAGGTGTGCTTGTTGTTTTATTTTGTATTTTATTAGTCTAATGATGCATTAGTACAAGTTAAGTAATGTTGCTGTTGTATATTATAGCGGAGCCGAAGCCGGGTTATATATCTGTGGAGGTTATCACTGACATTGTGGAAGGTATACAGTCTGTTTTGTTTGAATTTGTTGCCGAAAAGAAATACGTTGATCAGATTGACTAATGATGGGTTTGGAATGTTTTAGGTGCTAGGAAACCTTCGGTTGCTGCCATTGATGGCCTTGCATTAGGGGGAGGACTAGAGGTTGCAATGGTATGTGTACTAATTTTCATTTTAATTTCAATGAATGGTTTTCTACTGGATTTGTTTGGTGAGGTAGTGATGACTGTGTAATAGGCTTGCCATGCTCGAATATCAACTCCGACTGCACAATTAGGCTTGCCAGAGCTTCAGCTTGGGCTCATTCCTGGATTTGGAGGTATGGCTAGAAATTTAGAATGATAGTGGTGTGCTGTTTGTGTTTGCTAGTGGCTGCTCTGACTGCAAATGAAGTTCTAGAAAGTATAAAGCTAGTTATTATTTTAGATCGCTGAGTATTTTCTCTGTATATTGCAAAGGAATTCAACATTACACTTACATTACCTGTATCGCAAATGTACGAGGTTTTGGAGATATGGGGTTATTACAATCTGTTTAGTGATTATGCTCTTATGTCGAAATATGCCTTTCTACTGAAGGTGTGGTGTGTTTCAAATCCTGCAAAATTTGGTTGGAAGTAGGGGACTGTACCCCGTTGGTCTGTTTGTACCTATGGGCCATTTAAAGAGGAAATGAATAAAGTTGCATATTGAATTCAAATCTAAAGAGCATAGGAGGACTGTTTTTAAGTCACTTGTTGCATTAATTTGCACATTGTTCATAATTATCTCAGGGACGCAACGGCTTCCACGTCTTGTTGGAATCTCAAAGGCACTTGAAATGATGCTGGTGTGCACTGGGACCTTCTATTTAGTTTTTGACATCTTTTAAGAATCCACAGTGCTCACCTAATATAGTTTGTTTCTTCTTAATTAGACTTCAAAACCAGTTAAAGGGGAAGAGGCTCATGGTTTAGGTCTTGTGGATGTTATTGTTTCACCTGATGAGTTGGTAAGCACTGCACGTCGGTGGGCCTTGGATATCTTGGAATTTAGGAGACCATGGGTTGCTAGTCTGCACAAGGCTGACAAGTTAGAGCCACTTGGCGAAGCTAGAGAAATACTTAAGTTTGCAAGAGCTCAAGTACGGAAGCAGGCTCCAAATCTCAAACATCCATTGGTTTGTATTGATGTTGTTGAAGAGGGTATAGCTTCTGGTGGCCGGTCTGGACTTTGGAAGGTCCTTACTCAAACTTATTGATCTGCAAAAAAAAAAGAAAAAAAGAACAACACACATTTATCTGCAAATTTGAAACATTGTTTCTGGCTATTGCAGGAGGCTGAAGCTTTTCAAGGACTTCTACGTGCTGACACTTGCAAGAGCTTGGTCCACATCTTCTTTGCTCAACGTGGAACATCAAAGGTTTAAGACTTTACTTTTTGAATACTAATCATAACTGTATTTGTGCCATCATGGATTATTGGACATTAGCTTCTACTCTTACTGTCACGTGACATTTATTTGGTAAGTTCTACAAATTTTCAATTGTAGAAGCAGAAAGTGCTCAACTAAGGAATTCTGTTAATAACACTAATTTCGTTGTCTCTTAATGGAACTTGGAGGATGGTAAAATCCATGCTTTCAAACTATTAACTGCTCTTGGTTGAATACTATTAAGAGTAGGTGTCTCAAAAAATCACAAATGAGCAGGGTCGGAATTATACAGATAAACATTCTATGGAGTTTGCAACATATGTCAGTAACCTGTTCTAACTTAAGTAAATCTCTCTGTTATATGAGTCTAGTATAAACTCTTTGGTATATATTACTGCAGACCACGTGCTAGTTCAATGCTATATGCTATAAACTCTTTGGTATATATTACTGTAAACCACTGCTAGTTCATTGCTATAGTCTATAGCGTTGGATACAGGACCACACTCAACAGATGTTTTCAGCTGTGAGAATTTCGACTACCTTTTCTTCGATACAAGTTTCATGTACTTGCTGTCTTAACATACATAGGTACCTGGGGTTACCGATCGAGGTCTTATTCCCAGACAAGTGACTAAGGTTGGTGTCATTGGTGGAGGATTGATGGGTTCTGGAATAACCACAGCTTTGATTCTTAGCAATTACCCAGTGATCCTGAAAGAAGTAAATGAAAAGTTCTTGCAGGCTGGGATTGGTAGAGTTAAAGGTGAGGCTTAATATCTTTATATAGCCGTATTTTTGTGTTGCTAAAGTTTTGACTACGCTATTTTTCTACTGATACTTGACAGTAAATTTCCATTTTAATTTTGCCTTGGTTCCAGTATTCTAAGTTTTAGCTGAGGTCTTTGTTCCAGTTTTATAGTGATGGCTGACTATTAAGTGTTCATTTCAATTTTGTGGTCCAGCAAATCTGATGAGCCGTGTCAAGAAAGGGAAAATGAGTCAAGAAAAGTTCGAAAAGACATTTTCTCTTCTTAAAGGTTCCCTGGATTATGAAAGCTTTAGAGATGTTGACATGGTTATAGAGGTAGTTATTATGTCATTTTTATTATGCACATTTGATTGCAAGGAAAGGTCTAAAGTATTTCTCTATACTTGAAACAGGCAGTTATCGAAAAGGTTTCTTTAAAGCAACAAATTTTTTCGGACCTAGAGAAATATTGCCCACAACACTGCATACTTGCAAGTAACACTTCAACAATTGACTTGAACCTCATTGGAGATAAGACCAAGTCCTATGATCGAATTATTGGAGCACATTTCTTTAGGTAAACTAATCAAACCTGAGCCCTTATTTGTGCGTATGACCATATTTTATCATCCTCAAAAAGGTTGATCCCTCATTTGTGCTCTTGATGCAGTCCGGCACATGTTATGCCACTGTTGGAAATTGTTCGCACTAATAAGACATCTCCTCAAGTTATTGTTGATTTGCTTGAAGTTGGGAAAAAGATTAAAAAAACTCCAGTTGTTGTTGGAAACTGCACAGGATTTGCTGTTAACAGAATGTTCTTTCCTTATACGCAAGCTGCCCTTCTGCTTATTGAGCGCGGTGCAGATGTATATCAGATTGACCAGGCAATAACCAAATTCGGAATGCCCATGGGTCCTTTCAGGTCAATATTACATCACTAACAATTATGATATATTAAGCTCCTCTGTTTGTCTTTTGACGCCAAAAGGTTCCCCATATTTGCCTCTGTATGCTCTTATTAATTTTTATCTCATGCAGACTGGTTGATTTGGTTGGCTTTGGTGTGGCAATTGCAACGGGCACACAGTTTGTTGAGAATTTTCCTGAGCGGACATACAAATCGATGCTTATTCCTATGATGCAAGAGGATGGGCGAGCAGGTAAGCATATGTTCTTGAAGTTATTGGTGCCTCATGTTATGTTGTTTTACCAACTATTGTTGTGTAATTTTCCTAATATAAAATGAAAAGGCTCATATACCTGTTTTGCGCTCTTTTAGGTGAAACTAGTAAAAGAGGGTTCTATGTTTATGATGATAAACGCAAAGCCAAGCCGGATCCTGAATTGAAAAAATACATTGAGAAGTCGAGGACCATTTCTGGTGTCTCGATAGACCCTAAGGTTGCGCTCTATCTCTCTCTCTTCTCTCGTCCTTCTCTCTGTTTGCTATATATACATGAACTTCGGATTCACCCTGCAAACTAGTATCTTAGTTGGGCGTATTGTGATAGTACCTGATTATCTTTTTCGTCTGACTTTTTGTGCCTTTTGAACCGCAGCTAGTGAAGTTGCCAGAAAAGGACATTGTGGAAATGCTGTTTTTACCTGTTGTGAATGAGGCTTGCAGAGTGTATGCTGAAGGTATTTCTGTAAAAGCTGCTGACCTGGACATTGCTTCAGTCATGGCCATGGGTTTCCCACCATACAGGTTTGTAGTTGTAGCGTGTTGGAATACCTACTCTAACACCTCATATGTCTTCTAAACTTGCTCGGATACTTCTGAACAGGGGTGGTATCATGTTCTGGGCTGATTTGCTTGGATCCAAATACGTATATTCAAGATTGGAGCAATGGTCAAAGATTTATGGTGAATTCTTCAAGCCTTGTGCTTATTTGGCTGAAAGAGCAGCACAGGGAGCTCTGCTGGTGAGAATTCCAGAACTACAGTAAACCTGTTACATCTATCTTCTGAGCTTAGGTCGATTGGCTTACTTTCTATAGACTAACATTGCTTCCACTATCTCTTTGCAGAGCTCTCCTTTGAAGCAATCAAAATCTCGGTTATAAATATTGAGAGGTTTCCGTTAGCATGGAATTTCTTGGTTTCTCATCTACTTGTAGTGATAAGTTTTGTTCCGCCTTGTACTGCTGAGGAACATTTAAATAAGGTTTGGGCAGATGGTTAATTGTTTAACAAGTAATCGCTTGGAGAATAATTTGCCACAATTTACCTTCTACATGTGTAACATGTAATTTTATAGATAATAATTACAGGAATCATATTATTTAACCTTCTTTCTCGTAGTTCTGTGTATGGTAGTTCTGTGTGTGGTTCGCAATTATGGTATGTCTTGATTTTGCTTTCGTTCCGTCTTCATTATTAAATTTTGTGATGTTGGATTGGGATATGATTAACAGAAGGCTTCCCTATTAAACACTTTTATAATAATGTCTTGTACGTTAAGATGATCTTTTAAATAACGAATATGAGATTCATCTCAGCTTCCACCTTTCGAGTCTAGATATGGAGCACACCTCTATCAAGCAGAGAATGTTTCAACTTTCCAACTGCACCTTCCATTATCAAATGGCAGTCTCCTCTTCAAGTCGATGTCTTGATCAATTTTTATGGTATTGTTCTTATTGGTGGCACTGACAATACAGTTAAGAGGCTTTGTAAGTAAAGACTTCTGCTTTGCCTATACCAGGGCCGGTCTTGTAATGCAGCAGAAGGCTTTGTAAGTGAAGACCATGTGAAAACTAATTCTTGCTGGTTCCATGATATTAGGGAAAGTCGATGTTAATGAAGCTCATGCTCTAAGGGACACTCATTCAAGCCAAAACGAAGAATCTCAAAAGAATCATTGGTGAAGGTAATTCCAAGCTTATCATCAACTGCATAAAGAAGAGTCGGTGTACCAGTATTGGAAGCTAAAAGAACTTTGATTCTGATGTTAGAATTACTGCTAGGAGTGCTAGCTAGTCAGTTTTAAGAAATTTCCTTCCATCATGGTGATAGGGAGGTCAATTTTGTAGCTGATAGCTTAGCTATCCATGGTCATAATTAACACAATCTTCATGTCTAGAACAATATGAGAAGAACTATTTGTTCGATCTTTTTCAGTTTCGTTTTATATAGCTTGTTATTCGTTAGACTTTGAATTCATATACACCACCGCGATTGCTTATACTTTTTTAGGATTTAGGTGAGTTATTACATTACAGTGCAGATTTCCATTGAGGCCAGCAACATGCTTGATAAAGACCAAGGACATAGGGCTGTTCAATCACAATTTCTTGTTTTAGAACTGTATAGTTAAACATTAGAAGTTGGCATGCAGGTATCAAAGCTCGAAATCTGCTCTACATTGCATGTAACCGATCAGATAGACGATCCATGAAAAAAGTATTTACCAACCTCAGAATATATATCTTACTTTCGCGAGTTTCGAGTTTCTTTCCAAAGAAGGGGCATTTTCAAAGTTCAAACGCCATTAATTGCTCTTCTTACTCGATCTCCACTCAAAATTGAGAAGCCGTGGAGAGAGATCGAGATAGAACCTGTGCGATGTCTTAGAAGTAGAGTGTTTCTACCAGAATTCGGGGGAACACTGGTGAAACATTAAACGAGGGAATGTGGATGACTTCAGTACCCTGTTCCATCGAACCCCAATAAGCTTTATACTTGCTTTTGGTAGTACCTTCTACTCATTTTTCGATGTGGGACTCAGTTCCCTTTTATTCTAAATATCCTGATGTGGTTGTGTCTTGGTGTTAAGTGTGTATGAAGTGATAGTTCACAGTGCTATACTAACAAGTCCCCCAAGTCCCCCAAGTCCCCATGTCAAGAGAATTCTTGATTGGGGAGTTGAAAAAATGAATCCACTTTGTACACACTTAACACCGTTTGGTTTAAGTGACATAGCATACTCTGGAGTCCCCTTCAACTCCGCAAGAAAGAATAATCGCCTGCAATATCAGAGGGAAAGAAACAACACCCAATATAGGAGAGCAAGGTATTACAAGGGAGCGGGATAAAAAGACAAAGTGAATGTGGCTTTCACGAAATAGAAATGCACGTTTTGGTTTTAGAATCAAAACGGAGGTATTGCTTAGGGCCTATTGAACCGAACAGGGATTTCATCTGTTGGTGGTGTGTGGCTTTTGAATAAAAGCTCGTGCTTGGTTGTGAACCGAAGCGGAGGTATCGCTTAGGACCTATCAAATCGAACAAGAATTTCATCTATTGGTGATGTGTGGCTTTTAAATAAAAGCTCGCACTTGATTGTTGAACCGAAACGGAGGTATCGCTTAGGGCCTATAGAACCGAACAGGAATTTCATCTGTTGGTGAAGTGTGGCACCTAAGGTAAATATGTTACCAAGGGACACAACACCTAGGATGATCAGTCGCTAGAACCCACCCGTATATCCAAATGTTACCCATTTGTGGTGCACATTTGGTTTGTATGTGTTACACATGAGCACTGCCCATTTGTGGTGCATGCTACATAAAAAACACTACCAGAAATATACACTTAGGCGACGAAATTTTTAAGCTTTCGTCGTCTAAGTGTGACTTAGCCGACTTTTTTCCGTCCCCCAAATTTTTTTTAGTCGGCTAAGTACTACTTAAGCAACGAAACATGGTATTCGTCGCCTAAAAAATTTCTTAGGCGACGACACATAATAGTCATTGTCTAAGTGTGTGCTTAGACGATGACTATTATTTTTCGTCGCGTAAGATGTACACTAAGACGACATAAAATAATTTTCGTCGGCTACGTATAACATACTTAGACGACGACACTATCTGCATCGTCTCAGTGATCACTAAGACGATGAACTATGTAAATCGTTGCCTTAGATTTAATAATCTAAACAACGAATTGTGTTTTTGTCGCCTAGGTATACACTTAGACGATGATATATTTATGTCGTCGGCTAAGTGAGTACTTAGGCGACTAATAATTTTATCGCCTAAGAAAGCTCAATTATTAGATCAGATTCCTTTTTCCGGATGCGATCGGAGGGTGCCAGTGGATTTTTTGAGAGAGAGAGAGAGAGAGAGAGAGAGAGAGAGAGAGAGAGAAGTGAGGATCGATGAGGATGAGATAGCAAGAAATTGATCGATCTAATAATTAAGTTTTCTTAGGCGACGAATCATTTCGTCGCCTAAGTGTCAGGTTTCTCGCCTAGATGAGCACTAGGCAACGAAAACAGGTTCGTCGCCTAAGTTCACACTTAGACAATGAAACTGATTTTCGCCGTCTAAATGTGTCATACTTGGCCGACAACAATAAATTGTCATCGTCTTAGTGTGCATCTTAGGCGACGAAAAATAAAAAACGTCGTCTAAGTGCACACTTAGGCGAGGACTTATGTAAACCGTCGTCTAAAAAATTTCTTAGGCGACTAAGATTTTGTTTCGTCGCGTAAGTGTTACTTAGCCGGAAAAAAAATTTGGGCGACGAAAACCTATTTCATCGACCAAGTCTCACTTAGGCGACGAAACCTTAAAAGTTTTGTCGCCTAAGTGTGTATTTCTGATAGTTATGAGTAAAGAATCGGTGTAGTTAGCTAAAAAAAAGTTATCAAAGTGATCGATGTCTAGAGCTATTCTCTGCTAGAGTGGTGTTAACTTTGTTGACTTGATTTTTTTTTATTATTGAAAATAGATTCGAAAAGACCTTTGTATCCTTACGATTTTCTATTTATTTTTTTTTCTCTTTTTTTTTATTTTCTTTTATTTATATTTTTTCTCTGAATCTCTATCTCTCTGTCCGCTCCTTGCCACCTCCATTTCACAGCATCTCGAGGTATCGGACTCGAGCCCAAAGACCCTAGCGTGAATTTATGCAGCGTCATTTTTTCCTACAAGATCGTTTTAGATTTCTCTCCATTCATGTTGGTACGTCTGTGTGGTGAACCATGTTTACCTTGAACATGATTTTTTCTAGTATTAAAAGTAAAACTGCAAGGCCCTTTTGTGTGGGTAGTGTTAACATTCATGTACGTCTTGTTGGAGGCTACAGATCTTGCAGGCATCGACGGTTTGACAGCATGCCAATCTGTTAAGTCTCATCCGCATTAAAGGGACTCTGCTTTATGCACCGCCAATGGTATCAACATGAGAAATTTACCAAAATTTTAGTGACCCATGCTAGCTTTCAACTTCCAAAAGAAACTAGGGGAGAGTTGCCATAAAATCCGGATTTTGGGATCCAAGCTTTAAACAAAATACGGGTTTATCAATTGTTCAATTCGACTAGCTAGCTTGTGCGCTCTTTTTCTGGGTGTAATTTTTAGTTTATCTAAGTTTTTTTTTGTAGAGTTTTCGTTTGAATGTTCAGTGCCCGCAGGCAGAAGCAAAACGTATTGGGAAATCTACAACGACGGGCTAGAGGTGAGGTATCTTGTGACCTCAATCCAAGGCTAGAGAAATCTACAATGACGATCGATCGAACAAATTAAAACCAATGACCTCGAGTTACGGTTAGAGCTACGTGGGTTAGTAGGCTACCTACTGATAATTCTAATGACTGGTCGATCATCAACTTGGGAAGAATAGAAGTCAGATTTAAGATCTATCTTACGATCATTGACCAGACGATCGAGCAACCTAGCTATGTATGCATGTTGTATATGGTCAATTTATAACAAGCTAGTCAGGCAACGTACTGATCGAGGCAAGCTTAAGGAAACGGTGAAGAGATATCGATCTATCTCTCTATAGCTTCTAGGGTTTAGCCCATCTACCCATCCACTGAGGTCGCGCGCATGCATCATGTATGGCTGAATGAGCTTTAATCGTTTCACTAGAACATAGTGATGAGGACAAGAATGTTGCTCTCCCTAGGGTACATAATTTCCGGATCATCCAAAATAACTCCGTTTAGGGTCAGAAAACTCCGCAGCAACTTGTTCTCTCTCTCAGCCTATAAATTGGTTACCAATTCGCACTACAGAATTATAGCAGGCCAGAATATACCTTGAGCGGCTACTGCAGTTCGCTAGATAGTACCCAGTTAATCCGAGAATTGTTGATGGCTACCCTCAAGGCACTTCTCTTTGGATCACTCTTTGTCATCGCTGCACTGGCAGTAGTTCCAATGGCTGTCGACGCCGAATTTTTTGGCCTCCTTGGTCTCCTCCGCGTACGGGGGACTCTATATTGCACTGCCAATGGTGGTGTGAGTACTGCCGGTGTCTCCCGTACACCACCATTCGCAAGTAAGTTACAGTTTTGCATGTGCTTGCTGTGCTATATATACTGTACGTATGCATGATACCCTCATGCCTCGCTCCAAATACGTACTAAATCCTAAACTGGCTAAACACCATGCTAAACTATATCCTTTTTTATTGTTTGTAGATGCTACTGTCCAGCTGCAATGTGGATCTGGAAATGTGGTAGCGTCCACTACAACGAATAGCGCAGGAGTGTTTACAATGTTATTGGATCCTCTGGAGACTCTTCCATCCTCTCTGCTCTCTAATTGCAAAATCGTCGTTACGACACCACTCTCAAACTGCAACTCTAGTTTGCCTGGAACCGCGCTCCTTTCATCTGCCTTGAAGTTCACCGCAACCACTCTCGCCGGCCTCTTAAGCATCTTCGAAATCATTCCGAGCGGCTTCATCCTCCCCAACTAATATCTAAATTACGAATCGTTAACATGCATGACCATCTGCAGAATTATTTACTCTTCGTATCTTCTTCTAAGATGAATAAAATCAATTATGACTATTTAGTTGTGCCATGTTTTAGATAAACGTGAAGTATAGAGATGGATATAGTATAAAGTAACCGTGTGTAACTTTTCATTAAGAATAAGAAGTTATTTTATGGAAAATGATTTGTGGCCTTTAAGAAGGTGCAATTTTTGAGAATCTTTCTTGACTTGCCATGTCATATTCACTTCATTTTCTGAATAGCACATCATTTTATGTAAATGACAATCACATCCAATTGTTTCATTACTCATTCTAAATTTATTTTTTCTTTTACGTGGTTTCTCAATCTCTTTCCAGTCACCAGATTTGAAGAATGTGGAAAAGTGATTGGCTACATACTATCAAATCATAGTAAACGAACCAAACGATGGTTGCATATATAGTTGTTCAAGTTCTCACTGGGCTACTTAGTTTACTATTAATTATATGCACCGTTTAATTATATGATAATAAAAATTTTGTGGAAAGGTCCACCTCTTCGAACTACATGTGGCTTAATAAGGTTGCGGTTGTTTTGAGAAGAATGCATAGCGAAAGATAGATGACAAGCCTTTGGAAAATAGAGTGAGACATGAACTCAAACCCAGATCGATAACTAGGGTTCATGAGGATAAAAATAAAAAACCCAGATCGATAGCGAGGGTTCTTAATCTTATTTTAAATTTCAAATGATTAGGATTATAAGATTTTAATTATTTAATATATGAAGGGTAAGTTCGGTGTTACAAAATTATGATACCATAAATTATTTATATAAAATTAAATATAAAAAATAATATTTTGTGACATGGAAGACACATAAGAATAAGGCGTCAATCTTAGGCCTTCCTTAATTGAGGCCCCCTATTATGCCCTTTCCTTATATAGGATGGAGTGTATATGGAGTTAATATAAGGAGTTAATATAAGAATCTTAATACATTATTAATATGATTTATTTTTTTATTTTTTACATATTCTACCATAACTATAAAACATCTTTCAATAGATCCCAAATTATGTATCACAAAGAACCAATTAAAACATGGTGTGTGACTGTGATTAGCCAGTGTGATCCCAATAATCTAACTAATTTGAAACATCTAGTGTTATGTATCCTTCTTTTACGTACAAGTATACCATAGTATGTACAACTTCATTTTTCTCTTATTTCATACTAAAAATTTGTGCAATTACATTGGATAGACCTAGAAACCCGAGGAGTATTTCGTGGGCACCATGAGTGGGATGAAGAACTGAGGAGCAGAAGAACTTTTCCGACCACAAAAATTAAACAGAATAACTTTTGAAAAAATGTTTTTTTAAGACCACCTCCAAAGATCTCATATTTTATTATAAAATCTTGAAAAATTATTATTCATTATAAGACATTTATATCTCCAACTTTCAAGATTTTATACCTCAAAATGAGATGAGTGTTTTTCTTTGTTCATTTTGATTTTTTCTCTTACCTGACCACTATTTGTTCAAGATCTCATACTTTATATTGAGTCTCAAAATAAGACCTTGTTTGAGGTATATAACCCTTATTATAAGGTATGGGACTTATAATTCTCACCATTAAAGAAGATAATTTTTATCAAAGTTTCATTTTGAAATATAAAATTTTCATGGTTGGAAATAATCTAAGGGATACAATTTAAAAGATAAAAAAGAATAAACATATCTAAGAATTAAGATTTAAGACAATTAACACAACTCTATTAAATTTTTTATGTCTTTTAATCACAATCGTGCTTATTTCATTTTGCTAATGAATATCATACTTCATATTATGACTACTTTCAACACTCTAAGTAAATTATTTTCAACCTTGCATCTGGAATATGGGCTTTGAAAGCAGTTCGCCGCCCCGAGTAATTAAACAAAACAAACTCTTACAGGTTACAGCTTCCCACATACGTGTCAATCTCCTATGGTTTCCTTTCACCTTTCGTACACCGTATAAATACACCAACAATAACCCTAATCTTTCTCCTCCTCCAACACTCCACCGCCCCACACAGAAGGAGCGAAAGGGGAGGGCCTCACTCTCACCAGTCCTACTTTTTTTCTCATACTCACCATAGTAGTCCTGGTGTTTCGCTGCTTTACATTCTTGACAAGTCCTCTCGAGAATTGAATAGCTTCTGTAGTAGCTAGCTGGCTACATATCATAATATTATCTATCCATGGCTTCCTTCCTCGCCGCGGCTACTGCCCCCATCTAACGGTGAGTGTTACTCGATCTGGTTCTTTGGTATATACATATATATTTTGTTGATATATTCTCTGTTGGCCTGCCGGTGTTTAATAAAATATTGGTGATTGACTGGATGGAGCAGACGAGGTTATGCTGTCGCATCACATGGGTCAGTGCCAGATGCGGGAGGATCCAGGAACGCTATGGTGAGAAAGCTGGAAGAGAGTTGGTATGATAAAGGAAGAGTCTTCTTCTTCGTCTTCTTGGGCTCCTAATCCTCGGACTAGTTAATATCAAGGGCGTAGCTACTGTATTGTGGGGTGTCAAATGACACTTCTCCAATTTTGATTATTTATTAATTATATAATTAATTGTACTTAATTAATAATTATTAACACAATAAAGATCATTTCGACGGTGCCAAAAATTTGGAAAAAAAAATATATCATGGTTTGATTTGTAGTGTGAATTATCAAATTAATTCTTAAACTCATTAACAGAAATAAAATATTATTATATATTTAAGTAATTTGATTGATAAATGTAATTTCATGTTTAACTTTATTATCTTAATTTATTATTAAATTTAGTAAAAATAAAATAATTAGTGTGCATTCTAAGTCTCATATTATTTTCTTCTATAACAATTTTAATATACATGATCGAGTTTAATTGTAATTTTTTTATTTGAATTGTAATTTTTTTATTTGAATTGGTTGAATGAAATTTTTAACTACGTCACTATTTATTACTACAGGCCGTCTAACCAGGTGGATGAGATCGACCCGGTGGAGTTACGACAGATGTTCTTGAAGACTGGAAAGTGAGGCACCTGTAGTTTGTCAATAATGTCTTTTTGTAGTACTTCATCGAGGACCATGGCAGTTTATTTGTTCGACGACTTGAGTAATAATGTATGGTTTTGTTTTTGTTTAATGGTCCGTTGCAGAGTAAAATTTCAAACGATCGACTGCTACATAATAATTGGAAAGTTAGATAACAAACTTGAGAGTAATTGAGACCCAAAACTTAAGAGGGCATTCTAGAACTCACGTATTGGCCAATCATCGGGCATCGGCAATAAAACTACGGATGGATTAGAAAATATTTCTCGCACCTTTAGAACAACTCAAACAATAGAGGGGTTCTCTGGAGAGTTAGGAGCTAAAATAGCTCTTTCTCATCATTGTTTATTTGGGGAGTTAGAATGTTTTTTTATTTCTTTATAATTATAATATAAATTAATTTTAATTTAACATTTCCTTAGTAATGTAATAAATAAAAAAGGAATATATAATTAGATTCATGAGCATTATTATTTTGAAAATATGAGATGGTATATATATAGAACTTTTTTTGAAGGAATATATAGAACTTTCATAAAAATACTGTTCCAATGGATAACTTTTTAATATGAATTGAATTTAATATGAAATCTGTTTTATTAATAACTATTTGTGGTAACTTGATTTGTCACAATTTAGTCCTTGACCTATTTTGTTTGCTTGAGGTTACAATTTTTTTTTTACCATTTGCTTTCTTTATTACAAGTTTTCAACTTAATTGAGCAAGAGACATATTCCATGTGCACTCACTATTCATCAGGACCCACCGGAGCTGGAGTTAGTTTGAGAATTCGTTCCAACTCCGATTTCAGCTCTAATTCTAGATTTCAGCCCATGTTTAACACCATTGGAAACCCAAAAATTGAGTTTTGGTTTCAAATCTAACTCTAGCCCCTTTGTTGGAGTTGCTCTTATTTTCTACAAGGATTGATCAAATGTATTATTTATTACTACAAAAAGGACACTATTAAATATGAAATTAATAAATACTAAAATTAAGATATAAGAATAATTGCTAAAAAGATCACTGACATTTGACTAAAAGATGGATTGGTCATTCATGTTTCATAAATATCGAATCGGTCACTCATATTTGACATTTTCATTCAGAGTTGTCATTTTGTTCGTTTTGGATGTTAAAAGAATTTAACCTTAACAGAAATGAAATATCTTGTTTTATTCATCGATAATTTTAAAAGATTAAAATATATTGTGTTGATGAAAAAGAAGAATGCAGTATTCTCAACGGTTACTTTCATTCACAATAAAAACACATAGTAAAGTATCCACAAATTCGGGAAGAAAGTACATTAAGGCCTCTATAAGCCTGGTTATAATTAACAAACCGCTTGTCATTTCTCCATTGCATGTATTTCATTCTCAAGAATGCTATACTCTATATTGATTATCATTCCTCGGCAGAAATGTTATTAATTTATTTCATTTACTAACAATTTTACTGTGCAAAAGTGCGAACAAAACTCTTTTCGTTTATGATACATTTGACAAGTTCGTGTACGAACTAGCTTCACCGTGAAATGAGGTAAATTGATGTTGGTTCAAAGTGAACCAAGTTCACCCAGCTCTGCCCGATACAACCTTGAAGAGTTTAAGGTATGAGGTATCCTTCAGTCCTTCACTATGTCTACTTTCATACATCCACGACAATATCTTCTTAGGTCGCTTTAATTTGTGTAACTTGAGGAGCAAATTTACAAGCACAAGGGCGTGGGAGAACTTGGGAGGTCCAGCCCGGATCACGTAAAGGTGGAGTAGCCTTAAATCCTGGTTAGCTACCTGGCTCTTGCTCCAAAGTCGATCATATCCAACACCACCCACAAGATCTACTGACCACAAAAAAAGAAGTGTTCACTGTTGCGAGTGTTGGGTCTTTTTCCCAGCTAACTGCTCCTGGTCGTATTGATAATGATCTAAATTTGTAACAGGCAGAATTAGCTGTAGAGGGTATTTACTCACAGAGATGGAAAAGATATGTCTTAAGGATATTGCGTGTAAAGGAGAGAAGATCTAAGGGGCTAAATATCCCAAGTACAACGCGAAAGGAAGAGTGGAGGGCTCCATGTACTCATCCTCGATTCAGTTCTGACTTCTAAGTCAATAACCAAGTCCCTACTTGAACAGACTTTTAGTTTGGTCGGATTCCTCATAAACACCTTCCTCGTGTCCTTCATTGGAAACTCTTCCAACTTTTTCTCGTATCTTTTTGTTAATGGCATTGGGGTTTTGTCATTTTTATACATTTTTTTTTCTTTCTGTTTTATGTGATATTTTTATAAAAAAAAATAGTTATAATGATCGATCAAGTTTGTCACAATCGATAATTTAATCACTAAAGTTTAAAAAATATTAAAACTTTAACTTTATCTTTTAATTTGATCACTTTGTTATTTTAAACATTCTAATTTATCAAATATTTTATTTATATAGATAGAATTATGAGAGAAATGCATATAGCATAAGTGAGAGAAATATAAAAATCACAATGAAATAAGAAAAATTGACATTCAAGATGGATAAAGTGATCAATTTGATTAACAAAGTTAAAGTTCAATAACTTTTTAAATATTTTTCAAACTTCAATCATCCAATTTCGACTTTGATAAAATTTAATAATCATTTATATCATTTTTTCGTTATAAAACTAAGATAAACAATGGATAGCAAAATATGTTTTATTTCTCGGGAGCGAAATAAAGAAACTAAATTCGACAAACGAATTTACATGATGTGTTATTGATTTGTCTTGATAGAAATTGGTGAGAATGTGAAGGAAAGAAACGACATGGGGAAAAAAGTAAACTTAATCAGTGAAGTTGTGAGGATTACAGAGTCGCTTTCAAGTTTCCCCCCGGGAACTAAAGAGTAAATATCAAGCACATCTTTTGTGTGTCAAAAAGATAAAAACCAAAGTGTAATTATAGAAACCAAATAGTGTTGGGAATTCTCTGACATGGGTCTCTGCCATTGTATTCATCTGTCGAATACCAACAAAACAAGCATGTGTACGCATGTGACATCTGAAACCTTACAAATTTCGGGTACACATGCATGCAATACTTATACACCATATGATATTTCTCACTCCATCCATGACGGTCTAAGTTTACACAGATTTAATAAAAAGGGCCTCTAAAATAATACAAGTTCCAATACAACAAAAAAATGACAGATAAAGATCGGTCAACATCTGAATACTTGTGCATCTTACTCCCTCTTAAACCCAGAAACTCAGATCAAGCTAGCTAGCTTCTTCCGACACATTGTGTACCACCGTACTAATGGAATTGAACTTGTAGAAGATAAATAAGCATAGTAATAATAAACAGAGTAATTTAAATTGATTAACATACGTTTAAAATGTGTATAATAATTTCGAAGATTCTTGTTCATCATCATCATCTTCAACCTCTAACAGATAGCAAAGAAGGAATAGCAGACAAGTTTGGAGTGGTGTTCTTATCTGAAGTATTGGTTTGTCTAATAATATCCCTCTTCCCGTCTTTAGAAGGTTTGCTGAAAGCTCTCATGGGACTAGCAAAGGCCCAACCCCAGCTGCTCCTACTTCGGCCGTGAACAAGCGGCCCGGCGCCGGACATTGTCTTTCCGTTCATGTCCTCGGCGGATGAGGAGACCCAGTACGACGAAGACGAGGAGGACGAGCTGGATGAAGTCATCATGAAGCCACTGAAGAGCCCGCCGCATTTGACACGCTCGGCGCCGTTACGAACCGAGGAGTGTTTAGGCTTCCCTTCTCGTTGAGACTCGACCCTTCTGAGAGTGCAGTCGCCGAAGCCGGTGGAGATCCGCTCGAAGAAGTCACCGGAGAAGCTGCGGCTGCCGCACCCCACGGATCTGGATCTGGAGACTTTTCTCTCGAACGAAGAGGCCGAGGCCGAGGCCGTGGCTTGACTGTTGGGACTGTTCTTGTCTTCGGTCTCCCCTATCACCATGTCGCCTTTGTTCCTCAGAGAAGACCCCAATGACTTGTCACTCCCAGCTGCTGTTGTCGCTGTCGCCGTCGCCGTTGCCGTTGTACTTGTAGATGCGAAGGAAGACGAGGAAGATATCTTGGAGTTGTCTCTGAAGCTCTTGCTGTCGAGTTTCTTGGAGGCTTTGGTTGAGTGGTGGTGGTGGTAGAGGAACGACCAGAAGCCATGTCTCTTCCTGGGGCTGAAGTCGTCGGCATTAGTAGGATCCATGAAGTGGGCCCTTCTCGGAGTCGTGGTCGATTTGCTTCTCTTGAAGACAATATCAGCGGCGTGGCTGTGAGCGTCGGAAGAGGCGCCATTGGCATGATTAGAGACTTTCTTCTTCTTCTTAGCCAGCAGAAACGAGATCCTTGCCCGCCTCGTGTTGTAGTACTCGTCGTCATGATGAAACGACTCGCCGTTGGGTTTGGGACGGACCGAGAGCGAGAGAGAAGTAGACGACGAGGAAGGTGCAGTAGCAGCTACACCGTTGGCATTGGCGGCGAGACTGTTAGATCTAAAAGAAGGAGAAGAAGAAGAAGAAGAGGCGGAGTTGCGAACGGGGAGAGGGAAAGAGGAAGACACGAGCTTGCCGAGCTTCTCTTGGAGGCAGAAGGCGCAGATCCCACCCGGGTTGTTTCTGTAAGGATGGTCGCTGCACTGCATTCCATCTCCCACGTCTTGATCGACCTGAATAACCTGATCGTGAGCCGCCGCGACATTGCCAACACGAATAGCCTTGATTCCTGCCATCATATGTCTTCTTCTTCTTCTTCTTCTTCTTCTTCTTCAATCAAAACAACAAATTAACGGACTACTAGTGAGCTCGGAGGTAATCTCTGCATATTATTGTTCAGAACAATAATAGTGTAGGGGGTTTTGGTTTTCAGCGATGGAATAGAGAGAGAAAAGGGTGTAAACACAGAGAAGGGGTTGTCAGAGGTAATAATAATAAGAAGAATAGTGGTGTATGGCATAAGGCAGACTCAGCTCTGGATGGACTGGGGGGATAGGGAGAGAGAGAGAGAGAGTCTCCGGGAGCACGTGGAGGACTGACTGCTCCATGGCTTAAAAAAAGCGAGAGCAACGAGACAAACGAAAAGCCTGCTATCTTGCACCCTACGGACCAGCCCCAGCAGAAGAATCTATATATCGATCACACACTCAACGCTACTCAGCACTTCAGCAGCTAGCACTGCCTTCCTCGCCTCAGTAAATTAAATAATCGATTCCAGTAAACCGGTTAAAAGATTTTTTTTTTCTTTTTTGAGCGAGGAAGATTTATTGAAATTTAACTTTTACGACTAAGCACGTAATACATGACATTCAGGATTAGGTCTAGATTAGTGATAAACCAATAGATGCTTACATTAAAGTCATATGCATGTATGGTTGGCAAGTCCGTGAGCAACTATATTACAAAATTTAGGAGCAAAAAGCAGTTGCAAATTTGGAAATTCTGTGACAATTCTCTTGATGTCTTCTAATAGGTTGCCGATAGTAGACAGGTCCATTTCCTCATGTAAGATTCGTTGCAATCCTTCAGTACAATCTGTCCCCACAATCTTTGAAACTGAAGCTAAGGGACATTAACCCATTGAAGTTGAAAGGATGCACCGATAATAATGCCCCATCAGTCGAGATGTGTCAAGCCGTCTCTTGAGGGTAGGAGCACAATACACACTCCAAATCACTCGAGAAACATTTATAACTGAATGATTCCTTGGTGGATAAGATATTGTTTGCGGCTCTTCACATGCACATGGCAACCTTACCAGGTACTTTAGCTTTCATATTTTCTTCCATGGTGAAGTGAAAATTGAAGAGCTAGACTCTGAAGCAATACTAGGGTTAGTCACCATTTCTTTAGCAATCAAATACGCTGTTTTGACCGAAAAATAACCATTTTTCTCCATCTTCCAAGTCATACGGTCACTACTCCTATTACTAGTATGAATAGCTAAGATATGAGATACTACATCATTAGGAAATAAAGTTGGAAGTAATACATCATTCCAATTGCGAGTTCCTTCAGGCCAGAATAATTGAGATACCTTTGAAAAGTGACATCCATGCAGCTTCACTAAAGATACTAGCTTTGACATTGGAATCCAAGAATCATTCCATATATCAATTTGTTCTCCATCACCTACCTTCCAAATCAGCCCCGCACGCAAAACAGATTAGGCTTCTAATATACTCATCCATGAAAAGGACCCTCCCTCCCTTGAGACAGCTCCCAAAAAGGAAATACGTGGATGATACATTGCTTTAAACAAACGGGTTATCAAGGTATCCGGGTTGTTCACAAGTTTCCAAACTTGGTTTGCTAGCATCACAAGGTTATGTGCATACAAATTCTTGAAACCTAAGCCACCGTCATTCTTGGACAGACACATTCTCTCCCAGTATCTTCAATGTATCTTCCTAGTGTTTTCATCCCCTCCCTAGAAAAACTGACAGCAAAGTTGATGTAAGTCATCACATAAATCTTTTGGCAAAATGTAACAATTCATGGCATATGATGGAATGGTTTGAGCTACCACCTTTATCAACACCTCCTTACCAACTGAACTCAACAACTTAATTAGTCCGCTAACTAATAAGCTTACGCGCAAGTTTGTCCTTCAAATACTCAAAAGCAGCCGTTTTAGATCCACCAAAAGAAATATAGGCAGACATAAATATCTCCCATGGTTCTCGACACATTGCACACCCAACAAAGACGCCAACTCTTCCTTCCGTTAAGGTGCCACATTATTGCTGTAAACAACACTAATTTTTTAGAGATTGATTTTTTGCCTTGACGCTTTCTCATATAAGACTAGGATGTCCTGGAAGTTGGTGCACTCCTCAGGTGTAGCTTCACCAAAAATGAACGAATCGCCAGCAAACAAAAGATGATGAATAATTAGAGCTTCCGAACACATCAGTAGTCCTTTAACAATACCATTGTTCACTGAATGTGAGATCAAAGATGATAATCCTTCCACACATAAAATAAACAAATATGGAGAGAATGAATCACCTTGATGAATACCACGAGTAGGCACTAGATATCTAGTAGGAGAATCATTATGCAATACCGAATAACTTAAAGTCTTGATAGTCGCCATGACAATTCGAATCCATTCAACATCAAACCCTAGCTTTTCCAACGTAGCTTCAATGAAACAACATTCAAGCCTGTCATAGGCTTTACTGATGTCAAGTTTCAGTGAGAAAAAGTCATCCACTGAGCTTCTTCGCAGTCTGTTCATAAAATGAGCTACTTCGGTTGCTACTAAAGTATTGTCTAATATTTGTCTCCCTGAAACAAAATCACTATGCATAGAAGACACAATATGTGATAATATATGCTTCAAAAAATTGGCAAGTACCATAGACCCGATTTTGTAAAAAACATTACATAACGCAATAGGCCGATAATCCATAGCGGTCTTCGGATCTTTGGTTTTTGTTATCAAGGTTAGGTGAGTGAAATTTGACACATTTGGAATAATCTCAATGGTGAGGAAAGTACGAATGACTAAGCAGACATCATGGTTAACTATCTGATAATATTTTTGAAAGAAAAATGGTGACATGTCATTGGGGCCAGGTACTTTTGATGGATGCATTTGAAAGAGCGCCTTTTTTTTTTATCTCATCATTAGAATATACCTCGAGCAGAGAAGCATTCATCTCCCTTGTCACTTTTGATTCGACAGTAGCCAGAATATTGCCCAAAGCTCCTTCATCGACTCTTTCCGAAGCAAAAATCAGTTCGTAATAGTCTACTATGACTTCCCTAACCTCTTAAGGTTTAGTTCTCCAAACCTCACTAGCATCCTCCAAACCCCTAATGAGATTGTGACTTCTTCAATTTGAGACGCTCTTATGAAAGTAACTAGAATTCTCGTCACCACCTCTCAACCAAAAAACGTGGGACCTCTGTTTCTAGTAAGTCTCCTCTTGAGATAACAACTCATTGTACCGAGTTTGTAAGGCATTGAACTCAGTATGCTGCTCATCAAAAAATTGAGACCTCATACTAAGTTCCATTTTCTTCTGCACTAACTCCATCTCAACTCAACACTGTCTAAATACTCCATCATTCCATTGAAGTAACAATTGGTTAGTACACTTAATCTGTCTCCCAACAAGAGTCAGAGACACTCCTGTCACCAGTGTAGACCAACCACGTTGGATAACATCCCAACAATCTGCATGAGAAGCCCATAGTTCCTAAAACAGAGCTGTTTGCTAAACCCATTGATTTGCAAAGGGTTTGATGCCGCTTCAATCAATAATGTCATGTGATCTGACAAGTCCGGTGGTAAATTAAACACAAACTTGAGAATGAGGAAACAATCCTTGCCATTTTAGGTTTTGACAAGCCCTATCCAGACGCTCCTTTATTGTACTATTGTGCCATGTGAATTTAGAACCATATTTGAAGCAATCCACAATCTACTAGAGTATCAATGAAATTACGCATCAAAACCGGTCTCCTCGAAGGCCCGCCAAACTTCTCATGTGATACTAAAATCTCATTGTAGTCCCCAGCTACGAGAGTCGGAAGGGATGTTTGTGAAAACAGAAGACGAAGAAGGTCCCATGTCTGGTTCTGATCACCTTAACTTGGAAAGCCATATACACCTATAAAACGCCACTAGTGTCCAGATCCATGCACTCCTATCTCGACATCCATATAATGTGTCGAGTACGTACTCAAAGTGATGTCATACTCATTTTTCCAGAACAAAGCCCAACCTTGGGCATTATACGACCTTGCTTTGGTGTAAACTCCATCAAAACCTAACTTACCTTAACCTTATGTTTCCATGGTTGCCACAGAGGCTAGGGTTTTCGAAACAAAAATAAGATTGGGGTAATTTCTCTTAAGCAAAGTGATCAAAGCATTATAAGTTTCTCTGTTCACCAATCCTCTACAATTCCACGCTAAGATTTTAAATTCTTGCATGGCAGTTGATCGGGGATAAAAGGTCGCCGGCGCAAATAAAAAATGCTACTAGAGGTTTAGGGTTTCTCAAGAGAGAGCTAGTAACATAAAATTTATTTTTCTCTCTGAATTATAAATTGAGCCGAAAGGTGAATATAGTTGCGGCTTCTAGATCAAGTCCTCTTGCTAGCTTATTAATCAATGAGGTTGATGAGGGACACACAAGAACAGTGATTAAAATATCGAATATCAAGAATATATCGACAATTAAAACTATTTATAATAATAAAATTTTTAACAGATATTATGGAGATTTAAAAATAGGAATTATGGAAATATTTCGACAGGCAGGCTATATGAACGATAGATGACTAATGATTTAAAAAGCTTGCAGAACAGTGTTGGTTGGGTTGTGGGACTGGTGCCTTGGTCACCAGAGTTCGAATTCTCAATGTTGTGGTTGGTTTTTGTTTGAAATTTACATCTGCACATTAAAAGTTGGGTTTGGGCTTTAAATATTGGCCGGTCTGGCCTGTGATTTCAGCGATAATGTGCTAAACTCTTGATATTGGCGATTAAATGAGATAATAATATGGAGAAGCTCATATAATGATAATTTTGACGAAATTTCGACAAAACTACCGATATTGCATACCGAATTCTAGACACTCTTCAAAGCGGATTATATATGCCGATCGGTGTCATCTGACGACAGAATACTCATAATCCTTTGTCATTTACGTATTCATATCTATGATGTCTTACGATCAAGTGTAGTAACATACATATTCATAATAAAAAAAAAAAACTGAAATATTTTTATAATTTAAATACTAAACCTTGATATATTCTTATTTAATATGAAATTTTGACCAATATAACAACACAGCAACACTAGAAAACTTAACGAATAGTTTTCGTTTCAATAATAGGGTATTCTGAAAATCGAAGAACAAAAGCTTCTGGAGATTCATGGCATGGCTGGGTTGCCTATGCTACGTGTCAAGCATTTTTCTTCTGTCAGCTTCTAGGCTCCAGGGACTCACGTCGTGCTACATTGTACTATCTCTGTGAGATATAAGTATTATAATGGCAATTATGTATATATATATTAACTATATGAGTAAAATTTCGATTTAAGAATATTTTATATAGAAATAAACTCTTTATAGTGATAAAATATTTCGGTCCAAACTCGGAACCAATTATAAATAAAAATAACATTTACATTATAACAAGTTATAAAAAATTTGGTCCCATATATAGAATGGTGTGTCTATTCAGATATTCTATTTTGATATTTGCACCTTCAATACTTTTTGTACAATTTTAAATCCAAATCTACCGTTTACCAAAAAAATCATTTCATATATTCATTAGCTCTATTTCTACTTTTTTCGGTATTCCTCTTGATCTCCATCTCATCTTAATTTTTCCCCTTCTTTGTTCCTTGCCACAAGAGTTAGAAAGTTTCGATTTGAATACGCACGAAAAGAAGAAAACTCACCATATCTAAACAGATATAAGCATCATTCATATCATTGTATTACTTCCGATCGAAATTGAAAAGAATAATCGATCAAACTAGAATTCTAAAACATATATACCCATAAACTTGGAAGAATTTAAAATGAAAACTAGGTTTTGATGGAACACAAAAACTATATCCTAGGTTAGCCAACTATTTGCTTTTGGCATACAAATTTGAAATAAAACATATAAACCCACAAACCAGAAAAGATCGAAATAATTAAATTCATGCATGTTACATGAGCATGGTAGGTTGATGCTCTTGGGATTGGCTTTTGCTCCCCTCTTTGGTTGAATGAAAGAATAGAAGAAAGTAAACAGTAGCTTAATTTGAACAAAGTAAACTGTAAAGAGGTAATGGTAGAATTGGAAATTTAAGTAACAAAAAATTAATCGAGGTGTAACTATTGATTCGGGGGTGTGAATCTACATATAAAAAAGTTACATCTTTAAAGTAATAATTGCTAATAATTTTAATATAATGTAATTTGCGAAGAACTAAAATATTTTTTACATGAACTAAAATATTTACATTATATATTTTTTATAATGTAATCTTTAATGTAATTTAAGTTTTATCGTTGTTACCGTGTGTTAAAGTTTGTGGGTACGTAATAATTCATGATTATGTTTTATAGGTTGAATTAGTTGCTGTTATAAATATAATATTTTACTTCATGTTTATGATTTAGTTTTTGGACCTTTAATTTTTTGAACCTTCATTTAGGAATAACCTCTATATAAGAATAAATTATGTCAGTCTCAACAATATGACTGCATAGAGATTCTACTCTAGCTATTAGAGTATATGCACCCATGTAGCCCCTACTATTGGGGTTGCACCTCCTATTTGAGAAGGTGTCGTCACTATTCATCGAATAGGAGGTGCAGTTTCTGTTTTTCCTGCAACGGTCTAAAAAATAGCACATCATATTACTATTCATCTCTTTTTTAAGTTATTATTTTGGACTTGCTTTCTACACGAAAATTGTAGATGAAATTAATATGAGCTCGTGTGTATTTTTTTTTGCATGTTTCGGAGATCCAACCTATTTATTATGAATTTTAATTTTTTTTTGAGTAAAAGTAGTTTATTAAAAAAATTTACTTATGGTTTATATGTCTTAACCGTTAGATCTGCTTATCATCTAATCTAGGCCATTGGTTTTCAGTGGTGGTTGTCGATTAGATTCCAAAATTTACTTTGGGTGAAAAGCAATATGTTTCGTGGATCCGGTCGGATCCTTTCCCGCTCCGGTGACTCCACCATCATCTGTCAGATCAACCTCATCATCCACGAGCAACCGTCATCTCCGCCACCTCAACTACTCAGTCTTAGCCACGTCATCATTTGCCACATTTCCATCATGAGGGAGAGGGTCTTTGGGTCGGAGTGAAGTCCACGTCCTCGCACCCGATCTTCTTCATTGCCGATAAAACCAAGTCCATCTGGGCGTCGAACATGTTGGTCAGGTTTTGGTCGCCAGATTTTGGTTGGGGAGAGAGAAAATATGGTTTGAAGAGAGAGGGAAAACAATTTGACCTTGAAGAATGGTAATGGGCTCCACCATCTGCTCGTCCTCTCTCACAAGCAAAAGCTACTAATCCGGTTGCTCGAGTAGGCCGTCAACTACCGATCGTTGACCTCTATTTCCATCGCTGCATCACCCAAATCATTTGCTCGTGCTATTTTTGGTGGGACCCGGTCATTGCTCGTGCTATTTGTCCTCCCATTGCAGATGCTCTTAGTAATTACTTGACAGTTAGAGATACCTGTAATTTATAGCTGCATATACTACCATGTTTCCTGCGAATAAAATCTAAAGCAGATATATCAGGTTAATTTTGTTTCTTAAATTCAATGATAATAATGAGAGATTTGAATTGGGAAAAAGAATTACACTACTTCTATTTATATTTTGTTACACATAGCATACTTAAGGAGAGCTAAAATATGGCTCAATTAGGGTTTTCTCTTTGGCGACGCATGTTTTTTAGATTTTCCCCTCAACCTTTTGACTATTAATTAGTCTAAGGCTAAGTGAATTTATCTTACCTGCAAGTATACGGAGTCAAGTTATAGTATTTGTAAGGAAGTCGAGTGTCGAACCCACGAGGATTGACCACGTAAACTCCATAGCTTGACTCGATTATGCACTTAAAATCACGGATTAACTAGACACAAGACATGATACTAATACTAAAGCTAGCAAGATATGGAAGTGCATCTCACAAGACTAAGTCCTTTGGAGACTTAGCATTGCAAGGGATGGTTGAATTACGATAAGTGGTTATACGAAAGATTGATCGAATGTTTACTACTAACTAATTAAGTGAAAACAAAAAGTAAGAATAAAATAAAATGTAAATATTTGGTTGGCTAGAAATATCGCCACTAGCAAACTCAATGTACCAACAATATCCAAGTTACGAGTTTAGTCCGATTCACACGTGTTTGTCCAATTCGTGATCTTTTTGAGTCACCATTGGTTGTGAACCGAATCTCCTAGGCCATTAAGGCACTAGAAGTGTTCCGGTCCAACATTCAAGTATAAAGCAAACTGAAACTAGAATGCAACTCAATTACGAATCATATCCTAATCATACTACGTGCCTAATGAGTTTAATATGTGGTCACTTATGATGAATGTGAATGACTTTCCTTCCTAAGTTCCTATTAGAGGACATGAAAGTATGTTCTAATGATTTTCCTAATCCACACCTTTTAAAACATGAATCAGAAGAAGTAAAAATTAGCTACAAAACCCATTCGAGTCAATGTAAGCTTGACAGAAGCTCCTTGAGTCATTTGGACTTCAAGAAGGCTTCGGTCCATGCTTAAGCCCAATGAAAACCAAACTTTAGGCCCATCTTCTCAAATACAACATAAGTCATGTTTACATGCTTATCTTCCTTAGGTAAGTGACTAATTCACTTAGGATCATTTTTAGCTTTCTTAAACATATCTCAACTTCGTCATGGGTAAGACATGAGTATGAAAACATTGAATCAAGCCAAAATATGCAAACATACCACAATCACATCATAAGCTATCAAACTCATTCACAACATGTAGTAAACTAAACCAAATTCAAATCCAAAACTCAAAACATAGTTATATGTACATCAAAGCCCTAGCCTTCCAAAAGGCATCTACTCACTAAGCATAATGAAATAGATGACTAGATACATGCTCAAAATTAGAATAGAGTAGAAATAACCAAGGGTCCCCTAGCCAAAGCTATACCAAATGACTCCAAGGCTTCTAGCTCCACTTTTTTTACTCTAAGCTAGCACCAAGTCTTCAATAAGAAATAAGGGTAGTCCTTAGGATTCCAAGGAGCTAACGGAAGAGGGATTTCTTCCAACTCCTTTGAAATCTAAAGACCAAACCAAACCTTAGAGGCAAAGATGAGAGGAGGAACACCCAAATAAGCCAAAGTGATGGTGTGGTGGTGGAGAGGTTTGGTACTACCTAAGAGAGGGAAGAGCTAGGCCTCTCATGGTGGTGGTTATGGAGGTGTTTTGGCCTACAAAGGGAGGAGAAGAGATAGAAGAGAGTGCTAGAGGGTTGGGATAAGGATAAGGGGTCTAGAGAGAGACTAAAACTATGGAAAATCTAAAAATGAGGTGAGTTATCTGAGTGTGGAGAGGGGTGCTCGAATTTGACTGAGTTGGGAGGCTCCATTTCGACCCTAGGATGATAATAAAAGAGGAGGTGGAAGATCTAAAGGTTAACTTTTAATTAGGGAGACCATGATCTACTATGTTGCTATGGAAGGCTAAGCTCCAAATTAGTGACATCATGTAGTCCAACTTCTTCTATTTCTCTCCAAATAAGATTGGTAAGTATAAATAGGCAGAATGAGCCTCCATTAGGTTGGACTCCATGTGATTGGGCCGGCTGTGGCAAATTTCGGCGGGTTTTGGACAACTTCTGACGACTTCCGGTGAAGCTATTTCGTCTTTTTCTCAAAGTTGCTCTAAATTCTCTTGTGACCTCGAAAATGTATACTTTTTCTCTAATAAGTATCTAATTCTTCATATTTAATATATTTCCGAGCCAACTCCACATTTTCTAGCAAGAACAGGAAACACCATAAGAAATGCTTTATTCATAGAAAACAATCTATAAGAAAAAATTAGGACCATAATAGACACATAATTATGGTTCTAATAATACAGCACATCCCATCGTTGATGAGACCCCTTACGCCATATCTGATTGGCAAATTTTGATGAGTTTGGCTCCTGTCGACTTCTCCATCCCTTCGATTATTGTAGGATTGGTCTTGCGAGATCTTGTCGATGTTGACTTTGACAAGGGTAGTGTTCATGGCTCTCTGGTGGCTAGTGGTTTACAGCGCCTCCATCTGGAGTAGCGTCGCATATGGGATGCCGGTAGTCAGAATGGAATGGTCACTCGGAGATTGTTTTGGGCGGCATACCATTCAGTGCTTTTGTGGGCTGCGGGATTAGGTACTAGCCTGAGAGGAGTTGTGAGAGTATGATGAAACTCATGGTGGTTCAGCGGCAGACGATCTTTGATGGTCATGCTAATAATCGGTTGTGCATTTACTGTTGGACTGCCTGGACGATGCTTGTGCTTCAATTTGTATGCATCTCCCAATCATTGGTAATGGAGTGCTGGAGACGGTGGGCTGACGACTAAGGTGGTCGCACGCCACTGTGTCAATGTCAAAATGGGCTGGCCATTCTTTGGTTGGTGTGGTGTGAGGTGATGGGGTTGGGCTCAACTGGATTTTAAGGCCTTATGGTGTTTGGATTTGGTTTCTGTGGGCATGTTGTTCCAAAGGTTGACCGACTCGGTTCACCTTTGGTTTCGCATTTGGGATCCGAGTGGTAAAGTAGAGTCAGATTCTCGATTTACTTTTTTTAGGGGGGAGGGGGGAGTCATGTCCTCCAAATGGCATGTTGGGGTGATACTAAAGAGTCTCGAGGACGTTTAGAGTGTGGTTTATCTATGCCTCTAAACATAATGACATTTCCTTTTGTTCATGTTCATTTTTAGAACTTAACTATAGATGCCATAATTGGTATTAGACCTTATATGTAACATAGTAGTGATCCTATCTAGTACGTTATCCTCGGGGGTGGTCATTATATTCCTGTGGTTCTTTATGACCTTTTTCATGGGAATGTTTACAATTGTGATAAAAGAAAATACTTGCATATCATATTGATACATTCATATTGTTAAAAGATAAATAATAAATATGAGATTACAAACTATTGGCAATTATGTGTTAGAACCAAATTTCAGCTTTGTATCTTTCGAAGACGATATGACTTACCTTTAGCCTCATCAGCCTAAGGTTTAAATCTTTAGCGTGATTGAATCACGACGGTTTCAGGTTGGTTTAGGAAGGTGATGGGTGATGGATGATGGATGTGTTAACACAGATTTTTTTTTGGTGGTGTAGAATGAGAAGGTGGTGACTAGGTGATGAGGGTTTCAGATTCAATCAGAAGTGGGAGTTTGAGATGGGGAATTGCTAGCTGAAGGAGAGCGATAGAAATGTGGGGCGACATATTTATAATCATCCACATCTTTGGAATATAATGACGTGGAGTCGATATTTGGGAAAAAAATCGGTGTATGCTCTAGTTATTTTTTGTACTCCAAATATCATGACAAGAAAGGTAAATTCAAATTTTGTGAGTTTTTCTTGTTTGAAAATGTAACCAGAGAACAAAGGAATTTATATAAATAATGGGATTCACTTGGTGACATGGAATTGTCATGTCAACACTTAACTGAATATTGGATGAAAAGTTAACAAAATGGTAAGCTTGATGTGAATTGCAAACATTAAGAGTGAAACTTTCAACTTTGAAACAAGAGGGAGCGACTTGATGTTTGATGCAAATTTGAGAGGGGTTAATTGAAATTTGTCCAATTAATTAATTACTTAAATCTAGGGGTGGGACATTGTAATCGGAAAAAATTCGAGCCGAAACTGAGTAGCGGCCGAGAAAAACCGAACTCGATACGGACCGAACCGAAAAAATCAAAACCGAAAAAAAATTGAACCAAACCGAACCAAATGTTCGGATTTTGATTTATAAAAATCGAACCGAACCGAAAAATCGAAGTACGCAAAAAATGACATTAATTTAGGTATTTTATAATATATTATATAAATATATACAAAATAAAAACCTTAAACTCCTTAAACTTTAATTTCTTTATGCACAATCATTGTCAAATTTTCTCATACAGATGAATCAAAATATTAGGCGACTTAAAAAATAGAATTTTATAGAGAACTTTTTATTTAGCTTTTTATAAAGTTCTTTTTTATAAATGATGTAAAAAACCGAAAGAAACTGAAAAAATTCGAACCAAACCAAAGAGTCGTGGTTTTTCTTTTAAAAAATAAAAAACTAAACCTAACCGAAAAAAATATTACAGTTTGATTTTAATTTTAACCAAAAATATGAATCAAATCGCCCGAATCTCACCCGTACTTAAACCAGTGTAACAGTTACACTGTCTTATATATCAAGTATTATTCGGTTTAAAAGTTAACTAAAAGTTAAGTAGAATTATTCTGTACAAGTGCACTGTGCACTGAATACTTTCTCATGTTCAGGCACACATTCGATCTTGTCATCGAGCAAAAGGATCGGAGCTAGCCGTTTGATTAAGTATGTATATATATATGAGGAGGCCCCATATAATAGTGGAAGCAAATGCATGAGCATGACTTGTCCTGCGAGGCTGTGAAGTTGACTATTCATGGATGAGCTAGCTTTGCTTGCACGGACTGATGGACAGCTGATCGATCATTCAACACGTTCTACACTTCTACTTCTACATATAATACTCCCGCCCGGGATGAAAACGAAATGTTGTCGTTCAACAGTTCTGCTCTTGTAGCTTTGAAATTAGATTAATTGATCAGTGAAAAATCGAAAATGTTGGCGATACTTTCCTTTTTTCGAGGCATCGATATTAAATTATCAAAATATTGCAATATTTTGATAAAGCTTGTTTTCTCACGCAATGACATATCAGCCCGCCCAATAAGCTAAAACTCAAGTGTCAGAGCCCATTGTTCGGATGAAAAGTGGACTAACAATGCCTCCTTGGGTGAGAATCAAACTGAGGATCTCCCAGAATAAAAAAACCGAACACACCCACATTACAAGCTCTATTATCGTCATAGCAACATCTTTTAACTTATATCTACTTCATACCGAAAGATTTGATTGTTAATAAGTTTGAAAAATTTTTTTCTTGAATTTTTTAATTTATCGATATTTTATTCAATATATCCAAAATTTGAACGACCGATATATCTTCGATATCAAATATTTTACTCATTAAATTGATCAATATAAATATACAGTAAAACTTTTATAAATAAATAATCTTAGTAAAACTTCTATAAATAAATAATTTTAAAACTTGAAAAAATTATTACTTTAATTTAATGAGGTATTTATTTTATAGATAAATGAATAATTTATTCATTTATCAAAATTTTAGTAAGGTTATTACTTTTGAATTATTCTAATGAAAACGATGCAGTGATAGAATTGTCTACTGATGAAAAGATCATTGAAGAGATAATGAATCCGCATGCTAAAGATGATCATGATTCAGATGACACTTCTGCTCTATCGATAGTTTCTACAAAGAAGCATTTGGGACAATAATTACCTTGAATAACTTTTTGATACTTGAAAAGAATTGACCACATGTATTGCACGTATTGCAAATGATCAAAAACGAAGTTAAATTTGGACTAAATGCGAAGAAGAAACATGTTACAATAGAGTTTTTTTTCTTCAAGAAATAGCTAAACTAATCGAAAAAATTCTCAATTAATTTTTTGTCTATTTTTAGGAATTTTAATATATATATATTTATTTAATTAAATTATTACTTCATATATTCATAGTCCCTAAAGAAATTAAAAAGAAGTTATTATCTTATGCATTTAGCGAGGTTGTTAGTAATATGAACTGGTCTTCAGTCGGACTGAAAAAATATTAATTTAACGAGGTTATTAATTTATTAAATATTAATTTATCAAAATTTTACTATATATGTACGTGGATGAGCATGCACAAGACGATGTTAGTATAAGGTAGGATTTGTTCTACATTGGTCGTTGAACAGACAATAGAATTTGAAGGGAGGAGAGTCAAGAGACAAAGGGTGCTACACTGCGCGCAGTAGGGCTAGGTTTGGTTCGATTCCTATCGAAAAAATCAGAATTCGGAACAGTTTTTTACATTCGGTTTGGTTCTTTAATTTGAATGGTAGGAGCCGAATGGAATTGGAACCGTTCGGTTCCAGTTCAGTTCTTGCGATTTTTGGTTCTCGTGCGAAGATCTGTTTGAACAAAAAAAAAATCGAAAAACCTTCTTAAATAATACATAAAGTCAATGATATTTTACAAATTTTATATCACAATCCTTTAACTTTATGCTTCACATAGCAACAAATATATATTAATTGTCTCTATATATACAATATAAGTATGCAAACTAGACTACATGTGGTCATCAACTCTTCATTCATCAACATATTTGCATCAAGTCATCAAAATAAGACTAAGAAGTTTCACACGCCTATAACAGATTATTTAATTTGGATCAAGTCATCCTTTAATTAAAAACGGAAAACTGACGAAGCTATTTTATTTATTCAGAAAGTGAAATTGACTTTCGTCAGTTAATCAATTGTAAAATGAGTGTTTAAGATTTGAGTATTAGACTATTGGGCTGAGTTATATAAGATATTGGAATGGGTATTTAATATGAATGGGTTACTAATATATTTGGATTTTTAAAAATATTTTGCCTAATAATATGGTTCTTATAGATCTAACATTTTAGGAGATGAGGATCCGTAACCGATCTGGAACCGAGACGCATGGATCCGGTTAAAACAAATTCAAATTTTTAAAGATCCAGAACCGAACCAAACGAATCCGATTCTTTCGGATCGGTTCTTCAGATCCTAGCACACTGTGGAGATCCGAAAAACACTTTTGATATCAAGTTGATTTACAGATGATTCAAGCGAGGTTCATTGGTGAATAATTGATACAAATTATTGTAGTCACTGCCTGCCATAGTAGTTAGCTAACTTAGTTGATTTAAAGTATCTCCAACAACATAACTCAAAATATTGTCATTTTGTTCAAAAATAGACATCAAGCTATTTTAGCTAATCAAATTCGAAAATTTTCTCAGACAAGAGAAAATTTCGTCCCACAAGAGAAAATTTTATCATCTAAGCTGACCTTAGACGACAAAATTAATTTTTGTCGCCTAAGCAATGTCTTAGATGATGAAATAAATATATTCATCATCTAAGATCTCACTTAGACGACAAAAAATAGAATTCGTCGTCTAAGTATAATATCTTATCCGATGAAAATGTTTTCGACGTCTTAAAATATTCACTTAGATGACAAAATCAGAATTCGTCGTCTAAGTTTGCACTTAGATGATGAAAAGTTTCATTTTGTCGTCTAAGATCTTATCCTAAACCTAACCCAAACCCTAAACCCCAAGCCTTAAACCCTTTTCCCTAAACCCAAAAAATTTTAGACGACGAAACCCATTTTTCGTCGTCTAAGTCTTCAATTAGACGACAAAATTAGAATTTGTCGTCTAAGTTTGCACTTAAACGACGAAAAGTTTCATTTCATCGTCTAAGATCTTATCCTAAGCTAAAACCTAACCTTAAACCCCACGCCTTAAACCCGGAATGTTTTAGACGACGTAACCCATTTTTCGTTGTCTATGTAGTACTTAGACGACGAAACTCAACTACATTCGTTGTCTAAGTATAGTTTCACAATCTGACACTACAAGAAAAATGCACCTAGACCACGGACCATTTCCGTCGTCTAGGTACAGTTTTCCGTCGTCTAAGTACTTAGATGACGGAAGCTCCGTGCTCCAAGCTCTGTGCTCCAAGTGCTGTCGTCCAAACACTTGGACGACGGAGATGGAGAATTCCGTCGTCTAAGTGATACTTAGACCGCGGAAAACGTCTATCTCCGCGGTCTAAGTTTGCACTTAGACGACGGAGAACGAATTCTCCGTCGTCTAAGTGAAAACTTAGACCGCGGAAATTGTCCATCTCCGTCGTCTAAGTGGTGATTTTGTAAAAAAAAAAAAATTAAATGAAAAATTCATGAAATGCTAATTAATAATTTAATAATTAGCATTTAATGAATTTTTTATTTAATTTTTTGTATATCAATATTCATAATATTGCAAAATTTATTGAATTTTAATTATTAATAATATATAATACGTACAAAATTCATAATGAATAAATAATTTAAATTATTAAGGATTTAAATAAAAAATTCATAATGTAATAAAATAAATTAATCTAGCCTAAATAAACTAAATTAACCTAAAATTAAACTAATTATAGGCGGCGGTGGTGGTGGTGGCGGGGTTGGTGGCGTTGGCCGGAATGTGGAGGCCGGTGGTGGAGGCGACAATGTAGGCGGTAGCTAGTGGTGTGTGGTGGTGGTGGAGACGATGTTGTAGGTGGTGGTGGTGTGTGTTGGTGGCAGCGACGGTGGTGATGCCAGTGATGGCGGCAACGGTGGTGATGTCGATGGTGGCGGCGACGGTGGTGGTGGTGATGATGATGGTGGATGGTGATGGTGATGATATATGGTGGGTGGTTTGATTGGGGGGGGGAGAGAGGGAGAGGAAAAAATGAAGAGAGATTGAGAAAATGATGAATTTAAAGAGTTTTAAAACACTTAGACGACGGAAATACTGATTTTCCGTCATCTAAGTGCTTTAAATTTTCAAACAATGCCGCCAAGTTTTCACTTAGACGACGGAAAATCAGTATTTCCGTCGTCTAAGTGATTTAAATTTTTGCCAAAATTTTAGCGGGAAAAGAATACCGCCAATTATTTTGACTTAGACGACTGAGATTGTCATCTCCGTCGTCTAAGTGGATTTAAATTTTTGCCAAATTTTTAGTGGGAAAAACACCGCCAGAAATAAAATAATTTTATGGAATTTTCACCTAGACCACGGAGATGACAATCTCCGTCGTCCAAGTGAACATCTGGACGACGAAGATGGTCATCTCCATGGTCTAGGTGAAAATTTCGTAAAATTATTTTTTAAAAATAATTTGTAATGAATTTTTGGACCTATAATTTGAATGAAATTGTCGTAAAATATCGATTAAAGAATCGTATATATAAAAAGTGGGATTTAAGACGATGATTTAATTTACGTATTCAAACTTGTTAAGTATCTACTAATATGTATAACTTAAGTGTCGGTACGTATAGGCTCATTGCACATCGATATTAACGAAATTTAATTTGGACAAAACGACCGTTGGATATACTCGCCATAACACTATATATAAGTAGAATAATTTCCACTAAATACTGAGTTCGTTCAGGGTTTCATCGGCACAGTTAACCGCAAATCCAAAAATTTTACAAACCGGAAACATGGATACACGAAAATTCGTAACTCCAATTTTGAAACCGTCGACGCTCACACTTTAAGAATTGTTTACTCTATGGTCTCGACGGAAAGAATATGCATTGAGACATGGTCTACATGGTCGTTGTCTTAGATGTGAAATTACGAAACTTGCACTTGGACGACGGAGATGCACCTCTCCGTCGTCCAAGTAAACCCTTGGATGACGGAGACGTGCATCTCCGTCATTTAAGTGTAAGTTTCGTAATTTAGGGTTTAGGAGCTTAGGGTTTAGGGTTTTAGGGTGTCCACTTAGACGACGAAGAAGATTTACTCCGTCGTCTAAGTGATGACTTGGACAACGAAGAAGATTTCCGTTGTCTGAGTTTACACTTAGACGGCGGAGACAATCTTCTCCGTCGTCTAAGTGTAAACTCAGACAACGGAAATCTTCTCCGTTGTCCAAGTCATCACTTAGACGACGGAGACACAATCTCCGTCGTCCAGGTAGAACTTGGACGACGGAGATGATCTCCATCGTCTAAGTTCCACTTAGACCACGGAACATTAAAGTTTCCGTGGTCTAAGTGGATTTTTCTTATAGTGTGACCTCTAAGAGCACGATCATGACCATTTAAAATGACATACTTTTTTCGTCGAGGGCATTGAGTAAACAATTATTGGACTGTGAACGTCAGCGGTTCTAAAATCGTTGTTACGAAGATTCGTGTATCAACGTTATATCTGACTGTTGATTTTTAATGATTTTTAAGCAACTACCTAAAATTAATTTTATATGTATATATTTTAAAATAATTCACTTAGGCGACGAAATTATATTAATTCATTTAGGCTACGAAAAATGTATATTTTCGTCGCTTACGTTAATTTTTTTAATTTTATTTAATTTTTTTTCACTTAGGCGACGTGAATATATATTTTTGTTGCCTAAGTGAATTTTTTAATTTTTTTAAATAGAATTAAAATAAAATTAAAAATATTAAAAAATTTAACTTAGGCGACAAGGGTAGTATTTGTCTCATCTATGTTACTTCACTTATGCAGAGGGGTTACTTCTACAATGCGGTGTATGTAGTGCTTCCGACTAGAAGGTTTATCAATAAAACTATTTTCTAAACAATACAAATAAAACTAAAACAAAACAAAAGATAAATCAAGTCAAGCTTAGTGCTTCCATAAAATATTTAAATGAGAGGAATTTAATTAAATTCTAGGAATTTAGAATTCTATATATCACCTAATTTTTTGTGTTTAGATAACTTGTGTGAGAATTTAACAATTTATCTATTTTAAAAATCGGGGAAATTGAAGAGTTAAATTAATTCTTCCTTCCAATTTTATCAAAAAGATGTGTCATTTTATAATTTTCTCGTATAATTCTTAAAAGTTTATAATTCTTGTAATTATTAATTTTTTTAATAAAGAAATCCAAACGCAAAAAATCACGAATCATGTAATTAAAAATACTAAAATTCTAGTTTCCTTCATTTGTGAATTGCTATAAGATTTAAAAATCTTCCATCCAAATATACCATAAAAACTTTGTAATTGAAACCTCGTTGGGGAATTTTTCATTAAAGGCTCCACCGCTCAACCACGAATTGACCATCATAGTACTGATTTACTGTAATATACTTAATTATATTTAGGTAATGGTAGACATGAGAGATCCGACTCTCTGAAATACACTTTACATAAAATAAAATACAGCAAATCGATCTCGTTACTCCAACTAATTGTATGGCTAATAGATACCACCACATTAAAATTTTAATATTTTTGGAATTTCAGCTAACTGAAATTTACATCTTAGGTAACTTTCGGCTTCCACTAAATGAGAATATATTAGGAATACACTAATACTACACCATCTTCATCTTTGTTTGAAACGCATGTCCAGATCGAAGTTAGAAGAGAATACGTATCAATATATGGCAGGTGCTAGCCCTAACTACCGAAGCTTCAAGCTGGGATCTAATTAACACTATTTTATCTATTGAACAAGTTTTAAAACTGAGATCTAAGCCACAAATGGATCGTGCAAAAGAAGAAGAAGAAGAAATCCAACAACCATAAATAAATGATGCTTAAAACATTATGTACCATTGATTAAATTAATCTGATTACACACGAGTATGTACCCAGATGTTCTAAACTTAGAGCATCTCTAATAGTTTTTATAAATTTATAAGAATTATTATTTTAGATGAAAAACACTATTTTTTCGCACCAACAACTATTGTAAATCATCTCGTATTCTATGAAAAATAGAAGAAGAAAAAATATATAGAGAATCCCTATATCTATAGAAATCTGAAAATTTGTATATTCATCTTAAAACCTCTAAAATTTATTGCTCATCTATCATAGTTCACTCTCTCTCCTAAAAAAGAGCAAGTTTTAACATAGAATTTTGAGTTTGAAATATAATATTTATATGGATTCATTAAAATATATAAGAAAGTATTTAATTTTGTATAGCAGAGAATAGAAGAGGGAGTTAGGGTTAATTTATTTTACAAATTTTGTGTTTTTATTTTATATAATAGAGAATTTTTACGATAATTGTTGTAAATGGTCTTATTGACAAACCTTGCTCAAAATTGGCGAAGTTCCCAATGACCATATCCAATTACCATCGAGATGAACTACTCAAAATCTTTAGCGCGCTAGGTTTTTGCGTAGAAGAGTTTACTTGTATTAACCCTTGTGCTAATCTCAGTTTACTCAAATTTCCAAAAATAAGATTTTACTGTGGTACGGTTGCAGCTATTCTACCGTAAGATCAGTTGGAAGTTGGAACAACAAGATTAGCTAGCTTATTTGATGTAAAGTGCACTTCATGGCTAGCCAAAAGTGGATAGTGAGCCCAATGACGAGCTTAGATGATACATGATTAGAAAGTTAATAACTTAAAGATATGACCTTTATTGCTTACTGGCAGTATACAGTAGTACCAAGTACCTTAGTGATTATACGCGGAAGACACTTATTAGGAGTACAATCTTTATCTCTGCTTTTAATAACAACTATGGTACATATGCGTACCCTTTTTTTTAACCTATATTATGGATAAAATGTAAAGATACGAAGACATCGGTCATATCATGGTTTATAAATTTATAGCCATCGCTAGGATCACTGGATCAAAATCATTCCGGTTAAACCAACGTTGTTAATGGGTAAGAGGTCAGAGAAAGAGGTTCCTAGTGATGTCAAGGTTGACGTGAGAGTCCCGGTTGCAGGCAAAGTGGCCTTGCAGTTGACCAGTGGTGCGGCATCCGGGTAATACTTGAGTCAGTGTAGTGAAAGAACGGTCCAACAAGATTGAAAATGCTCACACGCTGTTGGTCTGCACAGATGCAACCAAAGTACCATTGCCTGCTCCGCATCGAAGTTGAAGCGTGGCATCTACACATGTACGAAATATCGTGCATGATCAGTTCACTTATGAAGATCATGAATGCTAGCAAATTAGTACGTACTAACTGGTAACTAAAAGCTCAACTAATTAACTTACTTGAGAATGGAGGAGTAACAGTGACACCATTGGGACCGACAGTGGCTGTTCCATTGACACTGCAATAGACGATGCCTTGGGTGCGAATTATACCAAGAAGAGTACTGATAAGGCCACTACGATCAAAAAAAGTTGCTTGAGCACAGGGACGGAGTCGAAATTTTCAATTAGGAAGGACTAAATGAAAAGCTTAAAAAATAGTCTCGGTTAGGGTAGTCAATTCGATTTTGATCTGTATATTTTGCCAAAACAGTCTCCATGTGTTTTTTTGTTTGTTTGATAAAGCATCACAATTACTCGCAGCCTGATTATGAGTAATATTTGATCCTCCAAAATGTGATATTAGCGTTTACTTCTTCTTCCAATTACTGAATCCATGACCAGCACCAACAAAAGTTTCACCACCGCCTTGTTCTCCAATAGCTGGTTTGAAAAGATAACAACATAAACAAAATGCAGCATCCTCTTTAATACTGTACTCTAACCAATATGAAAATTATAAACCAATCACGAATAAACCTTCCTTTTTTATTCCCCCCCCCCCAAATTCTGTGAAAGAAAAAGTATGATTTTTAGGTCGACAAGGGTTTTGTTGTAGATAATATCTTCGAACTTCTTCTTAAATGTTAGGATGATAACTTGAAATTGACTGGCGTTTAACGGGATCCGATGGATACGTTTATGTAATATCTTTAGCACGAGACT
Source organism: Geum urbanum (assembly GCA_946800695.1). Classification (NCBI taxonomy): domain Eukaryota; kingdom Viridiplantae; phylum Streptophyta; class Magnoliopsida; order Rosales; family Rosaceae; genus Geum; species Geum urbanum. The sequence continues at coordinate 46,350,510 of OX327003.1, read as the reverse complement.
TTTTCATTTTGTTCTTATTCTTCTTTTGAATTTTTGTATGTGGTTGCTCATCTGATATTGGTGTAGAAGAAGATGATTTTTTTTTAAGTATCTCTCCATATCTAATAAACTTAATAAAAATGATTGTATTTTAATCTCAGGAACGGTATAGCTTTTATAAAGAAAAAAATACCATAAAATCCTAAACCTGGTAAGAGATTGAATCCTAATTGACCTAATATTTGGACTTCATTATTAAAATAATATATAATAATATTTTTACCAAGTCGTCAGATTTGAATTAATCATGCACTCATATGCGTTATTGAAGTTTAGATATATTTCAAATAAATTATAATATTTATATTATATAATAATAATACTATACTAATTTTTTTTTTACATAAACTGAGGAGGGGCCCAAGCCCATGCCACTCTGGTCCCCACATCCCTTCCTGCCTGCCTGCTTGAGCAACTGCAACAACCAACACTCACACAAGCAGCATTGATGCTGCCATTTGATCGATTGAGAATTAATAATGCAAGTATAGTGGTATATTATTCTTGCTAAGTTTGCTATATTTCAAGTTAACTTAGCTTGATGAATTTTGTTGAGAAAAGTAATCAATTTATAGGGAAATTGACCGAAACCCGAAATGAATGAATGAATTAATTAATTGCGATTCATTCATTCGTTAATTTAAAGGTGAATTAGGTCCATATATATTCGTGGTAAATCCTCAAGAGGTGAAGCATATATGATGATGGTGTCATATATATAGTGTCATAATTAAGCAGTGTAAAGTACGTATATAATTACTAGATTAGTGGTGCATGTTGGCGTGTTGCAAGTCAACCACTAAAATTAATTATAAGGTTAATGCATGAGAGCATCTTCTTATATCTGCTAGCTCCCTTAACACCAGAAGAAATACAGTAGGTTGTAATTTTTTATGCACGAAAGTTCAAATGTAATTTTTTTTATATTTTATATATATGTATATATATGTGTGTATATATATATATCATATGATTCATATCCAAAAACGAGAAGAACTAGAGTGACCAGCTCATCCATCCAGAGTTTCTGATAAATTTCTTTGGTTTGTTTCATTTGAAATAACATAAGTTAGTACAGTACCCATGCTATAATGATATATTCATCCACTACTTAATTTTTCTTTTTGTAATTAACTAAATTTAAACTTGGGGGTCTTTAATTACCATATAGGTTTGGTAAATGAAAGACCACCTACTTTTGGTAAAAAGTGAAGATAAACAATTAATTCCATTTATTCATTTCAGGCATATATCCATCTGTATCAATCACATAATAACCAACAAATCTATTGCCCCAATTTGCTCATTCTGTACTATAAATAGCTGGTTCTTAGGACACAAATTCTGCAAACTCGATCATCCATATCTATCAGTAGTCTGCATTTAAGCTAAGCAGTACTACTACTACTACTACTGATCGAAAAGAAGCAATGGCATCCATGAAAACCATGCTCTTTGTGTGCCTCTTGGTTGCTGCAGTAGCAGTTCCAATGGCTCAAGCAAACATAATTGGTCCGATCATTACTACAATCTTTCCCCCTCTTTCAAGTCTCATCCGAGTTGCCGGAACCGTGTTTTGCACTGTTTCCTTGGCGGTCTACTTACACCAAGATTCTCAGGTAATTAAGTTCATCAAGCAAGTACGACTAGCTGTACGACTTAAGTTTGATTTGTAGTACCTTAATTAACTAATGTATTTGTTGTGTTTAATTTCTTGAATGTATGTATGTATATATGTATGTATGTAGGTGCCAATGTTACCTTGGTGTGTGGAAACACAACAGTATCCACTGTAACTACCAATCTGTTGGGACAGTTTTCATTCGTGTTGGATCCTTCTTTCTTCAGTGCAGCTGCGGTACAGGCTAACTGCCGAGTAGTGGTTAACACACCACTCTCCGCTTGCAACATTGGCTTGTCTTCAACGGGGACTCTCTCTGCGACCTTACAGTTGGTCAGAAACACCCTTGAACGCCTCGTCCCCACCGTCATCCTCGGGCCAACTGTGTTTGTTAGAGTTCCGTGACTCTGTAAGCGAGCAGAGATCAATATATATATAGAACGGGTACACGTACGCTAGAATAATATATATGGCCGCCTATCATTTCCTGCACTTACTAGTTATATATATGAATAAAGGTCGATTAAGGGTACTTACGTACCATAACGTACCTTAATTTGACTAGTTAGCTAGGGCTAAGAGACCCTGCTAGCTCTCCTTAATTATCATTTCGTCTTCCATTTAGGTTTGTTATGTATGATTCATGAAGTCACGATTTCATGATCGAATTAAGTAAATGGGATTCAAATTATACGTACTTCAAGTACTATATATAACAATCGTTAGTCAATAAAGGCCATATATCACTTTTAAATTCTGAAGCATAGAGTCATGAATTGGTAGGTGATTACAAAATAGTTGTAAGATAATTTTTTATCAATTGTTAGATGAAGAAGATGTAACAGTAATTGACCACAAAATTATTGACCACCAGATCAGGATATAACATGTTATAGATGTATTTTTTATTTCATTTAATTTAATTGAAGAAAAAAAACTAGAATTCCATAAATCAGTTTTATGGTGGTTCGAACCTCTAACATCCTTTTTGAGAATATCAAGTAACCGCTACACTATGTTTAGTAGATATTATTGATCTCATATTCGCATTTCAATTCACTAGGTCGAAAATGCATGTACGTAGTTCACTTTGGACAAACATTAACATAAAACCCTAACAACGAATGTTATAATAAAATGAGTGGAAGTCCACCTAATATTCGGATCACCACGAAATTAATTGAGATCAATAGAAACCCTAAAGTACGGGATGTAGCTAGAGAGGCCAATGTTTACTCAGTGATTCAGTCTCCGAGGTACCTCGTCGTTTCCGGTGATTGCTGATCATCGATCATTGCATGACGTATCTTTGTTCTGATTTTCGTAGCGTTTCATTATCTTTTCCGTCTCGTAGTCTTTTTCGTTTTCATTGTGTTTGATTTCCTATTCAATGTAGTTACGTTACCTAAATAAAAAATAGAAATATTACTCTTACTAGATAGCCCAGATTAGGCTAAAGTCAGTAATCATTAACATTATTGACATATATAACATAATATGATTTGATTACTCTCAGATTCTGCTCGAGATCTATTATACAACGAGCTTCACTTACAAATTAAAACAAAATTCTTTGCTTCTTCAGATATTTTGAAATTGACCTCTCTAGTTGTCACCCAGAGATTAACAATTAGTGGCCTAAATAAAGAGAATCCGAAAATGCAAAAAGACAATCGATTAGACAAAGTAAAGTACATTACTTGGCCTTTATTAATCATTAGTTGCACAGTATGTAGTCCAAGAACACAGTTTAGTGAGCCTTAATTAAAAGACAAAATAGTTAAGAGCACGTACTATACATACTCCATACAAGTAATACGTACTCTCTATTTGGTTTGTATAGGTTTTTTTTTTTGGAAATGTGGTTTGTATATGTTTTAGTTTGATTGTAATCGCAAAAAGAGAAGATTTGTTTGGACTCTATTAGCAAAATACGGTTTCCGTAATTTTCTTCTACCAGATGACACATTGAAAAACAACAAATCGTCACGAAATATGGTAAAGACCTGTTCTAAACTCTATTTAGAACCCTTCAACACTAGCAATTTGCTTTACCCAAGGGCCTGTTAGTTATATGTCCAGTGGCCACTAAAAAACAAACAAAGCAAGATAGTGCTAGAATACAGAAAGAAAATAAAAAGGCACAAGATGATCAGTGTCATGTCTCTCCCTATGATTATAACAAAGGAATTTTTATATGCAAGAAACACTGCAAATAACTGCAAGTAAAACGCTGGAAAAACAAACATTACTCCCACATGGTTTTAGTCAAAAATGTTTCATGGGAGACCAATATATTCGTGGAGAACGAGTGAAATAACTGCTGCAAACCCACCTGTTAAATGACTATGGTTCAAACTTCAAAGCTTGCATGCTAAATACGAACATAGCAGAAAGTATTAATATATCAAACACAAAAAAGCTCCACCAGAAGTGTGATCGAAACAATGTTTTCTCCTCCACCTAACAAAAATGGTTCCCAACAATTTTCTGCCTTCCCACATCTCTACGTTTTAGCTGTCTTGAACTTTTCTTGCTTCCAGCCGTACAAGTTTGTGATGTCCACTCAAATAGGACAGGGTGGGACTTCAAGCGTGGATCCGGCTTGGATCTGGCCCCAACCGATCAGGCGCCAATGCTTCTCAACTCGTCGACTGAGAGCAATCTTCTCACCTTTGCTTGTGCACACAGGAGAAGTCAACTGCAGTTTAGCTAAATCGTTTTTAACGGCAAGCACCCTAGCACCAGTCGACATAGAACCAATATTCAACATGAGTATCTCAGCCTTGGCAAGCTTGGACACCTTCCCCTGCTTTTCAGAACCCTTGGTCCGGACCCCTAAAAGTCGTCTTAAGAGGAAGAAGTTCACCTGGAAATTTAGATGTCAAAATTTTCAGAACAGAAGTTTTCCGCAGGTTAAATGAAATGCATAGCAAATCTGTACTAGTGAGCATTTCTGAATAGGGCTATTCATCTAGTCAGGAGAGGAACTAAGTAATTTAAATGAAGTGAAAACGTGAAATGTCTAAAAACATAAAAGCAGAAATTAGATACAAAAAACGTGGCATCATAACAGGCACTACCACAGCTTTGAAACTCAAAGAACAATCCCTTTTAAAGAGCTCATGATTAGCATAGATGCTTCAACGCCACATACACATATCAGCTATTTAAATGAGAATTAGCATTTCACAAAATATTAGTTGAGAAGGACAAATAAAGAGTACTGCAGGCATTGCACCTACCTCAAGTTCAACATATACTTCAGGAAGTGACCCAACTTCACCTAGCACTTGCCCAACTAACCTATCAGCACGGGTCAAAGTAGGATCCATAGTTGTTCCTACCCCTATGAGACCCCCTGGAACCGCAAATTGCAACTCATTCTGCTCCGCATACAGTGAGACAATTCTTGAATATATAGGTGTGCACTTGATGTTTCCACTCTCGTCCTTCACAACAATACCAGGGCGAACCTCAATAAACTGATTCACTTTCAACACACCCTGCCAAGATCAAATTGTCAAAGAAAGTAATGTCAAAATCAATGAAAGCACTTGTGCACATTTCCACTAACCATTACCATACCAATAAAGTAAAATAACGACAAGTCAAACATGGTTTTCAAGCAGAAAACTAATTACTCAAACACCATGAGACAAACACTGTCTGCACTAAGCTTTTGAGCATTTGAGCATTTAAACAACAGCATACCCTGAGAATACTTCCACCAGCTACACCACCTCGTATCTCCTCAACCTCATATCCAGGTTTGTTAACATCAAAAGACCGAATAACAATCATATTTGGAGGGGAGATAAAGTTCCTTTCAGGAATTGGGATCTTCTTCACGATATACTCGCACACCACATCAATATTATATTTCAACTGAGCAGAAATTGGCACAACTGGTGCACCATCAGCAACAGTACCCTGAGAAAACAGATTTACAGTTGAATTCAGCAGACTGAAATCATCGACCATAAAGCAAATACAAGAAAGGGGGATTCAGAGCAGCTTACCTCAATGAACTTACGGATTGCTTCATGTTGATTGATGGCCACATTCTCCTGAATGAGATCAACCTTGTTCTGAAGGATAATGATATGCTGAAGACGCATAATTTCCACAGCAGCAAGATGCTCAGACGTTTGTGGCTGGGGACAACTTTCATTTGCAGCAATCAGAAGCAATGCCCCATCCATAATTGCAGCGCCATTAAGCATAGTAGCCATGAGAATATCGTGGCCCTATTTTCATAACAAAACTATAATTAAAGCAAGATACAATACAAAAATCAGATACATCTGCCGCCGTATGCAGTAATCAGACTATCAAATTTTGATCAAATTCCTCACAACAAACATGCTTTACCACCTAATACTAGAACAAAGTATCAGAAAATACTGACGTGTAACATTAAACCTTAAAATACTCAGAGGAAAAGGCTATTAGACCAAACTTAGATTGACTACTATCTGCAGATCTAATAATACCTATCAAGGATATAAAGAACAAACACAAGATAGCCTGTGTGTCGCAAGTAAAAAATTTCTAATACAGGATTTAAATTTCAGCACCTCTTATGACCCTAAGATGACCAGACTAGAACATTGTGTAATATTATGACCTCAAAACCATACCGGACAATCTACAAATGATACATGTCGCAATAATTTCATCCTACAGTTCTCAAATCCAGCAACGTCACATAAAGGAGCATCTTCCTTTCCACTTCCATATGCCCTAAAAAAAAAGAAATTAATAGAAGGAAAAGATGTTATCAAAGACAATTATGAAAAATGCACTAAAATCAAAGACAGTGACATAAATTCATCCATACTTGTAGCATGATGGTCGTGGGCACTTCTCATTTTCACATTTGTAAATCTTAGCATTTGCATATCCAAGCTTGATAGTAATGTTACGCTCCAGCTCATTTTTAAAACGTACAGTCTGCAAAATATTAACCAATGTTTTTTAATCTAAACCAGATAATACTATTCTGAAGGATAACTCATGGTGTACAGTCAACACCCTAGTTAATAAGTAGAAGCTTCAGAAAATAAAGCTCGAATAAACAAGCAATATATCTTACTAGTGTACCATTATGGATTCCTTTCCAACAACTTTGACTATAGAGAATGAATTTATTTTGAAACAAAAACCAGGACCTAACAGTATCAATGCAAAACATTTAAAGGTTGTAGACAAAAAGTCAATGAAACCTAATATCATCCATGGCCAATTACACCAGCATTGTATTTCAATAGCCATTAGCCCTATTTTCTTACAAACTCATAATGAATATTCGCAAATAACGGATTCAATGGTACTAGACGATTGTTGGAATTCTGGGTATCACTATAGGACTGCATAATTATATCACTGGACATAATAATACATCAGTATCTAAGACAAATTTTGCAACAAACTCTTTCTTGATACATTGAAAACCTCAAATATGAGATAACAGTATGTGAGAAATGTGCATTGTCCTTCATGATTTTCACATAACCCAAACACAAGAATAGAAAGGGCACATTCATAGAAAATATCCAAAAATCTACCTGAACACCAGAAATGGCTTTTACAACTGTGGACTTCCCATGAGCCACATGACCAATAGTGCCTGAAAGATAATAAAAAAGAAATCCACAACAGTTTGCAGAATTAGAGACATACATCCAGCCATAGAGAATATGATAAACTTAAAAGCACATAAGGCTGAGCATCATCAAAACTGTGATTACCAATATTGATAGTGGCCTGACGCGATATCACTTCAGGTGAGAGTGGATGTAAAGTTTTTACATCCAGCTTACAGAGATCCTGCTCCATTAATCCCTTCCTCGACATCGTGACAGTTGAAAATTGAAATCCCCCGACTCCAAATACTAATCAACTAGCAACTCTCCGCTGCACACTGCATCAAATATTTGTCACATTGTTAACTTATACAATAGCTAAAGCACAATCAATACTTCCAAAACAGACCTAATTCTATGAATCATCGCAATCACCATGAACAAAGATTCGATTGAAATTTCAGCAAGATCGAGTAACGAAACCACAGTAACGAGCCGAGGAGGCCAAAACCCTAAGTGCTGCTTTCGGTTTCAAACCAGATTACAGGAAATTAAGATTACGGCAATACTATCACAACCATGCACCGCCACAGAATTTGAACAGAAACGAAATCGAATCAAACATGTACTAAATCTCAAAACTAAAAAAAAAATTGAAAATAAATAAATAAATCCGAAAAATCGATAGTGAAACTATAACGAAGAGTGATGAAGAAGGAGAGGGAGAGAGAGAGAGATAGATGTGAGAGAGAGACGGACCTGGGTGAAAGAAGATGTGTGTGTGTGTGTGTGTGTGAGAGAGAGAGAGAGAGAGAGAGAGAGAGAGAGAGAGAGAGAGAGAGAGAGAGAGCGAGGGTTTGGGTAAGACGAGAAGAAGCAGAGTGTGAAGCACAGGTTTAAGAGAGAGAGAGAGAACTAGGGATATCGCGCGTGACGGCGCTTTCGTAATTTCGCTGCTTCTTAACTGGTCTGGGCTCGGAGTTTTCGTTTAGTGTTTCTTGAGGCCCAATAAGATATTCCTTTTCCTTTCTCTCTTTTTTTCAATATTGTAAAACCAATTTTATTCTTCTTGCTGGAATTCGTTTTCGGAAATAATTAGGCATAGCTTTAGTAAGGATTTAGGGAGAAACCAGAGAACTTCAAGATCGATGATCAGAGTTTTGAAAAAGTTTAGAGTTTTGTAATAGGAGATCATGTACTGTGAGTTTAGTCAGACAAATCAACAAAATATTGTTTGAAATGTCATGTAATGATTTATTTGGGAATTTTTGTAGCCACACACAATGGGTACACAAATTTACCGTTTGATGCAATTGTAAAAAATTGTGTACTGTGGACATACTTCATGAAAAAGAAAAGAAGAAATCAGAATCTGGGACCTCTTTCTTTAAGTCATTTTTTAGGGGAATTCATGAGACGTTACTTTTCATTCTCATTGATGAAACAAGAATGAGAACATGCTACAAGATACGATTATCCTTAATAAGAGCAAACGACAGACAAGAAACTGTAGTCTAGACTAAACAAACAAAGTTTGGCTAGTCCAAATAACATATCCAACAATAAGCTCAAGAAACAAAAAAAAACGTATCCAAAGTTCGTAACTAGAGGTAATGCAAAGTGGAACGGTAAGAAATACATATTCCTCCCGCACTTATTCAAACATAAAGTAAAAACATGAAAACAATATTAAAAAAAACTACTCCTCTGGAGTAGCCACCACCTCCTTTTCCGTCGTTATGCCTTCGACAGCTCCCTCCATTAGGTTCATCTGAGTTGCGCTGACAACATCATTCTCAGGATTGCCGAAAACCTTTGTGGACCACTCCTATTTTTCCATAGGTTGAGGACTTGAGCCAGCAAGCATGATGAAGTCACCCTCTTTTTCACGTACCTCTCCAATTTCCATACCACTCGAAGCAGCCAACTTAGATGAACGCCTCAGTTTTGTCATCTGAATTTGACGACTGCCCGCATAATTCTCCGAACTCGAATCCTCCAAGTTTTTTTCCTTAGGCTTATTTTTTAACCATTTGGACGGCCACGACGGGTTTTCTTCGTAGGTGAGTTGATAAGAAGCCCGTTCTTTTCCGGGAGAGCAAGATTCGGACAGGATGTCAGCAAAAGTTGTGCACTCTTCCTCCTCCCCGACTTCAATTTCTTACCACCGGGTTCCACTGCCTTTCGTTTAGCGTCATCCGCACGCAGAGGAATGCTAGGGGCTGTCTAACAAAGGTGGGCATCCACAACTGCAAAAATCTCCGATGTAAGTCTCGGGACCGAGAACGGAAGGGTGGGTTTGGAGCACCACCACTTAGGGAGTAGCCTGAGGCACATGCTCTTTAACCAAGTTAGGTACCAAATCAGAGTTTATATTAAGGCGTACCAGAGGGTGAGCGTTAGTGTTGTTCGACTTCTCCACCACTTTCCCAACAAAGCTAGCTACTGACTCTAGAACTACACTCTTCGACATATCAGGGGCACTAATACACCCCGAATTGGAGTGCTCCATCAAACCACACCCTTGACAATAACCATGTAACCTATCATACTTGAACCGAAGCTTGACCTCCAACCTCGATTCGAACTCAAAAATCCACTCTAAAAATGGTTGCCAAACATGAGACGTCACTGGATGCCGGACTCGAACACGTGCAATCCCTTTATTGAAGCTCGGGATGTTAGTTCGAATGTAGATGCCAATAGCATTCGCAGCCATTCACAGAGCCTTTTTCGTGAACACGATTGGCTCCAGCCCCAAAATCTCCACCCACACCGGAATGGAAGACAGAGGCACTTGCAGCGGATCACCTCTGCCGCTGATGCGCGACGCCACCAGAGTTGACTTCCCAAAAAACCAGGGACCTCTCTCGATGACATGTTTGTTGTGATACATAAGCAAACTTTATGAAAACACACACACACACAGAGAATTGGGAGCTCTAAAGCTTAAGTTTATTAACCAACATTGGAGGCTTTAAATAAGCCAATTACAACTGAAAAAAGCTAGAATTCAGCTCATGAACTTGATCCCTAGGAATAAGGAAACTAACTACTTTGAATCAATCAACAACAAAAAGATAAGAACTGGATCCTAGCAACTAGAAGTTATTGACCAAAAACAGAGCAACAAAAAAAACCAACAACATTGGACCAGGATTTGGCACCAAACTTTAAATTCAAATATCTTCCAACATGTCCTCCCCTGAACTGAACTGCAACAGCATTCAGTTTATTCCTCAATCCCCTTGCACACCCCCAGCAGTTCTCTCATCTTGACAAAGGCCTCGAGCTTCAGAGGTTTAGTCATTACATCTGCAACTTGATCTTGTGTTCTACAGAACTTTAGCTCAATCACTCCATCACTAGACAATTCACGCAGAAAGTGATACCTGACATGAATGTGTTTAGATCTCCCATGAAGAACAGGATTCTTGGTCAGCTTGATAGTAGAGCAATTGTCACAATGTATTACTGTGCAATTGCTGTCACTCTATCCAATGCACTTCAATATCTTTTGCATCCAAACGGCTTGACATGCGCAAGCAGCTACAACAATGTATTCAGCTTCAGTTGTAGAAAGACTGACTACAAGTTGTTTCTTTGAACTCCAAGACACTGCTCCAGAGCTTAGCATAAACACATATCCATAGGTGCTCTTCCTATCATCACTATCACCAGCATAGTCTCTGTCTGTAAAGGCTAGCAACTCTCCAAATCCTTCTCCTTTCTTGTAGCACACCCCATAGTCAGTAATAGTCTTCACATACCTCAGAACTCTTTTGACAGCCTGCATATGCAACTCAGTAGGCCTTTCCATATATCTACTTGCTAGACTCACAACATACATCAAATCAGGCCTTGTCACTGTCAAATACATCAAGCTTCCAATTACCTGCTTGTATTGTGTAGAGTCCACTCTTCTTCATTCTTCATCTTTTTCCATCTTGAAACCAGGCACTATAGAATTCTTAACTCCATTGCTCTCCTCCATCCCAAACCTTTGCAATAGTTCACCAACATACTTCTTTTGACTGATAAAGATCTCAGTCTCACTTTGAATAACCTCTACTCCCAGAAAGTACTTCATTCTCCCTAAATCAGTCATATCAAAGACATGTTTCATGGAGTTCTTGAATTCTTCACACATAACATAATCATTGCCTGTGAAGATCAGATCATCCACATATACACTGACAATCAAGACTTTTCCATCTGAGCTGCTCTTGGTGAAGAGAGTATGCTCACTTGGACACTTTACAAAACCCTCAACAATAAAGTAGGACTCAATCCTGTTGTACCAAGCCCGTGGGGCTTGTTTAAGACCATAAAGAGCTTTATGTAACCTAAGCACTTTATGTTCTTCACCTGCTTTCACATATCCATGTGGCTGTTCAACAAATACTTTTTCATCCAATTTACCATGCAAAAAGGCACTATTTACATCCAACTGAAAGACATACCAGTTATTTTGAGCTGCCACTGCCAGAATCAATCGGATTGTATCCCATCTAGCTACAGGTGCAAACACTTCCTTATAGTCCAAGCCATGCTTCTGTGACTATCCTTTTGCAACCAGTTTGGCCTTGTACTTCTCCCTTTTCATTCAACTTAGTCTTGTACAACCATTTTACTCCAATAGCTCTGGCTCCAGTTGGAAGGCTAGTTAGACTCTATGTCTCATTCTTTTCTATGGCTTGAATCTCCATATCCATAGCTTCTTTCTATTTTGTGCTGCCTACTGCCTCCTCAAATGTGCTTGGATCACCATATTCTGTAAAGAGCACCATGTTGACATCTTCTTCTTCAGACTTCTCCTGAAACATACTCTTTCATCCATTGTAGAGTCTTTCTAGTCCTCCCCTGCTGTAGACTCTGGTTGTTCTCTTCTTGAAGCACTCTTGATGTTCCTTTATCAGTTCTTTCTCTATATTCTTCACTCACCTCAGATTCAGCATTCTCTTCTTCACTTCCATACTCTACTTCACCCTGCTCATCTTCTTTATCTCCCCAGACTAGTACTTCACTGCTTTTCTCTTTGTCTCCTCATTTCCAGCATTCTTCTTCTTCTTCAAAGACTACATCTCTGCTTATGATTACTTTCTTGGTAGTTGGATTGTAGAGTTTGTATGCCTTGGTGTTTTCACCCAGCCCTAAGAACACACACTCCATACTTTGTCTTCTAGCTTTGTTCTCTTTTGATCAGGAATGTGCACATAAGCAATGCACCTAAATACTCTGAAATGGTCAACTGATGGCTTGTGACCACTCCAAGCTTCTTCAGGTGTTTGATCCTTCACAGCAGCAGTTGGACTCCAATTCATTACATGCACTGCCCACCTTACAGCTTCAGCCCAAAACTCCCTTGGAACTTCCTTTTCAAATAACATGCTTCTGAAAAAATTCATGATACTCCTATTTCTTCTCTCTGCTACACCATTTTGCTGTGGAGTGTAGGCTGCAGTGAGCTGTCTTGCTATCCCTTTTGAGCTGCAAAACTCATTGAACTCTTCTGAACAGAATTCTCCACCTATGTCTGTCCCTAAGCAACCTATCCCTTCACCTACTTCCTTTTCCACCAGACTCTTAAATTTTTTGAATACATTTAGAGTCTCTGACTTTTCAAACAGAAAGTATACCCATATCTTTCTACTAAAATCATTAATGAAAGTTGCTAGGTACCTCTTCTTACTGTTTGATTCTGGACTGATGGGACCACATAAGTCAGCATGTACAAGTTGGAGCTTTCGAGCTGCTCTCCACTGGCTTGTCTTTGGAATGAGAACTCTGTGCTGCTTCCCAATCAAACAGTTTTTGCACAGTCTTGATGGTGTCTTCAGTAGGGGCCGACCATTCACCATCTTCTTGTGATGCAAGGTTCTCAAACCCTTGTAGCTTAGATGAGCATATCGACAGTGCCATAGGTAAGATTGATCTTTTGATACAACTTTATGACAGTTAGCTTTAGGAAAGCTAGTGCATAGTGAGTTATAAGGATGCATTTCAGCTAAAAGAACAAACATCCTATTGGTTGTCATACCAATCTGCATTATCAGACCTTTAGAAGAGTGATAGACTCTACACATATTATCTTGCATCAATATTGCTAATCCCTTTTCTTGTAGTTGACCTACACTTAACAAGCTGTTCCTGAGCTCAGGGACATAGTAAACATGCATAATGGTCTGAGTGATACCCCCAACATGAAGTCTAACACTTCCTTCTCCCACTACATTCATTCTAGTATTGTTCCCAAGCTTAACAATTGACTTATAACTCTCATCTAGGCTAGAGAACCATAGCTTATTTCCTGTCATATGATTAGAACATCCTGAGTCAATGAACCATACCTATTCTCTTTTAGCCTGCTGTTTCTCCACATGTGCCATGAGGAGCAGCTCGTCACTCTCATCTAGTTCAACATAGTTGGCTCCCTTCTCCCAATCAGGACATTCATATTGAAAATGTCACAGCTTATGACACTTGAAGCATTCAACAATTGCTTTGTTGAATGACCCTCTGCTACGTCTACCTCCTCTACCTCTGAAGCTGCCCCTTGGTGAGCCCCTTCCTCTTCCTCTGAACTCTTCTTCAGTTACTTTCAGCACTTGTTCTTCTCCATTGTTGCTTTTCTTCATCTTCTGTTCATGATAAAGCAATGAGCTCTGAAGTGCATCAATCGAAAGTGTGTTGACATCTTTCGATTCCTCAATGGCACATACCACATAGTTGTATTTGTCCAACATAGTACGCATAATCTTCTGTACTACCTTTGAATCTGGCATGTCTTCTCCCAAGTTTCTCATATCATTTACAACAACCATCACTCTAGAGAAGTACTCGCTGACATTTTCTCCAGATCTCATCTCCAGAACTTCAAATTCTCTGCGCAGTCTGTTCATCTGAGAGTTCCTCACTCTCTCATTTCCCTGATACTTTGCCTTCATCGAGTCCCACAATTCCTTTGCAGTGTTTTTCTGAAGGATGGTTTTGAGAATGGACTTCTCAATTGATGCAAAAAGATAATTCTTTACCTTTAAGTCCTTCAGCTTCAGATCTGCAATTTCTGCTCTTTGTGCTCCATTTAGAACCACTCCTCTGGCTGGTTCTTGGTATCCATCAACAATCAGGTTCCACCACTTCTTTGATCTGAGCAAGTTTTCCATTAGCATTGCCCAATGCTCATAGTCCCCATCAAATTTGGGAATTGAAAGCATACTTTCTCTTTCACTCGTCATTCTTTTTTCCTCACACTTTCTGACTTCCTTACTTTCACTCGTGTTTGACACTCACTCACTCTGATCAGGCCCCTGTGATGGGGCTCTGATACCACTTGTTGTGACACAGAAGCAAACTTTATGAAAACACACACACACACACACACAGAATTAGGAGCTCTAAAGCTTAAGTTTATTAACCAACATTGGAGGCTTTAAATAAGCCAATTACAACTGAAAAAAGCTAGAAATCAGCTCATGAACTTGATCCCTAGGAATAAGGAAACTAACTACTTTGAATCAATCAACAACAGAAAGATAAAAACTAGATCCTAGCAACTAGAAGTTATTTACCGAAAACAGAGCAACAAAAAAACCAACATTAGACCAGGATTTGGCACCAAACTTTAAATTCAAATATCTTCCAACAGTGTTTGGCCTCGGCTTCCTTCACAAATTCCATTAAGAAACGGTTCTCCACCGTCCGGATTGTGAGCCGCTTGCCGTATCCGCACAGTGAAGCCAGAGTCCCCGCCACCACTGCCATATTGACACCACCCTTCGCTGATATAAGTCGCGCTACCACAAAAGTGTGGTTCGTCACCGCAACAACACCATTTGCATTGAAAGAAGTTTTGCCTTCCTCCGTCAAGGTCAGTGAAGACCTCAGTTGTTCGGAAACCAGGTCCGCCATCATCAAAGACGTAGAGAGATGGAGATCGAAGGAAATTTTCGAAGAAAAGCTAAAAAAACCTAGGCGACGTTTTTAGGGTTTTTTCGCTCGAGATTTTCTTTCTTTAAGTCATAGTTACATGACCAACTACAATGTGGCAATGTCAAGCCTAACAGTTTCGATAATATACCCAACTGGGCATTATCATTTATTAACTCTCGGTCTTAGCTGATGAGTGATAACTCTATAACTTGCAACGAGAGTAGCATTCTCAAAATGATCTGAAGTTCCAACTCCGACCATTGGAGTTTGCTACCAATTTACCTATTATACCATGCCAAGGTTTGATTTGCCATGGCACCATCTTGGAGTTGCCGAATATATGTTGTCAAGCGTTGGTTCCCATCTTCGCATTTGAAATGTATGGCTTTCTCTTATGGGAGTCATCCTCTGAGTTTGGCCTGAACTCTATTTTTCGGGCATATGGTGTCTTGTACAACCTATACAAATGAGGTAGATATAAATATAAATATAGAATCAGTAAAAGCTTTGAGGTTTCGGTGAGTTGTTTGCCTGCTTACCTGAGCAAGTTCAAGCATGATGAATTCACTAAGATCCTACATCGTATCATTTCATCAACTGCATTATTCCTCCCACCTGGGATCATATATGTAATACACAACATAAAATGTCTCGATGATATTTTTACACGCAATGATTGATCCATAATTTTTTTTGTTGTAAGTTACAAATGAAGATGCTCTAAAATCAACTTCATGTGTTACTACTCCTTAAGCTTATAACCTCTTGAACGGACTCTAAACGTACATAACAATCCAGACTAGTACACAGCTAAAGAAAAAAAATTAGTTATGTGCCTCTTAATTTCTCTTTGGAGGACCCCTCCAGTACATAGAGACTTAATATATATTTCTTAATTTTTTTAATACAAGTATATTATTTATATAACATTTCTCTCACAATGACTCATCACTTTGATGAGTTTGACCAACATGTAAACGGATCTTCCTAGCATAGAAACATATGAACGGTAATTGTATCTGAACAATATTCAGGATAAAAATGACAAGAAATCTATCTACCAAGTCACATACGTTTGGAAATCTGGTTTGCTTGCTGTCAGCATAACCTGTCAATGGTTCCATAATGCCTGTGTACCTTGACATCAAATTGACACCACAAGAATTTCAACTAAACTTTGTTAAACTCATTAATTAGCAGACCATATATAGCCATGAAAAAGAAGATAAAGTCACCTGTGCAGCTGTGCTACAAAAATTGCTAGCAACATGACCACCATTGATGCACATTTGTGCAGTAAGTATTGACAATTCTAGCAGTTCTCACCTGCAGCACATTATCCGCATCTATTTAGCTCATTGTCCTTTTATTGTTAGATTATAGAATCAATTACAGTGAAGAATAGGTAAACAAAAAGTATGACCTCAATGCCAAGGCCTTTGTGGTAGTCCACGCTCAATGTCTCTGCTGTGTGGTTTCACTCATCTTAACAGCTCCTAACAGGTACCAGTCAGTCAAATGAGAGTAGTATGAAATTGAAGAGTTACATGTTTAACAGATAAAACTTTGTTATATATTCATATACAAGCACATGGCCCATAGCTATTATAAGTGACTCCTCACTTACATTCAAGCTCACTAATACATCAAATCAGATTCAAACTTATTACAAGAAGCACGCTGCAAGTAACAAAATCATTTACTTGAAATTTTCCATTCCTTCAACCTAGTAAGTGACAACTTAGTTACCTGCAGCCCTCTTTGAGAAATAGAAGAGGGCAAGCAAGCATAATAATATGATCTTAAGAAATTCTATTATGTCATCAATTTGGTCACTTCAAATTCCAGTATGAAAATCTTTTGTTGCTAGCAGAGATAGCTTATCAATGGATGTTTATAGCCTAATATGACAAAGATGCGGATCACATAATAACAAACTACCTTGAATCCAGCTAAGTCCAGTCGTCTTCCTTGATTGGCCTTCTGGCATGTAATCCCTTACCTTCTTTGAATCACCCCACCTCCCATCACCAGCATATATATTAGAAAGCATGACTTTGTAAGCACCTTTTTCCGAATTACTATCAAAGAGCCTCTGAGCTATAATTTCTGCCAACTCAGAATTCCCACAAGTGTCACGGCATGATAAAAGAGCTCCCCAAATGCCACTATCCACTGGTTGTGACAATGTCAAGATCAGTTTAGAAGCCTCTTCCAAACTTCCCTCCATTCCTAGAAGCTTCACCAGATGAACAAAATGCTCTACTCTAGCTTGAATGCCAAACTCTTCTTCCATTTTTCTAAAAATTTCTCGGCCGTCTTTGACAAGGCCTGAATGACAGCATGCACAAAGAAGAGCAGAGAAAGTGGACTCATCTGGTACCAGTCCGTTTTTCAGTATCTCATTGAACATTCTAAAGGCTTCAGATGGAAGTCCATGTAAACCAAGACCCAATATCATTGAATTGTATGAAACAATATTCTTCTCTGGCATCATTTCAAAAACACGACTCCCCATTGCCATGAATCCACACTTTGAATACATAGCTATGAGAGCAGAGGAGATCATAACATTCGATTCAAGTTCACGTCGAAGAACATAAGCATGAATTTCACTTCCAGGCCCCACATTTGCTATCTGAGAAGCCGCAGCCAACACACTGGCAATCAAAATAGGATCTGCCTTCTTGCCCTCCAGGTTCAAATACTTGAAGAACAACAATGCCTTCCCATAATCTCCAGACTGAGAATACCCTGTTATCAAAGCAGACCAAGTAACCAAATCTGGCTCGAACAAACCACAAAATACTTTACACGCAGAGATCATACACCTACATCTTGAATACATGCTCACAAGTACACTACAAACATGAGCATTACAATCCAATTTACTTTTCAAACAGAGACCATGTACTGCTTGTCCAACGCTTAACAAGCTCAAATCTTTCAAACCCGAAAGCAACCCAACAAATGTGTATCCATCAGGGGCTACCTTCATGCATCTCATCAAACTAAACAACTCTAACCCTTTGCCCCAAACCCCATATTTCCATAACCTGAAATCATAGAATTCCACATCACCAAGTCCGGCCTTTGTATCCCACTAAACACCTTACTCGCTTTATCAACACAACCCAGTTTCAAATACGAAGTAACAAGTGCACTACTAAAAATCGAGTCCAATCCCAACCCAGAAACTATAAATCCACAATGCACAAGTTTAAGGCCATCCAAGTCAAAGCCATCAGAGCATGCACGTACAAGACAAGCATAAGTGAAGTTGTCAGGTCTGGTATTACTAGAGCTAATCATCATTTTAAACAGACAAAGGGCATCGTTGAATTTGTGGGCTTGAGCGTGGGCTCGGATAATGGAGTTCCAGAGGTAGACACTAGGGCTGGGACTTTCGTCGAACACCTTACGTGCAGAGTGAAGGTCACCATTGGAGGAGTAGAATCAGACAAGTTTAGTAGCGTAAAATGGGTCAAGGGAGAGATGGGTCTTGATGATCAAAGCATGCAGAAGTTTGGTTCTTCATAAAGATCGGTAAACCTTGGAGAGTTCCAGGTGAAGCAATTGGAGCTGAGACAACATTCACAAACTAGAGATTATAAAATGGACCCGGGAAAATTGAAAATGAAAATATGACGAACAGTTGGGCTGACATGGGCTAGCTACTCCTTTCTGGAGTCCAAGTTTTTTCCTTTTCTAGTTAGAAATTGTTATTGGCATAATCACTAATCGGACATAGAATTTGAATTAAGGGTTAGAGAGAAGCAAAAGGACTTCAAAATGAGAATGACTATATATAGTTCAAACAACACTTTTAACAAGGTTTTATTTTTATTTTTTTGGTGGATTCTTTATTTTTTATTGGGAAAAATCACAAACAGTATTTCAACTATGAGCGAGATACAATTTTAGTATCCCAACTTCAGAAACTCCTAGATTAGTACCTCAAGTTTGAATGTTGTTCTAACTTTGGTATCCGATGTCTGAAATTTCGTCTAATCTGACATTATTCAAAATGTATTATTGTCTGATTAGCTACTTCCCATTTTGAATCATTGACCATGCTCCTTTAGCAATTTTCACCACTTCTTATCATCTTCTTATAATTACACAAACAAATCCCCAATTATATCTTCTTTATTCTTTTAGATGCAAATCAATTATTGCATTTCGCATATTCTATTTTGTATACCGACCATGAATAAATATTAAAATCTGTTTTTTTTGCAAGTATTATTACCACTAATTAGAAAATTAGTCTCGTACAAAGCTTTATATCTCATAGGGAAGAAAGAAAATACAATCACCCAAATGTGCATAAGAAAATACTTTCAACCTCCAAGCGCTCTTCTACATAAGAGATTAACTCTAGTACAAATTGTTAGCATTACTCATTCACTTCTTCCAGAAAACAACATAGTAGATAATTAGATCAGTAAAGTTCACATCTTTATCTTCACCAAAATATTCTTAATCATCTTCTCTTTCTGGGGAGGACCCCAAGGCAAAAGCATTATTTGCATAAAATTGTAGCGTTTTCTTCCAATCGAGTGAATCGACTCATTCTCCATAAGAGCAAAGTACGAGAGAATTGGATAATGGCCGACATAGGAGGCATAAATATCACACTGAATAATCACAGCCCCTTCATATCCTTCCAAGTCGATGTGTTCTGTTCTGGCGTACTTAGATTAATTGAAGATGTTCAAGCTGGGAATTGATGTTAAACTTACCAGTGGCCTACATATTGGATGCAGAGAAGAAGCAGCAGTGAAACGAATTGGGTAGGCAAAGAGGGATTCAACAATTCATAGCGACGAAGACAACTATGAAATAAAACCCGAAGCAATCTGTTTTTGCAAGGTTAGATTCAGTACGAGAGAGAGTAAATGTGTTTTTGTTTAAATGGTTATCGAAAATGGTTCATCAAAAAGATAAAAGAGAAACAAAATATAATTAATTAGCTAAGAAAAAAGAATTTGTTTGATCCCAAAATAAATATAACATTTATTTTAAATGCCTTTGGGCCTCGGAGACGAAATGGGTCGACCAAATGCGGCCTAACACGAGCTGCGAATCGGAAAGGTATATCTATGCGATTCCTGAATGATTTAGGGGAATTCGGAGTCAAGATATTATCTCGTTTCTTTCCTATTCGATGATGTTACCTTGTCTAGCCAGGGAAATTGGAGCACTAGCCTCTATAAATAGAAGAATGAAAGAAGAATTTAAGACCTCTTCACACACATTCAATTTGCGTACCAGCAAATCTTAATCCGCTGCAAGTATACAACCAGTGAACAACGAGCTCAGGATCTAGGCCACCCGACATAGCGTGGGGATTCGAAGGTTCACTCAAGCTAACCAACAGGCAATAGCGAATTCAGGATCTAGGCCACCCGACAGAGCGTGAGAATTCTAAAGATCTACGAAGTCACCCTATCCAATGTTCTCAATACTATGTCCTTAGGATTGCTCTGCTTTATACTTGCTCGAGGGTGTAAAGTATCGATTCTTTGTGACTCGGTAGAGAGACACGAAGCTTACGTCTTGCGAATCATCAAGATAAGTAGGACTCAACGAGCGAGGTTGGTGCTCTCCTCGCTCCAATCGCTTGACAAGAAGCAGAGACTATGCGGCGCACAACACAACGACATTCTGCCATCGGCAGTGGCACGCCTCGCACACAGCACATCATCAACCGCGGATCCAAAAGAGACAGTTTGCGATCTCTCCAATCGCAGAAACCTGACTGGAGAAAAATCGAAGCCAAACATAATTAAACTGATAATAGTCTTTATGGAACGAAAATACACATTTATGATCTCTTATATTTCTGTAATGGCATTTGACCAACCAGAGTTTTAGATGTCGGGTATCAAAGTTAGAACAACATTCAAACTTGAGTTACTAATGTTGGAGTTTCTAAAGTTGGGGGTATTTAAGTTGTATCTCACTCATAGTTGGTATTGTTTGTGATTTTTTCTCTTTTTAATTTTTGCTATAAAGGGAGGGGAAGAATGATATTAGCGGGGTGTGTTATAATGTTATATATATTGTCTTGACCAACTCGATCAAATTCAATGTTTAGATGTCCATTATTTAAGTACATCAAGTAATAACTTTTAACTCGACCGATAAATTCGATAATAAACGTACATTTGTTTACTTTTCTTGTTTGGACAAATGTTGAACTCAGCATTCAAGAGTTGAATGGAACATGATCAACTTCCAGTTTGTGGAAATAACAGTTTAGAATGCTACATTCAACTAGACAATTGCATTATGAACTCAATCTACTCCTCTGTCTTAGCTAAGAGCAAAATATGGACAACACATAGATAATAATCTGATTACTATCCAAGTACAAAAGTGTTGAGGCCTATATATACCATTCTGTCAGAATAATCTCAACTAGCTCCGACTCATTGGCATATTTTGCATACCATGTTTTTATTCCTATAAGAAGTAAACATTACATATATCTATCAGAAAATCTTTTTTATTCTAACTTTATTTTCCAACTCTATATCTCTTTTACCCCTATATATCAGTGTACCTCAACATATATAGTGAACTTAAAGCAATAAATGAATTTCTGTAACAAAAAATAAAAATAAAAAAATACTGAAGTTTATGCTGCCTCAGCAGCATTAGCGTTTGACATGCCGCTGTCGCCAAATATACGCTGTCGAAAGTCAGTGACCATGAGTGGAAGACCCTTTCTGAGAGACACATTAGGCTCCCATCCGAGAAGCTCTTTCGCCTTTGAAATGTCCGGCTTCCTCTTATGAGGGTCATCCTCAGTGTTTGGCCTGAACTCTATTTTCGCATTCGGGTCTATGGTGTCTTGTACAACCTATACAAATGACCTAGGCTTAGATATAATTCAGATAAACCATTTGAGTTTTGGGTGAGCTGTTTTGCCTGCATACCTGAGCAAGTTCTAGCATGGTGAATTCACCAGGGTTGCCGAGATTGAAAGGTCCAACATGGTTTCCTTCCATCAACCGCATTAGTCCCTCCACCTGTGGTCACACATATGAATACACAACACAAATTTCTCAATACTACTTATATTATATATACCAGTAGTGACTAACCCATAAACTTTTCTTTAAAACCAGACGAAGAAGCTATGAAATAAATTTCATATGTTACTGCTCCTTAAACTTAAAACTCTCTTTGATGCATTTCATAAAACACATTGCCCTCTTCTCTCAAAGTGCATAACAATTCAAAATAATCTATAAAGAACAAAATTTAGTTTTGTGCCACTTAGTTTCTCCTTCAGTGGATCTAGCTCTACCCTGAATATTGCAGTCCTTTCACTAAAATTCTTGCATACGTATATCGATCTGACATTTCTTTCACAGTACCTCGTCACGTTATTGACACGTACGGAATTGTATTAGTAGGAAAAGCAATTTATCTATATGGCCAGAAAGGAATTTAACGAAATGTACGTACCAAGTCAGAAACGTATTGGAAACTTCTGGTTTGTTTGCCATCACCATAAACTGTCAATGGTTCCTTCCTTAGTGCCTGAGTAATTAAATACATTGTCATCAAATTGGTGCCAATGCAAGAAAAATTTATGTATACCGTCGTTATGTTCAGACTTCAGAACTTAACAGACGACATAGAGCTATAGAAACGAAAACCTCACCTGAGCTACAAAATTGCTAACAACACGACCATCGTCGATGCACATTCGTGGTCCGTAAGTATTGAAAATCCTAGCAATTCTCACCTGCAATAATATATTCATCATCAACATTTGTTAAGCTCATCGCATTTTCACTGTACATTATAGAATCCATTATAGGCTAAGATTGAACAGGTAAGAAATCGAACTCCAGTAAATACTATGTACGACCTCAATGCCGAGGCCTCTGTGGTAGTCCATGCTCAAAGTCTCTGCCGTACGCTTTCCCTCGTCGTAACAGCTCCGAACACCTGCCGATGTGAGTAGATGAATAATGGAGTCAAGGTAGTAATAAATAGTAACCGATGTGAATAATCGGATACTTACCGATGGGGTTGACATTACCCCAGTAAGTCTCAACCTGCGGATGCTGCAGAGGATCACCGTAGACCTCACTGGTGCTCGTGAGCAAGAAGCGAGCTCCCACCCTTTTAGCTAGTCCAAGCATGTTCAATGTGCCCACCACATTCGTCTTGTGAGCCACCAAGTCAAGGAACCCCAACACCATTATTAACACATGGAATCACATCTTCCATTCACCACACACCACATTTTACTTTTACAACAAATAAAGTAAAAGAAAGCAATTAAGAAAGGATATAATGGTTTTGACCGGATTAAACTTGTAATGAACAGGTGAGGCAGGGCAGGCCAAATGGTAGATCTGATCAACCTCCAACAGAATCGGCTCAACGACGTCGTGCCGGATCAGCTCAAACTTCGGGTTACCGAAATGGTGCACCAAATTCTCTTTCCGACCTGTAAAGAAATTATCAAGAACAATCACGCTGTCCCCACGCGCGATCAGACGGTCCACAAGGTGGCTCCCCACGAACCCGGCCCCACCGGTCACCACAATCCTCTGGCTCTTGGACTTTAGACCCAAGGGTATTTTCCCGCCCACGTTCACCGACCCGAGTCCGCCTTCCAACAGGACCCTCCGGGTCGGCAGAACCGGGTCTCGGTTCGGATCGTGGAGCAGCGACGAAAAGGAAGAGGAAGAAGAGGAAGAAGAAGAAGAAGAAGAAGTAGTTAATTCTGGGGTAGACAATGGGAATGCGCTGAAGAAGACGGTGGCGATGGCGACGCCGATGAAGACGAAGAGTAGGCGCTGCTCACGGAGGAGGTACCGGAATGTGTTCAACGTCGTCGTGTTTCGAATAAGGGGCTTGTTGTTTTGTGGCGTTGATGTTGTTGTTTCAGGGCCTTCTTCTTCATTGTGAGCGTGGTTGACTCTTTGAACCAATTGATCAGAGTTCATTATTTGTAGAAACAACGAACTATTCCGATAGTGCTAACGTACGTGATTTCGGTTTAGGTTTAGGTTTAGGTATTGTTTTATAAGATGTGGGATTTGATCGAATAGAAAGAAAGAAAGCTAGCTTGAAAGTGCAGAGAGAGAGAGAGAGAGAGAGAGAGAGAGATGTGATATGTGGGCAAAGGGAGCAATATTTTTGGGGACGAAGACACGATGTGGTCGGTACATGGAGATTTTCATGCATGTAATCTGGCCGTATAATCGTTCTAAGGCGCGTCCTTGGCGCGTGCATCTTTTGCTATTTGCTTTTCAGGCAAAAAAAAACGGATAAATTAATTCCTTCTAATTGGCCCCTAGATTTTGGTAACTTCAGTGATCTCAACTTGACTTTCTACATAATTTTTTTGTTTTGAAATTCATGATATATGTTTGACGGTTAAAAAAATTTGGCCCAATTAGAGATTGTTCGATCATTTATTTAATTCAATCTTATATATTTATATTCTGTTTATTTAATTTAGTTCAAATTTAAAATTAATGTAGTGATCAAATTACTACAATTATCGTTGAGCTAAATTTCTACAAGCACTATATGTTTGGATGGTAATTTTTTTTGTAAAGTGATTTTAATGATGGAGTTTGTTGTCAATTTTTGTGTAAGATTAAACTTTACACAAAAGTGAAACTTCACACAGGAAGATATGAAACTAAGTACATATGTATGTGTATGTGTATGGAAGATATATAAATGGATTGTGCAAGATTGAAACTTAATTAATAGATATGGCTTTTATTGATTATAATTGTGGTATGATATATGGATAGAGGTTTTACTTGGATTACGATGTTCTAAGAGTACTATCTATATCTTAGTCTACTTGTGTCATCAAGGGCTACAATATAATTGTACGTGTACACTATTTATTGATGATATAACTTAAAAATGCGAAAACTAGGGATATGAAGTGGTCCTTTCTTGCTAGTTAACCATGCACTAAAACTAGCTAATTAAACAACTAGTTAGAAGTTTACGGGAAAGCATCTTCTTTGTGCTGCCTAACACGAAACGAGAAAATGGTCCTAATAGACCTTTTCATTTAGAATATGGATGCATCGATCACTTTTACTTACTGATCGATCTATTTGAAGTATAAGCTTTATTTAGTGGCAACGATCAAGAAATGTTGCTCGACGATAATGCTCGTACGTAATTAGGAGAGAGAGAGAAGACCAAAGATAGAAAAATGTGGAGAAATTGGGAGAAGAGTAAACACAATGAGTATTTTTGAGATCACTAAAAACTCTAATATCAACCATTTTAGAGATTTTTGTGAGATATAGAGAACTTTTTATTTCTTTTATTGATATACACATT
Source organism: Geum urbanum (assembly GCA_946800695.1). Taxonomy (NCBI): domain Eukaryota; kingdom Viridiplantae; phylum Streptophyta; class Magnoliopsida; order Rosales; family Rosaceae; genus Geum; species Geum urbanum. Next base: position 46,324,977 of record OX327003.1, on the reverse strand, counting down.
TTGTTCTCTCCTACAACTTTATCTAAGATATAGATAGTTTTGGACGACTTGTTTGAGTAAAAACATTCGGTCCTAAATCTCTATTATAGGAGAGTTATCGAAAATGCCCACTTAGTTTAGAGCGGTAAATTTGGAAATAAAGGCAATGCAAGCAAAATTGGGAGTGATTTGTAAAAATGGAAGTGTCAATTTCAGTACCCCATAACTGAAAGGTTGATCATAAAGCTACGACCACAATTTATGTACAAATTGTCGCATGAGCTTAACTAATGTAGAGATGTAAGAAGACCAATTTCACTAAAAAAAATAGTCGGCCAAGAATTTGAATCACTACCAAACAAATTTTAATATCTTATATATTCCCACATGCCCATACCACTAGATTATGAAACAGAAAATGTAACAATAAGGCAACGAGCAAGAGCAAAATTTGTACAAGATAAGGTTGAACAAAGGGATTTAAGCTGGAAAAGAGTGGTCTCGTGGTTTCTTTAATTGAACCGCAAGGCACGGATGGTGTTACGACAAGCTTTGCTCAATCTGCATCTTCATCTTTTTTGAGATCACTGAAATCCATCCATACACAATGCATTGGTATTAAGAACATTGCATATGCAGCAAAGCCAAATCCTATTCATGGACATCTAGACAATGCACATTTAACATTGACGCTCCCAATTCCCAGCACGAAACTCAACTCTTCTTTTTTCTGTCTCGAGTATCACAAAGGTCACAAATGCAATTTCGATATTGTGGTGTTTAGCCGAAAATGAGTTACTTGACTTACTTCCTAGTGCTTAACAATAGATTCCTCGTCAAAATGAAGGCAGCATTCAGCTAATCAAACATAATACAACAAAATATTCTAGCTCATAACCGGCAATATCACATTTTGATTAGAGCCGTGCAACAATATTACATTGTTATCAGAACAGGGCAATAGCTCCCAGTTTCCATTTGTGTTGGTGATTGTCATTTCACTTGGCCGCAAGATCAGAGATCTGCAGGTTGGTAAATTTTACAGAAACCAAGAAGAGCAACCGCAGAGAAGGAGTGAAGCTATAACGACTAGAACCGTCTGATATCTTTTGGGGGCTTGAAGTTGAGAGGATGAGTTTCTGGAGTGGCATTTTCGTCTTGTTTCCACATTTTAATCGTCTTGTCAGCTTCACAACTTACAAGCCTTGTACCAGTGACATCATAGGAAAGTGCATATATACCAGCTTCACTATCCAATGAACCTGCAAAAGAGCATTTCTATGTCTTAGCTTCTGTCCTTGCTACAGCCAGCCCCGAAAAAAATGGAAAGGAAAGAAACAAGATACATGGACAACAAAACACAAGGAGAAAGTATACCAGGCTGTACTATAGTTTGTGATTGCTGAAAATTGTGACCACTCTTCCAATCCCAAAACCACATGCTCCCATTGTCGCCTATAATTACATAACGAAGAGTTAGAATTATCGGGTTCTATAGGCACCACTACCAAAATCTATTGCACTAGCAGTTAAATGGTAAAACCCACACCTCCAGTGGCCATGACTCCCTCCTCATTGATAGCCATCGCATTAATTATGGTTTTTTGCTGAGAGCTGCTCAAAGTAAAACACAAGTGTGAGCAATTATTAACAACAATGAATCACTAGAGGACTTGTTCAGTTCATGTATAATATTTGATCAAAAAAAATTACTCACAGCATGTTGTGTAAAAATTGCCCCTTTGGAAGGCTGAATTTCTTAATGTTGTCGGCTGACGCGGATGCAAAAGCTTGCCTGGACAACAAATGACAATGAAAATCAATGATTATGCATACAACTTAAGGGGACGTAATAGTAAACACTGGCAGATTAAGTCATCGCCTCTGATGTACAAAAAAAATAAAGAAACATATGTACTAGCACGTACTCTTTAGGATGCTGAGCGATTGCACGCACAGATTTCTTATGGTGCGTGATTGTTGCCATTGTTTTTCCTGCAGGAATATAAAGTGATACTTAGAAACAGAGAGGTACCAAAACTGAACTGACCTTACATAAATGATGGAACATAACTTACCATATCGAAGGTCCCAGAATTTGATGGTTGAGTCATGGGAACCAGTGACGACTTGTGGATCCTGAAAATATCAGACAATAGAATATAAGAAGCGTATCCATAAAAACATCTTATCAATTAACTAAAAAGACTTAAAATTGTTGTCCCTAATTGTTTTAGAGCTTATAATCAGTAATGTGCTTGTTACGTATCAGATGTGCTATAGGAAACGAATGAGAAAAAATGATTGCAGGGTTCAAAATACATATAGATTAATGTAAACTGAAGGACACAATGTAAACAGAATACTAATCAGGGCACACAAAAATTTCAAACAAAGCTGAACAGTTAATGACGAAAAAGAAAACCAAATCAATAGAAGGCAATCACAGCATCAGAAGAAGGAAAAGTGAATTGAATGAGCTCATGTGATTTATGTCCATGTGTATATTTTCAATGAATCGAAATATGTATAGGAATGAAAAGGAATGCAAGACAGAATGTATTCCGTACCGTCGGCCGAGTAAAAACCGAGCAAACAGTGTTATCATGCCCGGACAATGCATGAGCTTGCATCTTGCTACGAATATCCCAGACCTGAAAATGTTATTGAATCAAAGCAAGAGTATTACCACCCATACAAATTACAGAAATCAAATTTTTCTCCATAAATATATTAAGCCTATATTGAAACAGGTGTGGCATATATTGAACTGATACATACCCGGCATACGGAATCACGCCCTCCAGTAAGTAAAATATCGAGAGTGGGATGAAGAGCCAAGCAGTAAACACCACTTAGATGACCATGGTATGAACGGATAACCTGCATGAATTTTATGTTATAATAACAAGCATTATTACAAGACACAGATTAAAGCTCTAAACCCAGTGGGCTACAATAAATACCTACCTTGTTCTGCTCTAGGTCCCAGCATTTGACTTGCTTGTCATCACCAGCAGAGAACATATATGTATGCCTACTGCTAACAGCAAGGCCTGCCAAAACCAAACCCCTTGTTATCAACATAACCATAGGCACAGCAAGGTAAGATTTGACCAAAATCGCACAATGTCACTGGCAACAATTTTAAGAATAACATACTAACCTCGTATTTGCTCAATATGTCCTGTCAGTGTAAGTTGTAGTGTTCCAGTTCCTACATCCCATATCTATGAACATAATCAGAACAAACACAATAAAAAATTCATAGAAGTTTCATAACAGTTCCATGGAATGGCACAGAACAAGGGAGAAAATGAATTCATCATCCTAGCCATGCCACATATCAAAATTGCATTTTAAGTCCACCGATTTCACTAATATAGCCTGAAAAGACAAAACTATACGAAGAATGAAGATAGAAAAGAAAAAATATATATTAAAACAAATGAAAACCAATTCAAGCAAGTCCAAAAGAGGAGAAAAGTGTAACATGTGAATAGCACATAAAGCAACTCACGTAAACCAACTTGAAGGAAGAAGATAAATGGCAGTACCTTAATTGTACGATCTGCAGATCCTGTACAAAACCACTTATTACTTGGATCAAAAGCAATAGAGCGTACCCATCCCAAGTGCCCACTAATGACCTGTAGAGTGAATGCATAATTTAACGAAGCTGTAGATGCAGCATTAGCAAATAAATAGCAATATAGTATACTTTTTGCGAGGGTGCGATCCATTAACATAATAGTAAGTGAATGTGACCAAGTTCATCAAAGACATGTGCAGTGCAGGCCAGTCTCATCCACATGCATGACAAAATAAAGTCAAACCAAGGACAACAGAATGAAAACAAAGTCGGAACAGTCAAACCAGGGATGAAATTAATGGAAGCGTGATCTCTTATAACATAAAAATAATCCTAGGTCCCTAATCATGTTCATCCAATAATATGTTAGATAAGACTCAGGTGATAAAGTCCTCACTGAATTCTCTTCTTGACCTAACTGTCAGACATAAACAACTACAATATTCTTACCCTGTAAATCTTCCATGGTGCATGCCACTCGGGACGTGGCCATCTACTGGAGATTCTTTCCATTATAGCTGAGGTTGATGGGTTCCTACAAAAGAGAAAATTGATACTCAGAGAAAACTTGGCCACTATTTTCATCATCAAAGACATGAAACCTGAAAGTGTAGGACATTATCAGCTTATAAAATGTTGGATTCTTCTGCTCTTTAATAATAATATGACTAGACTCTAGTAAGCTGATTAGGTATTTAACCATACCAAGGGATTGAATTAAACATTTAAAGGCATCAACAAACTCAGACAAGGGCAAAGCTCAAACCTTTCATATGATCCTGGACCAGAAGTTGTTAAAGTGCCTTTACCCGAAATTCCAAAATCATTCCTGTCAATGAACAAGGGTCAGAATCAAATGCTTCCTCTATTCAAAAGCAGATTAAACTCCATGCACTCAAACAACATTAGGGAAAAAAAGAAAAGTTCTTGATATTCAAAATCCTTCATATATACTAAAATAAGATCAACGACAAAATACAAGAATAGAAAATCATATATGGGAATAGCAGCAAAGAAAATGGTATGCACCACTAAGTGAACAGATAAACACATGATAAACCATTGGGGGATCACAGATCTTCCTGGTGATAATGAAAGAACAACAGAACCATATAGCAAGAAAGAGAGATATAGACTACTTACGATGCCCTTGGTGCAGATGGACCGACAACAAGAGCATTATGAGTTGCTTCCGTCTTTATATTTCTAGAATCTACAAGATACACACAAGAGTTCAATGTTTGTCCAATATCATATTCTTAGCAAGTTACAGTCTCGATAGCAAACACAGCAATATAAAATCTCTCAATAGCACAACATTAGATATTCCCAACATTCCCCATCATTTTAACAAGTAGGGTATCATAAAATTTCACCCAAGCAATGTAAACAAACTTAACAACAAAACAGATGATTTCATATGGTCAATCCTACCAAATTTTCGATAAAGACAGAATATTCAATTACCTGGAAGAGCAAGGGCATTCGAAGGTGCACGATTCGGGGCACCAGCATCAGCAGCGCGTGTGGGTTTTTGCGTTGCCGTGGGAACAATTCCTCCATACTCGATACTTATCTAAAAATTCATTAATAATTATAAAAAATACTCAATTACTAATTCAACATTAATCTACTTCAGATAATCAATGTGCAAAAACTAAATACATAAGTTTCACTAACCTTGTGACTAATGCGAATCTTTTTACTGCAAAACACAAATTAAACCCATCAAATCCTCAGCAGCACATATCCAAAAAATTAAGGTACAAAATTTGGGGAGGCAGTAGTACCTTTCGGGGTCTGGAGGAGCTAATTGGGAATGAGCAGGAGAGAAGAGATCGAGAGCTCGCTTGAGTGATTTGGAAGTGAGCTTCTTTAGCGACTGTGGCTCGACTCGCTCCATCTCTAAGCTGGGACCAGGCATCCTCGTATTCTAATTGGTCTGAGAATGGTGCCCTCACTCGGGTTTAAGCCCTAATTGGAGGTTTTGAGTTGCTGAGAGAGAAGATGAACAAGAAGGAGATGAGAATTAATCGAGTCGAGGCCGAGTGCCTGACCGTTCCTCCTGTAGTGTAGCTTATGGCGGTCTGGTATAACATACGACAAGACGTGTGATGGTTGTTGGGTTTAATATTTTGGGTAAGCCCACGGGTAAAAGACCAATTCAAGGACGGTCCAGACCGAAAGCCTCTCTGCTCCGCTGTAGAGCCTGTTTTTATTTCTATCTATATCTATATATCTATATATATAAAAAGAGTATATATATAAAGAGTATTTTATTTTTTTACGGAAAAGAATGATTCATTAAAAGACCTTCAGGGCTGAACAGTACATACACAATTGACTGCACACCCAATTTTATAGACTAGTCAGAGCAAATACTACTCTCTGTATCAATTCAGTCCTTACAAATCAAGCTAATTCGTATCTCAAGAGAATCCCGAAAGACATACAAAGAAGAATTGTCACATCCTTGAGCATGCAATTGTGATAGATATAACAATCCTAATGAAACTCGCGATTCAAAAACGACATAAATAAGCTGATTAAAACAATTCCAACTCGTTCGCAGGCATACCGAACCACCTGGATCCCCGACTAAAAGACCCCCTTGGATCCCAAACTTGAATCACAAATAATTCACTGAAAATACTTAAGATCAGGCCAAATCTAGATGGCCCAAGAAGGATCCAAACCCATTGGTACTCCCCTGAAACCCTAGTGGGCTCAGATAACTACCCAAAAGTCCAGAAAACACCTCTGGCCCAGCGGCCCAAACCAGAACAGCAACCTCTCTACTCGTCCTACCACAATGCCGCCCTGCGAAAAACTCGCTCCCACGCCACCGCCGTCTACAAGTAACCAAGCCAGAGAGCTCGACATCACCACCAAATCCCGACCACCTCCTCCAGAACCTTCCTTAATCCCGAAGTGTCGACGCCCGACAGTAGCTCTGAGCAACCTTACCAATATATTCGGGAGAGGCCAACAACGCTAGATCCCCGAGTTTCCGTCACTCTCGTCTCCGGCTGTCACCATCACATCAAACGCGCATTCCTTCAAGCAAAAATGCTTCAGACGCGCACGGGCCGGGCGTGGTCTGCGCCGATCCCAAACTCCATTCAAGAAGCTCGACTCCTCCACATCACACGGCTCAAGCCCCAGTGGAGATCGTCGAAACACAAACCCGACCAACCTGAGGAGGCCTGATCTCAACGCCATCAAGAGACGTCCTAGGAGAGACGCTAGACAAAGCCACAAGCATATTGGATTTGCGACGAGGAGCCACCGCAAGGAGAGAGCGTAAAAACCCTACGCGCTCGAACATCTTTTATCTCATAGAGAGAGTGGTCGTTAAGGCTTAATATATATAAAGAGTATTTCTATGTAAATAATGTATACTTAAACATATTAATTACGACTTTGTTGAACATGCTTTATTGTATGTATGATTATCTTTCTGTACTTAACTAGAATCCTCTATATATATTGTATTTCCTTATTCTCATCGATTCTATCACATCTTTCATAATGTTACTGGAGGCAACACACCCTATGGCTGTGCAAAACCAACGTGAACATTTTTTTTCTACGTATAACTGCTTTGAGCAATTTTTTACAGGTTAAATGATTAATTATTAAAAAAAAACTGTTTTTTCTTCTTCTTTTTTCTGTTTGTGTTTTACTGTTTACTAAACTGTCCATGTTTATATTAAAAGGATAAATATAAAAATAATAATTATAGTTAACAACAACTGTTTCTTTAAATACAGTATAGATACGATTATAATTCCAGGACTAGTTTAGGAGTCTAATTATATGGGAACAATATACATCACTAAATTAATATATGCTCAATCTCCAATATTGACAAAGATGGCCCAGCCTAGCTTTGCGTTCGAGCAATTCGAGATTGTTTCCGACCACTCAGACCACCACTTTAGTCGTGGTGGAGATGAAGACGACTACAGTAATTACATGAAGAATTACAAGGAGATTATGCGCGAGTGGAAGATTTTGCAGATTGGTCTTCCGGACAGCATTTATGTGTGGGCGTACGAGACGCGCGTCGATCTGATGAGAGCGGCGATCATCAGAGCCGCCGGCACACCTTATCACGATGCACTCTTTTTCTTCGACATCAAGTTTCCGGTAGACTACCCTAATAGCCCGCCAAAGGTCCGTTACCGAACTCATGGCTGTTCCAGCAGAATCGACGAACACATATCTCCAATCAGTGGATCCATCTGCTTGAGCCTTCTCAACACAAAAACTCCGAGCTGGAGGAGTGAGCGGTGGGTCCCATCTTAGTCGACGATTCTCCAACTCTTCGTGTCCCTTCAAGCGATGATTCTATATGATGGTTTCGACAGAGGGCATGGACATGGACATGGACATGGACGTGCGTTCATAGCGATCGACATGGCAGTCGTCGATATATTTGCTCCGAAATCCACCCAAGTACTTTGAGACTTTTACTGTGGAGCATTTTCGGCTGAGAGCAAATGACATATTCGGAGCGTTCAGGGCTTATGCAAATGGGCGAGTGCGTGTAGGTCAATACAACATTGAGAATGAGGTCGCAAACTCAACCTATGACGACTACAACTTCAACGGATTCCATAGTGTTATGGCCACACTCAGCGGGCGGAGCTACACTGGGACGAGTCCAGGTCATGCTCACCCCATGAATTTTAGAGAAACAATTCAGTATTTGCAGTATATTATGTCTGTTGTGATTAAACCATGAAGACACGTATACTATGTCAGTTGCAATTAACTAGTTAAACCATTATCTATTAATGTTAGAGTTTTCCAAGTTTAACTATCATCCGCAAATAGCCAACTGACACGTAATTATAAATTCATATATGATAGCTAGGTTTGGAAGACAACACCAATTAAGAATTATCCATCTTATCTAATTTAAAAATGTTTTTATTTTTCGTATAGATAGGCCATTAAGCCAATTTATATTTTGCTTATTGATTAGTTTTCTCTAACGCCCTTTTTTATATTAAAATCCTACTTTTTGTATGGAGAGATATTTTAAAAGAAACAAAAAACTTGTAAATTCTCTAATCAAATAATCGTCTTTCTCAAATTCAGTATCTGAGTTATCAGAGTAACAATTGGTGAAAGACATATAAATTCGTTATTTTTACGATGGAGTACGTTATTAAAAAATATTTTCATGGTATAGAACCTCGACGAAGACTTTTACCTATGTAGTAGTTAATACTTTTACGAGTACAATTTTATATTTTGTAATTATTTAATTTAATATTAATATTATTTTTAGTTTTACGAGCACAATTTTGACCCCCCTAACATTAAATCTTAGCTCCGCCGCCACTGCCCATATTGTACTCACAACTTGCCAATACTTCTAAAGAGAATGAGATTTTTCCTCAACAGAGTGCCGACCAGGAGGAGGAGGAGGAGGAGGAGTTGATCATTATTGTGGACAGCAGAAAACTCATGGTAGAAAACGATTCTCTTGAGTTTTATTTTTATGATGGAAATGATAATGGCATTGGGCTTCATGATAAGATGTCATTTTGATAGACAGAATAATTAAGGTTAATTATTATTATTTTTAATTGGTTTAAAGTATGGTTCTTTTGTTTCTTTTTGATGCATGAGTGGCCGATATGGGGTTCGCGTAATTTATTTTTGTCGCAGATCTGTACATGTACAATACAATTTTAACTTATGATTCTTATACCTAGCTAGCTAGCTTGATCGTTTACATCTGTGTGGGAACATCGATCAGATATTTTTGCAAATTTCTTGTTGTAAAGATGCAGACATTTAGAGAGCAAAAGACTTACCTATCCACACTGTTGAATTGATTGATAGGGCCGGGGAAGATGGTATAGCCTGGTCCTCATTTTGGGAATCCTTGGACATTATTCCATGACACTTTCACACCAATCACATGCAGAATTGCTTTTATTTCATCGTTACAGGCCAATATTCATCCTTGCTGGTGTGTAATTCTTCTCATTTACTATGGATTGATGCCCTAGAACTATGCATATGAATCCTATATTTTGTACTTTAAATTCAACAATCTTGTGATCTATGAGGTTCTTCTCTGTCACTTAATAAAGAGATACTAATTTGGGGATCTATGTCTTTATTTTAGACCGAAGATATATGAGAAATTACAAGCTAGGGTTTTATGTTATCTAGCTGGCTAGCTTGTGGCATGATGTTATAATGCCACAAGTAATGCGCAGAGGGGTTTGGGAGCTCTTTATGGTCACAAGTAATGCCATAAAGAGATGACAGTGGGTCACTTGTTGGTGCAAGAGCTATTCTCCCAAATGGTGATTTGCTAGGTCACTCCATATATAACCAATCTGATAGTTGAGGTCGATTGCATGGAAGTTACAAAGCTGCTTAACCCCCACACAGACTGTTGTTGGGTGGAAGAGATAAAGTCTGTTATTCGACAATTGAATTCGGGTCCGGTTGGTTTCAAACGCCGGGAATGTAATATGATTACTCCGGTTGGTTTCATTAGTTTCTCGTGGGGCCATTTTGGCTCATGGATTCGATTAACATCAAAGTCATAACTCTATGTCATATGAACTAGAGGTGGAATATTATAACCGAAAACCGAAAAAATTCAAACCGAAATCGAACTGTGGCAAAAACAAATTGAATCCGATACAAACCGAATCGATAAAAACCGAAACAGAAAAAAACCGAAACATTTGGTTTAGTTTGGTTTTTGATTTACAAAAATCGAACCAAACCGAAAAATCGAAACATGCAAAAAATGACATCATTTTAGGTATTTTGTAATATATTATATAAATATATGTAATATAATAAACTTAAACTTCTAAAACAAATTCTCTCATATAAACGAATTAAAATGTTATGCGACTTAAAAATAAGACTCTTATAGACAACTTTTTAGTTATTTTTTGACAAAGTTGGTTTTTATACATCATGTAAAAAACCGAAAGAAACCGAAAAAATCCAAACTGAACCGAACCGAATAGTCGAAATCAAAAACCGAACTGAACCGAACCGAAAAAAATATTACAGTTTGATTTGGTTTTTACTAAAAACCGAACCGTTCGGTCCAATTCCCACCCCTAATATTAACGAAGTTGTTCTCGTTTGATTAAAAAAAATGAAGAAGGAATAAAGCTTGAAATAAGGAGCTTCCCTGTAACTCAAGTAATCACTGAAATCTATTGAAAGTAGTTCAACAACTAATAGCTTTTCACCAGTTAAATGGTCAGAATGGCATCCCTATATATAAAAGTAGGAAAACAGTAAAATGAAAATAGATGAACACTCTTAACACTATCAAATGGTCATTAACATTCCTTCCTTCTTCGATAAATACTTTGTAGTTCAATTTGGTTCCTTGCAACAGAAAAAGTCAGAATGTACAAGAGATACTGAGATCAAGTATTTGGATTGAAAAAACATCTTAAGTGTCATCCCCTTACTTACCGTGCAGCCACATCTGAAATCGAGTGACGAAGTCAAAAAGCAATTCCAAAATCCACACTTGTCAGGGAATTCCTTCCACATTTAGACAGTAAAGCATCTACATGTTTGCTTTCCTTTCCCACCGCTCCTTTGTATCAAGCCCCCAATGTAACTTACGCTTCTTTGGTGCCTCCTCTTGCTGTACAGAAGAACTGCTTCCATCATTTTGGCTCACATCAGCTGAATTTTCAACAGTTAAGCTTGAATCTTGATTCACCGAGTCACTGGCAGTCTTGTGTTTGCGGAGAGATTTTCCGGTACCAGCTTTTGGTTTCTTCTCGCACTTTGATTTTGATTTTATCTGTAAACGCTTCCTATGCAGCTCCTATACAAATAATGATCACAGATAAACGAAGCTACATCAAGAGCGGGCGCTCAAAAAAAACTCTTTACTCTCAAATTGATACTAGTCACACTTGCAAATATGCTCCCTCGCTCCCACATTACTTCTTGCACTACCTACCCCCAATCAATTAAGATAGCAACCAACCCGCTATTCAAATCCAATTTGCAATTTGCAACAATAATCTCAACATAAACATCACATAACAACAAAAATTACACAAACCCCAACAACTGATATCCAAATTTGAGTATAGATACGAGGATACCTGGAATTTGGAAAGCTGGGTTTGGGTGACTCCTTTGGGCTTGAAATTGTTGGGCCGCAAAGCTGCCATGGATGCTATCGCTGCTTCCCTTCTTCTATCGTCGCCGTCTTCTTCCTTGTCTCCCCCCATCTCCTATCCACTTCTTCACAATGTTCCTCCAGGCTTTTTATAAAACGTCTGAAGTTACCTATTTGACCCTTGACTCCGTTGGTTGATTTTGATACAAGAAGAATGTAACGTAATTCTAAAAAGAGTATTTTACTCGTGCTCTTTTTAAGATTTTGAAGCGTCAAAAAGAAATACTAACTTAATTTTTATAGAACGGCGCTGCTAGGGTTTTCTTCCTAGAGCACGATCTTAGCACAGCTCCAGTAATGGAGATACTAGCGTGAAATTGTCGTGGGGCGGGCAACGATGCTTCGGTTGAGGCATTGAAAACCCTCATACGACATAACAAACCTTCTTTGATCTTCCTTTTGGAGACCAAGGTTTCAGATCTGACCTACATGGAGAATCTACGACGTTTGATAGGTTTTCTAAACTGTGAATCGGTTTATAGTGATGATCAGGCTGGTAACCCTGGACAGTTAAGAAGGGTTGCTTTGTTCTGGAGCGATGAGGTTAACGTGGAATTTTTGACAAAATCAAAACATCATATCGATGTGATCATCCATCCCATGGAAGGTCTAGCGAGATGGAGACTTACTGGCTTCTATGGTCATCCTACTACTTTGGAACGTCATCGCACTTGGGATCTCCTCAAATCCTTGAGTGACGTTTCTTCTCTTCTGTGGGTTGTTATAGGAGACTTCAATGAAATCCTTCACAATAATGAGAAAGATGAATGTGCTGATCGTAGTGAGGGACAAATGCAGCTCTTTAGGGATGCTCTAACCTATGGTGAGTTGGTTGACTTAGGATTTTTGGGGCAGCCTACGACTTGGGGAGATGGAGGAGTTCAAAGCAGGTTGGATAGGGCAGTCGCATCTCGCTCTTGGATCGATCTCTGTCCACTTGCAAAAGTGCAACATCTTTTCTCTGTTCATGGAGATCATATTCTGCTTTTACTCAGAGTATACCAATTGGAGACCCCTATTATCTCTAGACAGAGGAGAATATTCAAATTCGAGAGCTTTGGTCATCCCATGAGCAATGTGCCTCGACTGTACAACAAGGTTGGCATCGATCCAAAGTAGGATCTCCAATGCATGAGGCAGTGCAGTGCATACAGAACTCAAGGTTTGCCCTCAACAAATGGCAGAAGCAAATGTTTGGGAATCGGCATCGGGAGTTGGAAGGGATTCGTTCTCAATTGAACACTCTTCTTGGACTGCCACTTACTGACCAGTTTCAGATTAAGTATAAAACCCTTTCGGAGAGAATGAATTCTCTTCTCCTAGCCGAGAGTGATTACTAGAAGCAATGATCACATGTTCAATGGCTCACCCTTGGTGAGGAGAACACGAGATTCTTTCATAGAAGAGCTTCTAATCAAAAATCTAAGAATAGAATTGTGGCCCTATTTGATGAACAAGGCAATCAACATACCTCTCCTATTTGGCTTAGAGAAAGTGGTGGTTGATTACTTTGCAGATATGTACAAGGCAGGAGACATGTCATCTTCCTCTCCTGAGGTCATTCAACTGATTCAACCTAAGGTAACTCCAACAATGAATGCAATGCTCAATGCATCGTATGATGAGGAGGAGGTGAAGAAATCACTCTTTCAAATGTATCCCACGAAGAGTCCGGGTCCATATGGAATGTCTCCTTTATTTTTCCAGAAGTATTGGGATACTATTGGTCCGGAGGTCACAAAGGCGGTAAGAAGCTTCTTAGAAACAGGTATCCTTCTTGGTGAGGTGAATTATACTCATATCTGTCTCATACCAAAAGTTCCCAAGCCTTCAACAATGTCGGACCTTCAGCATATTGCTCAGTGTAATGTTCTTTTCAAAATTTGCTCTAAAGTCATTGTGAACAGATTAAAGAAGATTTTGAATCAAGTGATATCTTCATTCCAGAGTGGATTTGTACTAGGTCTTCTTATATCTAATAACACTCTGATAGTTAATGAGGTGTCTCACTACCTCTATAACTGTCAATCACGAACTGAAGGAGTATTTTCTTTGAAACTTGACATGAGTAAGGCGTATGATCGGCTTGAATGGGGGTTTCTTGAAGCTGTTCTTCATTGGTTAAGGTTTGAAAGCTGTTGGATTAAGATGGTTATGCAATGTGTTACCACGATTCGATACTCTTTTCTTGTCAATGGGCAACCGAAAGGGTATTTGGCTTCAACAAGAGGTATCCGATAGGGAGATTCTCTCTCTCCATTCTTATTCTTACTTGGAATTGAAGCTTTTTCGGCTCTTTTGGAAGCTCGAGCGGCGGAAGAAAGATTACAGGGTGTCATTATAGCTCCTGGAGCACCAACGATTCGCCACCTTCTCTTTGCAGATGATAGTTTACTTTTTGGTAAAGCATCTATTGAAGAGATCCATCAAATTCAAGAGATCTTGGAAGAATATGAATCTGTGTCAGGGCAAAAAGTCAATTTTAAAAAGAGCAGTATTTGTTTCAATAAGGGGGTCAAGATCGAATTACAACAGGAAATTGCAGCTATCTTAGGAGTCAAGGTTGTGGAGAAGCATAACAAGTATCTGGAACTTCTTACGTACATTGGTAGGAAGAAGGTGGCGACTTTCGCTTTCATCAAAGAGAAACTGAGTAAAAAACTTGAAGGTTGGTAGGGTAAAACCTTGAGTAGTGCCGACAAAGATCTTCTGATTCGTGTAGTAGCGCAATCCATTCCTAATTATGCTATGAGTTGTTTCCTTTTACCAACAGAATTCTGTGAATCTTTGCAGCAGATGTGTGCTAAATTTTGGTGGGAAAGCACTTCGGAGAACAAAAAGATTCACTGGTTATCATGGGATAAGATGTGTATGCCTCAAGAAAATGGCGGATTAGGATTCAAGAATTTGCATCTTCACAACCTTGCACTCCTAGCGAAACAGGGGTGGCGCCTAGCACGCAAAAAACTCTCTAGTATGTAGACTTCTCAAGGCTAAATATTTCCCTGGGTCTTCTTTTTGGGATGCCTCACTCTCGGGTGCTCCATCCTCTTGTTGGCGTAGTATTTTGGAAGCTCGTAAACTCCTTGTTAAAGGGTTAATTTGGAATGTTGGTTCGGGTAAGTTCATCAGTGTTCGTCAGGATCCTTGGATTCCTATACAAGGTCGGTTTAAAACTCTTTCTTCATCAGTTTTACCGAACAAAGTTAGTGATCTTATGTCTTGTTCTGGTTCTTGAAATAATAATTTGGTTGCGTTCCCTATTTGCCCCAGAGGAAGCTGACGTCATCTTAGCTATCCCACTTACTTCTAGAGCAGGTGATGACAAACTTTCTTGGTTCTATGACAACAGAGGGGGGTTCTCAACAAAATCGGCTTATGCCCTAGGGATTCAATCTTTGATATGTATTGAAGCTGTTCCTAGTAGCTCGGTATCCCCAAGTTCTTCTTGATCGGTAATATGGAAGCTTCCTTTGTAGACAAAAGTAAAAGTTCATCTTTGGCGTGCCTGTAAAGCTATGCTCCCAACTTCAGTCACGATAGCTAAGAAAAAGGTACTAATTTCTACCTTATGTTGCTTGTGTGAGAATGATGAGGAAACTATTGAGCATATTAGCAGAGATTGTGAGTATGTCAAGGAAATTATGAAACTATCACCCTCATTGATAGGTTGCTTTCCTTCCCATGCATCTTCTGGTTTTGCTTGTTGGCTTAGTGGTTGTTTGGAGATTTTACAGAAATCTAATGCAGCTTGGCTGGGTTATCTCTTATGGTCCATTTGGAAAGAGTGTCGAATTTGGTCTAACAAAGCTCTTCCTCCTCACAGAGTATTCTACCAAGCAAGTATAGCGTTTCAGACTTATTATTCGGTAAAGCATGCACCAACTGTTAAGCTCAAACGTACGCCCCAAGCCTGGTCTCGGCCTCCTCTAGGATGGTTTAAAATCAACTGTGATGGGGCATGGAAAGCAAGCTCCAAAGAAGGGGGTATTGGTGTGATTTGGAGAGATGACTCGGGTACAGTTTTGGGAGGAGTTAGCATGCAGGTTTCCAATGTGAGCTCTCCTTTATTTGTTGAGGCACTGGCTCTCCGCAAAGCTTGTGAAATAGCTATCGAACTCGGGTTCTTTCCTGCTTTGTTTGAAACGGACTGTCAAGTCTTGGTATCACGACTAGAAGAAGTGGAGGATGATGACTCACCATTGTGTCGAGTATTGGAAGACATTGGTATGCTCCTAACATTGTTACCTGGCTCAAAAATTGGCCATGTCTACAGGGAAGCCAATACAATAGCTCATACTTTGGGACAAATAGCATTATTCAAAAATATTGTGTGTGGGTTTCACACTTGCTTGCATAACTCTCGCTCGCTTACGGTTGCTCGCGAGACCGGTGTGATGGGCACATGGGGTGCATGAGTCGTATGCTAGAAGTTTGGATTGGTGTTGTAGCGTACGTAAGAAGCTTGGTGGTCTTTGGCGATGAACAATGTTCTTGGTGAGTAAGTTAGATGTTAATGAGAGAGTTGTATAAATACAGAGCATTGTGAGCTTTTGAGTATCCCTCTTTGTGTGTGAAAATAGTGGGTAGTTTTAGAGATTTGTTTGTAACCCTACTCTCTCTTTGTAAACCTCCATTGATAGTGAAAATTCTCCCTACTGCTCTGTGGACGTAGGCTATTGCTGAACCACGTATATCCTGTGTTCTTGTTCTTGTCTTCTTATCTTCTCTGTGTTTCTTGGGTTGTTTGCTGTTTTGATTTGGTTCCCTTGATATTGTGTTCATCTATCTATTTGGTGCACTTTAGAAGCACAACAAGTGGTATCAGAGCTTTGGCTTAGATCCGGTTGAGATAGATGGCAGATAATAAAGGTGAGGATGTCAACCCATTTGGTGGAGCTAAGAGCTCGAAAGTTACGAAGATGACGGTTCAGAATGCAAGGTTCGAGGTGGAGAAATTTGATGGTACAAACAACTTTGGAATGTGGCAATGTGAGGTGAGAGATATGTTAACACAGCAGGAGTTGGATGTTGCTCTGGAAGACAAACCTCAGTCGATGTCGGATGGCGATTGGAACAAGATAAACAAGATGGCTTGTTCGTCTATTTGTTTGTGTCTTGCAAAGCCCCAAAAGTTTGTTGTGATGAGGGAGACGAAGGCAAAATATTTGTGGCAGAAACTTGAAGACAATTACATGTCTAAAAGTGCCGAAAACCGCCTGCATATGAAGAGGAGGTTGTTCTACTTCAAGTATAAAGAAGGTACGAAGATGATACACCACCTTGATGCTTTTAATAAGCTAGTTACAGATCTGTTTAATTTGGATGAAGACATCAAAGATGAAGATAAGGCTTTGATTTTGTTGAATTCCTTGCCTGAGTCATATGAGCATTTGATTACCACTTTGCTCCATGGGAAAGAGACTATCAAGTTTGAAGAAGTGTCTAGTGCCTTGATGAATCATGAGATTAGGCATACAGACAAGAGGAGTAGTGCCTCTACATTAGATGCTTTTGTAGCTAGAGGTAGAGCAGTTGAAACAAAGGGTTTCAACAACCAGAGAAAGTCTCAGTCCCGCACCAGAGGAAATTCCAAAGGCAGAAGAAGTTTGGGGAGAGATAAATGTGCATTTTGTCGTGAAAAAGGTCATTGGAAGCATGAATGCCTGAAGCTACAAAATAAGAACAATGGGCATCATGTAAATGTGGCTTCTACTGGTGAGGAAGCTGATTATCTTCTCACTGTAGCTTCTAATTGTGTTGCATCAGTAAATGAACCTGATTCATGGCTATTGGATAATGGCTGCTCCCAACACATGTGTGCAAATCAAGATTGGTTTGCCACTTTGGATACAAGTGTCACCGGTAGTGTGTTTATGGGTGACAACTTTGCTCATGATAGGAAGGGTGTAGGAACAGTCAAGTTGAAGCTCTATGATGGTGTAGTCAGGGAACTGACTAATGTGTGGTATGTTCCTATGCTTGGCAACAATCTGATCTCTTTGGGTGCCTTGGAAGCTAGTGGTTACAAGATCACTATGGAGAATGGTGTCACTAAGGTGAAAAAAGGAGCTTTGGTGGTGATGAAAGGGAATAAAAACCACAATATGTATGTACTGCAAGGTGAAACAGTGATTGGCAATGTTGCTACGCGCAGTTAGAGATTGTACAGATGATGCTACTAAATTGTGGCATATGAAGCTTGGGCATGCTGGTGAAAAGGCCCTGCAAGGTTTGGTGAAACAAGGGCTCTTGAAGGGAGACAAAACTTTCAAGATTGATTTATGTGAGTTTTATGTCTTGGGTAAACAACACAGAGTGAAGTTTGGTACCCCTGTGCATCAGACCAAGGGAATCCTTGACTATGTGCACTCTGATGTTTGGGGTCCTACAAGGAATACTTCTATAGGTGGTAAGCATTGGTTTGTGACCTTTGTTGATGACTTCTCCAGGAGGTCTTGGGTTTACACAATGACACACAAGGATGAGGTGTTGAGCATCTTTCTTGATTGGATGGAAGAAGATGGTTGAAAACCAAACTAGCAGGAAGGTAAAAGCCTTGAGATCTGACAATGGTGGAGAGTACACTTCTGATCATTTTCATAGAGTCTGTAGAGAGGCTGGGATAGTGAGGCATTTCACTGTTCCAGGGACTCCTCAGCAAAATGGAGTGACTGAGAGACTCAATAAAACCCTGATGGAAAAGGTGAGGTGTATGTTGCAGCAATCTGGCTTGAGTAAAGCTTTTTGGGCAGAAGCAGTTACTTATGCATGTCACCTGGTCAATCGTCTGTGATCAAGGGTAAAACGCCTATTGAGGTATGGTCTGGAAAACCTGCAGATGATTTTGATCATTTGCATATCTTTGGTAGTCCTGTTTACTTTCATGTGACTGAAACTAAACTAGATGCAAGGGCGAAGATGGTTATATTTGTTGGTTTCAGGAGTGATGTGAAAGGCTACAGGTTATGGTGTCCAGAATTGAAAAAGCTTGTGATTAGCAGGGATGTTACTTTTGATGAAGCTAGTATGCTTCACCCTAATTCCAAGGGTATTGTTGAAGAAGGAAAGAATGATAGAGACAGGTGGAGCTGAACAAAGTTGTCACCAAGGATGTTTCTCCTCGCCAAAATGATGATGGTGACTCTGGAAGTGAAGAAGAGATTGAAGTCTAGAACAATGAAGATGTGCATAACCAAGATGATATTCAGGCACATGTTAGAAGGCAGAGGCAAGATCATGTATATGATTCTGAATCCATTGCAGCAAGAAGACAGAGGAAAGAAGTCAGGAAACCTACAAGGTTCAGCAACTGTGTTGCTTATGCTTTTCCCATTATTTGTGCTGAAATCCCATCAAATTTCAAGGAGGCTTTGGCGAGTCCTGAAAGCAGTGATTGGTATGAGGCAATGAAGGAAGAGATAAGATCCCTTGAGAAGAACAAGACCTGGAATCTAGTTCAGTTGCCTACTGGGAAGAAAGCTATTGGCTGCAAGTGGGTTTATGCTAAGAAGGATGCTAGCGACGACAACAAGAGCATAAGGTATAAGGCTAGATTAGTCACCAAAGGGTACTCGCAAGAAGAAGGGATAGACTACAATAAAATTTTCTCTCCAGTTGTGAAGCATGGTACTATCCGTGTGTTGCTATCACTTGTAGCACAGTATGATCTTGAGTTGGTACAGCTTGATGTGAAGACAGCCTTCTTACATGGAGACTTAGAGGGGGAGATTTATATGTCTCAGCCTGATGGTTTTAAGGAAGATGGAATGGAGAACTTAGTGTGCAAGTTGAATAAATCTCTTTATGGTTTGAAGTAATCACCGCGACAATGGTACCTCAGATTTGATGAGTTTATGAGGAGGCAGAAGTGCACTCGCAGTAGGTATGATCATTGTGTGTATTTCAAGAGGTTGCGTGATGGTTCATTCGTCTACTTGTCAATCTATGTAGATGATATGCTCATTGCTTCAGAGAATGTGATGGAGATTGAGAAGCTGAAAGAGCAAATGAAGAAGGAGTTTGAAATGAAGGATCTTGGCGAGGCCAAGAAGATCCTTGGGATGAAGATTACTCACAAGAGAAAGTATAGTTTGGTGTGGCTAACTCAGAAGCAATACATTGAGAAGCTTCTACTGAATTTTGGTATTTGTAGTTCAACCAAGCCTGTGAGTACTCCTTTGGCGAGCCATTTCAAACTGAGTGCTCTTTTGTGTCCCAAATCTGATGAAGAGAAGCTGGAGATGAAGAATATTCCATATGCTAATGTGATTGGTGAACTGATGTATGCGATGGTCTGTTCCAGACCTAATATTGCTCATGTGGTTGGTGTTGTTAGTCGTTATATGCATAATCCTGGAAAGGAGCATTGGAATGCAGCTAAGTGGATACTTAGATATCTCTATGGGACTAGAGATGTTGGTTTGTGTTTTGGAAGGTGTTCTGCAGATTGTAATCTTCTTGTTGGTTACACTGATTCTGATTATGCTGGTGATTTGGATAGAAGGAGGTCTACTACTAGGTATTTGTTTACCATGGCAAATAAACCAATTAGTTGGAGGTCTATTTTGCAAGATATAGTGACCTTGTCTACCACAGAGGCAGAGTACATGTCGCTCGCCGAAGGTATTAAGGAGGCGTTGTGGTTATCTGGTCTCATTAATGAGTTGGGCATATATCAAAAGAAGGTGGAGGTCCATTGTGATAGCCAAAGTGCTATTCACTTAGCTAAGTACCAGATGTATCATTCGAGAACCAAGCACATAGATGTGAGATTCCATTATGTGCGTGATATTGTGGAACAAGAGAAGATTATGTTGAAGAAAGTTGGTATTGCAGACAACCCAGCTGATAGTTGACGAAGGTTGTTGGTGCTGCCAAGTTTGAGCATTGCTTGGACTTGGTACACGTTCTTCATGCTTGAAGAGTTGTTTGAGCAATGGGAAGTTGAGTTGTCAGAGATGGAAGGGGGGTGTCGTGTGAAACCCAAGGTGGAGATTATTGTGTGTGGGTTTCACACTTGCTTGCGTAACTCTCGCTCGCTTACGGTTGCTCGCGAGACCGGTGTGATGGGCACGTGGGGTGCATGAGTCGTATGCTAAAAGTTTGGATTGGTGTTGTAGCGTACGTAAGAAGCTTGATGGTCTTTGGCGATGAACAGTGTTCTTGGCGAGTAAGTTAGGTGTTAGTGAGAGAGTTGTATAAATACAGAGCATTGTGAGCTTTTGAGTATCCTTCTTTGTGTGTGAAAATAGTGGGTAGTTTTAAGGCTTTGTTTGTAACACTACTCTCTATTTGTAAACCTCCATTGATAGTGAAGATTCTCCCTGCTGCTCCGTGGACGTAGGCTATTGCCGAACCACGTATATCCTGTGTTCTTATTCTTGTCTTCTTATCTTCTCTGTATTTTTTGGGTTGTTTGCTGTTTCGATTTGGTTCCCTTGGTATTGTGTTCATCTATCTATTTGGTGCACTTTAGAAGCACAACAGAAAACTGTAATGTAGAATGGCAAGGTTCTCTTCCTGCCAATGTGAGGGATCACATCCTCCCACTTTGTACTTAGCTTTTGCTTTCAACGCTAACGTCAATTTCTCAAAAAAAGGGAGAGATTTTGAAGCGTCGTCATTCTCCTATGCTCAAAACGATGGTCGATTCGAAAACTTTATAGGAGAATGACGACGTCGTTTATGGTTTTGGGATATCTCAAGTTATGAGGCTTGGACTCGCTCATATATATATGCTCAATCAAGATCTTTACTTTTGATCGATACATAAATACTGTATTTTGCATTTTATATATACACGAATAATCTCATTCTGTAATTCTCTGGCGTAGTAGCTCTTTACAATACTTACGTTTCTAAATTTAGAAAAAGACTAATGATGAAATGAAGCCGCAACCATCCTTGTTAGTTTGCTCCGAGACATGCTGCTTTATTGGTTGATCAACTTTTTGTACTATAGGGGGATCCATCCCTGTTTCGATTTCCATTTATCGGAAAATTATGATAAGTTTCATTGAAATTAAACTTGTGAGCAGTAGTTAGGTAGCTGCTACATTTGGATTAGAATGCAAGACTTTATGAATAATGAGCATGTTTTTTGAGGTAGTTGAGGTTTGAGTAATGCTCATACCTTGATTAAACCTGCCTCCGTACCACATAAGATGATGTCATTGGCGGTGTGGAGGCTCGTGATTCGGCTTCCTGCTGATATCCTCCCCACTTTCTGCTGTGTGCCTCTTAGCCATATCTGTTTTCGTAGAGTTAGATGATCGATAAGTTATAAAGCTAAGAATGCCGAAAAAAGGTGTTAGAAACTAAGATGTTTAAAACTTACCTGGATGCTGTTTGTTGTCGAGCTGCAGTTTAGGTATAGGAAGTCTTCCGTTACTCCCAGTGCCAACACTTTTTCTCTTTTCTCGGTTTTAAGTGACATTTGTGGTTTGCCGTGTCTTTTCCATTCCTGAACACACCCTTCAATCAGTGGGAGCCTTAAGGTTACAGTGAAGTAGGCTTCTAATTCTATTCCTTACCTTCGTATTTGAACCTTCCACAATTGAACTTGCACTGTAAAGCCAATCTTTATATGTCACCACTGCATTTATAGGTCTCCTTTGCAGTTTCCAAAACTTTGCTGCTACTTTGATCTCTTGTGCGCGATTGCTTGTTGTAGACAACTCCTGGAAGCAGTGAGGATGTAACTTAAGATATCTAACACCTAGCTAATTTGTTACTCTGAGTGCATGAGTTTCTTTAAACATGACCTTAAGTTTAACTAACCTGTATGCTTGAATCCTTACAGCCAGCATAAATCTTTCCCTGAACCATGGTGATACACTTCACTTTTTTATTCGTGCAGTGTTCTCTGACCTTTCTTGATGCATCGAACACCTAGAAAACACAAGTCCTTCATAGGTGGATTGTATGTTGAAACTAAGTTGCCATGTTTTAGTCTAAAGGACAAATAGTAACTTATGGAAGTAAACTTTCTGATTATTACCTTAATCCCATGGCTACGCGTAATTGCTACTATTGTGTCACCGCATGTAGTTAGATGCTGAATTGGTTCCTTGGTTTCTATCACCTCAATGCACTCCAGTTTTCTGTGGACCACTTGCCAGACCTGTAGATATAGTTACAGTTGCAAGTTAAATGTTGTTTATGACCTATCATTGTGAAGAAAAACGTGTTCCTGCAATTGAAGTTTATCGTACCCTGATAGTTTTGTCCAGTGATCCACTTATGAGGCTGTCCATGGATTCAAGAAGTGAAAAGCATGTAACTGCCTTCTTGTGCTCCTTCATGTCCCATACGAGTGAAGCCGATTGCCCTTTTATGTTCCAGACCTATTCAACGAATCAAAATGCATCTGTGCATTAGTTAGATTCCAGTCCCACTGAAAGTTGAGCATTTTGTCTTTCAACAGTTTGTGATACAAGATCCTGTTGATCCTAAAACCCACCCATGCACCTATATGCTTGCTTCCTAGAATGGAATATGCAAGTAGACTTGTGATTGAAAAACAAGTCTACATACACTTTTTTGCTGGTGTGTGTGTGTGTGTGCCGGTGTGTGTGGAAACATAGATACATTATAAAAGTTCAGTAACCAACACAAATAGTTACTCCGACAGGAATATTAATTCCTTAGTTCCTTACCTTCACAGAACCATCTGAGTAGCCGCCGTGAAGAAATCCTTTGTAATACATGAGGGCACACGCTGATCCACTGTTGCTGACACCAACTTCAAGAATTTGGGTATGAACACAAGAAATTCTCTGGTTTGTCATTATAATGATTCCATGAGAACAGTATATGATCGAATATGTTAACTAAGGTTACAAATTTTACGAGCCACATTAACCATAAATCTAACACATATTCATCACAGAAATACTTGATGACAAATCTGTTGAGTCAAGGTTGAATACTCACTGATCGGTTTGGCAGAACAAAATCAGCAACTTTGTGTAGTTCCTCCGCCATCCAAGTTACATTTGATAAGCGTCGTAGTGATTCTATCACTCCTTCCGAGAAATGAATGAACTTTTTCATCCCTACATGATGGATAGTTTAGATTTGCATGCGGAAAATTGAAATTCTTGACATTTGTAATGTTTACCAAGTTGACAGTTTTGACATATGTTGTTTGCCAAGTATTTTCCTGCATATCTCGTAGCTTTTTTGTTTGAGTAGTTTGCTCCCGTACTACTGGTTGTCTGGTTCTAGAGTTGCTAGTCTAGTACGTGTTATCCAGTTTTGTGTACTGCTGATTGAACTTTGTGCCATATTAGTTAGTTATAAAGCGCATTACCTTTGCCAGAAGCATAGTTGTATATGCACAGACATGCTAGAACTCTTTCTTCTAGCTCCAATCCAGGATGCAAAAATTGCTCTACTCCGCTAAGTAGGATCTCACAGGCAGAACATCTGATGGTATCTGGACTCTTTGAGATTTCGAACCCTAGCCATGCTATGGCTATTAGACAGTCCCTAGAAACCTTCCTTGTTTTGCCCATAAGACCCTTCACTAAAGACTCAAACACATAATTCCCCATGTTAATGATGCTTCTGGAAACTTTGCTGCACCAAGAGTCGATGCCCATATCCTGTAAATTTGCCATTTTTTCGGTTGGTTCATTGTGCCACTGCAGTGTTAGGTTCCACCGATAGAGTACAACATATTTGATTAAAATCTCACCTCTAAACACTCTTCCAACCAGTGGATATTCTTTATCATATTCCGTTGATATGAGGAAGTCAGACCTGCCTTTTTAACCAGCCATGCTACTGTATATGGTTCTCCTGTCCATGAGTATGTACCACCAAGATTTGATAAAATGAATGCCGATAAATGATGTGTAGTGGAACTTTCTTCAGATGCCACTAACTTGAGGAGTACCTGCATAGCTTCTTCTCTGAACACACTCTTCGAATAGGAGTCCTGCTGATATTAAACATGTATGTCAATCAAGTTCCTATAACAAGACATAGTTTAATTAAGGATATTTGTCTAACAAATGTTTTCTGCACTTCTAGAATGACTACTTACAAGTGTATCTAAAAGAAGCAGCAAATTTGCTGCCAAAAGTTGGTATTCGGGTTGCAATTGTTGGATACATAGCATGAGTGAATTCGTTATGTTCGTGCTTCCTTCTTTTTGTAGCCTCTGCAAAAAGGCAGTAGCTGATGACCTGAAAATTGAAACTATGATGTTGTAGAGCCTCATACAGGACATGAATTACTCATATAATGTGATTGTTTCAATTTTATTCCCAACTAAAGATGAGTTTCAGTTGTCATCTTAGGACTTATTGAACATTTGAACTATATTAAGCATATTTTCATACCTCGGAATGCAAAGAACTTCGTGAAAAAATTCCAGTGCTATGCACCTGGCATGCTTCATCTTACTCTCTAGGAGACGGGAAAATGGAGCCAGCGGAGCTAATCTTGATATATATTTTCTGCATTGACCATCATATTGTATGCATTTGACAAGAATAGTGGCCCAGGTGATCAGTTCTTCAATGTTACTATCTCTTGCAACATCTAGCAGCCCGTGCAGAACTTTGGGATAACTGATTTCAGCCAAGTGCTCATTATTTGTGGCGTGATCAAATGAAGATACTAAAACTCCAATGATCATCAGAGATGCTGTCGTAGGTGTTGGCAGTGATGCTGGCCGACCCTTGTAACTGTTTGGAGAGCACACCACCCCAACCAATGCTGGTAAGAGTTCCAAAGTCTTAATTTCTGTAGGAGATGGATTCATTAGATAAAACAATATTGCTGCTTCATGAACATTTCTTTTTAGAGCGCTTGCCAAATCAGATAACTGTAGACCTTTCTTCTTTATGTCGTCGATAACTGACTTATTTGCTGCCACTATAGTGGTTAATATGGACACTGAAACCCTTATCACTTTCTCCTCCTTTGAAGCTGAAATGCCTATTAGCAGTTGATCCAATATCATGTCTTTCAAGACAGCACATTTTTCTCCTTTTTTGTTGCACAATATCTGATATATTGTCGTAACTTCTTCAGCATAATCTTCATCCCATTTCCCCAATCCTTCCCAGTGGAACAGTTTTGATATTGCTTTTTCAGTCATACTCAATAATTCACTTTTTGAATCTTTTTTGGAATGTAAACGTAATTCAATAGAGCCTTTCTGGCTACTCACGCTTTGTTTTCTCCTTGCACCACTTCTCTGGTGATACCTTTTGTTAGATGCACTCTCCTTTTCTCCACAGGAAATCTGAAGGGTCTTTGATCTCTTATCTCTGTGCTCCGATATAGATAATAGGCCATTGATGGAATTCGTGAATGTGCTAGCAATAATCATAGAGTTACTTTCACGAAGGGCTTCTTTAGGGATTGGATCCCGACAGGCTTGTGGAAAAGATAATGCTTTGCAACCTGAATTTGATGTGGAGCTAGGAGGCTGCAGCTTTCTGTACAATGAGTGGTTATAAATTAGGAATAATAATGAGATTCTGGTAGTAACTTGTCTAGAGTAGATTTTGGTCTCCAAACTGTTACCAGACCTAGCACAAAGTTCTTACTTGGGAAAATCTGTAGGTCTCACGCTTCTTGTTGAGCACTCACCAGCACCAGTGACCTGGTTCACAAACAGCTGTGTGATTTACTGGATACTTTATAATGCTAAAACTTCAGAATTTTTTTCTTATAAAAAAAAACAGTCAGAGACATGCATATCCTAGTTAAGATAGTAATGTCTGTTTGAAGAAACCTCTGAATCAGTGTCATTAGCTGAATAATCAGAGCATGAATCCACTGAAGTTGGTGTATCCGATAGGGAGTCGTCAAGCATATCTTGGAGGTTTTTTGTACTTAGATTCCTCTGGAACTCTGTGGCTTGATCTAAATCTTTGCTGGGGAACTCATATTCTTGAAATCCTGGGACATAGATTGATAACTTTTGTTCATCTTCTATGACAATATCACCATAAGGTTCAAAAGGGTACACCTTTTCAAACTGCATTATGTAAAATAGCAACTAGTTAGATGGAAAGAGATTTTGCTTATGCAGAGTGTACCATGTGGATAATATCTGCAGTTTTTTTTCCTGAACTAATGTTATATTGCTATACATGGAAAATTGGGAATTATGCACTGAATTTGCACAGGTATTACAGAATGATTATAGGACAGGCTTACATTTTGTTGTGTCTGCGGGCCGTGGTCATGCTCATATTTCTTCAAATAGTTTGAGCTGGATTTCCCATGCCTGTTTACAAGAAGCAAATAACACTGCTTACATACTTATGGTCTTTCTATTGAGTCACCAAAATTTTCATTCTTGCGTTCTGCTCAGTAGATTAATATGCCTTTTTGAACTTTTTAGATTTAAAGTTTTACATTAGTAATATGTTTGGGATTCATTCTATCATTCAAATATCTAGTTTGAGTGATTATGCTGCTACTATTGTGACAGGTAGAAAATCTGGAGAAACTTACAGAGAATATAATGACACTTTGTCAGGGGACACTGTTTCTCTGTATCCACCTTGGCCCTTAGGAGTCTCCCCATATAACATCACCTTGTAATACATCAACCAATCTCTGTATATCCTTGCCATCTGCCTTATTGCTTCATCTTTCTCAATCAAATCTGAGTCTTTACTTGCTCCTGTCTCCTGTAGTTCAGAATCATTGCAAGTTGGGAAGAGACTGTCATAAAGATCATGTGCAAATTCTGTCTGAACAAGTCTTGGCGACACCAGCACGGCCTGCAAGAAATGTAGCGCAACCTGCCACTCATCCTTCTCCAGTTTCCGAACCACAGCGAGGTAAAAGTACGAGCAGCACACCAAGTAACTGTTCTGGATTCCAGCTGTGACTCCGTCCTCGTCAAGTAGCGCAGGAACTTGAAGCATCTGCTCTGCCTTCCTCAGCTGAGCTGCTTTCTCTTCCGGCCATTCCGCGTTTATTACCGCCTCAATGCTGTCGATGCCCCAGTAGAGATTTGATATGACAGACTGGTCTGAAAACTCGAAGAAGTCGTCCTGTTTCTGATTCTGAAGCTTGGAGGTACACCTCAACCTTATTGAGTTTCTAGTTTTGGCATTTGCTATGATTTTGAGTACGCATCGATTGACTGAAATGACAACAGCCCGAATGGACTTGAGGTCTAGTCGCTCATGACTATGAGTCGAAACCAAAGCGGTAGTCGTAGTAGTAGAACAGCTAGCTGTATCTTCCATCGAGTCACTAACCAAGCTCATTTTTCACCAGAGGGAAGAAAAAAGGTATAGATTTCTGTGATAGAGATATAGATAATGAGCTAGAACTGTCAGCTGAGTCCAAGCTTGGAGGTGTGGGATGAACTTGCTTGCTTACTTGCAAAGCTACACACCCGTGACTTGTTTTCCAGCAGAAGCCTCATTTCCAAACTTCAATGGGGACCCTGGCTAGTCGTTTTTGTTTGGTTTCTAATGCAGACAAAAGATTGACCGTTGCCATTGAAGGCGTGAAGGATTACAAAGCACACAAACATTTCTGTGCTGACCCCCTTCACATGCTCTTTAGGGACTTTTTTTCTTCTTCTATACATGACATCATTCAATTTCTTCATGTATTGACATATTTCCTACATGACATGACACTAAAGTTTCATTCTTTTTTTCTTTTTTTTGAGGCCATCCGGATATATTCAAATAGTGCTCAGGAGTACTATTATTTGGAACCCGGAATTTACAGATTAGCAACACCGTAATTATGTTGTAATCCAACAACTTGCGATTTCTGTATTTCATTTCTGGATCACTAGAGGAATTTTAGATAATGTGTAAAACTATCTCACACATGCCATTGTGACGGTTTCTAAGATTAATAGTTTAATACTACATTGGCCTGCTGATAGTTTGGAGCTATGCTGTTTAGCCAGTAGATAGTAGTCATTCTTAACTTGCTAACTGCAGTACGTTGGTTATTATTGGTATTGGCAGAACTTGATAATTGAGCTGAGCAAAGACTGCAGATAGCATATTGACCTGTCAGAACAAGCTACTTATTCACAGAAGCTAAACCAATCTGATTATGAAATTGGGGTAATTGTCAGAAATATAATATTTCTGATGTCATTCTACCGAGTTTAAGAAATTACCACCTAAATGGAAATTATATAGGTGGCAGTTAGTTTATCATGGAAATAGCTCTGTTAATTAACATGGAAGTACAATAATACACTCTTGGAACCAAGTGGAATAACAACTATGTTGGAGCTGTTGCTTGCCTAGAATCTGGGTGAGTGAGCCTTGCTCAATTTGTTTTGTTTTGTGAGTGATGCTAGAACAGTAGAACTAATGAAGCTATCACAACGGAGACACTACTAAAAAAAGCTGCCGAACCTCATCTGTTATTGATAATTAAGTTACTAAAAATAATAAAGAGAAGTATTTATCGAGCAAGTATATATAGTTACATTCATGCAGGTTGTGTTAGAAATTTCTCTCAACATTGTATCAGGGATGTTGGAAGAAGCTAGCTAGAATGAAAAACGATACGATAGATACTCAAATTAGCATACATAAGAATACAAAATCCGTGAATCTATGCCAAGGAATCGATTCGGGCAACCATACAATCTGCCCCAATTCTAATAAGCTAGAGTACGTGTCTCATTTAGTCATTTTTTTGTTGTAAAATTCATTAATTCTAGATTTGCATAATGATGATTTGGTTCTGTGAGGATCGGGCGAGCTAGATTGAAGATATACTCACGGACTCGCGTTTTTGCAACGTTGGATCGATTAGAATCACGTGCATTTGCCAATTAGGTCCATTTTAATTATCTAAGAACTAAAATTTAGAAATGAAGCATGAGCCAAAACATAGCAAAATGTGACTCTTTGTTCTGTCATTCCATCTATTTATACATGTGCCAAAGATCGATTGTCGAGTCTTCATATATATGTACCACCCAGGCTGTACGTGTAGGGTTACGTTACTTGACAATGGTACCCAAATTTTGCAGTACGTGTTGAGCCTCGATCACCAGGCCAGAAAAAAGTCGGTTGAGGACCATTACCAATTTGTCACACCTAGCCTTGTCCCGTTGTCCATTTTCAACTGCATCTAATCCCCAATGTTGAAATGAACTTCGGATTTATTTCTGGAAAAATAGGTATAACGATTACTCAAGTTTGTCATAATCGACAATTTGATCACTGATGTTTAGAAAATATTAAAAAGATCACTGAACTTTAACTTTATCTATTAAATTGATCACTTTGCCTATCTTGGATGCCAATTTTTCTTATTTTATGGTGGTTTTCATATTTCTCTCACTTATGCTATATGTACTTTTTTCACAATCCTATCTATATAAGTAAAATATTTGACAAAATAGAATGTTTAAAATAAACAAAATAATCAAATTGATAGACAAAGTTAAAATTCAGTGATTTTTTATATATATTTGAAAATTCAGTGATCAAATTATCGTTTTTAACAAAATTTAGTGATTATTTGAGTTATTTTTCTTTTATTTGCTTTGCTGAAGTAAGTTATAGATGGCCCTCTGAACATTTTGCGTTCTAATTGTTTGATATTTGTTAAGCTGACACGTTATCACTTTTGAATCTGTTGAATACGTACATGGTTTACACTTGATTTACAGTACTGATCGATGCATATGTCCGGCGACGGTATCTTCTGTGTAATTTGATGTCTATGTTATACATGGTCTTAGATTAGTTAAAATAATGACAACAAAACAAACTAATCTGGACCCCTGTTTATTTCATAATCCAGTTAAGTAAACAGTAACCACCGGCCTGTATGCATATATAGGTCGCTTCGAGCTTACTGGCCTGATCATGATGTACGTTGTGGTGGCTACGAGTATGACGCATCAGCTGCCAGAAATTTGATGGTAGCTAACACACACCTTAATTATATGACTCCAAATACACATGCATAGTGATTTACAACATGCATTAGGGTTCCGTACGTGGTGGCAGCACAACGATGCATGTCTTTTCCTATGGCTGGTTCTAGGAAAGAAAGCCATGCGCGCGACTGTGGGGCATGTGATCAGAGCTAGCTAGGGTTGCATGTGCTTTTGAGTTTTGCTACTGTGATGACAAAGTTGTGTTGAACGGTGGATCAAATATGGCCGGTGTACGTCTTCATTGATCAATACTAATGTATCAGTCTGTATGTACGTAACTGATCTTTTTCTATCAAAACCAACTTCTTTCAAACGGTGGATCATCTTCAGAACAGTCTAGCTACATTGATCGATCAATACTGGCTACTGTAACTGTTCTCTTTGTTCTAAAATGTTTGGATGTTCAGCTATTGAACGAAAATGTTGTGATACGTACGTTGGATCAGATGCGTTGAAGGCTGATCGAGGTCGAGGCCGAGGCCCATAACTCAACCCACGATTATATTCCTGGATCAATCTTGATCGAAAGAAATTAAGCATATACACTATTCTTTTCCTCAACACCGAACGAGTTAGACCGGTCTCTCCAGTATCCTCTGTTTCTTCTTGTCATGAGCAAGCTAGCTAGCTAGAATGCTAGATGACCAAGGTAAGACTAGTCACACTCAAACAAGAAAGAAGCTCACTAGCTACTTGGAAGAAGACAACTCTACAAGAAATGCTAACCAACAATTCCTCGATCTGACTTAGATGGCCAAATTTTATTAGATATACTACTTCTACATTTCTATTTTGAACAAAATAAATAAATGAGCAAGATGCAGATTGTTGCATACTAGCTTGTAATTTTTTTAAAAGGATAAAATTCATTTTCAGGATCTAAATCTAGGATATTTTAATTTGATATTCAGTCTTTAAAAACTATCAAAGTGATGTTCAAACTCTCGAAATCATATCAATGTGATGTTTATCGTCAATTTTCGTCTATACTCGGTTAATTATCCTTATATGTCATTTTTTTGTGTGTAAAAAAACTGTCAATTGACTTTAATACTTTTGTAATTTTTTATTTTTTAAAAAATACTTCTTTATTTTTTTCCCTGAATCAATCAATCTCTCTCTCTCTATCGAAAAAAAAAACTCCCAACTCGACGCCACCACCGCCTCGAGCTTGCCGCCGTTGCGCTTGCCCTCAGCAACCTCTACGTCATGCCCTGGCAGCACTCTCTTCCGCGAGGCCATCATCGCAGGCGTCTCTTTTCTGATCGTGTTAGCGACGGTGAGAGCGAGATGGAAATCAGAAACGTCGTCGTTTATCCGACCATGGAATTCAAGAGGTTCCAGGCGATCCTGAGTCACAAGATCGGAATCTCACCAAACCAGTTCTTGGTGTTCATCTTGTCGCCAGAGTCCCGCCGAAGAATCCCCGTCACCAGCAAGGTCAACTTCAGCATCATCTCCTGTGAGACCAAGTACTTCTTCCTCGTCGTCTTCAACTGCTTAAGCACGAGCGACACCGCCACAAGCTCAGCGTCGGTGACAAGTTCTTTAACAATAAAACGTCGTCGTTATTTCCACGCCCGAGCCAAGTCAAGGAAAACCCTATGGAGAATGTCGTGTTTCTGAGGCGCAGAACGGGGATTAACCACGGTGGTGGTGGGGCCAAGTCGGTTCTGCAGTTCGAGGGTCGGGTCGTGTGGGAAAAGCGGGTCAGGGATTTGCAGATGGAGAGGGAAAAGTCTATGATGAACATGGGCCTATTGAAAGTGTAATAACCCGAAATTTTTTATTAATTTATTAATAAAAAAAAGCAATGAGTTATTTCTTTTTATTGTCTTAGTATGGTTGAGTAGTAAGTTTGAGTAGATTTTCGATGTTTATGGAAAATAAAATATAGTTACGATAAGCTATAATTTTCGACATTTACAATTTTATTTGAATCTATTAGAGAATTGTGGGGTTTGGTCCCACTTGGATTAATTGAGCTACTAAGCTCAATTCTCACGTGAGCCCAATAGAAGAAGAGAATCCTAATTAAGCTAAGTGGAGCAGACCACATTAGAAGAAGAGAAACAGCATCATCTCACGTGAGGAAGAAAAAGAAAGAGTGAGATTAAAACCTAATTAAGCCATGTGGTGGTCGACCACATTAGAAGAAGAGAAGCAAAATGAGAGCATATGGACCGGCATCATCTTGCTCAAGTAGCTGGTGGGGCTGGGGCCTGCTGGGTTTTGGGCGAGTAAATCCAGATCGAATGTGCAACGGGAAAAAAAGAGGGGTGGGTTGCTTATTGATTTAGCTCAGGAGCAACCGCGCCAGCAAAAAATGCTCCGGTGTTTGATCGCCCGTGTGTTGGAGCCCACGGCTCGAGGGTGACGACAGGCGAGTGAGTATTTTATTTTTATTTTTATGTAAGGCGCGTGTGATACAAGCGCCAGTGAAATGTGAAAATAAAAAAAAACTACCGAGTTACAAGCCAATAGAAACGCGCCACATGGCATGCATATCAGATCCAAAATTAAGCAACATGCCTCTAATTTGGGCCGTTGGTTTTGAAATCCAAAGCTGATCCTAAGGCTGATATTTATATACAACGGCCAAATTTTTTATAACGGGCAAATTGCAAAATATTTGCATAAAATTATCTAAAAAATTGCAAAAAAAAAATCCCCAAATATTGCAGAAAACTCCATCATTTTTTTTCCTATAAATACTACTTCATTTCATTCATAACTCACACAAATTTATGTACAACAAATTTCACATCTCTCTCCATCTCCTCTCTCATTTCGTTTAGCATTTTTTCCAAAAAAAATGGGCACCCAATAACTTCCTTCCGAAGATTTACAAATGTGCATCTCTTTCGTACGTTATAGTGTTGATGAATACGACGGCGACAAACAAAAGAGGGACAAATTGTGGGAGACAATTCATTCCGATTATGTGCAAAATTGTGAGCCAAACGATGGTAAAATTCCTCCGAATGAGCCAAGGACCCAAATTGCGTTATCGTCTCACTACAACAAATTCAAGCTACTCTTGCAAAAATAGGGAAAATATTTACACAATGCAAGGTAACGTATAACTAGCGGCACTTCACTATTGGATGAAGTAAGTTTCTATTCTTTTATCATATATGATGTAAATTTTGTTTGATTATATGAATTAAATTATGTAAGTTATATCTAATTTGTTTAAATATGTGGCATTGTGAAATAGCTAATATTTATTTTTCATTAGGTCAAGCAAGCTCAATCATTTTACTATGCGGCCAAGAAAAAAACGTTTACGCACTTTGCATGTTACAAAGTGGTTAAGAACAATCCATCTTTCGTTGTGGTACTACCAATTACTCTATCTCCATATGCAAGTAGTTACCAACGCACTCATTCCACGGCTGAATCATCTCCAACCATCAATTTGGAAGACGAAGAAATAAATGAGACACCTCAAAACAACGTGGCTGCTCCCTCAAGTCCGCCTAGACCAATTGGAACCAAGGAAGCAAAGGAAGTAAGGCGGCAAAAGAAACAAGGTAAGACTCCAATTAAGCAATGAGTTGAGGTTTTGCATACCATTGTAAGTGACCAAGCATCGTGGCATACCAAGAGCCTAATGCATAATGAAAGTGAGCTTAATTATTACAAGGAGTACATAGATATTCAAAAGTGAAATGAAGCAAGGGCGGAAGAAGAGTTACGATTGAAGAAACAAGAACAGGATACAAAGATCATGACAATGGATTTGGAGGTTATGACCCCAATCTCGAAAAAGTATTTTATCAAGAGAAAACTAGCAATCCTTAATGAAGGAGAACATAGTCAAGATCAATTTACCGATGAAACATATTCGGATTGTTATCACCCAAGTCGTGTGCTCTTTCCATTGTAGTCATATTATTGTACTAAGAATAAATCTGGGCTTGGCTGGTCATTTAATGTAATTTAAATTTTTGAGAAATAAAAATGTAATTTATTTATTAAGATGAAATTGAAATACACATCAACTTAAAACACATACTAAAATTAAACATACTCACTTTTTTATTAGCCAAAAATCTTATCAAAAATCTTGTATAATTATTATGTCGATAACGACACGTGTCACATTATTATTGGTTGTAAATCAATCAGATAAATAATTTTTTAACTTTTAACAACATGTTGAAAATGAATTGTTCTAGCAAAAGGTTCATGGGTGTGTGCAAAATTCGTTTTGCTAGAGTAAATAAAGGATTTGTTTTGCTTCAAGTAAATTTTTCTCTTGCTTTACTCATGGGTGCGGATTCCCTGAGAAGATAAGGCGCGGCGTACGAGAGAGAGAGAGAGAGAGAGATTAGAAAAAAACAAGAGAAAAAAAAAAGGACGAGAAGGAGAGAAAGAAGAAGAAGAAGAAGAAGAAGAAGAAGAAGGCACAACCAGCTAGAGGGAGAGAGAGGTTGAGGAATTGAGGCGGAGAACAGAGGAAAAATAAATAGAGAGAGATAATCAGAGGTTGGGGCTGTGAGTGAAGTTTGACCGAGCGATGAGCGGCACACCTGAAGAGGATTTCTGGCGACGACTTGACGTCGATGACATCATGTGAGGGTTACGCAAGTAACCGGCCACCGATGCTATTTTGCTCATTTTGCTGTGGGATTTTTCGGCAAGTAATAACGCTTAACACTTGAGAGTTCCGCGTAGTTTGTGTGGGTTTTGATTGAGTTAGTCTTGACATTTGACGAACTAAGATTGATTTTGTTTAGATGCGTAGTTTCGTTTGGAATTAATTAGTTTGAGTTAGACAATTAGATTTGGGTCTATTGATAATTAGGTAAGTAATTGGCTTCGTGATAGTTGATGTTTGGAGTGGGTTGGGATGATATGTTGGTTCTGTCCTAGAAGGTTGAATGATCTTTAGCAAGAGACGAGATTTATATGGTGGGTTGTTAACTATAAAGAAAGAACACAATTAGTTTAGGTTGTTGATTGGTGGAAAGGAAACAAGTAATTGTTGGCATTGGCATTGATTAAGATTCTTATTTGATAAGTGCGATGGTTAGGTAATTGGTAGTAGATTGTGGGGTTAATTAAGCATTGAGAACTCATTATGCTGTGGACATAAGACGGTTTAAATTTTGATGCTAAGTGAGAATTGTATTTCTTTAGATAACAAGACGTTTTCATAAGGCTGAGGCTTTTGTTTTGCTTGTTTGTTTTCGAAGACGCAGTTGGATTTGATGTGAATATTCTCACTGTGTTTATGTTGTGAATGAAGTTCAGTTGATTATTTCGTTGGAGCGTGTGTTTTTGTTGTGGAAAAGAATAGTCATCGAAAAGAAAATAAATTTTTTGTTTTAAAATTATAAACTTGATCGTCGTCTATGGTTCATAGATAAGTGAAAATTATTTTGTTTTATGATGACATTCTTATGGTTGGTAAATGATTTGGTGTGATGTCAAAATGCGTTGGGTCTTGTGTTTCCCTTGTTGGATGTCTTGGTGTAATTGATTTGAGGTGAGTCGCTAGCAACAAAAAAATGTGGTTGCTAGTATCGGTTGAGGTGTTGACATTCGTATCCGTGATGTGAGGTTATGAGTGTAGTTTTGAGGTGTTGTTAAGAGTCGTTGATGTGTTGTCACTTGTATCCGTGATGTAAGATTACAAGTATAGTCTTGAGTTGTTTGTCACTTATATTCTGTGTTGTGAGGTCAAGAGTGTCGTCAATTGAGGTGTTATCACTCGTTTTCATGCTGTGAGGTTCCGAGTGTAATTTTTGTGATGGTTCTCACTCATGTTTTGAGCTGTGAGGTCATGAGTGTCGGTTACTTGTGTCCGGACTGTGAGGTCACAAGTGACGGTGGTTATGAAGTCGGGAGATCCGATCAATTAGAGCTCTAGTATGTCTGTCACATGAATGTTGTTGTTGATTAAAAGAGTTTTAAGTGCATTCTTCTTTTATGGTCCATGAGTGCATGGTTCAGTTCTCTTATTTTATTTATCGCGAGTTCTGATTTTGTTGTGGCGTCGAGTTGTATTTTCTTTAAGTGAAAAAATGATGTTGTGATTTCTTCACGTTTTGGAGTTGATGAAAAAGAGTCGTGAATTTGAGCTAATAGTTATATTAATCTTAGTGAGCTATTTTGTCTGAGAAAATCTTCTGAACTAAGTTTGATGCAGGAATTATAAAACAAACTTGAAACTATGTTTTTGTTGATGAAATCGTTGTTTGATTTTTTCAGTTGTCTCAGAATGAAATTTGATTTAATTTGGAATATCATAAGCGTGTGTTGCAATTTAGGCGTAAAGTGAAGCATTAATTTTGAGGTTAATCATACGAGCTGCAAAAAGCTTACTGGGTTTGTTATTTTAACTTGGTGCACTATTCAATTGTGTAGGGGTTAATTTTACGGGTTAGTTGTGACTTGCAGCAGAGGTAGAAGCTTTTTAGTATTGATGTGATGACGATTGTTATCAACCTTGTATTTGTTATTTTGCTTCCGCTGTGTAACATATTCGTTGGCAATTAGATTTGAATTTGTAAACTCGAGGAATGTAATGTATGAATTATATATATGAATCAGTGTTGACATTGGTTGATTTGAGGATTTAGACTTTTTTTTAAAAAAGTTAAGGTTTTCTGGGTGAGTTATTCACGTTCTAAGTTTTGGTTTATTAATGAAAATTTCACAAACTTAAAATCGGGGCGTGACAGAAAGCTTCCGGGTTCAAGCTGGCACATAGCGGCATCCGAGGCGGCGGGGTGGTGTGTGAAGAGTGCTACAGTGCGGAGGAAATGGGGACATTAAAATAGGAGTTTTTTTTATTAATGTGTCGAGAGAGAGATCGAGAGAGAGAAAGAGAGAGTAAAAAATGAAATTACAAGAGTATATATTAAAGTCATTTTACAATTTTTTTAGATCAAGAAAACGAAACGTTAACAAAATTAACCGAGCATAAACAGAAATTGACGATAAACATCACGTTGATAAAATTTCGATAATTTAAGCATCACTTTAATAATTTTGAATGTTAGACATCAAATTAATACATTCTAAAGAATTCAGACTCTAGTGGTGAACTTTTACCTTTATAAAATCGACTAAAATCCCAACAAATCCAAGATGAGCTTGGATTTTTCTCTATGTTCACTTCCCAATTCCAAGCACTTTCGTCTAAACTAAGTGACCAACATGGGAAGCATTCCGGATTCCAAAGCCTAGTACTCTTCATTTCTCAGAAGCTAGCAGATTAAGTAGTAGCAGTACTTCTACCACGTACCTCACATATGTCTATCATGTGTTGTGGAGCTGCAGAGTAGCTACCCTCCCAACAGGCAATTCAACTCGATCACGTACAGAAGCTTCACAGTTCAAACGCAACAGATGTGTACGTGCTGCACGCAGCTACCTAGCTCTAGTCCAAAATATTCCACACACGCGTACGTTTAGCCTCCAGGTCCACACCAATAAACCATTTTCACATTTTCTCATCGACACCCTCAAAAGTCCTCCCACACTAATTTTGAAACTCAAAACCCTTCACCCTTCTTTCCCTTCCTCCAGTTAAAGCCAAAATGGAAAAAGCCACACCCGGCCCTTTAGAATTTTAATTTATATATGTCACTCTCCATTCTCCAACACTAAAATTGTAGAATGTACACCATCCAGTCGTCATCGACATCTTTACCCTCTTTTACTTGCTACAATAATTTCCGAGCACACATCATCAATCCCTTTATTTAGAGTTATTTAGACAAACGCGTCCCAAATCACACCGGCCTATTTTATGAACCCCTCAACCCTCCACTACTCCACTCTCTTAGCTTCTCCTGTTCTCCATCAACCCTAGCTAAAATCTCCATCATATCACCGGCCACCACGCCTAAAAAGTCAGAGACCACAAAACTCCACAAGAAATTAACCTAGCTAGTAACAAAAAAATGATAGATCAGGACAGACAAGCAGGTGGAGGAGCGCCCCACGGTGTGCTACTCATAGTTGTGGTGGCGCTGGTGATCTTTGTGCCCTTCTTCTTAGGCGACCAAGGCGAGGCCATAACCGAAGGGATCGCCGAACTACTCAGCCCCGTCGGGCTACTCCTCCTCCCCATCATCCTCCTCCTCGTCATTCAGTTCTTGTCCTCCCCTACTGGCTCCTTTGTCAACTCCATGTTCTCCACCGGAGAACCCGACACCATTCACAGGGTCAGCGGCTCTCCGGTGGGCGTCGCCTTGGTCCTCCTCCTCGTCTTGTTTCTTCTCTACAACCGAATGTCCATTTTCGGCGGCGGCGACGACGACGAGTGAATCCATTTTTCATTTTTGAGATTGTAGTATTTTGTAACTATATATATGTATACAGGGACAAGAGGGTACTACGTACGTAGTGCTTCTTTTTGCTGTTCATGTATGAACATGAAGTAGGGCTGGTTTGTAATTAGAGTGTATACCAAGGTCAGAACCGACACGTCACGGTAGATACTTGGGGGTATTTTGGTCATTTACGAGTAGCCCCTCGTTGAGTGACTGTAGCCAATGTCGGTACACGACGGCGCGTGCAACGCGTGTGGCTGCTTACGTTCTTACAGTTTACTTCTTGTCGACTTGGCTTAATTAGTTCTCTGATTACTTCACGTGGAAGCTCCTTTAAGTGTGGTCTCATATTAGTTTTCAATGCAATTTTTCTTCTCAAATTTGATGGTCAGATTAAAAAAGATCTGAGGAAATTGAGGTATTGCAACATGAAGAAATAATATAGAAAATTTAGGAGCATTTGCTTTCTGATTTTCTTTCGTCCTTTTGATGGCAGAAATCATAACTGAGATCTGGAATGCTATTTTTCTTTTGGGAACAAAGCGAATATCCAGCTATTTACTTCTTTAGTGATAAAATTGCCGAAATGTCTCTCAAACTTAATTATAATTGTCAATTTTTATCATAGACTATTAATTACAAACTTTTGCCTCTTTATCTTGGAAATAATTACCAACTTGCATTCTCTCTGTCAATTTTAATGGATTTCATCCGAATATAATCACATGTCATGCACATGATGAGTATAATTTTTTATGGGTATAATTATATTTTCATAATTTAAAATTGTATTATACATGCTTTAATTTTTTTCCCGAGTATTTTCTATTTCTTTAATAGAATATTTTTGTCCTCTAAATATTCGCTTTGAATATTTTAGGATTTTTGTTGTTTTAGGCATATAAATAGTGAGCCGATGAGCACTAATATATTGAATAGTCGTGGAATCAGGGCCAGCCCTGAGTTTCAGGGGGCTCTAGGCGATAAAAAAATTTGGGGCCTCACATGTAATGATAGAAAGAAAAAAATTTTGCTATTTGAATAGTTATATATATATATATAATATAAAATTTTCAAATTTGGGGGCCTCAACATTTGGGGGCTCTAGGCACCGGCCTATATGGCCTATACCCAGGGCCGGCCCTGCGTGGAATAACTAATATATTGTGTTCTAAATTTAGTAATTTTTTCTCCGTCATAAAATATATATAACTTTGAAAAATTAGTTCATAACTATTGAATTTTGATTTAATAAATAATATTAAAATTTTAATATACAAAAATATAATTTTGGCCCATCACGTGCATAGCATATAATCTCATTTAAATGGAATCCGTCAAAATTGACAGATGGAATGCAAATCGACATATGTTTTCAAGTTGAGAAGACAAAAATTCGCAATTGGAAGTTCATGGTATAAATTGACAATTACAACTAAATTTATAAGACATTTCAGTTATTTTGCCCTTCTTTAGTATATACACAGATGCAGTGGACCAACAGTAACATGAGCATGTTGATATCACTTTGCAAATAGTATATATCGGCCATAAATCTGAGATTCTGATCGAGATGTATGAATAACAGCTGCAGGTTCAGCTTCGTTAAAAAATCACTAACCCGATCAAAGTCAGTCTCGGGAACAATGGAGGCATTGCTTGGCTGAATCAGATGGGATCCAACTGGATATTCCTGATCGGCTGATCCCTATTCCCTCGTGAGGGAGTATGAATATGAACATGATCTAATGATCTACCTCTTATTTCTTCTTTCAACACAAAGAAATCAAAGATAAAAACTGAAGAACTGAGGTATGCTCAAGTAGCTCGGGTACTACCATAAAAAAAGCCATCTCTAAGTCTCAAACCAAATGAAACAAATATGCTAAACATCACCTCCGTGTACTAATAAAAGAATCTAAACAAGATTACTGTTTTTGAGGGTAAAGGAAATATAGTCCTAACCACAAACCTAGCGTGCAACTGTCATAATATTTTGAAGTGGCATAAGCCTCCCGGGTAATTGCAAAAGCTGTATTTGATATAATTTATAACCAAATGCAACACATTTGGGAGCTAGAAATCTTCATCAACATCAGCCTGACATTTGAAAACAGTTCCCATGGCCAACAAGTCATATTGGAAAAGGGGACCTGGGTCATCTTCGAGGAATGTAGCTCCAACATTTACATTATGAACCTGATGTGCCCCCCGAGTCCAACCTCAAGATGTAGTGGTAATTATGACGCATCAATTCAGTCAGGGTGCCTGTTATAACACAAGCCAATGAATCAAAGTAAGGAACTAAAGTTGATAATTCAACCAGTAGGACTTGAAAAGTGAGATCTTTATGCCAGATAACGGCAAAGTTATGACAGTTGATGAAAACTGAAAAGAGATCATTTGACACACTAAGTCAAGGCCAAGGTACCATAACGAAATCATGACTGACCTTAAGACACCTCAAGGGCGTTCAACTTATCACAGTGAGGAGTGGGAATATTCTTACTCCAGTGACGTCTTTGAAGCTCAACTCGACAGTAATGTACAAGCACATTTTTGTAATCCTTCATCACACTATCTTCAAGTTTAGCTCGAGCAGAACTTCCAAGAGGATAACTCTCATCAAACTTCGCTGATATAACAAAGTACTCCACTCCATGTCTCTCAGTTGTTTTGGGGATCTGGTACTGGTAGTTTTTATTCAATGCATAGTCAGGTTCTGTAAAGGGAAGATATGCAAGCAATAATATTACCAAAAACGGTAATATCTGAATGAGAAGCATAATGTTAGGTCCCCCATGGTGAATCTCCTCCCTCCGATGGCCACCAGTACCTCTAGTCCTATGAACCTGACTAGTCCTAAACATGTCTGATTGGCCAAAGAATGCCCTGAATATCTCATCGGGGTCAAACTCATCATCAAACATGTCCCCAGTTCTCCTCCTTCTCCTCCTCCTCACATCATGCTGCTGGTTGTACTCGAATTCCTCAACCAATCCAGTCTGATCATACTGCCCCCTCGAATTCACATCACTCAAACACTTGAAAGCCTTGCTCACAATCTTAAATGCCTCTTCCGAACCAGGAGCCTTGTTCTTGTCAGGATGCACTTTCAACGACAACTTCCTATACGCCTTCCTAATCTCCTCGACTGAGCAAGTCTTCTCCAGTCCAAGAATGGCATAATAGTCTTTGTTCCTCTTCACCTGCCTTATCAACTGAACATGCTCCTCCGTATAACTCTGCTCCCCATTCAATCCCTGCCCCAATTTCTCCTTTCCGGTCTCTCTCCTTGTCTCGCCAACACCATTTTCATGACTATCAGCTGCCGAAGACCCCGA
This sequence comes from Geum urbanum, assembly GCA_946800695.1. Taxonomy (NCBI): domain Eukaryota; kingdom Viridiplantae; phylum Streptophyta; class Magnoliopsida; order Rosales; family Rosaceae; genus Geum; species Geum urbanum. The sequence continues at coordinate 46,282,637 of OX327003.1, read as the reverse complement.
ATCAAGCCTCTCGCAAGCGGCCAGAAGCTCGTTAACTTCCAAATTCTGATTAAGCCGCTGTGCTATCTTGATAAACTTCAAAGCTTTTGCTTTGTTACCGGCAGCAATTGCCTCCTCAGCAATGCCAACACACTTCAAAGCTTCGTCCTTGTTACCATCCATTATCACAAAAATACTACTCAACACTCAATTACAGCAACAAGCACAAAAATCACCCTCCAAAAACTCAAATTTCCAATCCCTAAATCGCTGTCCAGGTTTCAATTATCCAATTCTCCGTGATCTCAAAGATTGTCCTAGTTTCAAAACGAATGCGAATTAGGTTCTTCTATAGGAATTTGATTCTAAATTACGCAATGAAAATAGCAGAAACTGAAACTTACAATAAGTCTTGAATTCATAATCGCAGAAATAAATGATCATAGATCGAATTCTAGAAGCTTACCTTATGCTATCGTAGATCGAAGCCTAGATACTGTGCGAGGCTGTGTCAGAGAGAGAGAGAGAGAGAGTCCGAGGAAGTCACACAGCTGAGGAGGATTGGTGGTGCGTCGACGATTCCACAGCACCGACTCCAGTTTTGCTCACCATGGATGATCATCGGACCAACCAGAGCATTCCACGTCAGTGATCTCATTTAGTTTCATGGGCAATTGGTTGTACATAATGATCCATAAACTTAACCCGGCCTAGTTTCAACTTAAACTAGATTCTCACCCATTGACCATAAATCATATAAATCTAGTGAGATCATTATGCGTTTAACTTAGACTAATCTCTACTAATATAAAGAGTCAAGTTCTCTTATTGTCGTCAGACTCACCAAATTTTAAACCGACTAATATACCCATGTCAAAAAAAAAGAAGAAGCTTACTAAAATAAATTAAAATAATATTATTGTATATTTGTAATAATTATTCATAATTTTTTCCATATTTTTCTCACTTCCACACCACACCGGTACCTGTGTAGATTTTTCTAGTGTGATCAACTTGAAGTCGAGTGTGTTGTGCACTTGTGCTATGTTGGCTACTTTGCCTAAATCATAATATTTATGGGTGCGCATCTGTGTGTGATAATAATATTATCGCTAATATAGAATAAAATGAGATGAACTTGAACAGAAGTACAGAACACATAAATTTGCATGAACACAGAAATGGTGTCTAATCAGCTCAAATTAAGCATTTGAACATTTTCTGTTGTTTTATATTTCCATTGAAGTATAGAAGAATTTACTAAATAAGCATGCATAATTTAACTTCTTTTATGGAGAATCTAGGAAACCTACAGTTTAGTTGTTCTCTTCAACAAAGTCAAAATTTTGTCTCCTCCTTACAGATTCCAATACATCTGACGGCACACCGCTCCGAGAGCTTTGTCCGCCTTGGCATGTCTTGATTTTAGGCACGCTTAAAGCGCTGAGAGGCGGTGTCTGTCTCCCCTTGTTCATTTCCTTGAGCACTGACCTTGCTATGGCTTCAGCAGCTACATCTCCCATTGCTGACGCCATTCTTGCGTCACCTTGCAGTCTGCTGATAGATTTGTTATGGGCCTGTCTCACACTCGCAATCTTGGATATGCCGGGAGAGTTAAAAGTAACCGCTTTTTGATTGTTGGCAACAGTCTCCATAGCTGTAGACTTGACCTTTGCTTTTTCGTACTTCTGCATGTCATATATCAGCTCTTTCTGGAGCTGCTTATCAGCAACTAATATGTCTTCGATCTCATTTTTGTAATCCTTGAGGATGATGCGGAGGCATTCCATGAGAGATCCTATGAGGGGGCTGTTTTTGCTTTCCAGAAACCGTTTAAGCTCTATAAATATGGGTATGGTGCTTTGAATAAGGCCCTTCTTCAATGCTTGAGTTATCGCCCTTCCCTTAGCAACTGCTCCACTATTATCACCACCTTCTTCGTCAATGTCTCCAGCATCGGATGATAACCCACGGTTTGATGGTATTCGGATTTCTTTGCAGGCAATAATTTGGAAAGCATCCTGCTCCAGAAATCATGAGAAATGTCTTTTGATAAGAATGGACAGTAGCAAACAGCAACACATTTTGCAATGGTGTGATAAGCTAGAGAATTTAAAAATATAAATGCTATGGAGCTCAGAAATAGACCAGGAAGAATATAAAAAATAGAAAGCACATACTTTAAGATAAGTAGTTCTGCATATTGCTCATAAAGAAACAAAGAAAAACAGTTTGTCAACAAGATGAGGCAAACTACCTGCAGAACAGACTGTCCCGTGATATCATCTATACTGAGCATACTGTCAGATGCTGCAGCAAGAATCTCTGTGCATAACTTTACAAAGGTTTGCAGTACGTGCTCTGGAGCCATTTGTTTCAGCAATGTAACATAGATGTGCATTCTTTTTGACCTTGTTATTTCGTCATTTCCTCTGGGGGTAAGATAAATTAGATATGAAGAATGGTCATATCCGCAAAGCTGTAAACCTTTTTAGACATTAGAAACACCTACCTGATGGAAAACAAGCGGCTCTCTGCTCGTGAACCCTGAGGACCACCATGTCCCTTGTGTGCACGGCAGTCATTCAGAACAAAAATTGCTTCTACAAAACTGTTATATCCGAGAAGAGGTGCTTTTGCTGAAACAAGAAAAATCAAATAAAATTATGGTCAAATTTTAGAAACCAAAAAGGCAGCAGCTTCTTAACAACAAATATAGTTGCAGGAGGAAAGCTGGTCACCTTTCAAAATATTGCTGAAAAGAAAATTGGCAAGCTGATTTATCCTCTCTGATTCATCAACAAGTGACAAGAGAAATCTAAGGAATAGAACTCCTCTCCACTTCACATAATCTCTCTGAAAAAAGAAGAAGATAGTTTGAAACATAGAATGAGTTTTTGCTGGGATTCTTAACCTTCAGAATGAACAAGTATGGTGTAGAACCAAAATATACCTGCAACAATCTTGAGAGCAGTATAAATGTTTGCCTTCTTACAAGTTCACAGGGATCACGGAGGCATTTTGTGATCCTTGGTATATAACTGTTGGCTTCAACAGAAGCTATTTAGAAATTCTAAACAAAATAGATACATTCCAAATTTGATTCTGTCATTCTAAATTAGAATTTAACATGTCTTACCTGTCAACTAAAGAAGTATGACGAACACAAAAATCTGCCATCACAACTACCAAATTGTTCCGAAGGGCTGCAGAATCACTCTTTTCAAGTTCCTAAAAAAATCCTAAAAGATTAGGAACTCAAATGGCTGGACACCGGAACCAAAGTAATTAAACACAATAGATAAACACTAAGTTTTGTACTTAGTGACCTGCAATCGCCAGCCCACACATACACAACTAGCCTCCTATTAATAATCTCTGGATTTTCTAAAATTTTCTAAATTTAACCATTACTTTCTATAAAAAAAAAGTCTGAACTGACATGTGGGTTCAATAAACCAAGTTGAAAGAATAAATTATCTTTGATAAAATGGTGAATAACTGATCATAATTGCCAGTAACCAAGCTTTTGTATGAAAGAGACATGTGTATCATTTTGTCATTGACGATTTCAATGTCAACGCTTATGAAATTCAGTTAAAAGAGTGATCAGAAAAGATATCAAGTTTAAGACCAAACCTGCACAAAGAGAGGAATATATGTCTTTGCAATTTTCTCATCTGTAAGACAAATCTTCCCCAAAGTCAGCCATGCTTGAATGTATAAAGAAGGCGCTGTCTGCTTTAGAGAGACTGTAGAGCCTGCTAATTTATTGACTTTTGGATCAGAATTTTCAGAGCTGATGATGGTATATAGTAATGGAACGAAGGTGTTCGTATTAACAGATGGGCAAATAATAACCAAAGATCCAATTGTATAAACTGCTGTGACTACTTTTGACAAAGATTTGTCCATGGGCATAGCTCTCTTGCCCTTTGTGCTCCCACTAATAGGTGGAGTAAAGAAGCCTCCTTTTTGGCTTGTATCTGACTTCTTAGATATATACTTATCTAAAATCGTACAAGCTTTCGAGGCAAGCTGATGGACACATTTTTTAACAAGTGCATCACCTTCTTCTGGATTTGAAACCTTCCGCTTGCATAATGTTCTCAGTGTTTTTACATGAGCATTCACCTGACATCAATATAGCACTAATTAATACAAGATTATATAAGAAATAACAATAAACAAATAAAAAGAGAGAAAGGGAGGGGAGGGGAGGAGTAAAATTAATCAGCTGGAAATCACTATACATATGTTGCCACACGCAAGAATTCTTATTAAACATCCATATGTTATTTTCTAACTCGTAGACATGAAAACATCATTAGTTTACAAGTCATAGATTGAAATCTACTTTTATCTTATGAAGCAGTATATTTGTTATTCACTCTTCTAATAAGTCACCAAAACAGGGTGAATAGGAGCAACAGTGCCTTGCGTCAAAAGCACAGATGTTTCTAGTTTCATTACTAAAATGGCAGTTTGAAGAATTCAGTTCATTTAGCTGGAAGTTAAAAGATATATGAAAGGGTGAATATACATTTTGTCACAGCATTTGCATACTTGCTTACTGCATCCCCCCAGGCATGCTAAAGGCAAACCGTAGCACTAACCCAGGAAGCATTAAAAATGACAAATATAAACAAGTGTGCTGAAATCACAGAATGAGTACCTCTGTTGAATGCATGTTGAACTTCTCAATTCTTTTGAACAAATTGTGAGCTAGATCAGCAGCAGCTTCTAAAGGCAGCTTAACAGAAACATTAGCAATAGTCTGTAAGAGAAAAACACGATCTCCAGCCCAAGCAACAGAACTGGATTCTATACCGCCTCCCTCGTCATGCTCGTATCCCTGTGGAAGTGGGCTCCCAATCTCCACTCCAACGCCATGCTTGTCAAAGAGCTGCCAATGATGATTGAGAAACTCCCAGTCCACTGCTTCTGCAAGATACACCGACACCTCTGACAGAAGAAACCAAGAACCTGATGGAGCTGTCCATTTCTCTATTGGCATGGATTGACTGAGCCAGAGAGATTCAGATGTTCTTATGATATTCTTAAGTGCACTAGCAAATTTGTGCTTCAGTCGATTCTTCTTTCCTAGGTTTGTGCAAATTTTCTTCACCCAAGGTGCCACTTCTCCATTGCAAATCTCTTTCAAAAGGCTCAGAACACCTCCAGGAAGCCCCAAGTCAGTATCTATTTCACAACTAACTGAAGTTACCCGTTCTAGTACCAATTCTAAAAACAAGGCTTCACATTCTTCTTGAATGCTAGACTCATTATCTGTTATTAAAGGTGGAACAGAATGTAGCCACTCGGTAGCCACGCTTTCGTCCAGAAATGTTCGAAAAGCCTACAAGGGCAATGCAGATTACCAACATATAAGTTAAGTAATTGCACACAAAAAAAGAAATATTAATTGTGTTACAGAAACAAGTCCAAAAGGAATTAACTGTTCAAGAACAGAAAAAACAATTCTGACTATCAAAAAGGAAGTGAATTTAGACATTCGTCTTTATGATCACATAGAACATTTAATATTTCCATAGTGTGAGAAGACAGTGTTGAAAAAAAGTAGTCAAACTTTATACAGTATATCTTTCTATGATTTATAAGCCTTGTGTACAATCTTTCACATCAGCCAAAAATGTCAAGAACTCAACACTAAAATGTTTATACAACTGATCGAAACAAAACCGCTGATGTACTCGTGCACATTATGTAATTGAAAATTTCTATGAACTATCTAAGAACTGTATCTGATGATGTCAACCATTCTCGGTTAGGATTTGTGTTCCAGGTGGTTGGACTCGTAGACTGTAAAGCACTATTCTTGGCAGGGTGGCTTTCTGAAAGTGAAGATAAATGCCCAAATGTATACAATGTCACAATGTTCATGAGATAACTTTGTGGTCATACACAAGCAATACATATCAATTATGCAACATACACAAACCATTTTGAAATTGAAGATGTTAACAGTAATGATCTATTGGTTCTAAGAACCAATAGATTAAGCAAAGTGAGATACTTACCACGGAAAGAGCTGACATTGCCGCTTTGCGTATGCTAACGAGTGGATCAGAACAAGCCATGCCCATAGTCTTGATCAAGGCTCTATCAAAGCCACTACCAAGGATAGCCATCAACTTGGTAACCAAAAGAAGAGCAGCCTTCCTCACAGCTGCCTTCTCATCCATGCACCTAGTCCTCAAAATTTCATTCATCCAGCCCTCCTGCCTTTCATCCATTACATCACCAAACCCCATAACTTCCTTCAACACCGCTCGGCTCTTATCATCACCTGACAAGAACCCAACCAGCTGCGACAAATTCGTCAAAGCACGCGCCCGAATCACAGACATTACATCCGAACACCTCTGAATCAAAGCCTCCAAGCATCTCCAACCCAATGTGTCCCTTCCTTCACTCTCTGAATTCAAACCCATCACATCTCTCAAAGTAGTAACCAGCACCAAAAGAAGGTCAACAGCCAATAGCCTCAACTTAGCCTTTCCCTGAGTCATCTTCACCACATACTCCACAAACCCAATTTTCTCCTCAGCCTCCATAACCCTAACAATCTCCATTATCGACTCTACAGCCAAAGCTCGAGGCTCAGACTTATCAGGTGCCTTATGCACCAAGTACCACAGAAAATTCACCATTGCTTTCTTGACCCCATCAAGACTCTTAGCCAAACCCATCATCTCATTGCCCACAAAACCCAACGCAAATACCCTCACCTGAGACTTGTGCAGTAAAATCATCGGAGCCAGCGACTTAAACACATCGGCAGATATGTTGGCATGGTCTCCATTCTCCGGCTTAAACACCTTAAGCAAAACTCTAGAACACAAACCAGTCAGTCTGTTATAATTACCAGAATTGCCACAAACTTCAAGACCCATCACTGGAATTTCAGCCACAGTCTGAACCAAAGACTTCAAACTATCCGGAAACCTATCTAAATGAATCAAATCCATCACACTCTCCAGTTTCTCAAGCACAGAAAACAAAACCCTAACATCAAACTCACTCTCTTCGCCGTCCCAATCCTCATTACTACAATTCTTGACACCCTTACCTTTGCCGCCGCCGCTGCGGCCCTTCCGCTTTCTATTGTGAGCTCCGGTGTTGCCACTGGGATCTCCGGGACCCGGGTCGGCGGCGCGGCGGGGCTTCAGTGAGCGGCGAATTGACTGGAGGAGAGAGAAGAACACCATGGGAGTGAAGAGAGTGCAGACCGGGGAATTGGGGGCGAGGAGAAGAGAGAGGTAGGCTTTGGAAGCGGAGAGGGTGAAATGGGCCGGGCCCGAGGAGTCCATGGCGGCGGCGATGGGGCGGACGAGATTGGAGAGGGAGAGGGACTTGGAGGCGAGTTCGTCGGAGAAGCGCTCCATGGGGTCATTGTCGTCGTCGTCGGCGGCGGCGGCGGCGTCGTCGAATAGGGTTTGGAGGTCGGAGAGAGTTGAATCGGAGATGGGATGTTGGGGCTGGGTGGATGTGGGGTTATCGAGGTGGCGGAGGTCTTCGAGCTCTGTGACGATTCGAGCTATGGCGTCCTCCATGGTTTGAAGTTTGAATAAATTTCTGGTCGCTGTGACTGTTCTGGTGAAAGTCACTCTCTATCTGGAATTTATTTTGTGTTTTAAAATTTTGGTTTTCCCGCTTTTGCATTATTGGAAAATGAAAAAAAATAAAGGAGAAATTATTTAAAAGCTTAAAAACACCTTTCGTTTCCAAAAAACTCAACTTATTATACTATAATAAAAAATGTTAAACTTATGACTACTATTTTTTTTTAAAAGACCCACTTAACATTATTTTTTCTTAAAAAAAATTCAAAAACTTAAAAAACATATTTTTGATATTCCAATTTGCCCCTGAAGCAAAACCACTTCAAAGGTCAAATTCTGCCTCCTTTATCTCGGCCTCAATCTCCTCTGCTCTGAAGCGTGAGATGAATCCCAAGAAGCGCATGCTACTCACCTATTAGGAACTAGAAGGGGAAAACAGGAGAAGAGGGAAAAAAGAGAGAGGTTGAGGGAAAGAAGGATTCAGTTTTTCATTGATAACGTCTTCATACATCCAATTACAATATAAAGAACCAAACTTGATATAGGACAAGCCTAACAACTATGCCACATATAGCCAAAAGGAGACAAAGTCTACAGAGCTACTAAACTACTGCTTGTTTGTCACACCATAAGAACACAACTTAGTACTCTCTTATTGATCAAAGATCCCAGAAGGGTGAGGACCATTGTCATTGGGCCTGGGCTTCGAGGTTGATGTTGTTCAGTGCAACAACTCCTTCCCCCTTCGAAAATGAGCTAGGACTCGAGAAGTGAAGTCTGGAAAATACAGTTCCATATCATCAACATCCACCCGTGTAGCATCTTCTGGGGGAAAGCCACCCCACTTGATCAACCATACCCCCCAACAGCTGGGCCTTTCTTATAAATGGAGCGTTCCAAAACTTCCTCTGGACTCTACTGTAAGTTCTTATCTCGGCGAGTGAGTTGCTCCATGGCCACTTAGAGTGAAGATTGGTCGGACTGCAACACATCAACAATGTTGGTCAATTGTCGTTGTTGGTTGGCATGGATGGATGGACATAGAAGGTCCCTCTCCGGAAGTGGGCTCGGTGTTGGCTTTACTAGTGTTGCCATCACCGGTAGTTGACGTGGTAGCGCATGCTCTGGTTCCTCTAGCCATGGAGGCTCTGATACCAGTTTGTTAGGTACTAGAAGGGGAAAACATAAGAAGAGGGAAATAAGAGAGAAGTTGAGGAAAAAAAGGATTCAGTTTTTCATTGATAACATCTTCATACATCTAACTACAATATAAAAGACCAAACTTGATAAAGGACAAGCCTAACAGCTATACCACAAATAGCCAAAAGGAGACAATGTCTATAGAGCTATTGAACTACTGCTTATTTGCCACACTAAAAGAACACAACTTAGTACTCCCATATTGATCAAACATCCCATAAGGGTGATGAGCATTGTCATTGGGCCTAGGCTCGAGGTTGAAGCTATTGAGTGCAACATCACGGACCTCAGCCTCATCTTCATCTTCGGCAATGACATCAATTCCTGAGGCATTGACCCCACGCACTTAGGCGGTCAGATCCGCGACTTAACCTCTAAGGGCTACATTGACTGCAAAAATGACCGCCGCCCCGACAACTGCCTTCGCTATGCCATTGTCGCCGACAAAAAAGCTCTCGAGGACGTTGATCTCGACGCCGACAATCGCCTCAAGGTCACCAAAAATAGCAACACACCTCAAAATGGCAAAGCCTCTGATCCCAACTCCCAATCATGTTCTGAATGAGAAGATCATCCCACCCTCCAAAACCACCGCTGACATTCTCTTGCTGAAATCATCAATCAAGGTACAATAAACACTTCCCATCTTTGTTTGTATGAAATTGGTTTACAAGATTTGTGTTCATATTGGGCTGGATTTGAGTTTGTATTTTTCCAATTGGTGCAATTGAACTCAGGGAAAGAGGTCGATGTTGGACCATGAACCAAGGACAAGTCTTGAAATGCGATCCCGGTGGGTGTGAAAGTAGGTGACACTATTCTCTTGTTAGACTATGGTAACACCCAAGTGAAGCTTGGTGACAAAGAGCAAGTTATATCTGAACTTTATGCTCTATTGTATTAGCTTATTGTTTGGGGCTTATTATGATTAGTGGGTTTGCTTTGTGCAGGTTCCATTTGTATCAGAATGAGGACATGTTGGGCACTCTCCATGATTGAGCTGTTGAGTATTGTGTTTTATTAAGGATCATGTTATGTAACTATCAAACTATCTATTTAAGTATTTGTCAAACTATCTATTTAAGTATCTGTTCAAAATTTCAGAATTATCAAAATCTAAAGGAAAAGGCTTTCATTTGGATATCTGTCAAACTCTCTGTTCAATTTCAGAATTATCAAAACCTAAAGGAAAAAGCTTCAATTTGGATGTCTGTCAAACTATCTATTTAAGTATATGTCAAACTATATATCGAAGTATCTGTTCAAATTTCAAAATTATCAAAACCTAAAGGAAATTTTTTTCATTTGGATATATGCCCAACTACCTATCAAACTATTAGTTTAAGTATATGTTCAATTTCAAAATTATCAAAACCTAAAAGAAAATGCATTCATTTGGATATCTATCAAACTATCTATTTAAGTATCTGTTTAAATTTCAGAATTATCAAAACCTAAAGGAAAAAGCTTTCATTTGTATATTTGTCCAACTATTTGTCAAATTATTTGTTTAAGTATACTCCTCCCCTTCTTGTTTAAGTTAATCATTTGTGTATAACTAAATTGAAAGCCGAATATCGGCTTCAAAATCCAATGAGATAAGACATCTGAAGAGACATTTACGATACCTGCTAGTGTTCCCGAATATCAAAGCAAGTCACCGAAGCATGCCATCTGCTAGTTATGGATGCGAGTCCTTGAGCTCTATGTGAGATCTTTGCAGCTGCTTGTAAGCATATGATTATCCCAACAAGCTCAACTATAGAGGAGACCTACCACGGTTAGAGGCAAGCAGTAAGGTTTAGTGTTTGATGTGATTCATTTTATGTACAAAGCACATTGTCATGAACGACTTACTATAAAATTTGGTCCATTGATGAGATTGATGATTCTATTATTTTCTGTGGTCTCTAGTAAAGCCACAAATTGGCTAGTTATGACTACTAAGAGTTCGAGTAGAAGATATATTCGGAATCTGTGACTAAACTTTGATAGACGATGCGTTAAATGAACGTGTTCATCGATATATACTGAAACATCTATATCCATTTCCAAGAGCTTCCGATAATCTTCGTATGATTTGCAAATTGCAAACTAAATTGAAAAAAACAACTGCCTGATAGGAAAACTACATTTGAATACATCCAGGATACAAGAAAGGCAAGTAATACAGCACCGAATTTCCACCATGAATCTTGGTGATCATAAACAACTCAAATAACTTCACGAGCAGTATTGAGAAGGAACATAGGTAATAGCCATACAACCAACTGTTTGGGCCTGAAATAAATATTTCATATTGGGCTTGAAAGACTGAAGTCTTGGCGAGCGGCCCAGGATGAGCTGAAGTCTTGGCAAGCGGCCCGGTTAAAAGATGTAGCTTGGCGAGCGGTCAAGTGGAAAAATAGAGTCCGTTTCCAGATCAACTTAGGATTGTGGATTCCGTAAAGCTGATTCATACGGCTTAATGTCTATCATACCTTTTCTGTTTCAAATAGGTTTCTTCTAGTAAAGATAGCATTAGAACTATATAAAGATAAGACCCATGTGCTGGATGGTGTTAGAGTTATATTGAGATTCAAAGAGCAAGAGCAGAAGAAGTTCAAAAGAATTGAAAGACGACTACTAAGCATTATATTAGGAAAGTAAGAGCATTAGTGAAAGGGTCCCCGATCAAACATAAAACATTTGCTAAACGCAAGTACACATAGACATCTCGTCAAGAGATTCTATCTTTGCAGCTAGACGATCAAAGTTCTTGTCACCGAACGAGTGAGAGTATTGCGATCAGAGGAAGCAATTATCACGACTGGAAGATTGAAGAGCTTGTCATCGATCGAGTGAGAGTTTGGATATCCAAAGGGAATAAACGCGACTGGAAGGTTGAATGGTTTGTCACATATCGAGTGAGAGTTCAGACATTCAAGGAAGCGGTGTTCTCAACACATCGTCAGAGGAGTTGCTCTGCTTTGCACTCATAAAGGGTAGTGTGAGGTATCGATTTTTGGGGCTCTGCTAGAGACACATAAATCTAAAGTCCTAGGTTACTAGGGGAGAAGGACCCATTCAGGCAAGGTTGGTGCTCTCCTTGTCTTAATCGCTTATCAAGAAGTCAGGCAGCTTTAAGTTCTATATTTCGTTGAGAGACGGTGGCACGCCAGCATACAAAGCACATACAAGATAAACCGACAACTGCGGTCAAACTATCTGAAGTCAATAAAAGAGACTGCTTTGTGGAAGGATCTCTCCGCGAGAGATATTTTAGCGTCAAACACCAACAAGGGAAAGAAATCCTGATCGAAGAAGGGAGTATGTTAGTTCCATTTTCTGCCCAACTAAACTCTTGGATCAGAAAAATTCCTTAGAATAATTTCTTTTCCAAAAAATGGGTGACTAGGACGGTATAAAGTTTAATGCCTGAGTTTTTGTTTAGTAGCGTTTTCGTTTGTGTTCCCGGATCACATTCATGCCCAAAAAATCCCCTCATGACCCCTATTTGTAATGACATTTACGGCGGTTACATATTTAGTGGATCAATTTACTTCACCACTAGCACGAGTAACCTCACTACCCAAAAACAAAATTTATACGACACACGTCCTATTCATCCATACTATACTTAAACTCAAGTCCTTCCGTAAAAGATCTCATACCCGCGACCACCAGATTTTCCCTTGTCGTGGAACCACTCACCATCGTTCCATGTTGAGGAGTTGTGATGCTGGCACGATCTCACGATCACGTGACTTTCACGAAAAATATCACTTATGATCCCACAATAACCAACTTTTAATGATCATTTACAACTAACAGTACAATTACGATACATAAAAAAATCTTCACAAAAAAATAAGACGCAAGAAGGGAGATGTGGGTATATTTTGAGGCTCACATTGATCTTCTGTATATATTGATCATGGAACTGAGACATATGGCCATGATACTTATCCACATTCAAGAACTTTCTTACTCCATACTTGCGTAGGTTGTGTGAAATGCAAAGTAGAGGAAATGCAACCACAAGAGACTCACAAACCAGAACCTCAAGCTCAAAACTTTTGATCTGATACTTAATACTATTGGCACTATGAAAGCTCAATATAAGTAGCACTAGCAGCACAACACCAACAAGAAGGAATAAGAGCCATGAGAGACTGAAACTCCAAAATGAGTACTGACAGAAGCCAAAGAGCCCGAGAAAAATTTCGAAGCGGTAGAGAGTCTGATCAAGAAGGGGCCCATCGTCTGGTTTTGCTTGTGTGTGTGTTTCTAATGTGTCTATCAGTGGGATTATGATTTCTAGTGATACTAGGAAAGCCATAAGGTGAGAGAAGATGAATGATCAAGACTTTGCTTATTGAAAGATTGTATGAGTGTGCTCCTTTTAAAGGACATTCCAGTAAAGATTAGATAGAGAAGAACTTTTTGAATCCAAAAGCCAGTTTGTTCCTTAATTCAAGGGTAGGTTAGTATGCAATGTTGAAAGTGTTCATATGGCTTACTGCAACTGCCAGTCACAGTACTTATGCATAAGGAAAAACCAAATATATCTGATTTACAAAGGAAAAGGTGATCCTCATTGTCTAAGATGTCAAAGTAGACCCAAAATTCGTATACCACTATAAAACTATTGAAATCTCCATAACTCTAGGAGATTCACCAAATTTACATGTAGGCCAACCAAAGCTTCTCTTTATGTTGGTTCAATAATATCTTATATCTTAAAGTGTTCTTCAATTTGTATGCATCTCTAACCAGTTTTTCATTTCTCAAACAAATCACAAATCACATGTAAACAACCAAAATTATTACATTGATGTATCTTTGAGAAGTTGAGTACTTAAACTCCAAAAAGGTACATAATAGATACTAGATACATAATAGTGCATACAAGTTTACTAGGAAATGCCCAAAAGCTCCACCTCCAAGAGCAATTTCATAAGACGCACTCACAACTTGGTCTATTAATTTCTACTTTTCCAATAAGCTCTTAGCTCATTGACTAATCAGAGACTCCAATTAAATAAAAAAACAGCTGAAAATGAATCCAACCTATTAATATCTAAGTCTTTAGCTAAGATTATGCGTTTCATATTTCGTGCTTCAGGAATTGGCCTTATGACATATCTATCAACATAAACAAGGAATTTGCCTTAGTCTAAATTGATGCATTAAGTATAACATGCTTAGCATAAAGAAATAAATACATGGCAGATCACATAAAACATTTAAAGTTACAAAACCAAAATACTCCAAACACTTTTAAGCCCTTAACTAAAATGTCTTAGAAATTTCTTTAAGTGTATGGCGATGGAATCACAAGAATTTAGAATTTAAAGCTCAATAATTTTGAGAGATAAGAGAGATATGATCATGCCATGAACAAGTAAGGCTTGGAAGAAAACAATGGTGAAGTTAAAATTGTGCATGTTTCGAACAAGTCTAAATCAATCTCACAAGGATGTACTCATCATATTTTCACTCATGAAAATTGAATCAAAACCTCATGAATATGATGAATTACTTGCACAAATGAACCTAAACCATATGCTTACTCATGTAATTTTACTCAACCAATCGAAGGCTACTCATCTTAAGGATCATAAAGGACTTTAGAAATGTTGTAATGGGGTTGAGGTTAAGGCATTCGAAATTTTGGTATGTGGTGGTAAAAACGTTCAAAAGACTTAGTCAACACTTAGGCAATTTGAGCTCCATCATTTCTCATGCGTCAAACTTCAAAATGAGGCCAATTTTCATCTTTTTGTGCCCTAAAATTATTTTTTCTTAAGCTTTACGGACATGACAAATGCCATATTTTTTCATTTTTAGGCCTTCAATTCGTGGTACACTCCAGATCCGCAAATATGGGGGACATTAATCCAAACTTTGACATCTAAAACACATTGCTGGAGAGTTTTTTTTTTTTTTTTTTTTTTTTTTAGCTCTCGAATTTTTTTCTATCTTTTCTTTTCTATTCTCAGCAATTTACACACTTTTTCAAGCTATTTGAACAAGTCTATCCCATACAAACATCTTTTCCTTCAAAATTATCATCTTCACGCCATTTCCATGTACTTAGCTTCAAAAATCCTTAGCAAATCTTTAGAACAAGGGTATGGATATTCTACACTAGCCCACCTAAAAAACATGAGGACTTGATCTTTATGAGCTAGAGTTGGTGGCTCAATACCAGGTGGTGGTAGTGGTTGGATTATATCCGTTAGATTCATACTGAGAAATGCGTTCCCAACGTCTGACACTCAACAATAATATTCTGCTTCTTGAGGATCAATGATATCAAATTTAGGTCGTCCCAGCTCAATTGATGTCATCTACAAGCGAGACATGAGATATAATTAGTTTAATGATCGAAAAACCATGATCACTAATATCAATTGTAAGGAATAAGAACGTGATCCATGATGTATGGTCACAAAAATCGATTTATAAACAGTGGTTCAAAACCACACCCAACAACCGTGACAAAACCGTCACATAGTATCAATTTTCATTTCATTTCTTTTCTAAACCATGACTCCCCCATGACCGTCACTTATACTCTATAAATATAGGTCCGTAGGAACTAGGGTAAACATGCAATATATATACAATTCATATTGCAATTATCATTAATCCTAGATCTAGGGTATTGCAGAAATTAAGTTTGATTCCTAGATCTATAGATTGACGGCTTAGAAAATTTACCTCGAGGGTGTTATGCTCGGTATGAAAAATTCGCTGTGAAAGAAGTTTGAAGAAAAGACAACACGTCCCCGAAACTTCTAGTAGGAGGAGGGTTCCTTCTTCTTTTCTTCTTTTTGGGCAGACTGATCTTCATGCACTCAATCGGCCATAAAATTCTCTGGACACATTAGAATTGAGTTTTATCGGATGTTTTGGAAATTAGACATCTGGAGATTTTTGTGCATATGAAGATTTCCATCTAGTTCAGCCTGAGCTTCTCGCAATCCACGGTCGAAGTTGATGGATGTGCACAGGCTTATGAAATTGAAGTAGTCAATCTCGAATTTTGGGATGGGAAAAGTGTTTTGGTTTTTGGCACAAAGCTTGGGTTTAGAATCTCATACTGATAACGTGTTGTTGGAGAATAATATGATAACTATAAACTGTAACTCTTTCATTGATAGAATGCAGTATATATAGGCTGATATAATATGTTATAATAACTGTCCCGATATAACAGAGATTCTTTGTATCTATATCTATACTAATTCATATCTAATTAGGACAAGACACACGCCGAAAGTTACGGAGAATAAATCTCCTTAAATACAAATACAATTATTGATTTATTGGATAAAAACTATAAAAAAAGAGAGTCAAAAACTAATACGGGTCATGTATCCGAACCAGGACCCGTGGTTTGTTGTTAAGCCCATCACGCAGGCCTGGTTAGACAAAAATAGTCAAACTCAAACATGAACTCGGAAACCTGTTCCATCACGAATCTGAACCGGAAGTCCTTTTTAGTAATTACGCAGCTGCGAAAGAAAGAGTGGGGCCTTTTGCTCCAAAAGCTAAAACCCTCGCAGACCTCGCACCCCTATATAATCCAATCGCCCTCCACCACCGAAGCCCCTCTCTCGCTCTCTCTCTCTCTCTCTCTCTCTCGTTAGCTCCTCCCTCCTCAAATCCCTAGTAATCCCAATTTGGGGCGATCCGAGAGTCACTGCAATCATGTTGGTTTACCAAGATCTCCTCACCGGTAATATTTTCTCTCTCTCTCTCTCTCTCTCTCCTCCAAATCCCTAATTCCCAATTCGTCGCTTTATGTACCTTGTGCTCAAATTAGGGTTTTGAATTGGTTCTGTGTGTACCTACGGAGAAAATAAGTTTAGATCTTTGTTTAATTAGAATGATTCGTGTTAGGGTGAGGATCTGGTGCATGATACTTGAGCTTGATGTGTTTAGTTTCAGTGTTTCGATGTGAATTTTGCCTGATGAACTATTGTATTAGACTGTAATTTACGAATTTGATACAATTAGTCTGTATTTAATCAAAGTTCCGGTATCTTAGAATTGGCTCCTGTGATTGGCAAACTACGTGAGATTTAGTACGTTCTATGGATCTGCAACTTGGACTCTCGTTGATTATTAGTTCATGTCATCTGACCAATTATGTTCTTATGATAGGTGATGAGCTTCTCTCGGACTCGTTTCCATACAGAGAGATCCACAACGGAGTGTTGTGGGAAGTTGACGGAAAGGTACCATACTATTCCCTTTGGTTGCTCACTCTGACTTTGTTCTTTTAACTGATTATGTCTTCAACCTCTTTTTTTATATTTCATAGCTGGAATTTTAGCAGTGAAATTGGTTTGTGTAGACTTATGGTGGGAAAAAGAGGAATTATGTTTGTTTGAAATTTTGTGAATGTGATAAGAGGTTGGTGTTTATGATATGTTTCATACGCTTTTTCTTGCAGTGGGTTGTTCAAGGAGCTGTTGATGTCGACATTGGTGCTAATCCTTCTGCTGAAGGTGCAGATGCTGATGAGGGTGTTGATGATCAAACCGTCAAGGTGGTTGACATTGTTGACACTTTCAGACTTCAGGTATGTGGTGACCCCTTTTAGTATTCAGTCTCCCAAAGATATCTCTGTACCCCCGGAGTGATAATTGATAGTCGTTTTTTATTTTCCAGGAGCAACCTCCTTTTGACAAGAAGCAGTTTGTCACATGGGTGAAGAGGTACATTAAGCTGTTGACACCCAAGCTTGAGGGGGAGCAACAGGAGACATTTAAGAAGAACATTGAGGGAGCAACCAAGTTTCTGCTCGGAAAGCTCAGTGACCTCCAATTGTAAGTTTTATCAGTCTATACTTTGTGCCCTTGTTAACTTGTTTTTTTTTCTGGCACCTGTATGACACTAGACTTGGGCCCTTTTGCAGCTTCGTGGGTGAGAGTATGGGTGATGATGCGGCTTTGGTCTTTGCTTACTACAAGGAAGGTGCCACTGACCCAACATTCATCTACTTTGGCCATGGTTTGAAGGAGGTCAAGTGCTAAGAACTGACGCCGCTGGCTTTAAGCAGAGTCTGCTTGGTGTAATTGTAGTCTATAATTATTGCGTTTTGGGTCAAGAGTATTTTTGGTTGCTTTTCATTGAGAATGTTTTGAATTGGCTTCAAGCCTTCTATCTCTGTTATCTGAATTCGAATTCATTTTCTAATTTATTGGATCCTATATTTTGGTTGAGACATAATAAGATTGTGTATTAGTTCAGTAGCCGAAGTGTGATGTGATTTATCATTTATCCCTGAACGCTCAGATCTTGTCCTCTCATTGCTGGGTAGCATAATTTTTCTCTTGAGTGTGTGCAAGAAAGCACTCTGCCTACCACCAAGTTGGTATTCTATAGAAGCAACTTATTCCGTCCTTTTGCTATTAACAAATTATTCCCATATCCCTCTGCTGGTCTCGTGTTTCCCTTTGAAAGTGTCCGGCTACTTTGGAATATTCCATAGGATAAACTGATAAAGCATTACGTCTCGCACTAGAGAGAGAAATGGGGAAGCAAATAATTGAAATAACATGGGAAGCTAGCATGGGAGCACAGGCAAATTGACATCGTCAGGGTCCAGACATATTGACGGATTGACAAAAATGCGTAATGCAAAAAACTCTGGAATGATTTTGTTCGTCCTCTGATAAGCTGTCACCATTAGCACTATAGCACCTGTAGTGTTGTCCATCATCAAAGAACCGACCAGCAATAGCAAAAGCCTCGTTGAATTGATAACAGTCATATAACACTCTTGGAAACTGAATTGTTCCCTCGGAATGTCTAAGCAATGCAGTTTGTGTAATTAATCAGGACGGTCTTACTCTTACGCTAGCATGATTCCATCGATCAAATTTCACAAGTTACATATTCATATCTAGGGATATATTCAGGGACAGAGTCAGAATTCTCGGTTATGAGGGATTTAAATGAAAACCTTAAAAAATAGTCTTAGTTAGAGTAGTCAATTTAATCTTGATCTGTATATTTTGTCAAAACAGTTTCAATGTGTTATTTTTTGTTTGATAAAGCATCACAATTACTCGCAGCCTGATTATGAGTAATATTTGATCCTCTAAAATGTGATATTAGCGTTTATTCTTCTTCCAATTACTGAATCCATGACCAGCACCAACAAAAAATTGCACCGCCGCCTTGTTCTCCAATAGCTAGTTTGAAAAGATAACAACATAAACAAAATGCAGTATCCTCTTTAATACTGTACTCTAACCAATATAGAAATTCAATAAACCAATCACGAATAAACCCTTTTTTCTTCTTTTTTTCTCCAAATTTCGTGAAAGGAAAATTATGATTTTTAGGTCGACAAGGGACTTGTTGTAGATAGTATTTTCGAACTTCTTCTTGAATGTTAGGATGATAACTTGAAATTAGCGGGCGTTTAGCGGGATCCGATGGATACTTTTCTGTAATATCTCCAGCACGAGACTTTTTCATATTGTTACTATTCTTCTTTTGAATTTTCGTATGTGGTTGTTCATCTGATGTTGGAGTAGAAGAAGAGGGTTTTTCTTTTCTTTTGAAGTATTTCTCTATATCTAATAAACTTAATAAAAATGATTATATTTTAATCTCAGGAACGGTAGAGCTTTTATAAAGAAAAAAAGACCATAAAATCCTAAACTTGATAAGAGATTGAATCCTAATTGATCTAATATTTGGACTTTATTATTGAAATAATATATAATAATATTCTTACAAAGTTGTCGAATTTGAATTAATCATGCATTCATATGCGTCATTGAATTTTAGATATACTTCAAATAAATTATAATATTTATATTATTATATAATAATAATATACTAATTTTTTTTCTACATAAACTCAGAGGGCCTAGCACACCCTGTCTCTCATGTCGCTGGATATACTCAGAGGGCCTAGCACACCCTGTCTCTCATGTCGCTGGATATATTAGAACGATGCGAAATTTCAGCTAAAACTAGAAAGTGCCAACTGATCAATTGCATTCGTAATGTGGTCATCTATCAATATATCCAGATTCAGGGACAAGCTAGGACTTCTTTCCTGTTTGAAGACGCCCAATATTTCATGACTACTTACCAATATGAAATGTTTCTTGTTGAGTACTAGATTTCCATCCTAGTGCATGATAAAATTTCTGCATAAGTTTTAATATTCACAGATATGAATTTGTTATTTTTAAAATTGATGGAAATCGGGTATGAAAATACACATAACAGCTTGGAATCAAGCAAGCAATAATTTGCTGCAATATCTACTTAGGTAATCAGAAATACTTCCGTACCAGATCAGTATATCTTGCAACGCAAACGCACAATCATTATTCAAGATTCCTTGAGTTTCTATTGGCATGTATTTAATTAATCAAAAATATGGATCAGTTAAACTATACAAGGGTTATCATAGTCCAAGTCAACAATCAAGCAATGAATTATCAAGCAAATTGATCAATATCACAAGACCTTTGTCAAGACTATATTCAAGACAAGTTAACCATTGATAAAGGTAAAATGCATGCACTTACTCATCTCACATTTTCATCCTAAAAAACGATGACTTACTTGTCTCTATATCCAAAAAATTTTGACAAAATAATTGGTTGCTTTGTTTACAAGTTTTGTTACTCTCCTCTTGACAATTTGGTAGGAAGGAAGGAAATGAAAAATAATTTTAAACATATGTTTGGTATGTCTTTCCCTTGATTCAAGGAGAAATATTTTCTTCTTTACTTCACTTTGTTGTCCCGGTTGGACAAAGCATAAGAAAAAATGATAGGCCTTCCGCCTTTTATGGAAAAGCCATTGATTCTTCTTTTTCATGGATGACCTAGATTGGTTTTGGATTCTCCACTTGCCAACCTTGTTGCCTATAAATACTACTTCCCTATGAAGTATTCGGGACTTGAAAAAATAGGAAAGTTAAGTGTGTTGGTCACCTCCTTTCAAGTCATTTCATACTTTTGCATTTGCTAAGAGATCATCTTGTTTTCCAAAGAGTGTTTCGGTTTTTACAACTAGGATGAAAACTCTTTTTTGCTTCTACAATTTCTACGAGGCTTATAAAACAAGATTTTCCTTCTTGAGATTTTATATCTCCATAGGAAAGCTCACAAAAATCATTTTCAAAACTTGTATATTTTCGCATTGCATATCATAGGTTGAAGTGATGGTGCAATCTCATCAGAAGCGTTCTTGAGAGAATTAGTCGTTCGAGTACTAAGTTCTAGGAGAAGCTTCATAGCCACTGATTTTGTAAACACTTGTTCTACAGAGAAGAGAGATAGATCTTAGACTAATTGTGAGAATACTAGTAAGGATAGAAGATAATCTTCGTATTTTGAGAGCTACTGTCTTGTAAAGAAATATGTTTTACATAATGGAAAAATTTGTCCCTTAGGAGTTAGGCGCACGCAGTTTTTTTTTTCCTGTTACAGGATTTCTGCGTTAAAGAAATACATCCATGTGTTATTTATCGTTTTCCTACTTATTGCATTTTGACCAACTTCGTTACTGGTAATTTAGGATAGAAACACTCTCTGCTATTCTCGAATTAACACTTGAACGAAATTTTTTATAAAAGGGCCTATTCACCCCCACTCTAGGATCTTCATTTGGTATCAAAGCGGGCACTAACTTTTGTTAGTGAGATCCTATGTATCCTAGAATGGATTGTGATAGGGCCACTTCTATTAACGTTCCTCCATTTTTTTGAAGGAAACGACTATTTCGAATAGAAGATCATGATGTCGACATTTCTCATCTCAAGACGATGGAAAGCAATGGACTATGGTCGAGGATGGATACAGCCCTCCCATAATCCTATCTCCTGAAGATGATAAAGTGCACATCCCCAAGGAAAGAAACACATGGACTGATGCCGAAAAGGCAAACTCAAGGATGAACACAAAAGCTCTAAACAACTTATTTTTTGCCCTCTCAGAAAGGGAAGGAAGAAGAATTCTTCATTGTCTAATGGCAAAGGCATCATGGGACTCACTCGCTACTACTCATGAAGGTGATATCAAGGTAAGAGATCAAAAACTTCAATGTTTAATCTCCGAATTTGAACAAATTAGAATGAGTGAAGATGAGACCATTGATGATTTTCATAGTTGTCTTTTTAACATTACTAATCAATGTCATGGTCTAGGTCATCCTATTGAGTCAAAAGTTATTGTTCAAAAGATGCTTAGATCCATCACTTCCTATTTTGAGCCCAAACAAATTGCAATAGAAGAATCACACGATATGTCTACATATACTCTTGACGAATTAGTTGGGAATCTTAAGACCTACGAAGCAAGAAAACTAAATCGTAAGAAAGAGAAGACAATTGCTTTTAGCTCAATAAATCAAGAAGAATAAGAAGAGAATGAACCTACTGAAATCTCTTCCAAAAAATATACTTTTTTAACAAAACAATTTGGAAAATTTCTCAAAAATAGAAAAGATTTTTCTAGGAATTTTTCTAAGGGATCTGGCTACCAAAATCTTAACTCAAAGAATTTTAGAAACAAGAAGAGTTCAACTGTCAAAAATTTCAAACCAAAATCCTCTCTTAAGTTTGATGTTAAACTAAAATATTTTGAGTGCTCTGTTTTTGGACACAAAGCTGCAGATTATGCAAATAGAAAGTCTAAATCTCATAAAGTCTTGAAAGCTACGTGGAGCGATAGCGAGTCAGAAGATGCATCTGATAAAGAAGATGAAACGATTGCTTTCATTGCTTCGATTGCTTTAGATGAGGCTCTTGAGGATGAAGAAGATGAGGACAACTTTGATGAAAAATATTTTGATATGTGTACTTCATCTGCTTCCATGCGGACAAAAATTGAAACCCCTCACAAATGAGTTATCAAGGTTTGAGGAAACAAAACTTATCTTTCAAGAAATTTTTTCGCTTTTAAAGAAAAATGGAAGCAAGAAAAATGTTGTCTTGAACAACATGTTAAGATGCTTCAAGAAAAGTTAGATTTTCAAAATTATCTTGTCTCTTCTTTGACAAAAGAAAAGTCTGATCTTGTACTTGCTTTGGAAGAGTCAAAACCTCTTTCCAAATAATTTTCTCTCGGGTCAGAAAAATTAACCAAAATGTATGGCATTGGCAAGACCGACAAAACAGGGCTAGGATATGAAGTTAGCAAAAGCTCCAAGCAACCAACCAGGTTTGTCAAAAGTCAAAAAGAGAATTATGTACCCTCTTTTAAACCCCAAAGATCTTTTGTTCTAACCTGTCAACATTGTGGAATTATTGGTCACTTACGACCTAAATGCAAAAAACTGGGGAGAAATCAGAATACTTATCATAAGAGTGGACTTACCTCTTTTCAATCATCTCTTGAGAAAACTCTTGATGAACTTTCTAAAATATCCAAGAGTATTTCTGTCAAAACTTATGTGCCCCAGAGAAGGAGATCCTTTAGGAACAACAAGAACAAACCCAAAGGTCAAGCAAACTCAAATTCCGTCCATCAAAAACCTTGGGATCTTTGTGGGAACAGTTCTGATGATGAAAATTTCGTAGGCAATTTTGCTTACATTGATAGTGTATCAAATAAGAAAAGTGACATAATGGAATTTTGCAATATCGCTTTTACTGCTCTTGCTCCAAGAGATTCAGATTCTTTGTACATGGATAGTGGATGTTCAAAGCACATGATTGGGAACAAGGACTTGTTTTTCGTCCATGAATGATTCACACCCATCAGGTAAGGTTGTACTTGGTGATGGTGCTCAAGCCAACATAATTGGATGTGGAACTGTGAATACACTAGGTCTTCCTAATCTCAAAGATGTCTTGTTGGTTAAAGGACTACAAGTAAACTTGCTTAGTGTTAGTCAAATTGTTGATGAACATGAATCTATTATTTTCGACCATGTGAAATGTCTGGTTCTGGATGGAAAAGGTAAAAGTCTCATGAAAGGAGAAAGAACTAAAAATCATTGCTGTTATGTTCCTGCTGACCAAAAAATTTCTTCTGAGATTTGTTTCAAGTCACAAGTTTCTATCAATGACCTAGAATTATGGCACAGAAGAATGTGTCACTTTAATCATCAAGACATAGTCAAGTTATCCTCCAAGGATTGTGTGAGAGGACTTCCTAAACTCACAGGTAAGTCACAAGGTATGTGTGGGATTGCAAGATTGGTAAGCTCACCCGTACTTCACATTCCTCACTTAGTGCTAAACCAACATCTCAATGTCTAGAATTACTTCATCTTGAATTAGTTGGTCCAGTAGAAACTGAAAGCATAACTGGAAAAAATTATGCACTTGTGGTCGATGATGTTTTTTCGCGCTTTACATGGGTAAAATTCTTGGCAAACAAATCAGAAATGTTTGATGAATTTTTTAGTCTGGCTATAAGAATTACAAATGAATTTTTTTTTTGAAAATAAAGCCATTATAAGAATCAGATCCGATCATGGAACTGAATTTGAGAATTCATCTTTTGCTGACTACTGTGATAAGTTTGGTGTGTTTCATGAATTTTCTGCTCCCATTACTCCCCAACCAAATGGAATCATTAAGAGGAAAAATCGGGTTCTTGTTGAAATGGGAAGAGTTATGCTCAACTCTGCTAATCTTCCTCACTCCTTCTGGGAAGAAGCTGTGGGTAATGCCAGCTATACTCTGAATAAAGTCATTCTCAGACCAGGAACGAACAAAACTCCCTATGAATTCTGGTGAGGAAGAAAGCCAAATATTTCACATCTCAAGGCTTTCGGAAGCATATGTTTCATCTACAAAGATCGTTAATATCTAACAAAATTTGAAGCCAAATGTGATCGAGGATGTTTTCTTGGATATGCCACAAATAGTCGGGCTTATCGTGTGTACAATAAGAGAACTTGCAAAATTATGAAAATTGGAAATGTTGCAATTGATGATGCTCCTATTTGTCATCATATAACTCCTCTTATTCTTAATGAATAGGTTAATGCTGAGAGACTTCCTCTATTAGAAGTGAAAACTCTGATAGATGAACAAAATTCAGATTCCTACACACATATGTCTAATTATGAACCCGAACCTGACACTAAAGGAAATATGATCGATGAGACATTAGTTCAACAACCTCCTCACAGACTCAGAAAGAGGCCGGTCAAGAAAGATCATTCATCTTCAGACATCATAGGAACAGTTCACGAACCTATGAGAACTAGAAATAAGGTACACGGACTGGTAAGTGACCTCTCCATTCTTAAATCCTGTTTGTCTATCTTTGATAAGAACATAAATACAATTACCGCCTTTGGTTTGGTATCATCTGTTGAACCAAAAAATATCAAAGAAGCCTTAGGTGATGTTGACTGGATTATTACAATGCAAGAAGAATTAAATCAATTTGAAAGAAATGAGGTATGAGATTTAACCCCTAGACCAAATAATAAGAATGTAATTGGAACCAAATGGGTTTTCAAAACCAAAACTGATGAATCAGGAACTATTACCTGAAACAAAGCCAGATTAGTAGCTCAAGGTTACAATCACATTAAGGGTATAAATTTTGATGAAACCTTTGCGCCAGTTGCTAGGTTAGAATCAGTAAGGCTATTATTGGCCATTTCTTGTCATCTAAAATTTACACTTTATCAAATGAATGTCAAAAGTGCCTTCTTTTATGGTGGCATCACAGAAGAAGTGTATCTGGAATAAACCCCAGGATTTCCAAGTCTTACACATCCAGAACATGTATACCGCCTGAATAAGACCGTGTTTGGACTTAAACAATCCCCTCAGACATGGTATGACAAACTATCTTCCTACTTGATTGAAAATGGCTACATCAAATGTTCCATTGACCTGACATTTTTTGTCAAGAACACTGCTAAACATGTCATTATTGTACAAGTTTATGTAGATGATATTTTTTTAGGATCTACCTCAGATGTACTTGTGAAAGAGTTCACCACAATGATGACAAAGGTGTTCCAAATGAGCTAATGTGGAAAATTGAATTATTTTCTTGGGTTGCAAGTGCAACAAAGGAAAGATGAAATTTTCACTTCCCAAGCTAAATATGCATTGGATTTAATTACAAAATTTGGAATGGAATCCTCTTCTTCTGTTCGAAATCCTATGGGAACTTAATGCAAAATTAATGTTGATCTGACTGGTGTTGATACTGATCCTACTTATTATAGAAGTATGATTGGAAGTCTCTTATATCTTACTGCTAGCAGGCCTGACATCTCTTACAGTGTAGGAGTGTGTGCTCGATATCAAGCCAATCCAAAAGAATATCATGTCAAAGCTGTCAAACGCATTTTGCGATACATCTCTGGGATAACTAATTTTGGCATCCGTTATTCTTTTGATCCTGGCATTGAAATTGTAGGATTTTCTGATTCCGATTGGGCAGGAGACGCTACTGATAGAAAAAGCACCTCCAAATGAAGCTTTTTCGTGGGAAATAATCTTGTTTTATGTCACAGCAAACAACAAAATTGTGTATCCCTTTCCACTGCTCAAGTTTGATACATTGCGGTAGGAAGTTGTTGTACACATATGATATGGATGAAGCACACACTTAATGATTATGGTTTCCCACAAGGTAAGTTTTCTCTCTATTTTGTGATAACACTAGTGCGATGAACATCTGCAAAAATCCAGTTTTACACTCTAGCACCAAGCACATTGAAATTCATTATCATTGCATTCGAAGCCTGATCGAAGAAAATTTGCTTGAACTAGTGTTTATTTGTGACAACCCGAACCGGAAATGGTATGTTTTTCGGCTTGATTTGCGAGTTTCGTGATTAGTCGCGGTTTTGTCGTAAGTGGTCGTTATGGCGGGTTTGTTAACGACTAAATTATCAGACAAAAATTTGTGATGAATTCTTTCACGAGAGTTGTAGAGAATTTAATTTCTTCAAGTTTGTGGGAGTTTCCGGAGGATGATTTCGAGTTACGTGGAATAAGTTATGAATATTTTCGGCTGTTGGATTTAGTTGTGTTTATCCGTTTGGTTTCGATTCGCTTTGGACGGTACATGTATGGCATAAATACGGTATGAATACGTGACAATTAAGGAAACTTTCCAATTTGGGAAAACTGGTCCGTTGACCCGCGTTGACCACGGGTCAAAACTGACCCTTTTTGGGCCGAGCCTTTGTTGTCGTCGATGTGCCATTTTCCAGTATCTTTTGGCCATGGTTCCTTCATGAAAGTTGTTGGGATTGAGCTCCTCTTTCTTTTGATAGGTGGATCACTCAATTTGGTTGCTGGATAAAGAAGTTATGGCTTGTTAAAGTTTGGGAAATTCCGGTGAATTTCGCCTGCGACGGAGGTGGCGGAGACGGCGGCGATAGGGGTCAACTTGTTAGGGGTTTTGTAGCCCTTGGGGAGAGGAAACTTTTAGAATTGGTCTTGCACCTTGCCGTGGCTGTGGTAGCAGATCAAAGTTAATGAAATCCGGCGAGGGTTTTCGACTTCAAGGTGAGTTTTGGAGATTTTCCGGTTACAATTAGGCTTAGCATTGAACTACAAAGTTGTTGGAAATGTCGAGATCTTCAAATCCATGTGTAGGTTGCAATTTTTGGGGCTGATGAGTTTTCCGGCGGCCGGCGGCAGTCTTGCTCGCCGCTGTGCGCGACGGAGTTCCGTCCGAGGTGGTTTTCGACAAGTTTTATGTCGTTTTGCTCGGAATGGCGCACTGATCGCAATTGTGAGGTTTATAGTTTGAATTGAGCATCAGAATTTGTGGCAAGGTTTTATAGTGTGTTTATTGGATTTTTGACGATTTCGTCGATATTCGAGTTATATGTTTCCAGGAATGGTTGGTTCTCGAGATGTGGTTCAGGATTTTGAAATGTGATTTTGAATAGTGGTATTTATGATTATTCAGGAGATTGTGATCGTATGTTTGGCGAGGGATCTTCCGCCGGATCACAAGATTAACGCGTTTTGCGCTGTGCTAGTCTGTGAGTGGACATTTCTTTTTAGTGATTGGTTGCAAGTCTTTTATATACGTTTTACGAGCATGAGCATGCAGTTATGATTATGATTTATACGAGCATGTGTTTTATGATTATGCATTTATGAATATGCTTTTATGATTTTGTTTACACAGAGTACAGTCTCAGTAGTAGTTGTATCGATATACTTAGCATCTCGGTTGATCCCCGAGGATGTTTACCCGGGGGGGGGGGGGGGAGCATATACCCTGACCTGAGGCCTTCCTGGCTGGAATCACGTGAGGATCAGGGATCCCGTGATTCAGACTGTACTAGCGCGGATGTGTTCGTGTGTGACCCCGCGGGATTTTCGATCCATGCTCTGTACACGTGAGGAGTTAGAGTTTCCCTCGTATACCATATGATTTTTATGCATTTAGAATCACATTTGTTTTTATGAACATATATATGTATTCGGCGAAAGACATTTATTTTCGTCAACTCACTTTAACAGTTTATATATCTTTCCCTGGGCTCTTTGTTTTCAATGCTCAGATTGCAGTTTGGATTCAGGTGTCACATGTCGATGTTGGAGGCATAGTATTCGAGCCACTTTTCCTCTCTCAGTAGGTTTCTAGTTTGGCTTACTATTGTGTATATATGTATATACTAGAGGTCGCTCTGAGTACTATTATGTTTATATTTTCACATGATTTTTCTGGATTTCTGTAAAGCTACAGTTTTGTTTATTGCTTTACGTTATGATATGTTTTTGAGAAATCCGGATGGGATTGGAGCCCATGGTTTGGTTTTTGTGGCATAGGATGAAGTGTATTTTCCACTGCAGGTTAATGGCAACTGCTCGTTATAGAGGAAACTCTGTCGAAATTTTAGGTTTTTGAAAGTTTACGTTTTTAGAAAGGGTTTGATTCCGGTTTAGGAAACTAAATCGGGATTATGTCCTTTCATTATTCCCACTGAAAAATAATTGGCAGACATTTTTACCAAACCACTTGATAATCATCGTTTTGAAAGCTTAAGGCAATCAGTCGGTGTGTGTTCTGCAACTTGATCATCTCTTCAAAAGAAAATTTCTATTTTCTGTATGTAAAGTTAAAAATAAAATAAAATATTATTATATTTCTTTTAGCTTGTACGAGGTAAAACCGAGTGGTAATGGGATACTTTTACCTTTGTATTCATTAAATGCATGATTATGCATTATATTATTTTTGTATCACAAATGGTCCCAACATCCAATGCTCATGCATACATCAAAATGTGGTATGATTAAGATAAACTTATTTGTTTGTGGACTAGTCTAAGCTTAAGTTCCTCTTTAAACAAAAGCTTGAGTTAGCCCAATTAAGTGTTTCTCTATATCAAAAAAAAAATTGAAAATTATTTTTGCTAGTTTTTGCTTGAGTCTGAATTACCTTATCCTTTGGAGCATCATCGTTATGGTTAGTATCCTAAAATTATCTAATTTGGAAGTTACTGATAAGTTCTTCGCTACATATTCTCAAGCAATGATCCCTAAAATTTATTTTATCCTTCAATGGTTTCGAGATGGTAATATTTTGAGTGTTCTTGTTACACATATTGCCCAAGGTCATTTGATCTAGGAGTCAGTGATTACCCTCTTGCTACATGAATCTATGAGGACGATTTTTCAGATGAGCAAACAAATATTGCACAGAATAAAATTAAAAAAATTAAAAAAATGGGAGAAAACATTTTGTGGCTAACTCTTACGCAAAAGGGAGGAGATAATATATCTCATCGGGGAATAATCATGCTACCCCATGAACAAATAAATTTCTTTTTACTATGCCACATGCATTCATTCTCCATTAATTACCTTTATGGACCACATGTGATACACTAGTAATATAATGAGAAATATGCCTATGAATACCTTTGTAAGTGGGTCTATTTTCCGATTTTACCAAATATATGCATGTTTTATTCTTATTCGAAATATCTCAAAAAAAGAAGAAGAGAATTTTTTTTTATGTACATATGTACACTTTTCTTTTTGAAGAGATCATCACCTTGTGTATCATTATACCATGCCATAATTATCAAGTAGTCTATCACCTTTGATAAGTCTAATCATGTTATAGCATTAACTTGCTTAAAAAGGCCATCATTACTTTTTCAATCAACCAACATTTCGGTTTGTACACTATGCCTTGTACAATCATTGAAAAAGTGTCTTGGAAGTCATCCACTCCATGACAACCATTTCTTGTTAGTATGAGATATTATCTTCATACTTGTTTTTATTATGGATTGTAATCCATTTATATCTCATGTCTAAGTTACATTTGGTAACTTTTACAAATCACCAAGCCATTATCATATTTTTAGGCATCAATATTTACATGTGTGTTAACCAAAATTTTGGTTCTTCCCTCCATACATGTCACGTTTTTGCCTATTGATTAGTGAAAGAGTTGGTAGACTCCATCATGCTTGGTTCATGCTCTCTACCAAATCTATTCTCTTTCTTTAGTTAGAAATTGAGACTTCTTTTTTTTGTTTATGGACTCATGTCCATTACAAAAGTCCATTTGGATTTGGACAAATTTCTACCTCTAGCTCGTTGGTTATGAACTAAGCTAGTTACATGGACTTCCCATCTTGGTCTTCATGGTCTCCAAGTCTGGCTACTCTCTCTCTCTCTTCACTCACTTCATCTTCTCCATTTCACTTCTTCACCATTTCAAACTCAATTCTCTCCTCTAAATTCATCTCACTCTCCCTTTAACCGTTTACCACTTCAAAATTGGTTTTGAAATGAGGAGTAAAAACCCCAACAAAGCGAGACTAGGATCCTCTAAGCCACCTCTTTGACCCATGCAACTACGAAGCCGGTCCTCTCTGGTGAAGTCCCCACCGTTGGCTCAGCCACAAGTTGTGGTACCAGACCTAAACCTCTCTGCTCCTCTGGAGAACATCTCCACCTCTCTCATCGCTACCATCGAGCTTGAGATCATCTAAAATATTTTGGCACTCTTGGCAGGCGACTACGAAGAGATTTCATTGAAGAAATGGAAGAGAGAGTTCAAGAGTGTACCACAAAAGGCTCGAAAGCTCTCCACCATCACTCTGGGTGAGGAGCCTCGAAATCCATATGAGGAGTACATTAATGAGGAGTACATTGAGCCATTACCTCATGCTCACTCTTCAACTGGTTCGGGTCCCTCAAATCAAGTTACAAGGAGGTACACTAGAAGATGAGCTAGGAAATTAGTGGCTCCAACTATGCCTCATTTGAATCCTACTTCGGATCATAAAGAGGCTCCTCTGGTAAGGCAAAAAGCTCCGGCAAAGAAAAGCAAAGCTCCGGCGAGCAAAGGCAAAGCTCCAGCCTTCACCTCTGTTGCCGTAACTACACGAGCTCGCCGTGCACCGGACATTGGGACTGCCTCGACTAGCACCTCCAAAACCCCTCGAGCCCGCAAAGTTTCTATTGAGGTATCCAATTTATCCATTCCTCCGTATCACCACTTTGTCACTACCAATGACAAAGATTTATATGTTGCTGTGACCATAGTTAGGACAGTGATATTGGATAAGCCCTTTAACTTTAATGGTCTCCCTAGTGATTTTCATGATATGATTGAGAAGCTAGGATGGGTAGATGCTCTAAAATCCTTCCCTAGAGTGAATTTATCTCAAGTTAGGGAGTTTTATGCCAACTATCCAAGTAGCATGCCGGATAAGGTTGATTTGAAATCACATGCATCTTTCTTTATTACTGTGAGAGGGAAACTAGTTGATGTATCCCCTAGGGCCATCAAACATGCTTTAACTCTTCCCACCACCAAGAGGAAAATTCTTAAGCATGTTAGAAAGTTTATTGTTAACCTAAACATTCACACCCTAGCTCGCCAGTTTTATTTTACTCCCCCGGACACCATGTTTAGTGAATCATACTTCCAAAGTCAATTTGTGACGGAATTTTACAAGGTTATAAGATTTTTGGTGCGTACCATGCTTGCCCCCAACACTCAATCCTCTAAAATAACCTTTAGGCAAGCCGGCCTTATGGCTTATTTGGTTTCAGAAAACCCTATTCTACCCGCCGAGTTTTACATATATCATTCGATTAGGAGTTCGACTTTAGATAACCAAACCAAGCTAGGAACCTCTTTGGTTTTCCCGGCTATGATATCCCTACTTTGCTTGAACTCACATGTACCATCTCTCCCCACGGACATGTTGGTTGACACTCCGGCACCGGTTGACAAGTTCACCTTGTCTAAATCGGTTGGACAATCCTCGGTGTATGTGGAGCCTCTAGAGACCACATTTCTCAAACGTGGTCTAAATGAGATAAAAGAGGCTTTATGTATTTTGAGGAATGTGATGCAAGCATTTTTCAAGAAGACTAACCAAATCTTGCAAACTAGGCATGTACATGTCTCTTCAGAGGATAGCTCTGACTCTTCCCATCCTCATGTTGACTCTGATACTGCTGCCGGTTTTGAGGGGGAGCCAACTGTGGCACGTTTGGGTGGGTCGTCAAGGGCCGATGACTCTGGTTATGTCAACAATGAGTCTGATGATGATGATGCCGATGACGAGCATCATGACCGCCATGATGATGAGGATGCGGATTATTCTGAGGCCGTGGATGAGACCGATGATGAGTCGTCTTAGTTTCGCATTACTCTATGTATGTTTAGTTATTATCTATCCATTCTAGGATATGTTTTTATTTACCTCTATGGTTCTAAAATGATACGTTTTGCACTCGTCTCGAAGTGCATCTTTTTGCACCATTTGACATACTCTGCCACAAAGGGGGAGAACCTAGTAGGTTTTGGTATTATGGTATGAACAATTATGCTTGTTTATGAGATTTCTTATGTTGAAACCTACTATATCTTGTCATCTATTCCTTGTTTGAAAAATGCTGATTATTGCAGGTCATGAAGCCTTGATGATGATAAGATATGTTTTTGGTAGAGAATTCCAAAGGGGGAGATTATTGGCATGTAAATATTGGCATGTCTCTAATTATTCAAAAGAATTGGATCAATTAAGCTATGCAAGGGTTATCATCATCCAAGTCAATAATCAAGCAATCGATTATCAAGCAAATTGATCAATATTACAAGACTTTTATCAAGACTATATTCAAGACAAGTTAACCATTGATAAAGGTAAAATACATGCACTTACTCATCTTACATTTTCATCATAACAAATCATGACTTGTCTCTATATCCAAAACTTTTTGACAAAACAATTGGTTGCTTTGTTTACAAGTTTTGTTACTCTCCTCTAGACAATTTGGTAGGAAGGAAGGAAATGAAAAATATTTTTAAACATATGTTTGGTATGTCTTTCCCTTGATTCAAGGAGAAATATTTTCTTCCTTACTTCACTTTGTTGTCATGGTTGGACAAAGCATAAGAAAAAAAATGATGGCCCTTCCTCCTTTTAAGGAGAAGCCATTGATTCTTCTTTTTCATGGATAGCCTAGATTGGTTTTAGGTTCTCCACTTGCCAACCTTGTTGCCTATAAATACTACTTCCCTATGAAGTATTCGGGACGTGAAAAAATAAGAGAGTTAAGTGTGTTGGTCACCTCCTTTCAAGTCATTTCATACTCTTGCATTTGCTAAGAGATCATCTTGTTTTCCAAAGAGTGTTTTGGTTTTTAAAACTAGCATGAAAACTCTCTTTTGCTCCTACAATTGCTAGGAGGCTCATAAAACAAGATTTTTCTTCTTGAGATTTTATATCTCTATAGGAAAGCTCACAAAAATCATTTTCAAAACTTGCATATTTTTGCATTGCATATCATGGGTTGAAGTGATGGTGCAATCTCATCGGAAGCGTTCTTGAGAGAATTAGTCGTTTGAGTACTAAGTTCTAAGAGAAACTTCATAGCCACTAATTTTGTAAACACTTGTTCTAGAGAGAAGAGAGATAGATTTTAGACTAGTTGTGCAAATACTAGTAATGATAGAACAACGTCTTTGTATCCTGAGAGCTACTGTCTTGTAAAGAAATGTGTTTTATATAGTGAAAAAGTTTGTCCCTCAGGAGTCAGGGACACGCAGTTTTTTCCCTGTTACAGGGTTTCTGCGTTAAAGAAAAATATTCATGTGTTATTTATCGCTTTCTTACTTATTGCATTTTGACCAACTTCGTTACTAGTAATTTGGGATAGAAACACTTTCTGATATTCTCGAATTAACACTTTAACGAATTTTTTATTATAAAATGGCTTATTCACCTCCCCTCTAGGACTTTCAGTTTCTAATTCTAAAATACATTCTCCATGTTGCCTCCTTACTTGAGAAGTTGAGATGTCTAACTATTGTCTCAAAGCGGATTGAAAAGTTTGCAGTCGTTCTAATATCTCTAAATATGAAAGATGTAGTTTCTGAAATTTGATCAATGAAACATCAAAATATACATGACAACAGCTTAGGATTTCCCAATGCAACA
Organism: Geum urbanum; assembly: GCA_946800695.1. Taxonomy (NCBI): domain Eukaryota; kingdom Viridiplantae; phylum Streptophyta; class Magnoliopsida; order Rosales; family Rosaceae; genus Geum; species Geum urbanum. The sequence continues at coordinate 46,248,468 of OX327003.1, read as the reverse complement.
TTAAAATATAATGAAGTATGTAGGTAATCTCCGAAATATTTTCATACCGGATCAGTATATGCATCTTGCTACGCACAATCTTTCTAGATTCCTTGAGTTTTCTAATGCTATAAATTAATGTGTCGGTATTCCGAGGACATGTTGTACGTACATGGCTAGTTGCACTTGCACATACATATTCTTGGAGCTAAATATGGAGTTCATGATCGATTGAGGCATTGAAGACAAATATGCTAATGTTTGGTATTGGACCAGTTGAAGTCATTGGCGACTTGCTGCCTTTTTCTCAGGAACAGGTATTGTGGAGTGATAAGCTAGTTATACCCCTGGTTCTTGTCTGTCAAAATTCCCTTCGATGGCAACGAAAGAGGTGCATGGTTTTATGGACCGTCACTCAAGAAGAGATTAATTACACTGAAGACCAGTGCTACTGAGCGAGCGTGGCTGCTTGGAGTTGACAGGTTAATGGAGGAAGTTTGCTGAGGATGAGGGTTTCAAGCTCGGTGAAGTGATTACTCTATGGTCGTTCTATGACCTTAACGATGAACTTTGGTTCGGTGCGCATTACAAGTTGAAGAAATTCGGATTTTAGTGTTAGGATCCGAATTAGCATTTTTTTATCTTCAACCAAGTGGTAGTAGCTACCTTATTAATGTTCTGATCATACCTTTATATTCTTGTTCGTTTTTGTTGTGATGAATGTTAACTGAGTTTGTAATCGGTAAATTTAGTAAAGCCCGTCTAATGCTGGGTGTTTATTTATGTTTACAAGACACCTCCAATGTGAGCTCCAATAACAAGCTACTATGGTAAACTCACCCCTTCAAAAAAATTAATTTAATTTAATATCATGTGGACTTATAGTCCACGTATCAGATATTAAATTAATAAGAACAGATACTACACATGATCTTAGCTTAGCCAAGAAAGGTATGGTTTGTTTAGTTGAGCTCTTCTTAATTTATATGACGAGTAATTTCCACTGTTTCTGCCAGTAAGCGAGGCGACACTGTTCACAGTTTGCAAACTGCAGCAAATTATAGGAAGGCTTTCCTGAGATGTATATTGGATTCATATCTACACCAAACCAACCCCTTCATTAGTTAGACTAGTAGCAGCCGGATGTGATTCGAGGTTATAAGCCATCCCAAACATCTTCAAACGATATCTAAGCGAAATAAAAGATGGCTTGAACAAATTGAGGATGGTCAACAGATCATGCTGAAAATAAAAACAAAGTAGCAATACACATGCATCTGTAGATCTTGAGGATGGCTGCTGGTAATGGTATACACAGAAGATTCAGTTCTTACAGTACTTGGAAGAGGCGAGAATCATAAAATTGACTAGGCCGGCCATGCATAACTGGCCAAGAGGGTACAAAGCAAAATGAACAAGCATATCAGATCCCAGTTAACTATCACGTTATCAACTTCCCCTGCATCATCATCACCTTAACCAGTAACTACTATTCTTTTATGGCCTGGCTCGAAAGCTTGTAGCCCCCTGACAAATGCCACAAGCTTCCTCTAATTTCTTTGTATTCGATAATTCTTGTGTACGTGGGTCGGTAGATTAATTTTACATGAAGAAGGTGGAACGTACTGTCATCAAGTGTTGGTAGTTACACATATGGCAAACTAACTCTTTCCATATGTCACTTAATCCAATAATCGATCGATTTAGTTCTCACATATCCTGACAAGTTCATGTTTTAACAGGTTTGGGATTTGCATTAAGGGATATACTTTTCTGAGTTTGTCCTATACAAGTAGGAATTGCTAAGGATTTGCATGTCTTGTATGGACAATATCATTCTAAGCTCTCCCAAATCAAGCTTCATATGTGTTTGCGCTCACTACAGAGAGAGGCCTATGTTTTTGTCATAAACAGACAAAATTAAACTTCAATTAGCAGAGGCTGCGCGTTCAAGTAACAAATTATGACGTAGGATCTCCCACTTGAGGAGACTTAAGCGAGCACCCCTCTAAGTAAGGTTCTAAAAATCGTTAAGCGGCTCTAGACGGTGAGAGTACCTTCTAGCAGTTAGACGGGGATTAATCGGATTCTAGGCGATTTCTAGGCAGTTTGTATTAAATATATATTAATTTATATATATAATAATAAATATCGTTATAAAGTCAAATTAGACATAATTATAGTCACAATAACTAAATATAAAACATATTATCAAGTCTCTATTATAAGTTACATGACACACTGTTAAGATTTTATAGTATTTACAATCCATCTATTCACATAATACAAAATCATAACACAATGAAATGCTGCAAAGTGAGGAGATCGAGCTTAATTAGTCGAGATTGACTGTCATAAGGCAAGACTTCAAATGCACTCTGTCGCAAGTTAATTTGAGAATTTAGGGTTAGATCCCTAAATTTAAAGATTTTATATTTTTGAAAGAACAAAAAATTGACCCGCCTAGAACCATCAATAAAAAATATAAATAATAAAAAAATTAAAAACTTTAAAAACTTTTTTTAAAAAAAATTGACCGCCTAGAAGGAGAAATCTATTTTTTTGCCCGATTTGAGGCAAAATTCAACGATTGATGACTGCCTAAGCCGATTTTTAGAACAGTGCTCCTAAGTGCAATGGATCGAGGTCACTAGCCTAAGACATGAACCTTCTTGATCGCCCATTGACCCCGTCCAGGTAAGTACCTTTCAATGTTGCTGCTCCTTCTCTCTTTGTACCACTTATCCTATTGTCTTACTTATTCATTGATATGGGATGCTCTATTTAAATATCAATTCTTATTAAGTGTGAAGCTTCGCATTGAAACTTTTGTGTGAAATTCTATTTTACTCAAAATGGACAAAATAATTTGATCATTGAAATCACTCATCTTTTACATACACATACAAAGATCGTGCTTGCAAAATTTCAATCTAATCGGAGATTGTTTAGCCATTTGATCAGCACATTCAAGTTTTTAACTAAATCGGATAATTTGTGGGCATTGTTAAACAATGCAACGATCAAATAGTTAAAACATCTCCGATTGCACTGAAATTTTGCGAGCAAGATCTTTGCATGTGTATGTAAAAGATGGGTGATTCCAATGATCAAATTATTTTGTCGATTTTGAGTAAAATAAAATTTTACACCGAAGTTTCAATGAGAAGTTTTGCACTTGATATGGCACCCTTCTACTAAGGTATACATTTTTTGTCATTTTCAGGTATAGGGCATTACACCAACTTTTCGTTCATATTTTACCATCTCCACCATTCATATCTTAGGTCCTAATGTGTAGATTAAGCCTATAAATTTTCAGCCAAAATGGTGATCGTTAAAATATTCAAAAATGCAATTGAAGTTTATAAGTATGAACGATTCAGGTTTGACATATTTGGTCTATCCCTTGATTTAATCTAGGTCGATACCTTAACGATCACCATTTTGGCTAAAAACTTACATGAATGATCTACTCATATAGACCTTATAATTGGACGGCGGAGATGTTAAAATGTGATCGAAAATTTTGTGTAATGCTCTATACCTGAAAATGACTCAAAAAAGGTGTACCTTAATGGAATGGCCTTATATATATGTATATGGGTCAAGCTAGGGTAGCTTAATCTACCAAAAAACTTATTTACAACTAGGTGGACAAAATTACAACTTATTGAACTAAAAATTACAACATTTAGAACAAATTTATGACCATTTTTATATCATTTATAAACAATTGAACAAAAAAAAAACGACTCCATTTCTAAAAAGAAAATCTGATCAAAGCTATAAAACCTAGAAGAACTTATTGAAATTATTCTGTTTGATTTAAGTCATCCTCCAAGCATAGACTTCGGTGATATATGGAGCAGAGACATTTTCTATATAACATTCGTGGGTTTTACTGTGCATATAACGTGATTCACTATTCTTTTTTCCTGTTCATGCTTTTGTGTAATTGTTCGTGGGCGTGTGAAGCATGCGACTCTCCCACTCAGCCCTATCAAACTAGCATATCACTATCCTCTCACCACTCATCGCAGTAGCTCCTCGCAGCCTCATCCTCTCATTCACATTTAAGTTTCTTTTGCTTATGGTGTTTCGATTTATGGGTTTTCATAGCTCTATCTGTCTGGGTTCCTTCATCGCTTGAGTCTTCGTTCGAGGATTCTCTCGATCATGTCTTCCATCAAACCAATATTTCCAATCACGTCTGTCATCGGTCTCTCTCAATTTGTGAAGGTAAGTTTATACAATCTCTCATCGATCTCTCGGTTTCAGATCTGTCGCAATCTCTCATTCTCAATTTCGAATTTAATTTTTCTTTTTCTTTGTTGTTTTGTGTATAATCCCTGGAAGTGTTTGGTTCAAGAGGACCTCGATGGGTTTTTATTGAATAGTGTTCAAACAATATTGTTCAAGCAATATGCAGTACTGAGTTTTATATCTCAAAGCTTCTTGATGATTCATAGAATAACTTTATGATCAAGAGACATGATGATCACTTATAGTTTCGAACTGAATTACTTTGATTAATAGAACTAGAAGTGAATGATGATGTGTAATTGGTCACCTTTAGATTTCAATGTATAGTTCTAAATGGATATATTTTAGTTATGCAGAGTAGTTCCAGGACTATATGTGCAATACCAAGTGACTAAATTTCAGTAGAAGTAGTTCTATTGATCAGAGTAATTCATACGTGATTTATCTCTGATTATATTTCAATGCATATTCATGTTTAATCTAGAGTTTATCTATTTACTTGCTGAACTAAATTACTTAGGTTTAGATTTTGCTTAAAGTTTTGACTTTTTGGCAATAGTATGGGAGTTGGTTTATGTTTTCCCAAAACTAAATTCATTCCACCAAGCTGATAAATTTTTGCATGATCATACTGTTTTTTACTAAGTCTATATTGTTGTGATGAAGTCGAAAATAAGTTGTAAAGAGAGAAAATCATAACCTTTAATGTCAATGAACTAGTTCTACTGAAATTTCATATCATTATTGTGACTACTGTGTATATAATCATGAACTGATTTACTCGACAGGATTGTTTTGAAAATCTGAAACAATGTAAACATTAATTTGTTGGTTGTATTTCGTACATTAGTAGTTTTACGAGAATGCGTTAGTCCATTTATTATTTCTATTGTGCATGCAACATAAGAATTAGAAAGTGTACTAATATTTGCACACTACATTGTTAATAGGTTAATATCATAAGCATTGGTGAAGCAGTAATAATTGGGGCTGCACTTTCTCTATCTTTTTCAACTGTTGTACTATAGGTATTTCAAAATATGGTAATGACCAGATTCCGTATTATAATAGCTTCTATTGTGCCTATAGGTAATCATTATATGGTGCCACGTCTAATTTCTCTTGAGCTAAAGTGATCAAGTTTAACTCAACTTAAATTTTTGTTATCAAACAAATAATGAGGATATAGGGCAAAATATAAGTATACATGAAGAAAAAAAAGTGTAACTGGGCTGGTTTCACCGAAGTTGGTAATTGTTTATGGTTTTTAATCTGTCTAAACATCTTCATGGTGCATATGTAAGATATATGTCACAATGAATTCAATTGTACTTTAATACACTTCCTAATTGGACTGTAATAATTAACTCTTATAAAAAAATCTATGTCTTTTTACATGATATGCTGACCTTCCTATACAAAATTAAACTTTTACATGAGGTTAGTAGTTATAGTGCCTATTCGGGGTAGCTTTAGCCTATAAATAAATGTTGCTTTCTGATCCATTACATACAAACAGTATCATATATATGTTGAAAAATAAAATAATGACAATAAGATTATTCTATCTACAACTTTGCAGAGATAAAAGAAGACTAAGCTCATTTTCTTGTTGTTTCTTTATTTGGGTAAGCTCTTTTATCTTTGTTCATTCAATTTGTTGGGAATTTGATAGTTATTTATTTCAATATAGAGGAATCAGCTTTTATTTTTTATTTTTCAAATTCTTCATTGTTGTGTGAAGCTTGATTTGTTGAAGTGAGAATAAAATTTATTAAATGATAATTTATTGAATATATTAGGTTTACTATTACGTTAGTTTTGTTGTTGTTTGAACCCTACTTTGTTTGATGTTCGTTCAACGTATTTTGTTTGATTAAATTCGGGCGCGTGCCTACTTTCGTTTGATGTTGGTTTGATCAAATTAGGAATGTTTTCTATTTGGTACCATGTGGGAAATGCTCATAAATCCCTGATATGTATGTCTATTTAATAGTGATTTTTTTTTATCAATAGTTTGGTAGATTAATCGTAAGCCGTCGATTTTGTACGTTGTTAGGTGGCCGCTGACTTATGTAGAGTTATAGCCATATCTAATTTGTTAGTAGGTGATATTTTTTTTTTTTACTATTTTCATTCAGTATTCGTGTGCTGTGTTCCTAAAGAATAATTGAACATTTTTATCTTGATTAATTTGAGTGCTGAGTTTATCATAATTTGGGATTTATATGGAAGAAGTTGAGTTCATGTTATATAAGAAATTGTCAATTACAAGTTGTAAGGAGTTCATGGCACTATGGATTTATTATGTTTTAGGAGTTAACTTGATATACCCAAGCCTATACCAAACTAACTCAAAGTCAATCGGTCTTCTATATCGTTATTGTTTTTCACCCTATTATGTTAGATTGCAGTGCTTTCTGGATATATCCATGCATCTCCTTTTTGATTTTCTTGGTGTGTCATATTATATGTAAAGGGTGTTATTTATTTTTTTGAAAGGATGTAAAGGATGTTATAGTATCTCATTGATTTGCTTTTATGAACTCAATATACTTATGTTTGATAGAAGATATTGATTGTATTTCAGTGGCTTTTGTATCTATCTCACGGCAACCAGTTTTTGTGCATAGAAGAGGATCGTGAATGGAGTGTTTTCTTTTCAATTTTCAGCTCACATCTATCCCATCTTTTATTAATTATGTAATATATGTATCATTTTGGTCATGAAAACATACAATCTTAGAACATCTATGTTCTCTTTTTGTTTAGTCGAAAAAGTGTTAGCTTTTGTTATGCAATGCCTTAATATCTGTAATGTAAATATCAGATTTCTTAACCACATTTGTCATCCTTCAATCTCTGTGATGTAAACATCTAAGTACTATATGTTCATTACTACAATAGTCTTTGCTCAAGTTTATGTTCGAGCTGTTAGCCTCTGAAGTATAAGGCTGCAGATTTGCATATTTACCGACTTCAGTTTCATCAGTTATGATCGTGAGATATGCCAACATATTTCTTCCTCCTACCTTTCTTTAAACATTTCTCTATTTCTAATCTTAAATATAATTACAATGATTCCAACTATTCTTCAGATCTTTCTCATGGTTAACAAAAGAGTTGATGAAACACAAACTACTGGATGCAAAGAAAATTAACGAAACTTACTGGATGCGCAGAAAATTATCAAAACTTGACAATCTCCAGCTCAAACATGTCATCCTTGCCTTAGAGATAACACCAGCACTAAACTAGACACAGGGTAGTCTACCTTTGTTACAAGAATAAATTTGAACTTACTTTGGTGGTTGCGGCAAACTCAACTGTAGTGCAACACTAGAATGACACACACAAGTCAATGAGCAAGCTAATATGGTGAACTCACCGCCCAAAAAAAAATTAATTTAATTTCATACGTTCCCGGTCTTCTTTATTCGATTCACAAATGCTATATATATTTGAACTGTTTGAGAAAAGTAGAGAAGGTGCTACGATTGTCCAATCCGAAGCAAAAGAACAATTAGCATGACTTGTGGAAAGAGCTAAACGAGATGCATACAAGGTTGCAGCAGAGATCCATGAATTGATGCTTCTAGATATGCAGTATCATAGACAAAGGGGGAAAGATATTACATATATTATTGCAAGAATGAATTAAATACAGTTCATACCCGAAACTTCGATAACTAAATTTAAATGAAATTTCTCATGATTTATGAAGTGCAAAAACATATCCAGCTAGCTGATCAAAATGAAACGTCCGGCAACTAGGTAGACTAACTGCTATTCTTTAATTTCCTAGCTAGCTAGATCACATCGATCTAAGCATGGTGTGATTGATAAATCACTCGGAAACCGGAAAATTATTTGGCTGGCGGCTTCTTCACAATCATCACTGAGCAATGAGCATGATGAGCACAGAAGTCACTTACACTCCCCAGAACAGCCCTGTAGAAAACAGATCAAATTGAAAGGCAGGTGTTAGACATTAACAGTTGATTATTCTTTATACATTTCGCCGTGAATTTCCCCACTAATATATATATATATTACCTTTTTACGAGTCCATAACCATGACTCCCGAGAACCAAGAGCTTGGCATGGTGTTTATCCACAGCATCGCACATAACATTTCTCGGATCACCTTCCATTACCTCGACTTGCACAATTTCCACCTGCTTAGTTTATGACATGAATTTGGTTAGTATCGCATTACCGATATGATCTATCACATTGTATATATTGTACAAGCTGATAACTACATCAACAGTTTTGATCACCTTTTTACTGGCGCATATCTCCTTGGCCTTTTCGACAGTCTTAGCAGCCGATTTCTTCAGATCCAAGTTCAACACATTCAAGAAATCTGCGGAGCCTGTAAGTGATATTAATCTACCATATATGTATCAATGCATGCATATATAACATACATTTATACTGCAAATTAATGAACTTTGTTAAAGAAACTAGCTAGTTATTACCAACTCCAGCGACGCCGAGAGCAGAAGAGGGAGACGCCCTAGCGTGGACGATGGCGAGCCTGAAAGGATGGGTAGCCCCGGGAGCAAACATATGGTCTAGAGTCCACTCCAGTGCATAAAAGCTGTGTTCACTGTCGTCCACCGCAACTAGCATCAGTGGCTTCTCCGCCATTGCTACCTAACTTGCTAGCTATTTTAATTCCTTGTGTTTACAGTACGACCAACGAGAACGTCGATCAAGAACCAAATTAATGAAACAAGCTTGTCTTTTATTCTATTTATAGCTATAGCTGGGTTTGAAGGTTTGCTTGAGTAGGTCGTACGTCTTACATGTGGTAGCTAGAGACAGTGGTGTAGATCGAATATTGTGGCTGCCACTGTCTGTGTGATCAGTAGATAACTGCTGCGAGGTCGTTACGGCTATGGATATGGCGGTAGACTCTCTCCTTCCATCTTATATTGATCACATAAAATTAAGTTGGCATGGCCAAACTTTGGGAGTTGGTCGTTTGTATTTAGAAGATGTGTGAACCGCACGATAACATGCTTGGGAAAACAGCCTTGCAAAAGATATCTAGATAATCTACGATATGATCTATCTATCTATCTATACTTGCTATTATTAAGGAAACACAGGTTATCAACCATAACTGATTTTTTTTTTTACAAAAACACCCCCAAATTGTAAAAAAAAAACTTTAATAAACCTTTTATTACAAAGGACAAAATAGTAAATCACAAAACAGCAAATTATATCTCTACTAATATAAAGCCAAGCGTGGCTTTTGGTGTCATCTCATACCAAATTATGGAAACCCGAAAATACCCTTATGAAAAAATAAAAGCAGCCTCAAGAAAAAAAAACAGAAAAGAAAGAGAAAGAAAAGAAAAACCCACGGGAGACAAAAAAAAAGGTGAACAACAATTTTGCCCAACAAAAACTGTCATAAAAGTGAATAAAGTAGTGGGTGATCTGATTTAACACGTGTGTACACACAGGTGGTTAAGCTAGTATATATAAAAGTATAAACTTTCCCTAAATATTAGAAACTAACCGTACGATCGATTCAGAAAATGAAGGAGTTTTTTATTTTTGTTGTTGAGAAAGTTAATAAAATGAAGGAGTTATCGGAAAAGTTTTTCTATACAGTTATTTTGTTTTGAAGTAAAAAGAAAGAAGAAAAAATCTTCCTTCAATTTAGGAAACAAACCATGTTTCGTTAAAAAGGAGAAAATGGAGGCGTTATTATCACCATAAGATTTTTTTTATATACAATTATTAGAGATTAGAGAAGTTTTTCTTTTTGACGTAAAAAAGATATCATTAAACAACATTCTCGGCATGAATAGTACAAACATAGCTAACATGCAACCCTAGCTCTAAACAGAGAAGCAGAAACTAGTCAGAGTAGATACTACTCTTTAGAACGCTAAGCTGAAACAAAGTCAAGCTTACTTGCATCTTTCGTAGGCCAACGAAGAATATAGATAACGGAATATGAACATACCCCTAAGCACGCAATTGTGGTAGGTATGTCACATTCCATGAATCCCGCAGTCCACGAAAGATGCAAATAAGCCGACACTAACTAGTGCCTACATAATCTTCTCCTTGCCTGACACTGAATGAGAAGTCAACCGAAGAGGTTCTTCTACAAGCTTACGTTTGTTCTTGATAGGTTTACCAGTACCTCTAATAGATGCCTTTGATCCAGAAGCAAGCACCTTTGGTTTATTCTTAGAACCAAGTGGGTGACCCGGTTCTTTTTATTCTTTGCACCACCACATCATCAGGTGTCTCAACCAGATCAAAAGAAACTGCTTGAAGTCTATCTGGGAAAGAGGGAACGTTCACTCTTTTCGGCTCCCCATTAATAAAACTCAATGCTCCAGGATTGATCGTAAACTTTTTTCGGTGAGATCTTGACCTCCGGATCCCTAATGCGCTTACGGTCTACAACATCTATCCCAGTCAAGTCGAAACCTTCTTCTCCAGCAACATCAGAAACCTCCATTACAATTTCATCTGACCTCTTGATGATAATTGGACATGCACGTTTCTTCTTCAGAAGCACCTCCTCCGAAGGAAAAATGACTAGAATATTGACTCGGTTCTCCCACATAGGAGTAGCATGCTCACCAAATCGGAAGTCCCCGTCAGTGAAACCGAGTCCCAAAGCCTCACAAAAACCAAACTCAAAATCAATTGTTGGCTTAGAACGAGTAAATAGAGCACTGGAAGGGTCGGTCTCATTCACCACCAAATGCACCGCTCCCTTAACTTCATGGGAAGAATTACTAAAGACCTCTGCCTTTCTCATGGAAGATTGAGCTTCCACTCCTGCTGTGTTGTTGGATGAGGTGTGGGGTAGATGAACCCTACTCGACATCATCAAGCACTTGCCCGACGCATGAAAGACTAGACCACAACGAGCACAACACCCTTTTAGATTTTCAAAGAAATAGTCAAAAGTTTCTTCAATACATGGCGCTAATTTCAAATGTCTCTTGAACAAAATAGGGGTAGCCACGGCATGCGAGATCTAAATCCTAATCACGCCCCTTTTTCGAGCAATCTGGTCCATCTCCAAGAACTTTCCTGCCTCCTCTGAAAATATTGGGATGTTTTCTTCCTTGTCAAACAAATGCAGTATGCTTGACATGCGCACCCAGAAGAACAAAGAGTCAAAACAAATATCGGCTAGAGGAGCCGCACCGTCATAGTCCACGATCACCAAAGGCGATTTCTTGTAGTGCCAAGGTCCGTCACGGAGCACCTTGTTTTTGTCACGGTTGGTGTCAAACATGAAAAGCAAAATTCTGGCAGGTCTCTCCTGCACTTGAAAGGCTCTCTCCAGGAACCACACTCGACGAAATTGCGATTTGAACGACACAAGAACCTTCCCGACTAGAAAAACTTTCGACGCTTGTGACAGAGAACAACACAAACGTCAACTAGCACAACGCTAAGAGCTAGCGCAAAGGTGAAAGAAGCCACGACTTGATCAATGGAGTCCGACATACTGGCCAGTGAAGGAAAAAGATGAGAGATGAGGCGGCGAACTTACGTTGTTGTCTAACAAAAGAAGACTAGGGTTTTTCAAAAGTCAAGATTTACTATATTAGAGAAGTTATACGTGCATAGTATGTGTTTTTACTCTAGTATATCTATACTATTATTAAGCTAACACATTTTGTTTCCTAATTTCAAAATTTACCCATATTACCCTTTTCATTTAGGTTAATCTTAATTATTGAGAGATATTATAGTAAACGGAAAATTAACAGAAAAAAAATATCCCGCTATCCTCTAGGAGAAAATTGCCATCATCTTCAGCGGTTTTCTCTCACTTGTTTACTTACTTCTATAAATAATTGTCATATCTTATCATTTTTTTTTCTCACTTTAACACTTGCAATGATTTGCTTCTTGTTTTTTTCATTCACACACATTTTCTGTTTTTAACGAGTATATATATATAGTCCTCTTCCAATCAAGTATACATTTTTTGGTATTTTCAGGGATAGATGTTTATCACCGTTAGATCTGTTTTAATAGACTTTGTGGCTAGGATTAAAACAAAAAATGCTCACTCAAAACTAGACTCTCTTTCTTCCATCTCGTTGAACTCTCTCTATCTTTTGAGTCGGCATAAATCCCCAACGGCTCCGTCCTCACAGTCAGACCAACCTTTAACAAACTACAGAGGACCTCATGCATGTTACTTGATGTTTTCAAATCCAAACCACCAAGTTCGTCTTAGTGATCGCTCTCGAAATCTTCACTGCTCCGATACTGTGCTCATCGTCTCTAGCGGGGTAATTTTTAGAATAGCACCGGAAAAAAACATACTCTTTAAATACAATTTGTATTAAGTTGTGGGATGGATATCAAATTAGTAGAAAAGTATAGGTAAAATTGTTTAGGGTAGAATGCAATACTTCTATTCACTCCCAAATTAGGTATATATACATCTTTACAAAGCATGTTCCAAATAGAGAAAGAATATTTACAATAAAGAATAAATCTATTCTAACTACAATAGGAATCTAAAATATCTACAAGATCAATACTTGCCAACACTCTCTCTCAAGTTGGAGCGTAAATCTCAATCATGCTCAACTTGTCTAACCATTTACTAACGGCTTCATGTGACAACCCCTAAATAAGAACATCAGCTAACTGTTTCTCACACGTCACAAAGGAAAATTGAAAAAATTTCTTGTCAAGGTGACCCCTTATGAAATGTCTATCAATCTCTACATGCTATACTGGGTTATGAGCAATCTCAATAGCAACTGTATTATCACAATGCAAATCCATAAGCTTTTGAAGCTTGAAACCAAGTTCTTTCAAAACATTCCTTATCCTCAACAATTCACATACTTCATTTGTCATTCCACGGTATTCAGCTTCTGCACTCGAGTGGGCAATCACATTATGTTTCTTACTGCGCCAAATCATTAAACTCTCACCAATAAATTTAAAGTATCCAAAACTAGACGTCTTATTAGTATGATCACCAGCCCAATCTGCATCAATGTAGCTCGTAACACACATCTCACCAGTATAGCCTGAAACACACATTTCACTAGCGTTCTTTGCAAATAACAAACCTTTATCAGGTGTTCCCTTTAGATGGCTGAGAATACGTAAGAGAGCACTCATGTGCTCTACTCCAGGACTATGCATAAACTGACTCGCCACACTAACAACATATACAAAATCAGGTCTAGTGTGTGATAAATAAATAAGTCTCCCAACGAAATGTTGATACATGCCCTTATTTGTTAGAGCCTGATCTGTAAGAACTTTCAGCCTGTGATTTTGCTCAATAGGAGTAGCAGCAGGCTTACAGTCTAACAATCATGTCTCAGCAAGAAGATCCAAAACATACTTCCTTTGGGACAATGTAATCCATTGCTTGGATCATGCAACTTCAATTCTCAAGAAATATTTCAAATCATCTGGATCTTTCATGTCAAAATCCTGTAACTACTATTTCTGGAGACTTGCCATCTGGCATGGATCATCTCCTGTAACCACCATATCATTGACATACACAATCAAGGAAGTAGTCTTACCATCCTTGCGCTTGATAAACAAGATGTGATCAGAGTTGCACTGGCGATACCAAAATTTCTCATTACCTTGGAGAAGCGTCTAAACCACGTCCTAGGTGATTGCTTCAAACCATATAGAAACTTTTTCATGTGACACACTTTTCCCTCATTACCTAGTTTGCAACTGATTCCTAGTGAAGTATCCATATATACTTTTTCTTCTAAGTTGCTATTCAGGAAAGCGTTCTTCACATCACACTGGTGTAAAGGCCAATCATACCGAGCTGGAAGAGCAATGAGTATTCTCACAGTATTAATTCTGGCAACAGGTGCAAAAGTCTTATGGTAATCAACTCCATATTTTTTAGTATAACCCTTGGTAATCTAGCTTTGTAGCGATCAATGCTTCCATCAGCTTTAAGTCTCACAGTAAACACTCAGCGACATCCAACAGTCTTCTTACCAGGTGAAATATGAACCAAGTCCCAAGTTTCATTCTTCTACAAGGCTTCTAACTCATCATTCATAGCTTGCTTCCATTTGAGATCTGCCAAAGCATCATGTACATTGTTAGGAATAGATACTGAAGATAATTGACTAACAATAAGTGTGTGAGATTCAAACAACCTATGATGGGAGATATAGTTAGCAATATGGTATTTGGCTTTTGCATTTATTCTAGGCTCATATTGTTGTTTGGGAATTCCATTGATAATTCGGTTAGATTTACGTACCTTAGATGAAGCACCCTGAACGGAGATCTCAGTTGATGATGTAGATAGGGGAGAAAGTGCTTCAGTACTATCTCGATGTTGTATAATTGGCAGTTCTTCTCTGTCAACAGAATTGTCGACTGGTCGAGATATATTGCTCGACAGGTCAAAAGGAAACCCTTGTCCCTCCGATGCAATATTTTTGACGAGTTAAGTCTCACTCGACGGGTCGATGGTAAGCCTTTGTCCCTCTCGAGCACCATTCTCAACAGGTCGAGACTCACTCAACCAGTCGATGGTAAGCATCTGTCTTTCCGGAGCACCATTTTTGACTGGTCAAGAACCTCCGTTTCCAGTCCAAAGCATCCTATACATTACTAGGAATAGACATTGTAGATAATTGACTGACAACAAGTGCATGAGACTCAAACAACCTATGGTGGGAGATATAATTAGCAATGGGGTATTTGGCTTTGGCATGTATATTGGACACATATTGTTTCTTAGGAATTCCCTTAATAATTCGTGTAGATTTACGTACCTTAGATGGAGTACTCTTAACAGAGATCTCAGTTGATGATGTAGAAAAGGGAGTAGGTTCTTTAGTACTATCTCGATGTTGCATAATTGGCAATTCTTCTATGTTAGGTTCAATGAGTCAAGGAAAGGTACTCGATGGGTCGATTGTAACCCCTTGGTCATCCGATACCTAATTTTTGACAGGTCGAAACATCACACTCGATGGGTTGATGGTAACATTTTGTCCCCCCGGTGTATTATTTTTGACGGGTCGAAACATATCACTCCACGGGTCTATGGTAATATTCTGTCCCTCTGGTGTATTATTTTTGACGGGTCGAGACATGTTTCTTGACTGATCAAACACAGATACTAGGGCTTCTGTTTTAGAACCTGATCTTCCAAATCTTGTCTCCAACTGCTCAAACTCTTCAAATTCTGGCAAATTCATAGCATTTCCTTCATATCCTCTCTCTCCCCTTAAATGGAAGACTCAAAAACTCCTCCTGAGTAATATGGTTCAGATTCTCTAAAGGAGACATCACTGGAGACATGAGTTTTCTTGATAAGAGAATCATAACACTGATAACCTTTCTGGAAGTTAGCATAGCTAATGAAGACATACTTCAAAGCACAAGGATCAAGTTTACCTCGGAGAAGCTTATTTATATGGACATATACCATGCAACCAAACACTCGAGGCTCAAGATTGGGAAGAGAATGGACATTTAGCATCACATGTAACCAAGGTTCTAAAAAATGCTAGGCAATCCTAGACGGCGAAGGTACCTTCTAGTTCCTAGGTAGCTAGACAGGAATTAATCGAATTCTAGGCGGTTTTGATTTAATATATATATATAATAATTGAATAATTAAAACATTTATATATTCAAATTAGACATAAAAATAGTCGAAATGGTCATAATATTCAAATAAAAATATAATATAGAGTCATAATCTCAATTCTCAAATCTCAAGTGACATAAGTGATAAGTCACATAACACAATCCGTCAAACAAAACAAAAACATAACAAAATAAAATCAAACCCTAACAGCCTAACTCATCCAATACATGCAAAATCCAACATTGTACTCATCCGAGATCAATTCTATTTCTGCCTAGCTTAATCAATAGTAAATTAGCCATACATCAAATATATCTGCCAATCCAATCGAGTGTATTATTGATGACGGATTCCATGAGATGCCAAGTAGGTAGACATGTCGTTATTGACATATTCACCAACATTATCAAACTGAAGAACTCGAATTTGTTGCTGATATTGAGTGGCGACCATCTTATGAAATTCAGTAAATCGATGGAACACATCACTCTTAGACACCATCAAAGATACCAAAATCATGCAGGTACAGTCATCAATAAACGTTCTAAAGTATTGAGCTCCTACAGACATAGAAACTCTTGCACGACCCCAAACATCTGAATGAACATTCATAAAAGGCATTGGACTCTTGTGCATGTTATGAGGGTATGGAACACGGTGATTCCTGGCCAGTTCACATGTATCACACTGGAAATCTGAAGCACTGACTCTGGAAAATAATTGAGGTTGAAGCTTCTGCAGGTAATAAAAATTCACGTGACCAAGACAAAGGTGCCATAACCACACAGTTTCCTTATCTTTATCCAAACTAGTGGTAGTATTTACTTGACCCAACAAATTTAGCTATTGTGCTCCACTGCTTGTCAAATCGAGATAGTAGAGTTTCCCCCTTCTTACACCATAACCGAGAATTTTCCTAGTCAGAATGTTCTGAATGACACAAAAATTTGGGTAGAAAGTTACAGAACATGAAAGAGCCAAAGTTATTTGACTAACAGATAGAAGATTATAGGCAAGAAAGGGAACAACAAGAACAAAGTCAAAAGTCAAATTATTCGCGATTTGGACAGGATCTTCACTAATAACAGAAGATGGAGATCCATCAGCAGTAGACCCACTAGGTTGAGGAGATGTTTGAATGGTTTCTACTAGGCTAGGATTATTTATCATATGATCAGATGCACCTATGTCAATTATCTAAGCATTAGTCCTAGATAATGTAGAGAGATGATGCATTACCTGTCATACTTGATGCAACTATAGTAGCGGAGACACTCAGTAAATGTTCTTCCTCTGAACTAACAGTTGATCCAGGAAACATCTTCATATTTAGAAAAACAATAAATTCTAGAACTTCACAGAATAAAGTATAGGTAAGAGAAGAAATCACAGCAGAGTCAGATTTTTCTCCTAGATCAACAATTTTACAGCGGAATTTAGATATAGTGGTTGCCAAAAATAGGGTTTGTCGCTCTGATGCCAAGTAGAAAAGTATAGGCAAAAGTTTTTATGATATAATGCAATACTTCCATTCACTCCCAAATGGGGTGTATATATATTTTTACGAGACATATTCTTAATAAGTAGAAAATATCTACAATAAAGAATAAATCATTCTAATTACAACATGAATATAAAATATCTATAAGATCAATGCTTGCCAACAGAATTGCTAGATTTGTTTAACAGGTTGAGTTGCTTAATCTTAGTTATTTGGTCTCTGGTGTAGCAAATTAAATTTATTGTGGTGGTTACTTGTTAGATGAGTTAGATGATGATATGGGTTATTGATTACTGGTCGGGTTCAAACTTAAGTTTTGTACAATCTCGATTACTTGTGTTTTGATTATAGAAGGAATTCTTCAAGTTTGTTCTTTATAACATAAAGTTGTAGTTAAAAAGATTGTTACTTGAAATTGAGCAACAAGTGATGTGGTGAGTTTTTTGTGCTTTGGGATGACGACGTCCTCCTCCAAAGAGAGGGAGAGAGAGATAGATGAGAGTTTTGAGATGAGGTGAGTTGTTTTGTTTTAATCCCAGCCATCGAAATCCATTAAAATAGATCTAACGGTGATAAACATTTATCCCTGAAAATACAAAAAAAATGATATACCCGCGCGGATTTGATTATTTCACATCTGATTTCAATAATTTAAACCATTAATGTTATAGATCTCCCTTTGAGAGGTATGCCTACAAAATTTTAGCCTAATTTAGTGATCATTTGGTCATCCAAAATAGTGAAACATTACAAACAAATAAATAGAGTCAATAAATGCTTACGATATATAAATGAAGAATTAAATTGCCAAACAATTTTCAATTAAACTCAAATTCTGTAGGAGTGACAAGACCCGCCCCAGATTACCGCAATAAATCAGGGTAAGTCTTGCAGGGTCCGTATAAGAGTAACTAGCACAACATATTCGATACACACTACCCTAGCATGAGCAACTCTGAACTTCAACTGGAAACCTACATTAAGAAAATAGAAGTTGTGGACTGTTATGCCTCGTACTCTTAACGATCACGACTTCAACCGGTTAACCTGTAATTTAGGCAATTTAAAACAAAGGGCCCAGAAAAAGGTATTAAAAACATAAAACGTAAGAGTGAGTGGACAAAAATTATAATCATACGATATGCATAAAACTGTAAGAAAAAATAGATAATTGTATGCCTTTCCACAGATCCTGATATTCTGATGCGACTTCGTAAAAGAAAGTAGAGGTGGTCGCCCAGGTTTGCCTTAACCTGAGTCGATAATATCTAAATAACAGAGGTGATGGGATCGTCCCAAGTGTTTGTCCTAACCTGAGACGATTCAGGGTCAAATGACAAAGGGTTTGTCCTAACTTCCCCTGACCAGCATATTCTGTGATCAGCTAAATAGTCAGAGCATCGATGCAACTAAATATGACCATCACAAACTAAACCTCCAAAAAATAAAGTTCGTAAAGCATAATCATAAACATAAAACATAATTAACGAACTCGCAATACAATTGTGAAAATAAAACATTCACTCACAGTACTGTGCCGTGATTTCCACCACGCCAAAGCTTGTATGCCAGCGTTTCTATACATTTGTGACTGGCTGCTAACATGTCGTCCTGAAATAACGATTATTATTTAATAACTAATCATCAAAAATCATATCGAATAACTAAACTCGTTCACCAACGAGCATGACTGCCAAGAACATCGCATTCTCGAATATTGTGCTTTCTGACCTTATGACAAGCTTTAATATAATTTCATTTTCTAACTCTTTAATCCTATTTAAAGTCATAACACAATCCTCGAATGTTACACGACTCGAGGTTGAATCGACATTCAACTCAAATGTTCATTACTATCATAAAATCGTTTAATTACATTCGATTAATCAGACGTCTTAATTGACTATGTTCAAATCAATTCAATAACCTCGTCATTACAATCGGCACGTAATTACGAGCAAAATAGTATAAAATTTACATCAAAAATCCTCCACCGGATGTGTCGTCGGTGACTTTTTTCGGCGACTCGAAACTCAATCTGTGCCAAAACACATAACCAACAACTTTCTCAACTACATCAACACCCAAAACAACCTAAAACCCGTCCAATTTTACCTTTAAAATCGGATTCCCAAAATTCTTCAAGAACTCCAATCCTTCGATTCTCCTAGCTCTAGTTGAATTAGAACGTGTTCTTGGTGTCATTAGTTTCATATTGAGGAGAGATTCAAATCTCAGTAGGTCTCAACAATCAATTAAAGCTAAAAACCGTCTCCCCTAAAACTAAGGGTTTTACGCCGTCGGTGGCTCTTCACCTCAAAACCGTGGCTTAATCTTTGATAAATTGAGGCTGAGGCTATAAGGAAAAAGAGGAGAGGGAGACAAAGAGATTGACACCGGCCTCACTAGTTTTGGTGGCTGGCCGAGATTCGTTGCCGACGAAGCTGACAGGAAGTGAGGAAAGCGCAAGAGAGAGGAGAGAGAAAAGAAAAAAAATGACTTGTGGCTAATCCGACTTCATAAAATCGTACAAAACTTTCTTTGAGCGTAATTTCTTCATCGTAACTCCAGTTTTAACACTTGACATGGCTACGAACTCTTCTTGACGAACTCTACAATTTTCCTCAATAAAATTTCTTGAAAAACTTAACGAATAAAATTCTGATAGGAATGTTATCGATAATTACCGACGATAAAAATTAATTATCTTTCTCGATTAACCTTAATCAAATCTTAAAAAGAAAAATTCTCAGGACGGGATGCTACAAGGTGAGTTAGTTGAAGTAATATATATATATATATAGCATGAGTGGTTTTGATTGTCAAAATTTGATATCTAAATGAGATAAAACAGAAAATTCTGTACTGTGCGGATGTTATTAGCTAAAAAGGATTATCTGTATATGTGCCATAAACTTAATTACCATTAACATTTTAATGACCAAGTTTATTCAGAATAGAAGAGAAGCCCTAAAGCTGTATATGTTTTGGTTTTCTTGTCCAATATCGATGAGTTTACCTCTAGTTTTATTTTTCTGAAGGCTGTTTAACATTAATTTATCAGTTGTCGCACCACGTACAATATACCAGTCAATCTATTTTCACATCTATTGTAGGTTCTTGATCACGTGACTTTTGGACCATTTTGATCCGGAAATAGAAAAACAAAGTAGTTCTCAAATTGATTCGATGTGTTGCATGGGATATATATCTTGCATGACACCGTTGTTTTGTTTTTCTAAAGGTCGTGAAAATTCATTCAAGGGTTATAAATAACTAGTACAAAGATTCTACCGAATTATCCATCCCGATAAAACAAAGTCTCACACATACTATTATGCTAAAGCAATTATAGTACAAAGCCTAAATTAGTAAAACAAGATAGCACGGGTGTAATCAAAATTCGGTTGCAGCATCCCTTAACTAGCAAGACACATTCTCCTCCAACCCGACTTTCTTAAGTCTGATCCCACTGCTAAGATTGACAATGTATTAGGACTGCCTTAGAGTTAAAACTAGACTGCACCATGAACATCAAGTACCCAGTACCGGCTCTCCAACCTGCGCCGTACAGCTGGTCTAGATACCAAAAGATCTATAACTGATTGTGTCTTACCCATATCGGCCCCACACTTAGGTCCCACCATACTCCCTAAAATGGATTGGCGTTTACGTTTCTCAGTGCTTCCAAGAATATGTACCACATCCAACCTCTTTGCCAATTGTCCGTCATTTTTTCCTCGCAGTTCCCTGCTCCACCACCTGCCACTACCACATTGGCTTGACCGAGCCCCCAAACAGCCTCCTTAACTCTGGCTTCCGCCTCCGTTTGTAGCTTCTTTTCCAACTTTCCACACTTAATGGGATAACCATCCATAGCATGACCAAAATTTTCACAACCATGCAATATTCTTTCAAAGTAATATATTCAATTTCACAAACAATTCGAGCAGTAGGACCAAGTCGAAGACTAGCCTGCATGCATCTCCAATGGATTATGTAGATCAATTTTCACAGAGAGCCGAATCTCCTCCTTATCCTGAAATTGAGTCTGATGATAGTCAAGATACCTACCTAAGCAATTTTCAAGCGTCTTCCACCACTGCTTAACTTCCACATCCCAGATTAGATCACCTCCAACCACTTCGATCCACTCAAGACCAAACTTTGGCCTTAGTTGACGGAATAGATTGAATTGATGTCATACCATCGAATTCCTCAAACAAAACCATAACATCCTAGTAGAACCAAGACCCACGATCCATGGCCCTCCAAAAAGCCTCATTGTCCTTGAATCTCCTAATAAAACGGTTAGGAGTACATCACCAATACTTATAGTGCTCAACCCCATAGCACCACATCAATGCTGGAACATTCAATGCTCGAGAGATTTTCCTTGACTCTCCAAAATGACCATCAGAGAGAAGACACAGATAACGGCGAAGCCAAAATCCTCATCCTCCTCTGCCGCCCCATCAGAGATATCGCAAACCCTAAATGAGTCCAACTTAGTCGGCAACCGCATAGTTGGCGAATGAAGACATCCCAAATCCGGCATGCACGCGTACGAGTAGAGAGAATATATCTAGAGGAATCCAAAAGTTGAAACACAATCGAAATAGGACTAAAATTCAAGGAGATTGTGGACGGCTAGAGTTTATGTTTCTAGAGGAAGGAGAATGGGGAGACTAGGGTAATATCGAAAAGCACTATTCATTGTTGTTGGTTATAAACTTATAATAACTCAGATTTGTCGATTATTAAATCGATCTCAAAAATATGTTAACGGTAACTTGTTTATGATCATGACAAAGACTAATGTCCTAAATTTTAAGCCCTCATGGACAAACATTAGACGATTTAGAGCATTTTCAAGGAGGGATTTATACCAAATACTTTATGGTTGTGACATTTCCACTTCGGGTGGCCAAAAATTAAGATATGTTCATTTAATTATCACTTGTGTGTGTGTATATATATATATATATATATATATGTCACCACCCTCATGGTAAATGGTCTACATGAGCCGGAAAGAGCCACGGTGGCCGTGGAACCAAAAGGGACCGCGGAGCTAATCAGGTCTCGATACTTACCTTGTGAAACATATATTTGATTCAAATTTAGCACAGCTCCTTTCGATCAAAAGGACTTATAAAATCTAATCGAAATGGGATCTCAACCCGGCTCGATCGCATGCTTTAAGGAAAAGCAAAGCTTTTGGGAAAAGAAGTGTTGTACAAGAATGATAGCTAGCAGCTGGTTTTGGTCCACCGGGAGATCCACCAGCACGACTCATGAATTCACTCGATCTGGACCCGATTACTTACCTGTACAATACTAAGATATTAGATTATTAGAATAGTGATGCATGACTAACCAATATCAAATTAAGTTTAGTTATATATACATGCATGGAAGAGATCGAACCAAACATGAAGTTTGCTTCATGATGTATCCATTCCATTTCCTCTTGGCTTTGCATTCGGATAGGGTGGCACGTTGGCACAAATGAGCGAATGTCTTCTGGTTGGGTTTTTATTTGAAAAATGAAGAAATGAATAGGAAGATGTATATGCACTCGTGCACCATGTGGAATAGGAAGGCGAATGTGATTACCGAGCTTCATGTCAAAATAGTGTGACCAAATCGCGCTTATGACATCTTAGATTCTTAATCAGTACGTATTTGATCTAAAGAGTACTTGCTAAGTAACTTTAGCTAGAGGTGTATTGAATGATATTGGATTAATATTGGGGCGTTAGAGGCTAGTGATGAAGTTATTTTTTTTCACTAGTTTTTATACTTATTTTGTGCATCACGAAAATTCGTAGTGTTCTAAAGTATTGAGACTTTAAAGACATGAACTGCAAACTTGTGAACTGTTCATTTGTTGTTTTAAGATATATTGATCTCACATATTAAGCTAGCTAACGGACCAGCTTCTCTAACTCCTATTTCAAAGAATCGAATGAACATATAGGAATCCATTCAATACATTAGAACGTACGTTTGTACTTTAGAAGAAGGAGATAGTTTTGGAAATATAAATATAGATCTCTCACAAACATCCACCAATTACAACGTACGTTGGTCATTATAGAGAGTAAAACCTCGATAAATTATCAAAGTTTTACTGTATTTATATTTGGTGCACATTTGACTATACAAGCTAACATTGTCGAAGCATGAGTGTGTGTGTACACACACGCACATTATACAAACACACACATCAACCAAGTTGAATAGCAGCAAACGTGGCACGTAGGGTCTGTCATGTACCGATATTATCTCAATTTAACTACCTTTAAGGTGTTGAATTTTATCCACAAAAGACTTCGATACAATCACTGTCCTAAAAAACGGCCGCCTAGGCGGCAATTATGCAGAAAAAACCAAGCTATCGCTGAAATTAGGCTCTAGACGGTCAATCTAGGCGGGAGGCGATTAATTGGCCATTAGTCGGTCCGCCTACCAACTAATCTGGCTTTAGGCGTGTCTAGGCATTTTTTTTCAATTTTTTTTTAATTAAGAAGCAAAAAGACCAAAAATGAAAAACTAACAAAATATCAATCGCAAAACACAGCTCGTCAGTCGTCACTGTCTCTCTTTGCTCTTTGCAAATGCCAAGGTCGTCACCACCGTCATTGCTCTCTGGCTCATCGCCGTTCGTCGCTCTCTGGCTCGTCGACCGCCATCGCGCGCTGTCCGTCGCTCGCCGTCCAATTTGGTAAGTTTCTCAAACCCAAGATGGGAAAAACCAAAGCCTTGAAAAAATGAATTTGAAATATTGGTTTGCTAGGATTACAGATTTACAGCAAAGCCTGAGATTGTGCGATTAGCTTTGATTCAATTTTGAGGTTGTTTTTTGTCTCGACTAGGAGAAAAAGATCGTTTAGAAGAAAACACTGACCTGAAAATAAAAATATATAAGGACTTTAATGAAGAAGAAGCAGTGGAGAAGAGCCTGTAAGCGGTGGAGAAGAGTAAGCAACAACCCACCGAAAGCAAACTAAAGCTAAAAGCTTTCTCATTCTGCCCTCCTTTTATTTATCGATATGAATAAGCAAACCCAGAAACAAAAACCTTTGGAGAAAATGACGAAAGTTTGAGTTTTTAACCTGTACACAATCCTACAAAGAAGAGAGTCTCGCGACTTTATAATATATAATAAATATAATTAATTAAATATATATAGAAAAAATAATCAACCTAAATACCGATTAAACTTCGTCTAGACTACTAGGCGCAGTAGTTTCTCCACCTAATTCCACCTAACGTCTTTTAGAATTTTTAATATAATTAAGAATAGTCCACATTCATTTAACTTGTATTTTATTTTGTCTTATTTTAATATGGGATCTTCACTGTAACAAACCGTACAAATTACCTCACTAAAATTAAATAAATCATGCAAATTACGTTCTGCCACCAAATGGCTACTTAGAAATGGGAATCGGTAAGCTTGCAATTTCAGAATAGAATTGGAAAATGTCAACTATGACCTCTCCCCATTAATTAAACGTCATTTGGATCCCTGTTACGTCCCAGGGGGAGGACCAATTCTGTTGCAGGCACCATTGCTGTTGTTGATGGACGTGTTGGCAACTGTGGTACTATAGCTGTGAATATTCTACTACTCCTTCACCCAGTCAGCTCATGATTTTCAGAGCCAAAAGTGGTCAGTAATCCCACTGTCCCACGTCTAAAATTTGAAGAAAGATTCAACTCATGGTCTCATCAAGTTATGTACTTATTTTATTTCCGTAGAATTCATTTGTAAATATTAGTGATACTGAAAATTATAATTAACTTAATTTAGTGACAAATATATCATTATCTCGTCAAAGAACTATTTTTTTAGAAGGTCGACCAATCCATTCAAATGTGTTAGAGTACAAAATTTTACCAGATTATCTCACCCGATAAAACGAAGTCATACACATACTATTATACTAAGCAATTATGTATTTCTAAACCTAACTAACAAACTAAGGTGACACTAAAATATCAAAATTCGGTTGTACCATCATTAACTAGGCAGACACATTATTTATTCTAGTGACATTTCCAGGTCAGAGTTTGCCCATCCAACTTGGCCCTCGAAAATCTGCTCACAATGCCCTTTGTGTTGTTGTGCCTAAGCTTCACTTGATCTTGGGGATGCTACTTGGTGGATTGGGGTTGAAGAACCCTAGCTTGTCAGGTTGTTGTCAAGCGATGGATGTGACTGTGATCCGAGTACCCAATGTCCGCCTTCTCTTCTGAACATGCACCACCTCTGATTCAGCTTCCTTGACATGGCCCTCTAGTTGTTCCACTACTACTGGTAGTAAGATATCCCAACCACATCATTTGGTTCCAACACTAGGTCAACCTCCTCCCCCCAACTATCACTCACTTCCTCTTCTCTAGTACCTGCTCCGCCACCAATACCAACAAATATAGTTATTTCACGATCCATACCCCAGTAATCAGATTCCATTTGGACTTCATTCGCAACGTCGACCTGCTTTTCTACTAGTGCACGTTGAATAGGACATCCATCAACAGTACGATCAAAGCTTCCACAGCTCATACAATAACCTATCAACATCAGATATTCAATGTCACAAGTAATCCAAGCCAGAGGTCTAAGCCGCATACTTACCTTTGTTTCTAACCGACGTTGGAGATCCACCTCCACAAAAAGCCGGATTTCCTCAAAACCTCGGAAATGATACTGGTCATAATCGACATACTTTCCTAGATAATTGCCTAGGGTTTGCCACCACTTTGATACTGAAATCTCACTTTTTAGCTCGCCACTAATGATATCAACTTGTGCCCATACTTTTGTTGTGGCTACCTCAACCAAATGTATCAGGGCGAAGCCATCAAATTGCTCTACCACGATTGTGACGTTCTCAAAGAGCCAGGGGCCACGCGATATCCCCGACAAAGAACTTCTTTGTCTTTGAATCTTCCCACAAACCGATCATGTGTATGACGCAATATGTTGATCATGCTTGGTCTTGCAATACCGCATCATAAATGAATCAACCAATGCTTTAAGGACTTTGCTCTCTCCTATGATAGAGTATCCAAAGAAAAAAAAATTGAATAATAATGAAACCAAACTCGTCCCCCTTCTACAACGCACCATGAGAAAGGTGAATTCCATGTGTGACATTTTCGACCTAGTCGAGTATGGCACCAATGTTCAACCCGAACTTCCTTAATACTACAAAAATAGAATAGATTGATAAGATTAGGAAAGAAAATGCAAATAATGAGAAGAAATCCTAATCGGGGTGGGAATCAATGGTAGTAGCCCGGGCTAGGACTAGTCGGTGGCTAGGTTTAGGGAGAAATGAGAGAAAATGTTATTTTCGAAAACCACATTCGTGAAAGAGCTCTTAATTTTTTGAGACATTGTATTCAATAAAATTTCTACTACGTAAGTCAACTTTATTGCTTACTATTAGCATGGTTGGTTCCAGCTAGTCATGTGGATTTTCAGTATAAATGTAATTAGGTTATATTTTTAAGCAAAAAAGACAAATAACATCCATATTCCTGTTAGGGGCAGTGATAAGCTCAAATGTGGGGTGCGTTTGAGTCTAACACCATTTTGCCACGTGTCCATCTATCCACTTCTTTCTAATATTATTTGTTATCAAGTCAGTCTCGTCTCTCTCTCAGCTCAGCTCTCTCTTTCTCTCTCCCTCCCACCCACACACTCAAACTTAATCAAAGGTTGAAGTTGGGGTTTTTTGTGGGTGTAGATATAGAAGAGATAGAGGTGTTGCCATAAGAGAGGGAAGTTGTTGCAGACTTGGAGGAAGAATTCGTCGTTGAAATTGAGTGAGTTAAGATTTGAATAATCGAATTTGAGATAGAAATAACCAGTTTTGATTGAATTTGAGAGAGAGAGAGAAACGAGAGACGAGATGAGACTGACTTGAAGGTAGAAAGTGAAAAAAAAAACATATAAAAAAAATTATTTTATTTGATAAAAAATAATGTTAGAAAGAAGTGGAAAGATGGACACGTGGCAAAAATGTGTTAGACTCAAACACACCTCGCATTTGAGCTCATCACTGCCCTCTTGTTATTTATGTGTAAATATCTCTCATTTTTCGAAACCCGAGAAAACAAAGATGAGAAAAACCATAAACTACATAGGATGACAAACTTTTTTTGTTTTATGCCAAAACTACTTTGGTGTGGAATTCAATCAAAAATTAAAAGCATCTCTAGCAGTAGAGTTATATCTATAGTTATTTTCAACTAAAAAATTAAATGTAGCTCACATGTTTTTGACTACAATTTTAGTAGTTGTAGCTAAAGTTAAGTCTTTTTAAATACTTGAACCATTAAATCAATTGTTAGATAGTGTGACAACTTTTTGGATAGTAGGAGATATAATTTTTGAGCTATTTTTTCTTTTCTTTGTAGCTAAATATAATTACTCAAAATAGCTTAAAATTAAATGTAACTTAGTTTTAACTACTCTGTTGGAAAAGATTTTAACTATAATTTTTAAAATTATAACTTTTAACAACTTTGTTGGAGATGCTCTGGTACGTCTTTCTGAAATATCGAACAACCAAAAACATAATAATTCAAACTTGTTAGACCTTATTATGCTTAAAGACTCTTCTCTTTTTACTAGACTAGACTAGTTTGTAATGTGAATATTAGTACTTCAATATGATCGTTGTCTCTAAATGATCATAACTAGCCTCGATGACATTTTCTCCGAAACACATCAAATTCATCCCGACCTCCAAAATATCCAAAAACCACGCATACGAAAATTAGATACTCAGCAGAGGACATATTGGTCATAGAATTTTAATCAAATCATGAAATTAAAATAGCCGTTTAGTAAATGTTTCAAAATTTACCATCTGCCAATCTGCCAATAATACCAATTTTAACTCTCTCTTTATCTATTTCGTCGCAGAATATTATTTTATAATCCAAGCAAGCAAAACGTACGCTCTCTTCTCTCTCTCTCTCTCTCTCTCTCTCTCTCTATTTTCTCACACAGAAGTGAAATGAAATGAAATTGTAACAACAAACCCTCCTCTTCCTTCTTTCAAATCGAAATTTAGGGTTTTGCTTTTGAACCCAATTCGCTTTCAGATCTAATCGCAACGTCTAATTCTGTTCTGATCAAAATCGAAAAGGCTCCATCTTTTTGTCATTATCTCTCTGATTCCAATCACTTAATTAATGCGTGTTCAATCACCAATTGATTTTGATTCTGTATGCATCGTTGTTGATATCGTATTCGATCGAAAAATTGACGATTCCGAGTTTTGTTAATATCATTTCCGTTTGGGGTATCTTTCATGCGCCGCTTTGAATTCAAGTTTTCTCCACCTAGTGAGTTTTTCATTTCATTTCAGATCAGTTTGGTTTTGATTTTTTTTTTTTTTTTGGTTTGGGATTGAATGTGTTTTTTGGTTTGTATATTTCTGAAGAGTTGGGAAATTAGATCTTGGAAAATTGGCTCCTCAAAGAAGGTCGCAGCGGCACATGGGTGGCCAGATGCAGCAGAGCAATGCCGCGGCGGCAACTGCTCTGTATGACCACCCCGCCGCCGGTGCTGCCGCAGCAGGGCCTCTGCACAATGCGGGTCCCACCAACGACGCCGGCGATGCAGTCATGGCCAGGTGGCTCCAGTCCGCCGGCCTCCAGCATCTGGCCTCGCCATTGGCTTCCACTGCCGCCGCCGTCGATAACCGTCTCCTCCCCAACCTCCTAATGCAGGTATTGTAATTTTACCCAAGTGCCCCCTTTTGCATTGCAGGAGTTGATGTGTTTGATTAATCCTGGGATATGTTGTAACTTGTAAGCATTTGGTGATGTTGTTGTTCTAGGGTTATGGTGCGCAGTCGGCTGAAGAGAAACAGAGGCTTTTCAAGTTGATGCGGAACCTGAATTTCAATGGGGAGTCTGGTTCAGAGCCGTACACACCTACTGCCCAAACTTCGGGAGGGCCTGCATCAGAGGGTTTTTACTCACCGGAGTTCAGGGGTGATTTCGGAGCTGGGCTGTTGGATCTTCATGCGATGGATGACACGGAGCTTCTGTCAGAGGTGTGGTGTTTTTTTTTATATACTTTATTATGTTATGCGATCAACTTGGCTGTTAGGCTCTACATGTTTAGGTTTGCACAAAGTCTATGGTAAAAATCTGTGTAAGTTGAATTTTTCCAGTATATTGTTAAAAACTAGATGGATTATCCATATGTGACATGTAGTAATTTCATTTTTCTTTCTAAAATTTGCCTCTGAGGTTCCATTGTATTATGTGCTTTGCTGGGTATGCTTAGGGCTATCTGTTCTGAAATAATATGTGGTATATGCAAATTTATTAAATAAGTTGAGATCTTAAGTTCAGCATCCTTAATTTATTTTTGTCAAGCAGGAAGTGGGATCGCATCCTGTTATGTGGTAAGTCATAAGACAAAAATTAGTTTGTGCAAGAACAAAACTCAGCTGAGGTGCCCTGGAGATTCATCCACTTGTTAGGTTTATTTCTATTTGGTTGCAAGTCTAAGTTATGAGTTTTATTTAGTACTAGAAGTCTCGAAGAAGTGCAAGGAAAGTTATTTTCTGAATAAGTATGCAACGTTTAGGATGCGTTGATTTGAGATTCTCTCTTGAAAGTTATAGTCTTGTTACCTGACCTTGAGCATCGAGAAAAAGAATTTTAAGTTTGGCTCTTACCTATCCTTGAGCCTCGAGAAGTTTCAGACTACATTATCTTTCCTAGGATATCTTCATCTCTTGTTTGGTTGATAAGGTTCTGTACTGTTTTCATGTTTCAGCATGTTATGACTGAACCATTTGAGCCGTCACCCTTCATGCCTGGTGGAATGAAAGCATTTGAAGATGAATTGAACTTGACAAGTGGTGGACAACAAAGTGGTCAACCTTATCAAGATGCACCCGTTCCATTAGCCCAGAATGAAAAGGAGAGCACCAAAGAAAATAATGTTGCTAAGATTAAAGTTGTGGTATGTGGGTTCTATCGGTAGCTGACTGCTGTAGATGTGTATCTATGTAATTGCTTATATCATGTTCTTCGATGACTTAGGTTCTTTGTAATTGTATTAATGTACTTGCTGCTATCTCACTTTTGGCATCTGCTCCTGTTGTGTGTTTTGGGGGCTTGTGATATAATTTTGTGTGAAATTTTTTGGAATGATTTAGTTTGATGTGTATTAGGTTCGCAAAAGACCATTAAATAAGAAGGAACTTGCTCGGAAGGAGGACGATATTGTCAGTGTGTCTGACAATGCTTATCTGACAGTTTATGAACCTAAAGTCAAGGTTTGTTTTTAGCATTTGCAAGACATTTGCTACTTTGACTTTTGCTGAATTGCCTTGTGAAAGTTCAAGTCATCTCTCTTACGCTCCGAGCTCATGTTATAGGTGGACTTGACTGCCTATGTAGAGAAGCATGAATTCTGTTTTGATGCAGTTCTGGATGAGCATGTTCGTAATGATGAGGTAACATGCTTTTGCACAGATTAGATATTTTGTTGTACAAGGACGACCGTTAGTTTTGGCTGACTATTTCTTTGATTTCATGATAGTCTTTCAAGGGCTGATATTTGTGTTTTTATTTCCTGTCTTTTTTCTTTGCTGGAAAAATAATGTTTGATCACTCTAAAATGCTTTCCAAAACAGGTATACTGGGCTACTGTAGAACCAATTATTCCTCTCATTTTCGAACGAACAAAGGCTACATGTTTTGCTTATGGTCAGACAGGTAGGTGCTGTATAAGATCTTTACATGTCCTACACTACGTTATGATCTGTGTTATGTTCAGTTTCAGTTTACCTTACTGAAAATTTGTTTCTTTCACCTACATTTTTTTTGTGCATATATTATTTCATAAATGACCTTGTTGTAATATTTACTTTTACTTTTTTGTTCTTTTACATGTTCCTGTGTTTCTCATTTTCAATAGAGTCTAGACATGCATTGGACTATGAAAATTCTAATAAGATTTGAATCAGGTAGTGGCAAGACGTTTACAATGCAACCACTACCTATCAGAGCTGCAGAAGAACTTGTCAGATTGTTGCACCAGCCAGTTTATCGAAACCAGAGATTCAAATTATGGCTTAGCTATTTTGAAATCTACGGTGGAAAGC
Organism: Geum urbanum; assembly: GCA_946800695.1. NCBI lineage: Eukaryota > Viridiplantae > Streptophyta > Magnoliopsida > Rosales > Rosaceae > Geum > Geum urbanum. The sequence continues at coordinate 46,216,934 of OX327003.1, read as the reverse complement.
TCTTCGATCTTCTCAGTGAGAGGAAGTAAGTCTCTTGGTTTCATCGATTCTTTTATTCTATGCATATTGTTGTCTTTGGTACCAAAAAGGGATGTTTTCTTTGGGTTTACTGCTATGGTCTGTAAATATGTTCTGAAGTCTGATTTTTTTTATTTGATAAAGGAAACTTTGTATGAGAGAAGACGGGCGACAACAAGTCTGTATTGTTGGCCTGCAAGAGTTTGAAGTTTCAGATGTACAGATTGTAAAAGAATATATTGAGAGGGGGAATGCTACTAGAAGTACTGGGTCAACTGGTGCTAACGAGGAGTCCTCTAGGTCCCATGCTATTTTACAACTTGTTGTCAAAAAGCACGGTGAGGTAAAGGATTCCAGGGGGCGGAACATCGGTGATGGAAATGACTCCAGAAGTGGGAAGGTTGTGGGAAAGATCTCTTTTATTGATCTTGCTGGTAGTGAAAGAGGTGCTGACACCACTGATAATGACCGACAAACAAGGTAGTCATCTTCAGTTTCTCCAAGATTTTGGCATTCATTGTTATAGCAGGTTTTTATAGTTTTACTTTTCTGCTATTAGCTTTGTTTATTGACCTTGAATGGGAACAGAGAAGCCAGGTCAGAAGGTTCTTATTGTGGGTCTTACATTTGAATATTATATAAAGAAGTTCCTTGCTGGATCTTGTCTCTCATGATTCTTACTTGTATTAGGTAACATGATTTACTGACTACTGTCATTTCTTGATTTAAATGACAGGATTGAGGGAGCCGAAATTAACAAGAGCCTTTTGGCGCTAAAGGAGTGCATTCGTGCTCTGGACAATGACCAGATCCATATACCTTTTCGGGGAAGCAAACTTACTGAAGTACTCCGTGACTCTTTTGTTGGAAATTCAAGGACAGTAATGATATCGTGTATTTCTCCAAATGCTGGGTCATGCGAGCATACACTCAATACTTTGAGATATGCGGATCGGTATGAATTATACTGTTTTTAACTACTTTAATTGCTTTGAGAATACATGTTCTTGTTTATGCTAAATGATAACTTTTCAATGAACAGTGTCAAAAGTCTTTCAAAAGGTGGTAATTCTCGAAAGGATCAACCTGTAAATTCGTATCCTCCAATAAATAAGGACGTTTTATCATCATCATCATCGTCCATGCTGGTTTCTGGTGTAGAGGATATCCATGAACAACGCCAAGAAGTTAAAATGACTGATACAGGTCGAAGAGCAATGGAGAGAGAAAATTTCTCAAATATCCAGGAGCAACGCCAAGAAGTTAAACCAACTGATATAGGTAGAAGAGCTACCGAGAAAGAAAGTATCTCGTTTATCCCTACTCCTGATTTTGACAGACATCCTGCAAACTTTTCATCAAGTAATCCCGTCAGTGTTAGAGAAGATAAAGGGTTGGCTTCTAGTGATAAGGAGAGGTTTGAAATCAATAATGCCTACAGTGATTCTTACGGTCAGAAGATGTCCTATCAATCTCAAAATTCAGTTGATGCGGAAGAGAAAGTGCAAAAGGTGTCACCACCTCGCAGAAAATTAACCAAGGATGAGAAATCAGAAAAGCTGGGAAACTGGCTGAAAAGAGGTGGTGGTTCTGATCTGCCCACCACTAGTTCCAAGCTGCAAAATCCAGTAAATTTTAACACAAGTAATGTTGGATCCAGACAAACTGAGCCTGAAGTCCCTGATGGGAATATCAATGCAATTCTCGAGGTGTGTAATTTATCTGGCTTCCTTCGTTCTAATAATGTAGTTATTGCACCCCTTGTTAATAATATGTTGAGCTCTTTGTAGGAAGAAGAGGCCCTAATTGCTGCCCACAGAAAAGAAATTGAGGATACAATGGAAATTGTTCGTGAAGTAAGTTTCTTGTTATTTTGATGCTCTTGTTTTTGAAATCTCATTTCATGAACTTAATGTAAATTGCTTGTAGTAAAAAATCTTATGTGTGGAGTCCTTGCTATTAGTCTCTTGAAAGGAAAATTACAAGTAGTTGGCATTTTGGGTAGTGCTTCCTTCATTTAGTATCTGTTATTTTGAATTTCCATAAAGGTTTAAGTGAAATATTCAAACTTATATCTGTTTTCTGTGGTAAAATTGGAGAGAATGGGTTGGTTTCATGCTGGCTTGTTTTTTGTTGTGCCATGATGTGTGTTGTTTGGTAGATTGTTCATCAGTTGCTTTCTTTATCACCAGGAAATGAAACTGTTGGCAGAAGTGGACCGACCAGGGAGCCTCATAGACAACTATGTAACCCAGTTGAGCTTTGTGCTTTCTCGCAAGGCAGCTAGTCTGGTTAGTCTTCAAGCCCGCCTTGCAAGATTCCAGCATAGACTAAAAGAACAGGAAATCTTAAGTCGGAAAAGGGTACCTCGTTAAGGCAGAGGCATGAGCTTGTAGCTACGTAAAGGCATGAGCTGTGGAAGAGGATTTGAGGGGTGGGGCGACTCCTTGCTGGCTGTTCCCAATCCAGAGACTACTGGCTTAAAGTACAACAGGGGAGGGAATCCATGCCTTTTGTCGGTGCTTGTATCTCAGTTGTAATTTTTTTTTTTTTAAAAAGCCGATGTGTTGCTGGGTTTGTATGGGTTGTGGTGGCTTTTGGCTGTTCAATAGTGACTGGGAATTTGATTTACCCGTGTATTTTTAGTAAAGAAAAAAAAATGAAATAGAATGTTGATTACTCTCTGTCATCCTGACTGACTATATCAATTCATTTTCATCGTTGCAATCTTCCTTGAGCACCATGCTCAAACATTCTCATGCAAAAAAAACAACTTAAATCTGCATGAGGGTTCGCATTATCAATTTCTCTCTATTGGTCTCTTATGTCAAGCTTACCACAGGTTATTATTCTAGTTGTGCAATTTTCTACTGAAATTCAGACCTTTGTTGCACTGCTCCTTCACTTGAAATCCGACTGATATCAGTTGTGTGTTGGTCGTTTTGTTTTCGTGTTGGCAATTCGTGTCATAAATGTAGTTTTCGCCAAGCTTTTACAGACCTGATTTTTGATGCTTCTCGTGTTTGGTTGTTTGCTAAGGCTAAGGTTCACAGTGTTGAAAGTAGTCACCTTTACGGCCCTTGCCTATGTCGAGTTTGTTATAGATGCAAAGAGAGTCTGAAATTTCAAAAGCAGCTACGGGATCAATGCATAGTAGTAACCTCCCGAAGACCTGAACCTTTTCTAATCTTGAATGAGACTTCACAAGTTCTGAGACATCCAGAAGTGCGCTTGTCCCACATTAGTAATACTCGAAAGAAGATGGGTTATATAGATGCGTTCCTAATGAGATTGGTCACGACCTTACTTGAACAGGATCTGTTAGATGACAGGAATCCAAACCTGGTGTTGTCGATATATCATATATGTTTGCTAATGTGTTGCGTATATTAGAAATGTAGATATTTCCTCCAAACAATTGTTAGAACCTGAACCCCCCCCTTTATATAGAATGATTTTTTCTCAATATCCTCATGTTACAATTGTTCGTTAGGAAACATCCAACACTAATTCATATCAAACTTGCAACTCAGACACTGACTAATCATGGCTCGCGCACTTGTATAGCTAGCTATCTTCAATTTTCATTGTACTATACAGCTGACTCTCTTGACAGGAACAAATCTCACTATAATGCAAACAAAAGCTGGTGCTCCCTTGACATTGTCAGCAACATGCGAGAATCAGTCATTAACAAACAGTCATGTCCAAAATTCAGTCAGCTCTCAATTGCAGGACCTCCTTGGCCGTTCTCAATCGAAAATATGGCATGTGTTTCTGCAAGGACAAGTGACAAAGAAAATAATATAGCCTAGTATTTCACCCTAGGAAAGTTGGCCACTTATAATAATTCATTTACGAGAGACAAGATGTACATATTTATGTTGCATTTGTCTCCGAAGTATCTTCATATGCTGTACCTGGTGGAAACAGAGCTCCAAGCCCCGGCTGTAAAAGTCGGCATACTTAATCATGAATACGCCACAATCAAACCTGTTAATTTAAGAAAAAAAATCACTGAGCATAAATTACATTGCTTATTAATAAAGGAACGGAAACCTTTTAAGCATTAAGTTTCAAGAGGATATGATGCTTATCCAACTTAGAGGATGCTTACCCATTCTCCTGCTCGGGAAGGTCTTCCACACATTCAAATTTCCAAGAATTCATATCAATGTCTTTCCCACCCTTGTCCTTCACTTCATCAACATAATATTTAGCCTACCAAACATAAACAGTCGCTAATATGAGCATACCATTGACATTTACAATATACTTACCAGAAGAGTCAAAAAATACAAGAGACATAACCCTTAATTGGCTCCCATGTGCAGGTTTAAATAGAGTATAACCTTAATTAACACGACTAAACAACTGAGCAACCAAATCAACAAATGGGAAGAAACTATGTCTACTAAAGCTTTTACAATGATCTTGACAAAATTTTCGAATTAGGGAGTTAAAAGGGATAGTCATCATTCACTTCATAAATAGAACCACCATGAAAAGCATATTACTTTGTTTTAGTGAGCAATGAAGTGTCTTGTGTCTACAAAATTATTTCATATGTAACCTACCAGCCATAATCTACATTAGCCAGACAGAAAGAAGACTGAGACATTATCAATGAAAGAATGACAAATGTTCATCAGTCACATGATCCTAGGTTCCTAGCTACAGAATTTTATAAGAGTATCACACATTTAAGAGCACTGGAAGGCAATCTCTCCCAAAATCTACAGGCAGGGCTGCATAAAGATTTCCTTTTCAATACTCCCAATCTCAGTCAACTAAAAATGATATTCCTGTCTCAAAAGCAGAATGTATCTAGATACACAACAATGATACTTCACACCATTCCAAAAAGGTCACTAAGGATACAATAAAACAAATCATAATATGGACAATGGTGGCTAGAAAGCATACCAATACTTTCATCACTTTGGTATCCATTCCTTTGAGCGAATCAAGATATTGGATCTTCTGATCCACCTTATTGATCACAGCCAAGCACCAATGTATTTCTTTGTGGATTGGGACAAAAATCTGCAAAAATGAATAAATGTAACTTTAGAGGGACTTGAACATGCATGCAAGGAAGAGGGTCTAAAAGAAAGTACCTTATCGCAGTCAATGAGGCCATATCCCAGCTTCTTTTGCGTAGTCCATCTTCTGACAGCTTTATAATCATAGCCACTTCTTCCACCTATTAACTACATCATATAATCCAGCAAGAAGTTATTAATTATCATGTGATCATGCATATACCATAACTGCAAAGCATAAGATCAACCGACTGTAAACAAATCGAAGAAGTAAAATTGCAAATCAAATTACCTTCTTGTAGAAAAATGTGTTGAAAAAATGACATTTCAAAAACCTCTTTGGATCTCTGTTTTCCCTCTCCTTCAGCAACTCAAGGTAAACGTTTATAACCTAGAAAGTAGAAAGTGCACAAGCATCAATATTTTACATAAACCAGTTCATCTTGCCAGCAAAGTCACCAACACCATCATTAACAAATGCTCATCAACAATACGAAAGAATGTAACCTAAAAAATTACCTCATCATTCAACCATGCACGCGGTTTAAGGCACTGCAAAAGTTCGCCAGTGATTTGTATGTTTGAGTTTTCATGAGTTACCAGGACCTTCCTCCTGCACAAAGCAAACACAGACCCTATTACAGTTCCAAAAAACACACAACTCGTAAAAGAAAACCACATAGATGCATCAATCCATACCGGTTTGCTGAGGCAAAGGCTTGCTCGACATTAGCCTTATCCTTGTCTGTAAGAGGGATAAATGGTTCCTGTGGCGCCTTCTGTTCAGAAATGAGCATACATTATCAAACTAAAACTCTTAGAAACAACACATTACCAAACATCCACATTATACAAAACAAACACCACAAGCAAGCACAGCCATTCCAATACAAAGTATCAAAATTCTTCACCTGGACGAGCTTCTTCTTGGGCCGCAACGACTCAAACAGTATCCGCTTTTCCTCATTGACACGAATCTCGAAACTCAAATTGTTCAACGTGGGAGTCCTCTCCCTCTCCAGCTTCTCCAGCAGCTTCTTATAACTAGGCAAGTCGTCTCCGCAGTTCAAGCTCAGCTGCTCCAGCATCTTCGTGTTCGTGGTGGTCAGTGTGGTGAAGTCCGACGGCAGCGTCTTCGCCTCCTCAATCTCCTGCACGTGCGGCTCACGTGGCCGCCGCCCATCGTCTTCCTCTTCCTCTTCGTCCAAAACCACCACCTCTTCGTCCTCCTTCGTCCGCCGCCGCCGACACGTGACGAGCGCGTCTTCCTTGACCTGGAAGTAGCGCGGCAGCAAATCGAGCACATTGCCCATTGCCGCGGTGACGTCACTCTGGGAGGAGCTGAACTTTTCGGGTTTGCAAGGCGCGTGGACTCGACGCAGAGGCTGCTTTAGGACCGGGTAGCGGGAGAGCCTGGCGGCGGCGGCGTTGTTGGAAGAAGAGAAGAGTGGGAGTGGGAGTGCGAGGGCGGGTCGGGTCGGGGGAGAGAATCTGGGTCGCTTGGAGAGGCGGGAGTGAGAATGGGAGGAGAAGGGAGATGGTTGAGTGGAGATGAAAGAGTCGTCGTTCATGCGCTTACGGATCCCCATTGACTGACGACGACGACCCGGCGGGCGGAACTCGGAAACCCTAGAAATAATAATAATAATAATAATTCAGCTGTAGGTCTCATCTGAAGAAGAGAAGAGAAGAGAAGAAAATAAAATAAAACGCAAAGGGAAGACAAGAGGAAGCCAGTAAAATTGGGTTTACTGTCATACAAGCTGCACAACTACGTCATGGAGGAAGATTAAAAGGGTGTTGTCATATATATGCTTAGAATATTAATTAGCAAGTGTTCCAAGTCTTTGAGGGTCTTCTACATTAAAAGCCTGAAGACTAACCAATATGCATGTTTGAACAACAAAATCCAGAATTTCTGAGAACACACGAAAATGGAGATGCTATTTAACGAAGAGGACCTGACACCTAAACATCGTACGCAAATGACCTTACTAGAAAATTAAGTACAAAAGCTATTTAAATACTACTCTACTCAAGAATGCAATCTGCACTAAAGCTCTTGACAATTTTCCAGTCATCTGCTAAAAAAAAAAAAATCATCTTGGACCTTCCATAGCCTTGTTTTAATGATTTTCGGACCTTCCATAGAGAACCAGCATAAAAGACTTGCGAAGATTGAGTGCTTGACTTGACTATCACCAAGTCTCTGCACCTCCTCGAATTGCACCACCCTGTACAAGAGGGAAGAAGTCGTCAAGTGATGAAGTAACAGAAGCACTACGTGATGGATAAATAGAAGATGATATTACAGATCATTAGATCCATGTTATGATGACAATATGACTTGATTGGACACTGCAATTAGTAGTGTTGTAAGAAGCTTCAGGAACTCAACAGTGTATGTTAACACTAACTTCTCTAAACTCTTGTAGAATTTTTTTTTCCTTTTATATAATTTTTTTAGATGGTCGATAACCTACAAAAGCAAAGAAGCAAGGTCATTAATTATCATAAGTCAAAGCTATCATCTCTGGAGGTCGAGTCCACCGAATGTCTTTGGTAGAAGAGACACCATAGTTCCCTAGAATATCCGTAATCACATTCCCCCTCTTTAGAAATATGAGAGAATTCCATTGACAAAATACAATTTAAGCCAAGATAATACAGCTAATATATATAAACAATTAATGAACATGATATTGTACTTACTACCACGTCCTTCGCAAGTAAGGACCCCTAGCTTCGCTCAATTTTTACTTTTCTTCTGAAGAATCCTTTGCTCAAATTATCTCTTTTATATATATTATCATTCTAGATATCAAAGGCCACTCTCGATCAACAAACATTAGAAATGGTGTAGTTATTCAATTACTAGCATGCAATATGGTTAACGACAAATTAGCTCTACCAAATGGTGGCCAGGGAAAGAAGTGTGAATAATAAATAGGAAAGACAAAACTAATTAATCAAGCACAATCAAAAGCAAAAGACAAATGAAGTTAATTTGGCTTTGGCAGTATTGTCGTAGAAGCCTCTGAGCTTTGGCAGTCAGTCTCTCCAAGCGTAACTTCTTCAATTGTGGGAAAACGGTTGGCTTGTTGCTTTCATCAATATCACGTCTGAGAAATCTCTTATCATGCTGCTGCTGTTCTTCAATGTTTTTTCCTCGACACTTTCATTATACAAACCTGCATATGTTGCAATCTCTTGTTGAACAATAATACTCTCCAACTTATCGCAATCACATACCCTAAGGTATTCCAATTGCAGAAGCAGTGAGCTACCGTGAATGGGAAGAGACTAATTAGATTATGGCAGCCTTCGATGTCCAAATCTTTTAGATTCTGGAAATTTGCAGGGGGAGCTGCACAACCTTTCCATATGGACACTACCTTCAACATACTCTGCAATTTTATCTCTCTCAATCTTTCCAAGACAACTTGTTCAGGCTCTAGCTCTTCATCAGATCCAAACACGAAGTTTATGTTACGTAGATCTTCACGCTCCAGTGTTTCCAAACTTTGTAGTCTCTGCAATAAATTTGACTGTACATTGTACAAGTGTACCCAACATGCCACCGCAATCATATAATCCTAGCGTCTTAAGATTGCACAGAGACCCTGGTGGTAATTCACCAACACATAACGCCTTCAGTCTACTACAACCCCCAAAAACATTCATCTCTTCCAAATTCTGAAACACAGATTCATCTGGTTGAGATATTGATCTTGGGTTCATCAACTCTTCTCCCCAGTCTGCAAAACCGAAAGCTACAGCTAATTTCTTCACTGCTTGTAATCTCCCTATTTCATATTCCAAGAGTATGCAACGTACTCCTTCGAAATTAATGAACCATACTTCCTCTGCTTTCTCTGTCACTGCCCGGATAAACCAATCTGGTAAGTTAGCCATAGTTGTGTCAAGACGCAAGATTCTTGAATGAGCTGGAAACACATCTTCCGAATCATAATTAGACAGCTCGTGCATGTGCTTGTGGCTATTGATATCTATATAAAAGCTAGTCCACTGCGGATTGCACTCAACATGGTCAGGTAAGCATTTTGGATCAAGTATGCGAACCTTCAGCATGTTTAAATACAACAAGCCAATTATCTCGTCGAAGCCAGCATTTGCAGCGCAAAAAATACAAGCGAAGCACCTCACTTTATCCCCCCAATCACAGAAACGACATTCCATGTGAAGTTCTTCTAATTCATGCAAATTTGATATCACCCCAGAAGATATTGTCTTCACACATGGTTTAGTGAAGTCCAACATCTCGAGACTGCTCGGCTCTCCGACTTCATTCGGCAATTCCTTTAAAGAAAAGTTTCTCATACTAAGAATCTCAAGTTTCTTGAATTTTCCGATTACGGATATATCAACTATGTTCTTGCAATGATTTAAATATAAAGCCTGGATGTTGGTTTGGAGACCAAGTGATCGGGGTAGTATAGACACACTAGTCTCGCTAAGATCCAAAACTCTTAATTCATTTTGACTAAGAAAAAAAGTGTTTGGTAGGCCTGGGACTAATTAACCGAAAATCCGAAGAATCGGACCGAATCGAACTGAAAAGGCCGGTTCGGTTCGGATTTTTGAAAATAAGGTGAGACATGACGGAGGAACCGGACCGAATGAATAAAATTCAGTTCAGTTCGGTTTTTACAGTTTCTGATCTCCTAAAACCAAGAATAACCGAGTTTCACTATTGTTGTATTGGCTTTAATTTGAGCTTATGTGAGATTGAGTACAACTGATTTTCTCACATATCAAAACATAATATCTTCTTTTCTGTCTCTCTCATTTCGATCTCTCATCTCTTCCTCTCTTCTCTGAAGCTCTTGGCTCTCCTCTCTACAATCTCTCCCTCTCAATCTCTACTCAAAGCCCCAAAACTCCATAAGCCCCTAAATTCAACACAAATTCCATTCCCCGAATCAAAACCCTCCCCCCCCCCCCGAATCCTATATTGATCTGTGAAACCTCAAATTGTTTCTTCCCCTAAATCAAATCCCTAATATGAGTAAAGCCCTAAATCCCCCAATTCACTCATCAATGGGTTTTGATACCAATTGTTTCTACCGGATTACGCGGGACGTAATCTAGCAGAAGCAAGTACGAGCTTCTTCTTCCTCGTCTGGACGCTCGGGCTGTTCAGATGGTCGGGCGCTTCTTCTCTCTTCGGGTCTTTGGGTGTGCGTGTGTGCGTGTTCGGGTATGGCTGTTAGAAGAATACAACGACAAAAAGACAGTCAGATGGTCGAGACAGGGGTGACCTGCCTTCAACGCTCCGATGCCTAAGTTAGAAGATGTATTAGATATAACAGTCAAGAGAACGTACGAAAAAGTAGATTAGAGTGTTTAATGCTTGGATTTTGATCCCCCTTACCTGTAATAAATACCTTTCATATATAGGTGGTTGAGTTTGTTGTTTGCTTGTTGTTCCTCGATGTGGGACTGGACTCCTTCTATTGTTATGTGATCCGCACATTCGGATGTGCGCCCCACGGACGCGTGCGTGCTTTGATGGGGTCGGTTTTGTGAGCGGAGTTGTAGCCTTCCTGGTGGTCTTTCGGGTGGCCGAGTAGGTGTTGATCACCTGCTTAAGTGGGTAAGTATGTTTAATCGGAGGAACTAATGCTGCTATACTAACAAGTCCCCCAAGTCCCCAGGTCAAAGAGAACTTTCTTGACTGGGGAGTTGAAAAAGGGTTCGTGCGATTAAACAAGATACTTATCCGCTTGAGCAGTGGTGCGTGGTCCTGTAACCCCCAAATCCCCCAACTCTCCGGTCAAGGAAGGGCTCGCATGACGGAGTGGGTACCTGTGCGTCTGATCGTGTACCTGTTCGTGCGGTCCTGTATTCTGGGCCCGACCTCCAAACGAATCTTGCTATTTTTGGAGCCGCGCGCCCGTGGAGTTTTTCGAACGAACATAAATGAGTGGAATACAGAGATAAGGATAAGTGTGGATGTATGCAAATGCACGTGAATGTATGAGGGTGTATGCAAATGTATGTATGATCGCGCGCATGGGTGGATCCGAGCTGACCCCGACCCCTCAATTTGGAGTCGTTAAGCCTTGGAACGGTCGTGCTTGAAATGCATGGGTGGATCCGAGCTGACCCCGACCCCCCAATATGGAGCCGTTAAGCCTCGGAACGGTCGTTCTTGATGCATGGATGGATCCGAGCTGACCCCGACCCCCCAACATGGAGTCGTTAAGCCTCGGAACGGTCGTGCTTAGGTGCCCGAGAGGGAGTTGTCAACTCATCGGCGCCGACCTATCGTAGTGTCAACGGTGGGATCAAGACCGTTACGTACGTTTGTTGCAGCGCGCACGGAGGGACGGACTGCATGCCCGTGCCGCTCATTGGTCTTAGCGCGCGCAAGGAGAGGACGGACCCCATGCCCTAGGAGGGGACGGACCCCATGCCCTCGGAGAGGATGGACCTCATGCCCGTGCCGCCTAATCCGGCGATTCGATCGTTAACGTTACGCGCACGGAGGGGAGGAGCCCCACGCCCGTGCCGCCCATCGGTCTTAGCGCGCGCAAGGAGAGGACGGACCCCATGCCCTAGGAGAGGTTCGGACCTCGTACCCTCGGAGAGGACGGACCCCATGCCCGTGCCGCCTAATCCGGCGAATTGATCGCTTACCGTTACGCGCACGGAGGGGAGGTGCCCCACGCCCGTGGCGGTGTCAATTCTTCATTTAGCGCGTGCATGCGGGAAGGGAACGCGGACGTTCATCCTCTTCCGGGACGCTTAAATGGTGTTGTACTAACCTGGTGGGGTGGTGTTTGCTTGCCTGTGAGGTTTCTGGGGCGCTTGGTCGTGCGGGTGGTGTGTGCGCCAGTCCGAATGGCGGGAGGCGTGACGTGTGTTATCTTGCCTTGGGTGGGGTGATTCTTTGTCTGACGAGGTGCTTAAGGTGACAATTCCTTTTGACTTCTTCTTGGGAACCGTTGTGTAATAAATGCTAGCCGGCGTAATTAATGCTGGCGTGCCCTGTGCATTAAATGCTGATGACGTAGTAACTGCTCGAAGGTCAGGCGTTAGGCGCGTGGGGTGTTGCATGGGTGACACATGGCGAGTCGTGGGAGATCGTGCTAGGGTTTTGAAAACGAGGTGGGAAGCTAAAGGGTTAGCACGGTTACTTAGGTGAGTAAGTAGACCGACTTGGGGCCACGTGTCATCATCTGACGGTGGACACGCGAAAATGAACGGCTGGCGTTCGATGGTGTGTCCCGTGTGATCAGTATAAATAGGGCCTTGTGGTGTCCTCTTCCTCATCGCTTTTTACATTTACTAAAACTCTGTGAAATTCACTTTGCATACTGTTCTTGCTCTGTTTGTGTTCCTTGCCGGAGTTCACCATCAACGTTCAACTTTCAACCGTAATCTTCAACTTGGTGAGGCTCTAACCTGTTTCTTCTGTTTTGTTTCTTGTTTTTTCCGGTTTCCTTTGGTTTTTTCTCCTCCTCGGTTTCTGGGTTTCTTGTCTTTTTCTGGGTTTGCGTCTCAAGAACAAGGCGTGTTCTTGGGGCGCGCCTGGTTTGATCTTGTTTGGGGTAGATTTTCTGGGTTTTTGGTGTTTTTGGTAGTTTTTTTTGCCAAGTGTGGGTTTTCGCGTGCGTGCGTCTAGGAGATGGAGCCAATAGAGATATCGAGCGGCCAGTCGCGTGAGCGGATATACGTACCGGGGGCGGGGTGGGTTAGTTGTAGTTCGTACACGAGCGGGTCAGACACATCCTCGTCCGAATCCGTGATGAGTGTGACGCCTCTTTGATACATCCCTAACAATTCTCATGTGGTGCAGCCAATGGATCCCCAACAAGCGCTCGCTGCTGCAGGGTTAGGGAGTTCGTCGAGGTCGTCGGGCGGGTCTTCGCCCACATCTGGGTTGTGGGGCGAGAAGGACGTGCAACAGGAGTCGTCCGTTCCCCAGTTCCCGGAATGCAGCCGCGTACACTGGCTGCTGCCAGATGGGACTCTGGTACAAGAGCCCGAGCGTGCGCCGTCCGTGAAGGAGATGGCGAGGTGGGCACGTGACTACCACATCCCTAGCTCCGTGAGGCTGAGGATCCCTGGCAAGGGCGACACGTTCACCCGCCCTCCGCGTGGCCACGTCTGCCTTAGTGAATTCCATTTGAAGGCCGGGATCAAGATGCCCTTGCATCCTTTCTTTCAATATATGCTGGCACTCCTGAGGATCTCTTTCGGCCAGTGTGGGCCCACGCTCACCCACACGCTCGTCGCCATGTTCAATATCTTCTGGGTGAGCGGAATGAACCAACCAACGGGGGCGGAGTTCCTGCATTTCTTCCGTCTTCGGTATTCCACACGCCAGAGGGATTCGGGGACCTTCACGGTGGAGCCCCGCGTGAAGTGGTTTCTGGTCGATCCACCAAGCTCATCAACCTCCTGGCGTACAATCAACTGCTTAGTTGGGGGTGACTGGGAGTTTGGCGCCTTCACCCCGGAATATGCCGCTAATGCCGACAAGATCGATCGAGTCCCCCAGTTCTTCAATTCACTCGACACGAACGAGTATCCGCTTACGCCCGTTGAAGAGGTCAGGATAGCTCACCTGAAGTTCGTGTTCGACCCCGCGCCCGAGGCAAGGTATTTCTGGACAGCGTGTCATTGGGATCTGATCGAGCGCACGCGTCTCGCCAAACCGCTCGGTCCGTCTGGGCTTTTGTAGTTTTCTTGTATGCTAGTAGTAGGAATAGAATTTATCTAAGTGTTGTTCTGTTGCTAACCTTCCGTTTGTGTGTTCTGCAGCCAAGATGACAAAGTTTAAGGCGACGAAGAAGGATGATGCGCTCAAGCGCCGCATGGCCGCTCTGCTCTCCACCGCCGAGAACGTCCGCACGGTGGCGGATGATGGGCGTGGCGGGCTCGTCCTGGGGAGCAGCACGCAGGCCAAGATCCCCATCCCCAATGTGGCCGACTACGCTCAACCCATTCGGGCGTCCCAGACGACCGCAGCCCGCCCGCCTCCAAGCAACGCCTCTGCCTCCAAAGGTCAGGACCGGGCGGAGCGTGAGCGCCTCCACCGCGAGAAAGAACAGCGGCAGGTGGAGCGCGACCAGCGCCGGGTGGAGCAGAGGGACAGACGGGAAGCCGCCCGCACGCCTCAGACAAGTGCGGAACTCCCTTTCAGTGCGCCCGAACTGGAGGGTAGTGCCGAGCGCCCGCAAAAGCGTGCACGGACAGATGCCACTGGGGTCCGCACGCCTTCTTTGAGCCCCTCCTCGCCGCCATTGCCTCAGGGGTGAAGTCTGTAAATGGGCTGCTGCCGCCGGGCCAACATCCCTTGGACGATCTGGACTGGGCCTACAATGCCTGTGCGATGATGCAGCACAAGCTCTTCAAAGTGCGCATGCAGGAGACGACCAATCGGGAGGTGGCGATGCTGAAGGCGGAGCTGAGCAAGGCCAACCTGTCGCAGAAGAAGCTGCAGCACGGTCTCTCCAAGGCCAATGAGTTGGCGGACCGCCAGGCCCGTCAGCTCCATGAAGCCGCGGAGCATGAGGCAGTTTTGAAGGCGGAGCGGGACAGTGCTCTCGCTGCGGTGGAGGATGCCCGGACGGAGGCGGCCAACAAGCTGGCGGAGATGGAGTCCCGCCTGATGGAGGCCGAACGCCAGGCTTGGACCAAGGAGCACGTCAAGGAATCTTCAAGGAATCTTCGAAGTTCTTGGAGTTGGTGGCCGCTGAAGCTGACGGTCAGGAGGCGGTGTCTCCGTTCCTGGACTTGGAGCGCTACCGCGCATACCTGCAGTCGCTGGCGGGTGGGGTGTCCGCAGAGCTGGAGCAGGGGCAGCCTGAAGCGGCGGGGGCGGCTGGGGAGGCGGGCGGAGCAGTAGAGTAGATTTTTTCCTTTCTTGTAATAGTGTAGGTCTTTTTGTAACATGCCTCATGCCATTTAATATAATGAAGTTTCTTTTCCAACCGTGCATGTGTCTTGTACTTCTGTTTTTATTTTATTTTATTTTGCATATTTTGAATGATTCGCGCGTACATACGCTCTTTACTCTTTGTTATGGTATTCTAACCAAGTGTTACATCAATGCGAACAATCTCGCCCCAGTCCCCCGAGTGTCGGACGGGCGGGTTGAGAAGAAACGTAACAATAAAATGAACTTAAAATGAATAAGTACATAACACAACGAAATTTAATGAAAGTACTTCCTCAAGTGTTGAATGTTCCATGGGTGCCGCAGTCGTTGACCTTGCATGTCTCTAAGGTAGAAAGTGCTGGCGCTTACCACTTCGTCCACGACGTACGGAGCTTCCCATGATGGGCGGAATGCCTTGACCTTCTGCTGGATTGCCTTCATCACCCAGTCCCCATGTTGGATTGGTCGAGCCCGAATGCGCTGGTTATATAATCGGGTGATCCTCTGCTTGTTCGCGACGTTGTGGAGATGCGTCGTATCTCTCCGTTCTTTCAGCAAGTTGTTGTTCATTCGCAGTCCTTCGTTGTTCGTGCGTGGATCGTACCCCTCGATCCGTGGGCTCTGGTGGGTGATCTCCAAGGGTAGCACAACCTCTGTTCCGAACGTCATACTGAATGGGGTTTCGCCCATGCCGGAGTTGGCGGTCGTTCGGATGGACCATAGAATCTCCGGGATGACCTCGGGCCAGCGCCCGTATCCCGTGTCCCCGGGTTTGATATCTTCAATCTTCTTCTTGATGCCCGCCTTGATAATTTTGTTCACTGCTTCCACCTGTCCGTTTATCTGAGGGTGCGCCGGTGATGCGAACACGAGATCCGTTCCCTGCCATTTGCAGAAGGCCGTGAGCCTGAGGTTGTTGAACTGTGGCCCGTTGTCTGTGATGATGCTGATCGGCGTCCCGTAGCGACAGAAGAGGAAGCGCCAGAGGAAGCGCTCGACCTTCTCTGTCGTGATCTTTGCCATTGGTTGGGCCTCGATGAACTTGGTGTGATAGTCGATGATGACAATTAGGTACCTGTACTGCCCCTTCGATTTTGGGAGCTCCCCGATTAGGTCTAGTCCCCACTGTGCGAATGGTATGGGCGACAGGAGGATGGACAGTGGGACGGCGGGCGTGTGGTGGTGATGCACGTGCAGCTGGCACTGGTGGCACTTGCTCGTTAGTGCCGTGGCGTCCGCGTGGATGGTGGGCCACCAGAATCCACACCGAAGGGCTTTGTGTGCGATCGACCTGGCGCCCGCATGATGGCTGCATGTGCCCGAGTGGATTTCCTGCAGGATCGAGTTGCCCTTTGTTGGAGTGACGCACTTGAGGCTTGCCCAAGTCCTCCCTTGTTGATACAACGCTCCATCCCGCACGCTGAAGTTGGCCGCCCGTGCGACGATGGTTCTGGCCTCTCGCTTGTCTTCTAGTAGTTCTCCCCTAGTCTTGTAAGCGATGAGCACGCCCATGTAGCTGTGCTCGTGCGGTTCGATTTCCAGGATCTGTTCTACTCCCAAGATGCTCGGTCGTCGTAGCACTTCGACAATCCGCTGCCCTGGTCCCGTGTGCACGGGGGCCGTGGCCAATCGGGCGAGCCTATCTGCCTTCGTGTTGAGTCCCCGGTGTATGTGGTTGATGTTTACGTATTTGAACCTACTGGTCAGCGCCTTTACGTACTTCAGATGGGCGATCATGGACTCCCCCTTTGCTTGGAATTCCCCTCCGACCTGGCTCACCACCAATTGTGAGTCGCTGAATACATTGAGGTCGGGCGCCTCCGAGTTTTTGGCCAGCTGTAGGCCTGCGATGAGCGCTTCGTACTCGGCCTCGTTGTTGGTTGTCTTGAATTCGAACTTGAGGGCGTACTCCGCGTTTACCCCTCCTGGCCCGGTTAGGATGATCCCGGCGCCGCTCACCTAATTCGTGCATGAACCGTCGACGTAGAGGTTCCACTCCGACAATGGTTCTTCCCTGACTTCTGGTTTGTCGGATGCCTCTACCGCCGGGCCGTCGGATGCGTCGACCGATGTTGCCTCTGCTTCCGTGTATTCGGCGATGAAGTCTGCCACTGCCTGTCCCTTGATTGCCGTTCGGGGCTTGTACTGAAGGTCGAATTCGCTGAACTCGACTGCCCACTTCGCCAGGCGGCCACTGTGATCGGGCGATTGGAGGATCTGGCGCAGGGGTACGTTCGTGAGGATGTGGATGTTGTGCGCTTGGAAGTATGGCCTCAACCGTCGGGCGGCGGTGATGAGCGCGAGCGCCATCTTCTCGATTGTCAGGTATCGGGTCTCAGCGCCTGTCATGCCCTTTCCTGAGAAGAAAACGGGCAGTTCCGTGCAGTCCTCCCGGGAACGAGGGCAGAACTGACGGCTGTGAAGGAGGCGGCCAGGTAGATGTATAGTACCTTCCCTCAGACGGGCCTGGATAGGAGTGGGATGGAGGCTAGGTACTCCTTGATCTGAAGGAAATATGTCTCGCATTCGGGCGTCCACGCGACCTCCTGCTTGTTTGTCGTCCGGAGGGCCCTGAAGAATGGGGCGCATCTGTCTGAGTAGCGAGATATGAACCTGTTTAGTGATGCGAGCTAGCCCGTGAGGCTCTGCAGGTCTTCTTTCTTGATGGGCGGTTTCATGTCGATGATTGCCCTCACCTTGGCGGGCGCAGCCTCGATTCCCCGCTG
This sequence comes from Geum urbanum, assembly GCA_946800695.1. Lineage (NCBI taxonomy): Eukaryota > Viridiplantae > Streptophyta > Magnoliopsida > Rosales > Rosaceae > Geum > Geum urbanum. The sequence continues at coordinate 46,199,232 of OX327003.1, read as the reverse complement.
GCTGACGATATACCCAAGGAATTTACTGTTGGTGACTCTGAACGTGCACTTGGCCGGGTTTAACCTCATGCCATTCCCGATGAGGACGTCGAGCACAGTCCCCAAGTTCTGGACGTGGTCGACCGCCTGGACGCTCTGCACCAGTATGTCGTCCACATACACGTCCACGATGTTGCCAATCAGGCCATGAAACATCGCGTTCATGAGCCTCTGGTACGTGGAGTTAGCGTTCTTCAACCCGAATGGCATAACGACGTAGCAGTATAGGCCCTTGTCCGTGACAAACGTCGTCGCCTCCTGGTCCTCGGGGTCCATGAAGATCTGGTTGTAGCTCGAGTATGCGTCCATCATGGACAGGAGCTCGTGCCTAGCTGTCGCGTCCACCAACTGGTCCATCCTTGGCAGAGGGAAGCTGTCCTTGGGGCACGCCATGTTGAGGTCGCTGTAATCGATGCACATCCTCCATTTTTTGTTGCTCTTCAGCACCATTACAGCGTTGGAGATCCATTTCGGGTAATCCACCTTGCGAATAAACCCGATGCCCAGCAATCGGTCCACCTCCTCGTGCATCGCTGCGTAATTTTCCGCCTTGTACGCCCGTCGCTTCTGCTTCACTGCCCGTGCGCCGACGCTGATGCTCAGCTTATGGGATATGATGTTTGTGCTGATCCCGGGCATGTCTTTGTACGACCACGCGAACACCTCATGCTTCTTCTTTAGCAGCGCGATCAGTCGCTCGGCTATCGCGGGAGCCAATGATGCTCCGATTTAGACCGTCCTCTCCGGGTGTTCGGAGGATAGCTGAATCGTCCTCAGCTCTTCGCGCTCGGGAATGGGCGACACTGCCATCAGCCCGTCGCGCGGGTCGTCCGGTATCTCCGTCTCTGGTGCCGACTCCTCCATGGCGAGGACCTCCTGCCTATTCCGGGGCTTTGCTGCTTCTTCATAGTTATATCCCCGGACATGTCCGACCCCGTGCTCGGTTGAGAATCATCTCAAGAGCATGTGCCCTGCAATGATCAGCCTCAACTTGTTGATCCCTGGCCTTCCGAGTATGGCGTTGTATGGGGAGGGGGTGTCCATGACGACGAAGTCCATCCGGACCTCGTTGTGCGGGGAGTCAGGGGCGCCAATTCCGACTCGAATGTTGTCGCTCCCGATCGAGTATGATGTTTCGCCCGTGAAGCTGGCGACGCACTCGTGGTCTTGCGTCATCTTGTGTGCGGGCCTGCCAAGTGCCGTGTACGCATCCAGATAGATTACGTTCACCGATGCCCCGTTGTCTACCAGCACCCTCTTCATGAGGAATCGGTCGATGATCGCGTCGATCACGAACGGCAGGGTGCTGTCCCTCGAGCTTCCTTCTTCGTCCTCTGCCGTGAAGCTAATGGTTGGCGGCTCCCTCTTTCCTGCCTTGTGCGCCCTTCCTGTCCCGATCGTCAGCACTTCCCTGCTCGAGCGATCGGGCGACGATGTCCCCTCCTTGCGCTTTCCCCCGGATATGGTGCTGATAGTCCCTCGGGTCTCGATATTTGCCCCGTGCGGTCGCTCTTCTGCCCTAGGAGGGGTGACTCGACCGTCCTTCTGCATATCCGTGAGGACCTTCTTTAGCATGATGCAGTCGTTGGTGTGGTGGGTGGCGGTGTTGTGGTACTCGCACCAGATGTCTGGGGTTTGGCCGAGCGGGGCCCTCACCTTCGACATGTTGTTTGGCGGTGGAATCTGGCGTCGATGCTGGCGGAGCAGTTGCTCGTTTGATTGCCGGTTGATCGCATAGACCTCCTACTCGGCCAGTCTGTACCGTGGCGCTGACGGTAGACGGGCCCCTTGAGCCGCCGGTCCCCTCGCCTGGTTGTGGCGGTTGCTCTGATAGTTACGGGAGGACAACCTCTAGTGATTTTGTTCTTGTGTGTCTCGGCTCCTCTTATAGCCCCCGGCTGGCTCGTCGTCGTTCGCGGGTTGTCGCGGTTGAGCGCTTACTTTCTCCGGTCTGTTGGTGCTAGACTCGGAGGTGGACCCGTACACTCGCGTCTCCACTAACGCCTTCTGTACGATCAGGTCCATGATCTTGTCGTAGTCGAGATGTTCTTTCCGTACCAGCTTCTCTACGAATGGTGTGGCGAGCATGTTGTCCATCAGGGCTATCTTGGCCACTCGCTTGTCGAGGTCCCTGCATGTGCTCGCGAGCATCCTCCACCGGTTTATATAGCTCGACAGGCTCTCGTCCCTCCCCTGGCGGACCTTGAGGAGGATACCCGTAGTGTTGTACTTTCCCTGAAGCCTGTAGCACTTATGGAAGCTCTCCGCCAGCTCGAGGAACGAGTGGATGGAGCCTGGCGGAATCTCGTAGAACCAACTCCGTGCTTCCTCGGTCAACGTTTCCTGGAACAAGAAACACAGGGTCGGGTCTGAATATCTGGTCCCGTCCGTGGCGGATCGAAATTCATCGATGTGCGTACGGGGATCCCCACTCTTGTCGAACCGGGCGATCTTCGCTGTTTTCGCGCGGAGGTCTCTTCCCCTCTCTAGTATATGCGCCGAGAACGGGCTGACCCGGGGGGTGAACATCCCACCCTGCCTGGCAAGTTTGTCTTTCCGTAGGCGCGAGAGTTCCTCCCCCAATTCTTCCATCCTCTGAAGGATCAGGGTGTTGTTCGTCAGGGGTGGCGATTCCCCTACTGGTGTGGGCGCGCGGGCTGCCCGGTTGTCGGCCCTACCGAACGGATGTTGCTCTTCGTCGGTGGTTTCTTGGGTCCGTTCGCGTTGCCCCTGCTGCTGGCTGACGAGCGCGTCCAGCCACTCCTCTAGCCTCTGCCGGATCTTGCACTTATCTGCCCTCTCGAGCTCTGCCTCTCGTAGTTCCTGAAGCAGGCCGTCGACGCGCTCTTCGCTACTGCTGCTCCTTCCCAGTTCCATTACCTGTCGCGCCTATGCGCCTGGAGGTGTTTCCCCAACGGGTGTACCACTGGTGTTCGTCTCCTGGGTATGCATGTGGGCTTTTGGTTGGTGGTGTTTATACGAGGTTTGCAATTTGTAGATTTCCCACAGACAGCGCCAACTGTTTCTACCGGATTACGCAGGACGTAATCTAGCAGAAGCAAGTACGAGCTTCTTCTTCCTCGTCCGAACGCTCGGGCTGTTCGGATGGTCGGGCGCTTCTTCTTTCTTCGGGTCTTCGGGTGTGCGTGTGTGCGTGTGTGCGTGTTCGGGTATGGCTATTAGAAGAATACAACGACAAACAGACAGTCAGATGGTCGAGACATAGGTGGCCTGCCTTCAACGCTCTGATGCCTAAGTTAGAAGATGTATTGGATATAACAGTCAAGCGAACGTGCGAGAAAGTAGATTGGAGTGTTTAATGCTTGGATTTTGATCCCCCTTACCTGTAATAAATACCTTTCATATATAGGTGGTTAAGTTTGTTGTTTGCTTGTTGTTCCTCGATGTGGGACTGGACTCCTTCTGTTGTTATGTGATCCGCACATTCGGATGTGCGCCCCACGGGCGCGTGCATGCTCGGATGGGGTCGGTCTTGTGAGCGGAGTTGTAGCCTTCCTGGTGGTCTTTCGGGTGGCCGGGTAGGTGTTGATCACCTGCTTAAGTGGGTAAGTATGTTTAATCAGAGAACTAATGCTGTTATACTAACACCAATGATTCCCCAATTGAAGAAGGTGGTGCTACAGCTGCAAGTGTTGCACTAGTCCTTTCCGATGCTGATGCTTCTTCAAGACCTCAACCAAAGAAGAATCAGAAGAAGGGAAGGAATGTTGCAGAAGAATCAGATGCTGGTGTTGCTCTAAAGAGGAAGAGAGGTTCAAAGCCTTGTGCACAACGATCGTTTGAGTGGGATCACTTTGTGAAGTACCCGGAGCCACTGTTCAAGATGGTTGATGGAGTTGAGACAGAGTTTGAGCACAAATCAAGAGCAAAATGTAAGCATTATTTCACCTCTCTTGCTTGTGATACTAGTAATAACACTAGCACTATGAGAAAACATTTAGAACTACACTGTAAAAAATATGCTGGTAGTAAAGATTATGAAGAAGAAAAACAAGCAGTGTTTGATACTAGTGGTGCGTTGAGAAGGGAATGGTCACAACAGGGTTGTATAGATGCTGCCACTATAATGATTGTGGTTGATGAGCTACCTTTTAGTTTCATAGATAGGCCTGGATTTAATTATTTCTGCAAGTATGCTATTCCTAAATTTGAGGTGCCTTGTAGGAAAATTATATGCAAGAATTTTATGAGAATGTATGCAGAAAAAAAGGAAAAAAAAATGAAGTTGGAATTGAAGAAACATACTATCTGTGTGACAACCGATACATGGAATAGTTGTCAAAACATCAATTATATGGTAATTACCGCACATTTTATTGATGGTGGGTGGCAAATGCATAAGAAGATTTTGAACTTTTGTTTGATTCCAAATCATCAGGGACCTATTATAGGTAGGATTTTAGAACAATGTTTAGTTGAATGGGGTATTGAGAGGGTTTTGACAGTCTCTGTGGACAATGCCTCTGCTAATGAGAAAGCTATAGACTATCTAAAGAGGAAGATGTGTCAATGGGGCAATCCACCAATGTATAGTGGGCAGTACATGCATGTTAGGTGTCTTGCGCATATTATCAATTTGATTGTTAGGTCTGGATTGTCTTTAATGGACAAATCAGTGGCTGGTATTAGAAATGCAGTGAGGTAAGTGAGAAGTTCTAATGCTAGGACTGATGCCTTTAAGATGTGTGTGGAGAAGGAGAAGGTTGAGTGCAAAAAGATTTGTATCTTAGATGTTCCAACAAGGTGGAACTCAACCTATCTTATGTTGAGCACTGCTATAGAATTGAGAAAGGGTTTTGATAGGCTGGCAGAAGAAGAGGATGTGAAATATAGGAGTTATTTTGATGAAGATGAAAAGGAAGAGGAGGAAGTTGAAGATGAAGCAGTAGATCATGTTGCTCAACCTATTGTTGCTATGAAGAAAGGGTACAAGAGAGTAGGGCCACCCACTGATGTTGATTGGGATCAAGCCCATATCTTTGTGTAATTTCTGAAAGTATTCTACGAAGTGACAGTGAGAGTAAGTGCACAACTCAAGCCCACTGCAGCTGCTGCATTTCATTCTGTTGTTTCAGTCAAGGCAAAGTTGGATGACATTTTTCAGAAGCCAATTAATGCTGCATCTAGTCCTAGTGATCGGATTTTGCATAATATGGTCAAGAAGATGAAGTTAAAGTACAAGAAGTACTTTAATAGTGTAGATGATATCAATCAGTTGTATTTTGTAGCTTTGGTGTTGGATCCTAGATACAAGGTAAAGAATTTTGAAATGGTTTGTGAAACAATGATGGGGATGGATAACAATGAGGTCAAGCAAAAGAGTGGAGAAGTGAAGAATCTCATTCAATGCCTTTGTGATCTGTATGGGGCATCCAATAATGCCAGTGTCACTACCTCATTAAGCAGAGTATCAAATGTGAGTGGAGAAAGAAGCACACAGATGGGGTGTGGTGAAAGAGCTAAGGGGAAAAAAGCTGGAGTTTCTGGGGTTAGTGGGAAGATAGCAACAATGTTACAGAAATGGGAGAAAACATTGGAAGAAGGTGAAGGGGTTGTGGTTAGTCATGAATTGGATAGATATTTGTGGGATCTAATGGAAAAACAAGTTCCGGATGATAAGTTCAACATTTTAGAATGGTGGAGATTGAATGGAAACAAATATCCTAATCTGCAAATGGTTGCAAAAGATGTCCTAGCCATTCAAGTATCAACAGTGGCAAGTGAGTCCAGTTTTAGCACTGGAAAAAAGGTTATTGACCCTTATAAGAGTTCTCTAACTCTTAGGTTTGTTGAAGCACTAATATGTCTTCAAAACTGGATTTGCTCAACTGCCATAATGGGGCTTGAATATGTTCCTGAGTTGTCTGAAATAGAGATGATGGAAGCAATAGAAAATGGTAATCACATTCTGTTTTCATCTGATTTTGCATTTTTTTTCCTTCTGCCATAGTTACATACTTAGTTACTTACATATTTACACACTTCATCACTTAGACACTTACTAATATAGTAATATTGCATGCCTTATTTTGATTTTTGTAGATATGGAAAGAGAGAACAAGGAAAAGTGTGAAGGGGCTGCTGCATTTTCAAAGGATGCAAGTACTGAAGTGGTAGAACCTCAGAAAAAGATGTTGAAGCTTAAGGCACCGCAAGGCGCAAAGCCAAAATTGACCAAGAATAAGAGAAAGCAGATTGTATTGAACCCTTAAGTTAGTTTGAATTTGTAATGTTAGTAAGTTAGTTTGATTTGGACATTTGGATTTTGGAGTTTTGGAGTTTGGACTTGTGATGAAGTGTTTGAAGTTTGTGGCTTTGTGCTTGGAAAAATTGGTATTAGATTCTGTGTTTACTTGTGATGTTAGTACTTGCATGCTTGGTATCAGATTTTGATTTTTTAGAGCCACTTTACATAGATGATTTAGAGTTGATGCTCAATCAAACTATGGAGTCTCTCTGTACGATGGTAGCATTGAGGAGGTATGTTTTTGTTAAGCTATTTTTTATGTGACATTTTTTCTTACAAGGTTGCTTGGTTAGCAAAGCAAAAAGCCAAGGAAATAATTTACGGATCTGAGACCAAATCTTTTAACAAATTAAGTTGGTATAAAGAATCTGTTTTAGAGAGTACCCTGGCTCAACATTTGTTTTGGATGTGGATCAGAAACCAATCAATTTCAGAGGCTTTTTGTTGCATATGCCGGGTGTGTTAAATGTTTTGAATACTGTTTACCCTTGTTGTATGTTGATGGCACATTTGGGAAGAGCTTATACAAAGGGTAGATCCTTGCTGCAACTGGTAGGACAACAAACAAAGGTAAAATTTTCTTTTTCATATTTGAGCCTCAACTGATATTAGTTTTCTTTTTGTTGAAATGAATATGCAGATTTAGTAGTCTCAGATGATACTCAGTTGACACTCAACTGATATCCAGTTGACCCTAAAATGAGTGTTAGTTGAAGGTTACTGTGTTGTGTTTTTGTTGAACATAATGTGTTTTAGCCTCAACTGATACTCAGTCGACCCTCAACTGATACACAGTTGACACTCAACTGAGTGTCAGTTGACCCTCAACTGAGTGTCAGTTGAACATTATCTGTTGATGAATAGACTAACTGAACTTTTTTTGTGTTTCTGTTATGTTTAATGTGTGTAGGCTTCTTTCCCTTAGCAATCTGTGTATGTGATTCTAAGACAGAAGATAACTGGTTGTATTTCTTCCAACACTTGAAGAATTTGCTCGAACCACAAGGTAGAGAGATAACATATATCAGCGTCTGAATTATTCTTCTTCTTTTTTATAGTGCAGTGAATAAGATATGCACCTGAGTATTATTTGAACCTAAAATAAGTGTCAGTTGACATCAACTGATACCCAGTTGGCCCTCAACTGATAGTCAGTTGATGCTCAACTGAGTATAAGTTGAATCTTTTCATAACTTGATATTTCTTTCGCCAAAAGGGGCTACATACTTCCCAAACAGATCTTGAATTTTCAATTGGAATTTGGGTATTCACCATGTACGAGTATCCCCACAAAGCATCTATTGGTTAGTTATTAAGTAATTGTGTTAATTATGTGTTGAATATGTGTTTTTTTAAGCAACGGTTTTGAATTTGAACGTCAACTGAGTTTCAGTTGTCTATCAACTGAGAAGTCGGACCCAGAAAAAGTAGGGGTAAAAGAAATTAGAACCCCATTGTTACATACAGTCCCTCTGGATCCTACTGTTGTTTTTATAGAAAAGTTGTATCTAAAAACTGTGATATGTGAAGTGTGAACTGTGATGTTAGTGACTTAGTGGAGTTGGTTCTTTCACTTCTGTGTGTTTAGTCTCTTTACTTGCGATTTTAGTGTAATTTTTGATATGGTCAGCTGTAATTGTTTCCTTGGACAAATTAGCTATATTGTTAACTTGTTATGGTCAGATTAGGTTTATTAGTTATGCTGATTCTATTTTGAAATATGCAGGGAAAAAACTGAAAGAATCGGTGAAACCGACCCGAACTGATTCGATTCTGTTCTATTTCGGTTTTAGTGTTTAAATTTATAAATCCGAAATAACATTTTTTCGGTTCGGTTCGGTTCGGTTCCTAACAATTGTTACATATACCCGAACCGTCTCAGGCCTAGTGTTTGGGATCTCATTAAGACCAGCATTACGCTGTAGCAGTAAATTTTGGAGTTTTGGACATACCAATTCTGCCGGAAGCTTGGAGATATTGTTCTGCAGTAATGAGATTGCAGAGTAGCCTTTGTGAGCATTAATCTTTGGCCAATCCCTCAACTCCAAACCTGCTTTACAAAATATCCATTGCCGTCTGCGGATAACGAAATTCTAATGCCCACATCCCGGATGACATCATGCATCTTTAAGCAGCCTCTCTCTTCAGACTCCAGAAGCAATGTAGAAGCTTTAAGGTAATTGATCACCGAATGTGCAACGTCTCTGGCTTCTTATATTGTGTTGGAATCATGAAACAATCCATTTCCGATGCCATACCTCACCAAGTCTTCGATTATGATATCATAGTCTTCTGGGAACAGGCAGCAGAGCAAGAAGCATGACTTGGCATCATTAGATTTCAGATAATCATAGCTCAACTTTAGAGATTTGAAAACATCTCCATCGTCGTCAAAGTTGGCGAACTGGGACCTCTCTAAACGTCCAGCTGCTGTCTCTCCCATTCCTCCAACTTTTTAACTCCAAGGGCGGCAGCAACTGCTATCAATGCAACCGGTAGACCACCGCATTTTCTAGCGACCTTCCTCGCTGTAGTATAAAATCTGGTTGATACATGCAAAGGACTTTGTGCTTTCTTCACGAACAATCTCCAAGAGTCTTCGTCTGATAGGACATTGAGAGGAATTGTTGCTTGGCTCTTCATATCATTGCAAATATTCGATCCCGTAGTGGTGAACACGATTTCTGAAGTTCGTCAGGACTTGGAATTCCTATGCTCGACAGATCTATTGCATTCCAAAGATCGTCCAAGATAATATGGATCTTATTTCCTTTTATTATCCTCTCCTTCAGTTCTCCAGCTCTTCCCATTGCCGACTGCTTCTTTAATTTCAAGCATATCATATCTGCCAGTGTATCTACTATCTTTGTTGTGTCAGGGGGTCGAGATACAACTGCCATGATTACATGATCAAAAGGTGCTTTTTTGGGGCTTGTGCTCTAATATGTTTCACCATGGTTGTTTTCCCAACGCCCCTGAACACCAATGACATTGACCTCATCATCTTTTAGCACCTTCATGCTCCATCCATGGCTTTTCTTGTTTCCTCAAATGCTTCAAACCCTGTGGTGGACATTATAGACTCAAAATCTATAGGTTGTACTTTACTGCTCACAAACTCGACAATGCTTGTGACGAGTTGAGCGTCAGATCTACAAAGATGGAGAAACAGTGAATTGAGTATCACTCAAATAGTAATAACAAATGGTGAAATTTTCTCAAATAATATTCTCATCGTGGTTGCTTACATATGATTCTTCAACTCCCATCCAGAGATTTGGGCCACTTTGTTTAAAGCAGCTCTCCACTCCTTCACCTTGTCCTTGCTTTGCCTAGAATTTTCTTCATGCTTACCGAAGGCTACTTGAAAGCTGTTCTTCCACTCGATAAAAAAGTGGCAGAATAGTATCTTTGCCTTCCATGCTTTGAATTATCTTACAAGCTCATCCAAACACCAAGAAGAAGAAGCATAGTTTTCTGACAGAAGAACAATCGCAAACCTTGATTCTTCGATTGCTGTCAGGAGAGTGGGAGAAATAGTCATGCCTGCTTCAAGCTCCTTGTCATCCTTAATGTTTTAATCCTCCTTCTTTCAAGTTCATCGAACAGCATGGATGTAATACCCTTGCGAGTGTCTACACCCCTGAAACTCAAGAAAACATTCCATTGAATACCAGCTGGATCGAGGGAGCTCGAGGCCATCGAAAAGAACCAGTCAGTCAAGACTCAAGAGAGAAAAGGAAATTTAGCACTACGTACTACGAGAATCCCACAAGAAAGACTGAAAGAAAACTAAAGAGAAGAATTCCAATGATAATAAGACATGAATCACACTCCAATTTCAGCACATAAAATAAAATAGCAGGAATTTGTGGACAACTCGTCGATCATGATCCAGCAAAGGCAGCAAGGCCTATAGATTAGTCAACCACCCTTGAGTATATTGAGATGAAGCATACTGACACTTCACAACCCGTCTCAACAGCTATGTAATCCAAATAAAATAAAATATGACAGGAAGAGAGTAAGAGATACACAGTATGTTTCCCTGTGATATAACATGCAACCCGTCACTGATCCAAATCTCGAAACCCGTCTTCAAGACTTCAATGCTCAGCCCGAAGCCGAGTTGTGAAATTGGGTTAAAATGGTTTTAACTGAACACGAGATAGTAAAAGACATGGAAACACAGGTGGGGGATTTGGAGATTGGAGAAGATGAACAGATCAAAGTGGGGTTATTAGTGTTTTGCTTCCGTAGGATTTGTCCATTAAAAATCGAATGGCTGAGGTTAATCATCTCGTTTTGTTCCTCAAAAATCAAAATCCGTAGGATGAATTCGTAAAGGTAACTAAACCCAGTACATTTTTACTTATACTGCTCTATCTTCAAACATACATAACTTGTATACATGATAACAACTGTAATGGTTCTTTCGCGTGAGATGTTTGCTTTACAGATAACAACTACAGCTACTGTACAACAGGACTATATTTTTCAAAGATAACTATGCATGTACAGCATTTTGTGAAAGCCAAACCCAACTTATTCTGCTACGGATTGTGTCTGAAAACATCAAGCATGAAAACTGTATCAGCATCCATTTCCCATGTAAATAGTATACTTCACATTACGGATAAATTTTCAACTCATCTACCTAGTTTAATTTCATACAAGCTGCACAACGGCTGCCACTCTTAACGCCCCATTTTGGAGGAGATCGGCTAGCTCATCAAATAACAGAGCTGTTCGCCATCCCCATCCCTTGGGGGCTTTCGGTAAAAGGGTGCCTGTCTGCTTGAAGCTTCCGAACACCATAACTTCCCTCTTTGATGGACATATTAGCTGATGCATTATGTGTTACAAACAAGGCAAAAGAAGCACAGATTCACTGTATTAGATTGTGGCATAAAAAAACAGGTAGTAAACTGACAGCATTGATTTGAGATATTACCTGATAGCGGGCAGTAACCTTTTCGCGAGAATCAACATACATCTGAACCTGTTTGGGCACACAGTAAATCCCCAATCAACATCTTTACAGTGGCACACAGAATATCAAAATAAACAAATAGATAGTTGGATATCCTTGGTGGGTGTTTGTAGTCCAACTTTTTTAGTAGGTTGATCAAGACTCACTTGAGAAAATATACAAAGTAATTTTTTCCAGCAATACACAGACAGTCATTGACATGTGAAAATGAGAAAAAGACTTCTTCTCTCAAACAATCAATATTAGCCTCACCTTTCTATAAGAATCTGTAATCTCAGCCTTGCGTCGGTGAAGAAATAATCCTGAAACATGTATATGGAGTTCAGTTTAGGCAACCTTATTTATATAAATCTAAGCCAAGTCAGTAATAGTTACATTTCTGATGTATGTCATTTAAATGCTTAGTATATTACCAAGTGTGCGACGTCCTTGAGGGTCTTCATCGTTAAAAGCCTGAACACTAACCTACGAAATTGAACAACAAACCTAAATTTTCTGAGAACACGGAAAAATGAGATGCAAAAAGTCACAATCAATTAGATCTTATATCGAAATAAATGTTTTATTCAGACCTTCCATAGAGAACCAGCATAAAACACTTCTGAAGAGTGCTTGACTTGACCATCACTGAGTCTGTGCACCTCTTCGAATTGCACCCTGTAGAAGGGGGAGAAGTCAAGTGATGAACTGAAACAGAAACATTACATGATCCATAATAGAAGATGATGACGGATTATTAGATCCATGCTAAGTTCACAATAGGACTTGATTGGACACTACAATTTACAAAGACAAGTCCCAAGCAAAATGAATTGTATCTGCACTTGCATACCAGACAACCAAATGGAATTTAAGTGTATTTTTCACCAGAGATAAAATTTTGAGAAGCACAAGCAAGGTCATTATATCTGCAGAAAGTTCCATGCAAAGAGAACGAAGCACATACCCGAAGCGGAATGGAGGGAAGTGACTTAAAGGAGTTTTCATATCCAATGCTATGGAAGAACTGTTTGCATTATCCCACTCAATCCCAAGTGCTTGCTCTGTTGACTCTACCATTTGCACAGGGCCACCAGTAGAACTTGGCACTGACATGGAGGTTCCAGGCATTCTGCTTTGCATATCGATCTCGTAGCTTCTCTCTGTTTGCTCTATGTGACCATTAGCTGCAAGGTTCCCTCCTTGACTTAGCCCAACCAAAGCTGTCAATCCATCACCTGACAGCTCCCCATTGTGGTCAGCTCTAGCCTCTGAATCATCATTGGCATGAGACTGCTGGCCATTTCTGTTGCCCATGCCAAATGGCACACGAGAAAAGACAAACCGAGTTGGAGGCCAAGCTGCTGCTGGGACAAATGTGGTTCCACGTCCAATACCAGCAAGCCCATCAGCAGGACCCCTGACATGCACACGTACAGGCCTGAGGAGGCCATTTCCTTCACCTGGAGCAGACTCAGCAACATATACTCCAGAAGGGATATTCTGATTATCTTGCATGTAGTAACCAGTGGCACCTCCATGTGAATACGAATATTGTTGTCTGCAAGTGCATGCTATACTTGTAAGAGAGCAACTTTTGCATGTACCAGCACCAATTTCTTGAACTCTCTGGCTCAATAGCATCTACATGACAAATTACAAAGGAAAGTAAAAATTAAAGAACTAATAGCCTTATAGGTACAAATGTTGGATTAATATGTGAGTCCCATCTCGTAAAAGCTTGTGAAACTGGAGATGGCCAGACAGTCTTTGCAGCTGCTCTGCCGGCCCATATGATATATATGATACCATATTTGTGTCTCATGCAAGTAAACAAATCTAATTGCAAACTAAAGCTAAAAGAAAATATAGTGAGCAGGAACAGACCTGCAGCCACAGAGCATCATTTACAGCTTTGCAAGGGAAACCCAATTCCTCTAGTTGCTTTCTTACATTCAAAAGTGCCTCAAAAGACATGTTGCAGTATAAAAGTGAACCCCCTTCAAATATATTTACAAATGCATCGTATTCCTCCCCACCAACCCCAAAGTCCCCTTTAGCATAACCTTTCAGCTGTCTTCTGCCTACAACCCTGCCACCCCATGAAAGAGGAGGCATGCCACTTCTGCACCAATCATTTGGCATTAGCTCATTACTGGAAGAGTTCATCGAAGAGCATTGCCTTGACTGGTCCCTGCCAAGCCAATTATTGTTATTTAAATGGTAGCATGAGCCTTCATCAGATGGCCCCTCCATAGCCCCTCCGTTTGCCCCCAATCTACTTACTCCAACACCAATTGGCATTTCTGCATAATATGATGTTCTAATTGCATCTATATCTGAAACTGAGTTACTAAATGAAGGACCTCCCATGCTGCAGCTGTATCCTGGCTCGAAATTCGATCGAGGGTAAGCAACTTGTTGCACATGCTGTTTGGCATTTGAAACTCCGGTTTGGAAGTCAACCACACAGTCTGCAAGCTCTATCAGAAGGTTACGAGCAGTTTTATGTCCCTCTAAATCATCTTTTAGAGTTAAGCGCCCCAATTCAGACTCAAACCTATTATTTCTGAAGCTTTCAGTTACATTCTTTCCTTTTGCTTTCAAGGAATTAGAATGAGCATCCGTCCCTGCTTCCGAACTGGAACTTTCGGGATCATAATCTTCCTGCTTGCGTTGAGACCCCTTTGAAAGGAATGCACACAATGCGAGTTCGAACCTTCCATTAAAAAAGAAAACACACATAAGTTTTTATACAGATTCAAGCCATGAGCAATAAAATTAGTTAAAAGCACCAATGGTCCTTACCGTTTCTCTTCACTTAATACCCAGAGTTCATCAGAGGTCAACAATGTAAGCAAGGTTTGGGAAGAAAGTCTTGGAAGCACCTATGGTATAGAAAATACAAATTGCAGACAGTTGGTATGCATAAAGACACTGAGTAACTATGAATATTCTTATCATATAAAATCAACTATTACCAACAACATGCATCCCAGAGGACAAAAACTGATAGGCACAGTTAGAATGTGGGCAGTTACAGCTATTCTCATGATAAAATGGAATAAAGTAAAAAATAAAAATCAGCTTAAAAGTGAATATAAGGCATGGAGAAACTACCGAAAGCCACAATTCACAACTATGCAATAAGCTCCCCACTTCTTACCTCTTTCAACTCCATGGCACCGCTTTGACAAAGGTAGCCCCAGCAAGCATTTCTTACTCGTTCGCCATGTATTCCATAATCTTGTCCCTCTGCAAACACCTGTTAGGGGGATAGAAGCTGTCAGTGACAACTGAAACAGATAGCATGTACAATTACGAGGCAGCGCAAGTATATCCAAACCTGATAGGCTAAGAAGTTCGAAGTCCACAGCACAGATATGATGAAGTCAGTGCATATAGCACACAAATCCTACACCAAAACTACAGCAATATGTCATCTGAACACCAACAAATGCAAGCCATTATGAGATTGACATACGAGGATGGGGGCATACCTGAAGATCAAGAAAAGAGGCAGCAGCCAAAACACGAAAAGCATTCACATCACTAAGCTTCGGGTGGTGCCCATACAGATATGCCAATGCCGTCGCAATGGCTTCAGCATTGATATTCTTATCGTCTACATGCAATGTCACAATGGGAGCATTGGCTTCTTTCCAAGGTCCACGAAGCATGTTCCTGTTATCCATCAAAAATCACAGAGCAACTTAATCAATACATAATTACATGTCTGCATTACTGATAACATATAATACTGATATCTTCCGAATAATTAAAATTATTAAATAGAATAAACAGTATGATTCTCATGTATTAATTAAACTAACATGATCCTTTCAAAAAAAAAAAAAACTAACATGATCAGCAAGAGCAATGGTGAGCCCAAGACTGGAGCGGCGAGGGCATAATGGTAATTTTCTTTATTTGGTGTACCTGAAGTAGGGGCTGCGAGAGAGGATGAGGCGGTGGAGGTGGTAGGTGGAGCCCATGGCGTGGACGACGACGTCGGAGAAGGTGCTGGAGTTGAAGCCCTCCGTCTGGATGTGGTCGCAGAGAGAGGTCAGGTTGCAATCCAGCGCGCGGAGCTCGCCGCTGCTCCGGTCGTTGTCGGAGTGCGAGGGCTGAATCGTCATTTTCATCTGCGGCCCCAAGCACCGCGCCGCGTTGCCGTTGCCGTTGCCGTTGTTGCTTTTAGCGTATTGCGCATCCATGAATATTCAGAGCTCTAATCAAATCTTCCGATTTCTCTTCTCCGTTTTCCGATAATCATGCATCGGAGAAAGAGAGAGCGATGAGAGTGAGAGTGACGACGGTTCAGATCAGAGCCATTAAAATTGGCCGACGAAAACTTGTGCAGAGAGTCAGGACCCAGTTTTGAGGAAATTGGGCTCGGGTCGACTTGACTTGACCCGACCGACCCAGCCAGACCTAGTTTTTATTAAGATATCCGGATACGACGTCGTATTGAGATAGTAGGACGTCGTCTTCCTGGGAACTCAGCTAAAGCTTCTTCACTCCGTCATCACTGGTTAAACCCTAAACCTCTGCGCGTCAAAATTCTCAGGTGTGTCAACTTATTGACTCTATAAATTTATTGGGTATGAACTAGAAATAGGTCAGCATTTTTGGGTTTATTTGTTTTCTGTTCTGCATAGAGATTTCATTTTGTTTAATCCATCTAGCCCTGAACTCATTTACATATTTATTATCTTCATCCTTTGAGCTTCAGGATGTGTATTCGATTCATGTATATATATAACACTTTGAAGGAAGTGGTTTTATGTGTGTTACTAAAGTAGGCTGATGTGTTATACTTGTCAATGTAGATTTGGAGGGGCGTTTTAGATAGGTTATGATACTTCAGAGAAAACAAGGTAAACTTGACATGTATTAATTCTGTTATACTCAGTAGAGTGGTATACCTTTTTGTGTTTCATGATCTTCATCTTGGTGATTTAGGTGAAATGTACACTAATTATTTTTCTGCAGGAATTTGTCATCTTGACGATTTCTGCCGCGTGTACTTTTTTGCCAAAAGGTTTTCGTCCTCGCTAAATGGGCCATCTGGTGAACATTTAAGAGAGTTGATTCTGCTTGCGGCAAGGTTAGTAGTGATGATTCGAGGAAAGTGGAGGGCGTGAGACAAGTAGTTGATGGTGTTTGCCAAGTTCTGGAGGCTGGTCCTTGGGGACCTGCAATTGAGAGTGCTCTATCCGCGTTAGAGGAGAAACCTCAATCGGAATTAGTTATAGGAGTCTTGAGGAGGCTGAAAGATGTCGATCAAGTAATTAATTATTTTCGGTGGTGTGAGAAACAAACTGACCAAGCACACTGTCCAGAAGTGTACAATTCGCTTCTCCAGGTCATGGCCAGGAGTAGGAATTTTAGTCCCTTGGAACAAGTCTTGGAAGAAATGAGTATCGCAGGAATTGGTCCATCTAATAAAACATCTATTGATTTAATTGTGAGCTGTGTCAGGTCACAGAAACTGAGAGAAGCTTTCAATCTTATGCAAACCATGAGGAAGTTTAAATTCCGTCCTGCATTCTCAGCCTATACAACTCTGATCGGATCCCTGTCTACAATTCCTGAATCTGATCTAATGCTGACTCTCTTTCATCAAATGCAGGAGCTTGGCTATGAAAGTACAGTGCATTTATTTACGACTCTTATTCGTGTATTTGCAAAGCAAGGCCGAGTTGATGCCGCCCTCTCCTTGTTGGATGAGATGAAGAGCAACTCTTGTGATGCAGATATTGTTCTTTATAATGTGTGTATAGACTGCTTTGGAAAGGTGGGTAAGGTGGATATGGCCTGGAAATTTTTTCATGAACTGAGAGCAAATGGCTTGATGCCGGATGATGTGACATATACTAGCATGATAGCTGTTCTCTGCAAAGCTGATAAACTAGATGAAGCTGTAACACTATTTGAGGAATTGGATGCCAACAGGAAAGTACCTTGTGTGTATGCTTATAACACCCTGATCATGGGTTATGGGTCTGCTGGAAAGTTTGATGAAGCATACAGCTTATTTGAGAGGCAGAAAAGAAAGGGATGTATTCCAAGTGTGATTGCATATAATTGCATTATCACTTGCCTAGGGAAGAAGGGGAGAAGTGAAGAAGCATTGAGGGTTTTTGATGAGATGAAGACAGATGCAGCACCCAACATTTCAACATATAATATTCTAATAGACATGCTTTGCAGGGGAGGTAATGTTGAAGCTGCTCTGCAGGTTCGGGATGCCATGCAAGAAGCTGGCTTATATCCTAATGTTATGACTGTAAACATAATGATTGATCGACTTTGTAAAGCACAGAAACTTGACGAAGCGTATTCTATATTTGAAGGAATGAATCATAAAGTTTGCATGCCAGATGCAGTTACATTTTGTTCTCTTATAGATGGCTTGGGAAGACGTGGGAGAGTAAATGATGCTTATAGACTTTATGAAAAGATGATAGATTCTGATCAGAGTCCAAATGCTATCTTATACACATCCCTTATCAGGAACTTTTTCAAGCCTGGCAGGAAGGAGGATGGTCACAAAGTATACAAAGAGATGGTGCGTAGGGGCTGCTCTCCTGACCTGATGCTCCTTAATACCTATATGGATTGTGTTTTCAAGGCTGGTGAAACTGAGAAAGGAAGATCTTTGTTTGAGGAGATTAAGGCTCGAGGATTCATTCCTGACATGTGGAGCTATTCAATTTTAATTCATGGACTTGTCAAAGCAGGTTTTGCGCATGAAACATACAAATTATTTCATGCTATGAAAGAATAAGGTTGTGAATTGGACACTCGAGCTTACAATGCTATTATTGATGGATTCTGCAAATGTGGAAAGGTGAATAAAGCATATCAGCTGCTGGAGGAAATGAAAATTAAGGATCACCAGCCCACTGTTGTTACTTATGATTCTGTGATTGACGGGCTTGCCAAGATTGATAGAATTGACGAAGCATACATGCTCTTTGAAGAAGCAAAGTCAAAAGAAATAAAATTGAATGTTGTTGTGTATAGTAGTCTGGTTGATGGGTTCGGTAAGGTGGGGAGAATTGATGAAGCATATCTAATCATGGAAGAGTTGATGCAAAAAGGTCTGTCACCTAACGTTTACACATATAATTGCTTACTTGATGCACTTGTGAAAGCTGGTGAAATTGATGAAGCCATTGTCTGCTTTCAATCCATGAAGGATATGAAATGTACACCCAATCATTATACTTATAGCATTCTCATAAACGGTCTTTGTCGAGTTAGAAAATTCAACAAGGCTTTTGTATACTGGCAAGAGATGAAGAAACAAGGAATAAATCCCAATACATTCACCTACACTACCATGATCTCTGGACTTGCAAATGCTGGGAACATAAGGGATGCTACTGGGCTTTTTGAGAGGTTTAAGGCGAGTGGTGGCATTCCAGATTCTGCTTGCTATAATGCGATGATAGAAGGCTTGAGCAGTGGAGATAAGGCAGTAGAAGCGTATGCACTTTTTGAGGAAACTCGGGATAAAGGCTGTACGATTAACACGAAAACATGTGTTGTTCTATTGGATGCACTGCACAAGGCTGAGTGCCTTGAACAGGCAGCAATAGTGGGTGCTGTACTAAAGGAAACTGCAAAGTCACAGCATGCATCAAAGTCATGGTAACACTGTATATTTTACAAATCTCTGGAGGGGTAAGTAGTTGTTCTTCACATAGTGGTGAAAAAGGTCTTCTCATGCCGTCATGTTGATGAGCAAATACAGAGAAGTCTTCACTCCATCAACTCCTTAACAGATGCAGTTGCTCCCCCTCCCTGCAGAGGTAATTCTACGTTTCAGAAACGGATCTTATCAAATATTTCACATTTTCTCTTATAACTTGAATCTAATTATCAAAATTCTGTAACTTATCATGAATTCCTTGGTATTATTGTACTTGAAAAATATGTCCTTGTTAGTTGAATGTTTAAAATGTCACTTTAAAATTTTAGGATACATGTCCGTTGTGTCTATGTCTTGGTGTATGCTTCATCAATGTCTTTTTTCACACGTACACACGCACTACATGGTTTTGGCCTTTTATGCTAATTATCATGATTCGTCAAGTCTATTCATCTCTGTATTCTCTTGTAATCCTGAGACTGATGTATTGACCAAACACGTGTACAGGGATATGCAGGTGTATGAGCTAGTTTTCAGTTGCTGGATGTTCAAATTGACAGCAATAACATCATGTTGTGAGTGGTGAATCCATGGACATGAGTTTGTTTCGAGAAGCTATGTTGCTTTTATATAGAGCCTTGCCAGAAGTTGGAAATGTTCAATCGAGGATGGGAAAGCAAGCATGAAGTGCTTTGCTTCAACTTTCTTGGGTACCAATTTTGCCGCTTTTAGGGAATGGTGGATATGTTGCCGAATGACCCTATCTTCGTCACACACAGTGTTATTGTGTATTCTTTTCAAATCATAGACACAAAACCCCTGTTTGTGTACTCACTGTTATCCTCCTCCTCTTCTATTATTGATTCAACACTTCCATACTACGTCTGTTTCACTTGGATTCACCAAAATGAACAAAATTTCGAAGTGAAATTTGACATAGAAGTATTGGCAGAGTGGTAAATGGTAAATGTGAAAATAGTATTTACGGCAGTCAAAATACAAATTCTAGGTGTCAAGCCCATTTCATCCTTGGCTAATATAACCGTTACAGAAAAAGGGAGGTCCAACGGCTCTCTCCCTCTTTTTTCAAAATTCAAATTTTCAATTGACAAAAGGTAACAAACAACAACAACATTGATTCACTCTCTTCTCTTTATCTGTACACCAATCCCTTCCTCCTCTCTTTCATCATCAGAATTCAGATACCCACAAACCCAAAAAAGAAATATACACTCTCTCTCTCTCTCTCTCTCTCTCTCTCTCTCTCTCTGTTTGAGTCTTTGATCTAATGGCTATGGCGCTCAGACCCATCGACAACGCCCTCCCAATCACACCGGAAAGGCCACCCAAAAAGCAGACCAAAGTTGCTGCGACTAACCAAAAGCAAACCGATATTGGCGTCAATGACGAGAACAAGGCTCCACTTCCGGCAACCGCTGAAGCCACCATTGACTACATCTCTTCCGAGAATCTGAAACCCATTTCAGACCCTGATTCCAAGATTCAGGTAGTTTTTTATTTTCAAATTTTCATTGGTTTTGAATATTTTAGAGCATACATACCCAATTGATGAATGTCTGAAATAACAGATCTTGATTGAGGGATTGGAGTCAAAAGATTGGATTAAAGTTTGCGAGTCTCTGAACAACGCTAGGCGTTTTGCTTTGTTTCATTCTGCTCTTTTGGTTCCTTCTCTGTAAGTATTTCTCTTGTTTTCTATGTTGTTCACTAATATTGTACATTGATGGTTATATTGACATGTACATGATGATTTGTACAGAGAGAAAGTCATGGCGGTAATCGTCAAGTCAATGAAGAATCCAAGGAGTGCTTTGATCAAGACCTCTATCATGACCTCGGCCGATATCTTCAATGCATTCGGTGACAGTTTACTGAACTCCACCACTTCTTATGCATTTGATCAATTGGTGTGTACCCAACACTCCCTTGTCACATTCTCGATTTCGATCATTTATGTCATGGTGTGCTCGATTAATAATGCTTTGATTTGCTTGATGGGTTGTTTTTTGCAGCTGCTGCAATTGCTGCTGAAAGCCTCACAGGATAAGAGGTTTGTGTGTGAAGAAGCAGACAAGGCGCTTGGCGCGTTGGTCAAGTCAATGGCTCCTTTGCCTTTGCTTCGTAGGCTCAAAGCCTATGTCACGCATGCCCATCTTAAAGTCAGGGCCAAAGCAGCCATCTCCATCTCAACTTGTGTCTCCAAGATGGTAAATGGGAACCTTCTTGCTTAGGCACATCATATTTTCAAGTACCTTAATTGGGGTTGTTCTACTAATTTCAGGGGCTGGAAGGAATGAAAGATTATGGACTGGATGCTCTGGTTAAAATGGCTGTGGATTCGCTGAATGATAGGCTCCCCGAGGCAAGAGAAGCGGCACGGAGTATCGTGACTTCAGTGTACAATGCTTATACTGAGAATGAGGAGGAGAAGCAGGAGATATGGCTAAGCTTTTGCCAGGCCATTTTGACACCAATTCAGGCTCAGGCCATGGTCAAGTTTACTTCTTCTCAGTAAGTGTGGAGTGATGTGATAGTAGCAGCTATAGAAGTAGGGAGGAATGCTATTTCCAGTTTCATGTAGAAGCTGTTTTTACACATATGGCGTGGATGGATTTCTTTCTTTTACTTGTGTCCTTCTCATGTGTACTGTTCAGTGAAATTAGTCAGCCAGAACAAAATGTTGCATCAAACTCGAGCTTTATTACCAACTGCAAAAAGCCAAATGACACACAAGGCACTACAAATCTTAAAGACTACTATAATGTACAAAATGAAAATCTCTATTCTGAACTATACGGATACAAATCTTAAAGACTGCTATAATGTACAAAGTGAAAATCTCTATTCTTAACTATACGGATACAAATCTTAAAGGCACTACAAATCTTAAAGACTGCTATAATGTACAAAGTGAAAATCTCTATTCTTAACTATACAAATACACTAATTCTGCATTTGAAATATTTCCTACTTAAATCATTGTAAAAAATGTGGAGGCTAGCTTCTACAATAGCATTCTTTGATTGTTGCTGCGGGTTCATATATCCTTCAATTGTAATCAAGGAGACCAGGGGAATTTACTGTCAGGGATGACAGAACCTTAAAACCAAAGGCCAACCTGATTGGCAAATGAATTTGACATTGGGAAAGAAAAAAAAATCAATTTCCAAGCACTTCATTGTTGTAGAACCAAAGAGCGCAAAGCCATCTCAACTTCAGTTAAAGGCTGTCCAGCATACAGCTGAAGCTGCCCCTTCTTCACGACAATTACCTTAATGTCAACTGACTTTACTGCTTTGAGAAGTTCCTGCAAAAAATTAAAGTCCCTTACTGAGTTAGACACTAATGATTCTTTTAAAATGAGTCAAATCATGCTCGACTGTTGGACATACTGAGTCCAGAAATAAGGGGGTTACAGTTCTCACTTTAATCGGTAAAGGAGCAGCATTGGCTCTGAAATCATCCTGATCCTCGAAACAAGATTCCAAAAGAAAACAGAAGTTATTCGCATCAACACGGTCCTCAAATGCAACAGTATAAGATGAATCATTCTGGTTTTGAGGATGAGAAGTGAGATCTATGCTATAAAGCCCATCTTGCCCATCAGAAGCTCTCAGCATAAATATAAGCTGACAAAGAATAGCATGAAATGTTGGTAGTTAGTTTCCCAGCAGTCCCAAATTGGACAACAAAAACATGAGTAATCCCAAAAAGTAAACTGAAAACATACATAGTGGCAGTTAGTTTCCCAGCAGTCTCAAATTGGATAATAAAAACACGAGTAATCACAAAAAGTAAACTTAAAACATGCATAATGGCAACTGGGAGTGCAAATGATGAGGAAAAAAAGAAGAAAAAACGGGATGCTCATGAAGATATTAAGTTACTAATGAGCAATTGAAGCCAAATGACTGGTCACGATGTCTTGCTTATGTGCAACAATGTCCAGTTGCTAAAACATATACCATAGCTGTGATGACAATTTCTATAAAATAGTAATCTATGTTGGAAAAAGTAAACAAAAAGAATAGAGATAGACAACATACTAGAACATAAGGAAGATTCAACCACCATGGATCAGTGTCTTTGTTTAAATGCTTGCCACCAGTTTTGCTACTGAGTGGTTGTTTCCCGCCTTCTTTGTGTCTGGCGCTGCCATTTACACTCGATGCATCATCTACTATAGTTTCCTGCATTTCCTTCTTCAAGCTTTGAGAGTTTTCCAGTCCTAGCTCTGTTGATTTGCTCGACTTTATACCTTCAGAAAATGACCTCCCTCGCACATTCCTGATGACAGTACCTAAAATTTAACAAATTAACAGCTAAGCCAAGCTAATAACACATTCTGCAGTTTACAAAAGCTTAGCAACATTACCATTTTGTGGTTCAATATTTTTATCTCCACTCAGTCTCCCTATTCCCTTCTCCGAATTCTCTTGCGGCTTTTCCTTATCATCAGCATCCATCACTTCAATACCATCAGTACCAACATTTGCCTTTCCCACGTTTGCATCAACACCAGCTGAACCTCTCTTTTTCTTAGTAGCACCACCATCCCGTTCTGAACCTCCAAAACCCTTGGGATTTCTATTCACCTCAGCAGTGGGGGTCTTGAACTTCAGCTTCTTCTTAAACATCAAATCCTCATTTCCCTCTTTCGCAGTCTCACCATTCTTCCTTACTTCATCTTTGAAATTCGCAAACATTTCCAGAAAATTAACCAACGAACCCGGAACTTTCTCCCTCTTAGAACCCAACTTTTTCTGCAAGTTAACCAACCGATCCCCGACCTCTTTTTCAATCCCCATTTTGTTCTTGGACTTCGAAATTGCATCCTCCTCACTTCCACCACCTCCTCCCTTCAACTCTTTCTTCTCCGCCTTTCGCGCTTTCCTCGCCATTACTCTAATCTCTTCGATTTTCTCATCCAATTTCGACTTGTCAAAGTTAACCACACCTCCCAATTCAGACTGATAACCTACATTTGATTTGCCTATACCTGAACTCTTATTAGATTTCCTACTCTCATCAGGATCACTATCTCCGAATAACAAAACAGAAACAACAGTCTGAAGCACAAAAAGCCCAACGAAATAAACCCCATACTTTAGCACAGTCCTAGCAGAAAATTTACCAACAATGCCACTGTACTCCGCTGCCGCCGCCGCCGTCTCAGATACCCTGACTTCAGTTCCTTCTCCCAAAACGACGTCGCCTTGCTCAGTAAGCTCGAGTTCACGGTGGTCTGGGGACAAGGTCGCTGGAGCTTCTACGGGTTGGACAGGGATTTCGGGCTGCGGGTCGAGTCGGATTAGGGTTTTAAGGATTTTGGGGCGCAGATAATTCTTCCGGCGAGTGAGATTCGTTGAAGAAAAGGAAACGGAGGCGGATACAATTAGCTTGGGACGTGTGGTGGCGCGTGAGAATGGCGGTGAGAGGAAGGGGAAGGTGGCGCAAAGATGCGCACCCGCCATTGGAGATGAAACAGTAAAGCTCCACCGAATCATTTGATTTGAGCTTTTAGGCCCGATAGTTTGGATTTTTAAAGTGATTTTTAGCATTAACGCTTTTTGGAAGAAGCACTTTCAAGAGGAAATAGTGCTTCCTAAAAAATTAGGAGAAGCGCGGGTTAAATCGATGCGATTTGAAGCTCAAACCTTAACCGCCCCACTTATTACAGTTTGCTAAAAATGCAAACCACAACTGTTTATTTATTCAGTGCACCTATATTTCAATGCACCACATTATCGGTGCGGAGCGATACTGTTTCGGTATTTAACTCATATTTAGTAATTTTAAAATAATGAGTCAATTTAAAATTTTGAATATTACATAATCAACGTCTAAGAATATCAACAATTTAAATAATATATAATCACTAACTTAGTCGTGGTGAAAATGGAGAAGTGAGTATAGCGTCTTTTATATTTATTTTCAAAACTCTAAAACTGTGAAGAAAACAAGTGACCAGAGGGTTTAATAGCCGATAGTTATATACTATTAGAATTTTTGGTCAATTTTATCATATTCTCACTTTTTAAATGATTAAAATCAAATTAGATAGAGGTAGATCTCTATTAAATATACTAATGAAATATAAACATAATAAAAAATTACATTATATATATAAAAAAATTAAATGTACTGCGGTGATATATTCGGACGATTTGATTGCTCAACCCGCAACCACCCCGTTAATTCAGTAACGGTACCATTCGTCGATGTTGAGATTAAAATAAAATAAAAACTTTAAATGAAACAATGGGCATGTTTGTGATGCATTTCTAACGTGATTTTTAGCATTAGTGCTTTGTGGTGGAAGCATTTTCAAGAGGAAGCATCTTTCATGTGCTTCCTAAAAAATTACTTCTAAGTGTTATAAGCGATTCCCTAATTTTTTTGAAAGTGCTTTGTATTACATCCAAACACCTTGAAATCGATAGAAGTACTTTTTTTTAGATTGAAAGCACTTTCAAAAGTCATATCAAACAGGCACAATATATATGGGCTCTTCGATTTGAGTTATATATATAGCCCAAGAGGCCCATAAACGGGCTACATATACAAGAACAGAAGCAGAGTTGTGAATGAAAAAGGTGGCCATGCCAACGTCTTTAAGGGATAGCTATTCTTACTTTTTGGACTCTTAGTTATTTGTGTGTTAATGAAAGTGAAAGGCTACAAAAGCCAACTCTATATAATCATCTATATAGTCAGAGCAATAATACACACGGAGGAGGGGGACGACTACAACAAAAGGAGAGGAGAACAACAAACAGAACAACCACCTGCACAAAGGAAAAAGGGGCGACAACAACAAAACTCAAGCATCGTCGGAAGCAACAAGGAGTTCAAAGGTGTGGCTCCCCCCACAATCCGACTAACTTATTTCTTTTGTAGGTCCTCATTGGTCACCGAATTCGACCTAGTCCACGTTTGAGAACGAGTACGGTTCCTAAATTCGGCGAATTCTCAAGAGGC
The DNA here is from genome assembly GCA_946800695.1 of Geum urbanum. Lineage (NCBI taxonomy): Eukaryota > Viridiplantae > Streptophyta > Magnoliopsida > Rosales > Rosaceae > Geum > Geum urbanum. Next base: position 46,173,288 of record OX327003.1, on the reverse strand, counting down.
GTCATGGCTGCTATAATTGATTTCTAGGCCAAGTCACGTTTGCGAAAGGGCACGGCTCTGGATTCAATGAATTCGATGAGTTCCAACTAAACGTTATGCTGGAAAAACCAACTCAGCAAACTACTGTTTTAAATGAGCCCATGCTCTCCAAGTGAACAAAACAACAAGTGAAGCTACAACACCAAATCAAGCTTCGGCCTCCTCCAAAACTCTTAATAACACAGCCACACAAGATAAAAGCATGAAGGCATATTATTTAGTTGGCATTTCCAAGTGATTAACAAAACACACATTTTAGTGGGAATCAACAAAGATGATTGAAGACTCTACCAATCTCAGTAACAATCAGGTAGTTGCATACATGTGCACATCATATTTTTTACTGAGGATGGCATCCTTGCCACCTATCCCAGAGCTATCTGATTTGCCCTAAAATATTTATCCATTAGTGGCTCGTTTTTAAAACTTCTAGTGGCTCGTTTTCAAAACTTCCCTCTAGTTGAAAAAGATTCTTTTTAGGATGGGTATGAGTGTTGACTTACTACTCAAAAGGTTTAGTTAGCTTGTCTTTCAAAAACGTGTATGTTACTCAACTCGTTGACCCTTCTCCTCGGGTTTGTCGAAAAGCTTTTCAAGATGGGATTCTGTGAACCTCTGTGCATGTGGGCTGGATACCTTGAATTTTGGAAAAGATCGTTTGCCCTACTATGGTGTAGTCTCTTCTTAGAGTATGTGTGGCAGCAAACTCTTTTACCTTGGTTTCGAACCGTAGTTTTGTTTAAGGAAGGCTTTAGTCTATTGGTTTCTTTCGACCAGTGCACACACTTGTCACTTCCTAGTCTCTACTTAGTGTCGATGGCAGTAAGCACGTTTTCCTCAGTTTGATTGTTAGTCTTGTTTGAGGAAGCTTGTGCTTATTGTTTCCTTTCGGCTTGCATGTGTACATGTCACTTCCTGATTCCTACATTTGACCACCACCTAAAACACTGTTGTTGTGTTTTACGTTGGTACCCCTTAGTACTTGGTTCTATCACCTTATATAAGAACGTATGGCACTTGTGATTTGGTGGTTGGCTGGGTGAGTGATTCTTTCGTGCTTCTTTCTAAATCATCTCTGACTTCACTCTTTCTCTCTAAGCTTTCCCTTCTACTGCATGCAAGACTTAGAGTATTTCAAAAACTCAGATTCTATCAAAACTCATATGCATTGTGCATTCCATTGAGATTGGTATGGATGTGCTCAACCCGAGAAGCTGCTCATGAAGAATTAGCTTACAAATAGTTAAGTTCTTAAATGAGGCTTCTGAAATCATTTCATTTGTAAACACTTAGACATAAGAGAGAGTGTAGCTCTGTAGAACTAGTAGAGAGACTGGTCAGGATATCATACGGGTTATGTATCCCCAGAGTGCAAGAGTTTTGTAAATGAGTGTTGTTCATGTGAAAAGGTTTGTCCCTCAAGTGTTAAGGCACGCAGTTTTTCTCCCTGGTTACAGGGTTTATGCGTTAAAGAAAAATATCCTAGTGTTATTCTTTACTTATTGCTTTTACATTTACTCGTATATTTGTGAATCGGAATAGTTCACTACTTTGCTATCCCCGAGAACAGTTTTAAGCGAAAAAGTTGAAAATAGCCTATCCACCCGTCCTCTAGGACCTTTAGAGCACTTTCAATCGAAGCCATCTGCAATCAACAAATCGAAGGTAGCAAGCTTCAAATCAAAATTAGATGGACTCTACTCCATGTTTGCACAACAATCTCTATAACCAACAAATAAATAAATTGGTACCAAGCCACAACACAAAAGTAAAAGCAATTCAGGAAACGAGAAATCTCACCATTCAACTTGTCATCTCCAAAGCAAGCTGTCAAATCCACTGTAAGCTCAAAAGGCAATGGCAGATTCTCCTTCGGCATCGATAACACAAAAGTTTCGAAATCAAAATACATGTTATACAAGTGATCCTTTCTTCGAAGCTATCTTTGTTCAAAAGCAAAATCAACAACGAGAAGAAGAAATTTGAGCAACTATTTGGCAAACAAGGGGAGGAATAAAGATTAGTGGCAGCCCATCCTTTCTACTCTTTGAAGAATACCCAGCAGCACTCAATTCCCAAGCCAACAAAATTTCCGTCCATAAAAGTAAAGAGAAGAAGAGACAAGAAGAAAATGAGTTGAGCTTGGAGCAGAAAAAGAAGAAAGAGAGGTTGTTATGCGTAAAAGAAAGAGAGTGGAAGAAAAGAACAAAAAAAAAGGTCAGCTGTGCACGTGGGCAAAAGATGAGAAAAAAAAAAGAAAGAAGAAAAAGAAAGGAAAAAATGGGTTGGGTTGGGGCACGAGTCCATATCAAATTTAAGCCCGTAAAAAATTAAAGCTCATTTTCTCACTTCAAACTCAAATTCAGTTCTCTGAGTCACTCTTCTACAGTTGAAGACGACGATCCCTAACAAACTCACCAGAATTGTTAAACAAAAACGATGGCACAAAGCCAAAAAATAAAATAAATTTTCAGAACTACAACGATTTGATCCCTTCAAAGGGTATGTAGGAAATCCAACACAAAATCTGGATGCAACCACAAAATTTAATTGAATCCCTAGTTATCCTAAAACGAAATTCACCTTATCACCTTGAAATGAACTACGAGGGTTTGATCCCTCAAAAGGGTACGTAGGCAATCTAGCGACCCACTAAATGCAACCGCAACTCCAAACAGAATCTATAAATATACCACTCATTTTGGCTAGCCAAAATAGTAAACCTTTAGCCATAAACAACTTAAGCACCACAAAAGGGCAAGCCGACCCAAATATCACCACAACCAAATTAAATAAATCCCAAAATCTCAATTTTCTGAACTATTAGTGGCTTGATCCCTTGTAGAGTACATGGCAACCTATAATCTTCGGGTGCAACCGCAAAAATAAACAAACAACTATATCCTCAGTTAGTTTCTTGTGAATGAAATCAAAGGGTGTTTCCCTGTAAAAGGGGATTGTAATTAAGAGACACATATTGTCTTTAGTGCCTCGAACCCGAAAATAATTAATGCTCTATTCTTCTAATGAATACAAGCAAAATTATGTTGGGTGAAATTTTTACTCTTTTTGTGCAATTTGTACGCAACTTTCGGTGAACTTACACCCATATTATTTAGTGCGGTTCCCATTTTGCTTTTTCGGATCGGTGTAGTGCACTTTCCACTTGTAAAACGGTTTTTGCTGAGCCCTATAAAAATTACTTCTATGTGTTATAAGTGATTCCCTAAATTTTCTCAAAATGCTTTGTATTATACTCAAATACCTTGAAATTGATAGAAATACTTTTCTTGATTGAAAGCACATTCAAAAGTCATACCAAACAGACACTTAATTTAAAAGGTAGATGGATTAGATGGTCTGATTGAGCCCATTGGAAAAAATGGTGAAGATCATATGATGTTGACCCCTTTTTTTATCTAGATTGTTTGACTAAAGACTATGGTCATTTACAAACGCTTTCCAATTCTCTCATAGGTTTACCAATCAAATTGGACGAAGCAAAGAAACTACCCAAAACAGCGCTAACCTCACATCTCTACTTGTCTACTATAATCTATATCTATACTATATATTAAGGAAACCCATGTTGTCAACCATAATTAACTTCTTTTTTTACTAATTTAACCTCTTGACTTAGGTATTAGTTAATTTTTTTAGGATAACTTGGTAAATGACAAATACACAAAAAGAAAAGAAAAAAAAATAAAACAGTTATTTGCTATAAAAAAGTGAAAAACTGCTCAAGTACATAAAAAAATTGCATGAAGAAATTATCTACTAGAAAAAAAAAAGTTTTCAGATAGATTTCTGCATGCCCATCGGGCGTGTTTTGTTTCTAGTCTCTACTATAATAAAGGGAAGTACTCATCTTCGGTGTCATCGACATACCAAAATATAAATTTCTTAAAATACTTTTAAAATTGTATAAATCAGATATACAATGAACTGCATGGTGGAAAAGAAAATAAAAGGAGGAATGATGATGTTAGTCAAAGAACTACTTTATCTCATTTGATAAAACGTGGAATACAATTTTATTTGCTGGGACAGTTTTTAAAAACACGTGTGTATACACGAGTGCTGATGTTAGTAATAAATAATAAATGGAAGCGTTGAAAGTTTCTGTGTCATCAGATATACCAAATTTTAGTTTCCAAACTTGTCCTAAATAGTATTAAAAAGTAATCACAAATAAACAGATTTAAAAAGAATTGTACTATAAATTTAAGAAGAAAAAAATGTAAAAAATAAAAGATTACTATCACTGACTACTTATGATTTTTCTCCCTTCTAGTTTGAATAACTTGAGAAAAATTCTCACACATAAGAATTTAATGTGTTCCAGTATTTAAAGTAATGAGATTATTATTTATCATTTATACCTGAGTGTTGAAAAAGTTAGTGAGAAAATATCATATTATTGTACATTTATCCAATTTTTTTTATACATTTTATCTATAAAAATGGAGAAATAACACTCTTGGAAGTATATTAACACATGTCTATGTCACATACCTATGTATTGGATACAAATTCACTTTTTTCTACCTTTTAGTATTTTTTGAAGACTGTCATATCTTTAGATTAAGAATAAAATCGATGAAAAATTGCGAACAAATGTAAAACCTCCATGACAAAACATACGAAGACAAGATTTTGTGATAAATGTTTTAACCCAAAACAAAAAACATAGAAACATTCCATTATTTTCTTTATTTTTTTAGGAAAAGATTACGTTCTTTCAGTTTAAACTTAAATTGTAAATGTGTTAATTCGTGGACCATGACTCGACTAAACCAATTTATTGAACTTGACTATTTGACTCTTTTGACTTGTATGACTCACCAAAATAAGAAATATTTGACATTTCTATACATATTTATTACTAATATTATACAAACTAATATCCTGCTTTTAAGGCCATATCTGGCAGATAGTTTGTGGCCCAAGCAACGCTCTAGATGTCACCGCCATCCGCTTAGTTATGATCAAGTGCTTTGTGATTGGGAAAGTGTAAGAAAAAAGACAAAATCAAAGAAGAAAAGAATTAGGATTTCACAATCCAATTACAACTCCTCAGAACAACCCAGAGAATCATAGAGTTCGATCTCGATCTCTTTATCTCCTTCTCCGATCAGAAATCAGAGCCTATCATTATCTTCCTCTCATCTCCTCCCTTCTTCCCAGCCCATTGCATGTTGACTTTAACCAACGGGGACGGTCCTCAAAGAAGGTAGGCCTCTTCTTCTCCGTTCTCCAACGTCGTCGGTCCATTGACATCGTCATCAACCCAACCCAATCGTAATCATATCTCGACTTGATTTTGACCAATCTCATGTGTACACACGAGTGTTAAGGCTAGTAATAAATAACAAATGGAAGTGTTGAAAGTTTTGATGTCATCAGACATACCAGATTTTTTTTTCTTTAAAATTTTCCTAAATAGTATTAAAAAGTAATCACAAATAAACATATTTTAAAAGAATTGTACTGTAAATTTAAGAAAAAAGTAAAAATAAAATAAAAGACTACTATCACTGACTACTTATGTTTTTTCTCCCACTTTCACACCCGTATGGGGGGAGATTTTTCTAGTTTGAATAACTTAGAGAAATTCTCACACAAAATAATTTAATATGTTCCAGTGTTTGAAGTAATGAAGTTATTATTTATTATTTATACCTGAGTGTTGATAAAAGTTAGTGAGAAAATATCATATTATTGTACATTTTATCTAATTTTTTTATACATTTTATCTAGGGAAATGGAGAAATAACCTTCTTGGAAGTATATTAACACGTGCCTATGTCACACACCTATGTATTGGATACAAATTCACTTTTTTCTACCTTTTAGTCTTTTTTGAAGACGATCATATATTTTGATTAAAAATAAAATTGATGAAAAATTGCGAACAAATGTAAAACCTCCATGACAAAACATACGAAGACAAGATTTTGTGATCGTTGCTTTAACCCAAAACAAAAAACATAGCAACATGCCATTATGTTCTTTATTTTTTTTAGGAAAACATTATGTCTTTTCAGTCTAAACTTAAATTGTATATGTGTCTTAATTCGGGGGCCGTGACTTGATTCAACCAATTTATTGAACTTGACTATTGCACTAAAATTGAAAGGTGTTCTGATTTGGTGATCAAAGTGTCTATAAGCATTCATCATCGTTTTCATTGCAAAGTTAGGAAAATTATCCAAAATGGCAACTGAACTTTTTGAACTCATATGAGATAGAACCTGCCATCTATATTCGTTAATTTTCTGTAAGAGAACAATTTTCTCTAAAAAAAAAAGCGTGATGACCAAATTGTCCTCTATAATATATTTTCTATGCGAATTGCTTTGAACACCCAAAACCAGATCTGGATCGGTGGCCGGTGCTAGGAGGCAAGTAAGATAGACGATTCTATTTAGCGTCACGACCTGGATAATTGGAGAGTGCGACAAGGGGCCGTTATCGATATCAGGCCAGGGGTCGTCGTCTCCTGCGTTAGGGATCATCGACGTCTGTAGCAAATCTGTTCTACGTCGCGGCTCGGCGGGTTAAGGCCAGGGGATGGATGAGCGATGATGGGACAAACAACTGACGTCAGATACAGATGGCATTGTCGTCTACGTTCGCGATTAACCAATTGCAGTCGATGTAATTTCTGTGAAGTTTAGTGCGGTGCATGAAACATAATTTTTGTGAACTTTAATTGAGTGGTATAACATAATTCTTTTAAAATTCAAGAGTATTTCTTGCATATTTTCAAATAATGTGATTTTTGGGTCAAATTTTAAGTTTGGTGACTTTTTAATCACTTTTTTTTTACTAAATGAATAAACATGTGGATCAACCACGCAAGACACACTCCACGTCCCGCCAAAATCCTCCAAATTTTAAACCTAACCGACTCAGCAAAACAATTTTTTTAAAATTCGAATACCATAAGATTTTCTCTCTCTCCAAGTTAGTTACACTCACATGGGGCCTACTCCGTAATGTGTTTTTCTCCTAGCCACAACTGCAAACACCATCCAAGCATCCACTATGTTACAGTTTTCACCGTTTTGCATTCTTTATAATTCACATTTCATAACTAAAGAGCAAAACAAAAAAGTGATTAAGAACGATGCTCTTAAAACTTGTTGCACAACGCTTTCAAGTTTTATAATTGTATATTAAATTGTAGATATCATAACTAATATTATTTATAGTAGACATCAAAAATTGACGTGAAAAATACTTAGTTTTTATGCAAACTTCAAAAATTACCATGACGGTTACTATAAAGAAGTATACAAAATATTGGCCTTTGTTTTCTTTTTCGGATTACATGCTAGTCATTGTGTTCACTTTGTGAGAAAGACCTTTCTTTTAACTAGACTTTCTGCACGCGCAGACTCTCATGCAAAATTTGTCGCGCTCGCGTGTTCGAATTGTCAATATATTTATTGAAATTGTACAATTATATGATTTTAATTTATGAAATATATAATTTAATCATTACTAAAAATAAAAGAAGAATAAAAGTTGAGATATCTAATAAAATTATGTCTATACCAAACCATGCAGTCATGTCTTCTTCTCGCCTTCGTCACCGGACCTGAACTATAATCCGCTGCATTTTCCCCTCGCCCGCCTGATCTTCCATTGCTATCATGCCCAAATCCTAACACAAAGATAACTTATCAATTCAAACACGTACAAACTAATCGAATCAAGCAACAAAACCTCATATTAGCAAAGTTAACAAACCACCCCACCTGATCTCTCTATAGCAAATAATTATCTTATGTGTGTCTCTCCCAGCTCTCCCTGTGTTATTGAGTAATATTTCACTTTCTATGTTTTCAAAGAATAAAGAAACATACTCACCCAAAAAATGGCCTTAAGCTCTACTACTAAAGAATTGAGATGGAGCATGGAAAAAGTTCAAATACTACTCAATCTTATACTTGGATTTCATTCTCCTTAAGCATCCATGGGAGTTACTATAAAAGAATTGAGATCAATAAAGTTAGAGAAACTTCAACCTTATGGGCTACGAACGCATATTGGTGCTGATGATTGAAGAAAACAAACTTCAAATTTCTATATTAATTCCATAGTCTATACACAGCTGGAAGAATCATCTTTCTAATCTAATCTTGTGAATTGAGTCACTCTGGACTCATTCTAATGTTGCTGAAGAAAAAAAGTTTCTGTTCTTTCCACCTTACCGGAACCCCAATATATATATATATGGTTCTCTAACGTACCCACACACTCACGCATGCATCCACAACCATGGTCTTTCATCCTCTCTACACAACTTCTAAAAGGGTAACTAAAACCAAACCAAATAGAGATAAATACCGATGAGGAAATATTGAAACACTAAACCAAATTGAATTACAAAATCAATAAGCAAATCATACCGATAGGTTGATTAGCAAATTTTTGAGACAGGATAAATGTTTAACATGCTGTGCGGCGAGTGCATCAAACTGAACACAAACCTTAAACTGATATTTTCCCTCAATAATTTTTTCTCACATCAAATCAAATGTGAGGGCCAGTATGTGGTTGACATCGTTCGTTCTCGGCAAGTTTAAAATTTTGTGGCTTTGCGCAGTATGAAAATTGGAACTACTACGGTTGTTTTCTTTCCAACGATTAATAGATGAAGTTGTTGGAAGAAAATCAAAGTGCCAATCTGTTTCTTCTTATGCGGGATTACTTTTTTGCATGATAGTTCCTATTTTCTCTCTTTTTAATTTTCTGTGTGTTTTCTATTGTATCCTTCGATAAGTATTTTTTTAGGGATATTGAATGTTCTACATTCTTAACTGCCTTAAGTATTGTTTGCTTAATTAATAGAGATTAATTCCACTCCTAGTTGACTCTTTGACTTATATGACTCACCAAAATAAGAAATATTTGACCTTTCTGTACATATTTATTACCAATATGATACAAGCTAATATCTTGCTTTTAAAACATCATTCTTCACTGTTGCAGGGGTACGTAATTGATGCATTGTCACATAAAGCGTCATCAAACATGGGGAATATAATGTGTTTATATATGATCTTCTTAGTCAAAAATGTTGCTGGTCATCACAGTAAAATGCTTTCATCTCTTCAAGGAGTCAAGATTTGCCTACTTGTTGAAAATAATGGAGTTTCTTACATGAACTTTGAGCTTCTGTTAGAAGAATAAGGTAAACGTATGTATAATAGGGTCATAATTTGTTAGCGGTTGTACTTAATGTATTACATGAATCTTGCCATCTATCTCAGCTGCTCCCTCTTTTTTATTGCTGAGCAAGTTTAGTTCTAGGCTACTTTATCTAGCTGCTTTTGATAATTTGAGTAATTTCTCCCTCCTGAATTCTGGTCGTAATATAAATAAATTATTGACGAAGGATGGGGACATAGCTCAATAAGTCTGCTCATTATTGCCAATGAAGCTTGAATGAGGAGACCACTTTACAAGACTCTCACTGAGTGGAAGTATAGCACCAATTGAACACTCCACTTCACTACTGCAAGTCTGCAAGTCTACAACTTTACAGGGCTAGACAACAGTTCCAGCAATGCCGAAACATTTCAGATTCATTCATCTAATAATTCCTAGTTATTGATGAATCATAATTCTCCTCTAGCGATCATCGAAGGTTTAGACTTGTGGAAATCAAGCTACGCGATTTAACATGTATTACTAATATCAAGAAGCTTTCTTATGTGAGGCATTCTCTCAACAATCAACATGGACGTGCTTGTTCTGAAACTTTGTATATTTTAGATTGGCCAGGTGAAGCTCGGAGTGAGAATAAGTGGTTGTAAACCAAGCTGAGGTTCTGAAACGAAGTTCATGTAAAGGTTGGTATGTAACTTGTATGAAGAACTGAAAAGTCTGAAACTAATGAGCGTAGGAGGATGCGCGTCCACTCCCACATCCCAACTGAGAGCCAAGCATATCCACTGTGATTGTTATAAAATGCTAGCAGCTTCGCTTACATTCTTCACGGAGCCATGCGTTGAGCACAAAGCGAACTATTCTTTCGCCTTTTACTAAAGAATACCGTGTGCGCGGCGCTATAAATGGCATACGCCTATTTTTGAAAGGGTGCATCCTCTGTGGGGTACACCCTCAAATATTAGTCTTGAATACTTTTTATTAGTTCTCTATCTACTGCTGTATCTCACTATAAGACAAACAAGCACAACTAGTTTATAAACCCAAAGCCAGCCCCGTTTCTTCTTGGTTCGACATCTCTCGCTGTCTCTTATGTCGGCTTTGAGGTTGTTGCCTTTGTGGACAAGTCCGAGGAAGCTATGGACTCTGGTCAAAGCCTTGTTGTCGTGTCCCAGATACATTGAGTTGAGTATCAATGTATTGGAAGGAGAGGAGAAAGTTGAGTATGTGGAAAAAGAGTCATTTGTGCATGAAAGTTTTAAGAAATTGGATGAATTGGGTACTGAGGCCAACAAAAATGAGATTATGAACGGGCCAAATGTAGTTCAGGAGACTGTATATTGGGGAAATGGTCATATATCTGACGCGAAGGATGATAAAGCTGAAGATAGTGATCCGGTTGAATCAATCACTTGCTGAATGGATTGAAGATGATGGTGTTGGTAGTGCAGAAACCAAGGAACCAAATTTTGTGGAGGAAGCCGAGAGTATGGCAGAGGAGTCCATACTGCACTACCCGAATAGAGAAAAGAATGATGTTGAAATTTACACAGATTCTGAGATATTGGACAGAGGAATCCGTTCAGAAAGTTATTGTGGCGTTGAGGGTGGTGGACACCAATACATGTTCACAGTCAAATCCAAATCTGGAGCTCATTAATCTATACAAACAATTCGTATGAAGCTGCTGAGGGTGATTTTGTACTTTGTTCTAATTTCCTTAGATTGCTATAAGAACAACCAACTCGGACAAATTCCAAGGTGTAGGGGTTATTGCGATTCTTTCAATTGCAGTTTCAGTTGTTAGGTTTTTCCATTCTAGATTCAGTGTTCAAAGCTCCAGATGAAAGTTGTTTGTTATTGGCACACTACATATCAATAGTATTATACGCATATCACTTAGAGGCCTCTCCACTGTAATCTGAGTTTGTTCTATAATCTAGAAAGTTAGACAGCATGCATATAATGGTGCATGATCTTCCAATTAGTCCTGCAGAGAAAGCTAGTACGTCATAAGTAATAGAGGATTTCTATGAACTTATGGAAGCCGTAATGTACATTTTAACAAAAACGTCCATGACTGAAAGTGGCCAGATTATATAATAGCCATGCTTAATTATGTTTCTACATAGCCAGCTCCTTCCTCCTCATTTTTACTACAACATTTGGAAGTGGTGTGGACAAGCATGGGAAGCACATAGGGCATGAATGAGCGACAGAGGATCATCTATCCTTGCGTGCTCCGACCACTCTCTTGTTCGAATATTGAATTTATGAATGTGTATCGAACCAACATGCATGGAGATACAAGATTTCCTCATCATCTGGATCAAAACCTCCTAGTACACAAACACTCTCGTCTTCATGTGTTTCAATTTCAGTTTCCCAACTCCTCCCTCCATCTCTTGGCTATTGCAAAGATTAATGTCCAATCCTACCTGGTTTGTGACATCAACCATGACCTGTTCAATCACCGAGTACGTACTTCTCATATGAATTGAGACACAGAGGTTCCACGTTAGAATTTCTTTCCTCCGATAACACAGAAAAAAATGAAATCAATGACAAACAAACTGTGCTATTAATTAGTTTGATGACCTTAGTCAGAAAGTTTCAATACATGTCCATTCCGATCCAAATCCAAGTCCAATTCCTCTAAAAACCTGTAGATGACCCTGAGGTTGCAAATAAGTTTTCTGGATAGCATGAAAATAGTTTGGTTTCTCTCAAGACATTATGAATTGAAGTCGATGAAAACTAGACTGCCTGTTTGTACATGTGAAATGTACCCACATCACCTGCTTTGAGAAGCACAGAAAGGAATGGTCATATATAAGGAAACGAGCTTTCCGTTACAAAGCATACCTTTCTCGGCCTTTTGGCTAAGATCAAGTGTAGTATCTGTTCTTATCAGTTTAATATCTGATATGTGGGCCAAGTGCTCACACGATATTAAATTAATTTTTCTAAGGGGTGGATCCATAACATTAGCTTGCTAATGGGGTTCACATGTGTCATCCTGGTGTTGCACTACAGCTAGGTTTGGCGCACCCTAACAAATTTAGTCAAAAATTTTGGTACTTCTTTATTTTGTTGTAAAATAAATTATCCTAAGAGAATTCAATAGATTTTCCTAAGAGAATTCATTTGGAGTAGAATTTACCGTAACATTATATACCGTAGATTTTCCTATGAAAATAATATTTAATGATTTCATTATATACCGTGGATTTCTCTGTGGTATTAAATTAGTTACTACAATTTTATTTTTTTCAAAGATCGAGTATGTACCGACGTACCCTAAAAGATTCAATGATCGAATTTTTACTGGATTGGAGTACAGTACAAGAATGAAAACCAATAAGACTATTTTTGTTGAGCGCTGATGTTGATAGTCTTAATAAAGAAGACTATTTTTGTTAACCTTTTTGCCCATATATGTACACTGACAAATAATGTAGTCGTCGGGAAAAACCCTTTTTGGTGTTGGAAGAGATCGACTTCTAATATTTGTTGTTGTCTTTTTGGCGGTTGTTTATTGAAGGTTCTGAATAATAATGTGGATACCTAGCTAGCTCTCTTGTTTTTTGACATATATTAGACTTAGTAGTGTGCGTGATCACATTGAAGCTTGCGCAGCTTTGCTTCCACACGTGTCTGGTATAGGAGTCCCCCAAATTCATCAAATGTAAAACCACTCTTATTTCTTCATTTTGTGCAATATACATGTACATATGGTGTAAACTCCATGGTTGTGTTGTGGCATAAAATTACTCAACTTCTACATTACACTAGGAAACAGAGGAGCGCCTGCAATTGGAAATTTAACACATGCCTTGCCCAATTCCCTACTGAAAAGTTCGGAAAGATCATGTCCCTTATATTGGCTGTAATTTCCAAAATTCCAAATAATATGTACAATTTATGCTCTATGAGATGCTGCAAAAATATCGATTATGCTGCTCAATGCAAGAATGGATTTGCACTAATGTCATACCAAAATACATGAGGGTGAATAATGGGGCCCTGACTGCCTGCTCAAACAACCACAGCTTCAGCTGAAGCTTGTTGAACATCAATCACAGTATAACAGCGGCTGCAAAGGGTGTTGTGCTCTTGAAAGGAACCAACTTCAGGTGAATAGTTCCAGCATCTTTCGCACTTTAGGCCCTCAGCTCGAGACACACCAATCCAAACTCTAATGTTTTCATCAAGTTGACATTCTACTTTATGTGGTATATTGGCAATCCAGTCCTCTTCCAAGGATGGAAGAACCTCTGCCTGCAGAAACAATAAAATAGCATCAGTATATAGTACTCACTTTTCAATGTTGGGAAAAACTTTTCTGCGGCTTATCTTGCATTGGGTTCAAAGTTGTAATTTTTCACCTTTCTTTTCTTTTCTTTTTCATCCCAGAAGATTAAACTAAATTATTTTAATCACAGCAACTTCAAAATTTAAGGTTTGATAAACAGCCGAGGTGGTTTTGAACATAGATCATCCATTTTTTGAGCAATATTTGAGAAGCCTCAACAGACTTTGACTATTTGACTCCTGAGATTCTTCAGCTTCACACTAAAGAGGCTCCGCTAATATGCCCAATCACCAATGCAAACAGGAAAAAGACTAACATACAGAACATGCAAATCACCTTATTCACCATTAGAAAAATCCACCACATTTAAAAAAAATAAAATCCCGACACATCTCTTTTGCCAAAACTTAAGACAATGATGTGTAGAATAGATGAAAAAACTGAAATCTATTCATGAGTATAGCCAACAGTAACTGGTTAGGAATATGCACATACCTGGGAAGTCATGAATACCCGATTCAGCGTGTCTGCATCATTATTGGCTGCAGACATTTCAATCAATCTGGAGGCCAGCCCAGAATCAGATGTATGAAGGTAGACCTTGGCGTCTAAGCTAGAGCCAATTAACTTTGTTGTACGAGCAACCTCCAACACCTTATTTACCTCAGTTCTCAGCTGATCAAAAACGAGTAAAATATTCAAACCAAGTAACTTGATGCCTGACATGTTTCTCTTCAATATCAAAGTGCTTTGACTTCCAAGAATAATTAGAAATGACTTCTACGATAATAATTCGAAACGACTTCTACAATAAGCAACACCAGATTATTTGCCTTTGTTTCAATTGTAATATCAGTAAGCTGATCAATCAGACTTTGCTGCAAAAAGAATTAAACAAAATAACTCTGAAGTCGGACAACAAAATTTCAGTTACTTCAAAACACACATTCTCCAGCCTTTGAAATGCCACACTTTGATTTCTTACAAACATCATGCACCTTAAGCTAATGCTAACTGCAGCACGAGAAATGTATTTAACTAGCTGCGTCAATCATCTGAATTTGCACACTATTTTTGGACAAGAGTTAAAAAAAATGTACAAGTGAGAGCAATAAGTTTATATTATCAATCAATAAATTTTTCTTTCAGCAACAAACTGATACTTATAGGTCCAGTTTTTATAGTTTCAGATTTCCAAGAATCTCATTAGGGCATGCTTTCAAATTGCATTATTGGAATGGTAATTACCTCCAGAATCTTAGTCCAGAGATCGGTTTCCTCTTTAGAAAGAGAGAGCCATGTTTCATTGGATGCTGGCCAACTTGATTCAAAAACAAATTCAGCAACAGAGCCATTTTTATCGGTGTACTCGAAAGGAAGATTTTGCCAAACATCCTCCGCCAAATGGGGCAATATTGGAGCAATCACTCTCACAATAGAAAGGAGAAGTTCAGAAAGAACTGTCTGACAACTTCTCCTAGTAAAACTTGATGAGCCCCTGGAGAAAATAAATATTGCTCTATCTTAACTTGTGCGACTAAATACGAGATCACAAACCATCACAGAGAATATATATAAAGTTAAGAAATGAAGCACAATGAGCTGTTAAGAATCCACAGAAGCTGAATATGAAGCATCCTTTGCAAAGAAAGGTGTTTTATGATTCTATTAGAGTATCTGTAGCTTTTCGTTCCCATTTGTATCCAAGAAAGAGCAACGACTGAGAAATAGCAAAATTGTACACAAGTATGAACACCAAATAAATGTATCCGTGTGAATACAATCAAGAACTGCAGGACATAAGTAATTGTTCAGAAAACGTGAATTTGTGTCGTAAACACGTGTGCACCCTAGGAATAATAGAATAAGGCATGTCTATCCTGGGAAGAGAAAATAGAATTACCCAACGTATAGGCGATCTTTGGCAATATCGAAATAGAAATTTGATAAGTCAACAATGACAAACCGCTGTACGATCTGAAAAAGAGAACAAGCTAATCAGATGTTGTCAGAAACTTCTCCACCTAAATCCACATAATTTGCAGGCTTTACTAGCACAAACAACCCCATTAAAGATATTAGCAACTGAGCCTCCTCTCTCTCTCTCTCTCTCTCTCTCTCTCTCTCTCTCTCTCTCTCTCTCTCTCTCTCTCTCTCTCATTTATAGACCAAATACATACACTTCCATCGGCTCACTCCTAAGTTCAAATGGCTGGGAAATCTAATTTCTTTCGTGAAACTATATGAATTGAGACTTATCCACTTGGTATTGCATCAAAGATAAAAATCTAAAATTCATTTAACTCAAAAGCTCAAAAAAGCCTATGTGATCAATGAAATGATCATAAAGTACAAAAGCTCAAATATAAGTAAAGATATCACAATACCAGGAAAACATGTACCTGAAATATCTTGAAGAACTGATAGTTTTCATAGCACTCTTTGCTGTTGTGTATAAAATTTTCAAGTTGAAACAATGCATGTTGATCAATCTTGGGAAGATCGGGGTATGAAATAGCATTATCAGCCTGCCAATAGGATGTGGTCAGATACAAATGAAACCAGCATCTACTCATATAGAGAATAAAAAACGGAGTAAGGAAATTGAGGATACAGTACAGGAGTAGTGTGTCCCTGCACATTATCTATGTTTTGTTATGATGTTATGCAAGATGTGGAGGAGGAAGGGAATTTATTCATAAGTCATACCATATGTTTTTTTTTTTTTGAAAAGAAACAGCTTTTTAAGTCATAACATATGTATGAAATGGTGTTATAGATGGGAAGCTTAAGAAGCGTAACCAACCCCATTGATACAAAAAGTTGAACTTATAAGCACTGCTTGGGATTGCCAAACTTACATGCCAATCATGCAGATTTCCCAAAAGGTATCTCAATGTTCCTCGCAGCTTCCTATATATATCAGACATCTGACGGAGAACTTGAGCACCTATCATAACATCACCTGTATAATCTATACTGGAAACCCAGAGCCGCAGAACATCAGCTCCATAGCCATCCTGCAAAACGAGAAACAAGACTATTCAGATGCTATTGGAGCTTAGTTCTTGCGTATGGGTAGGATAACTTGCTTTACAAGTTGCGAAAAATGATTGACCTTTTGGTTCTTCCCTCCTTCAATCACAGTTCGGGGGTCTACAACGTTGCCCTGTGATTTGCTCATCTTTAAACCCTTCTCATCCAATACAAATCCATGTGTTATGACACTGGAATACGGAGCCCTTCCTGTATCAAAGAAAATTGACCGAGCAAGTATACTCGTCATTATAAAAAAAAATATTATCTTAAGAAAACTAACCTTTACTGAATACTTGCTCGCATAAAAGTGCATACTACTTGCATAAGATAAGTGATAAGTATTACTCGCAAACAAAAAGATACTACCCAGAAGTAATTTGTTCCAAGGAGAAATACATACCCGGAATACTTCCAGATAATTACTCTATATGCTTGTTCTTAGCTTTATTAGATTTATATTGCGGAACAAATTACATTAGCACATAGGTATGATAAGGAAATAAGTATCATAAAATCATTTAAGACCACAGTTTTCCTGTGATTATGTGGTAACAAGAGTGAGGATATTCATGCATTAGACCACGGGTTCCAATAAAAATGTGGTAGACAATTTGGGGTATATGTAATATTATTTTTAGAGGTAATTAAACTTACAAACAAAGACAATATATTGTTACGTTTTGAGCTACAAAACATTAGTTATGAATGTGTTCAGGTGCTCATTACCTTTTGTAGCCACACTTGTTAACAAAGAACTCTGAAACCACCCACGATGCTGATCCATACCTTCAAGGTACAAGTCTGCAGGGAGACTAAGGCTATTTCTTTTTCCTAAAACTGCAGCCCAGGAAGAGCCTGAAATCGAATGTAGCCATTTAATTCCATGTAAACCATACAAGAGTCAACCATGTAACAATTAGCTGTTACAGAACTATCAATCCAGATACATTTACTAATAATCATCGATTATACCTAAAAAGAGAAGACATCTATTACAACAAAATTGTGAAGTTAGCATCAAATGAGACAGATATCAAAAAAAAAAAAAATTATTAAACAGGTGAACAATAGAGTCAATCAAGTCACGAGTAATTAAGCAAGACTTCCTTCTGTGCGATAGAAATAATATTCCACATTGAAGTAATCATATTATTATCAGGCTACGGAGGATATAAAATGAATCTTTCTTAGCAAGCTTAAACAATTTTGACAGCTTTAATACCTGAGTCGAACCATACATCCATTGTGTCAGTTCCCTTTTCATATTCAGATGCTTTATCACGATATTCACTAGGGAGAAGATCCTCTACCTTCATGTACCACCATGCATCACTTCCCTTTTCGGAAATTATAGCTGCAAATAAATTAGTGAAAAGCCTCAAAATCTGATAAATGCGATAAACCATCAAATGTTCAACACCCTAAGCGTCAGTTACGGAGTACTTGCATATAAGGATCAATACTGCTGAATTAACTAAACATATTTGTAGTATATGTAAATAGAAAGGTGCCCATGCACATACAGCAAAACATGCGTGTCTAAAAGAAGAATGGTAACAGAAGCGAAGAAAAGTAACTCTTCATATGCAGGGAGAAACCATGATGCATCGACTCGAAAACAAGCATCAACTCATTTTATTTCCAGATCTAATGGACATTTGAAAGTAACTGAACACACAGAAAAAAAAAATTATATCTAAACATTCTTACACTTGATATGATCAATAGTCTCTTCGTTCATTAAAGGTTCCTTTGACTCCACATGATAAAATACTGGAATTGGAACACCCCATGTCCTCTGCCGCGAGATACACCAATCAGAACGGCTAGAAGTCATTGCAGATATTCTGTTTTGTGCCTGAAATAAAGAATGGCCATGCAAACTGCTATCACAACACAAAATATAACTATCAGAAATTCTAGAAGCACTAAATTGAACTGCTACATAAAACTATGACAGATTCTATGTACTTCAAAATCCTAAGTGCATAGGGCAGGAACATTTTCATTTTGTACATTCTAAGGTTAATGCTGTTTAAGCACTACCATATTGATATCATTTATAAAATAGGATCTGTAAAGACGCTGAAAAAATGAAAATCTCAATTCCGCTATATGATAAATCATTATGAAACACAAGAAAAAAAAAATCCTTAAGAGGGTTCAACTAAAAATTGCATACAAACTCCACCAAAAAAATAACATGTTAATATTAGCGCAGGGCATATTCAAACAAACGAATCATCCCAGCAGTCTAGAACCAATACCTTTTCTGGAATCCATTTTACCCTGCCGATTGCATCCATAACAGCGTCACGGAAACCTTCCACTGATGCAAACCATTGCTCAGTTGCCCTAAATATGGTTGGTTTTTTTGTTCTCCAATCATATGGATACTTATGTTCTGCATTACAGATGGTATATTTTTGTTATCCCTTCTAATCTTATAAAGAGAGCATTCCCCGAATATATCCATTGAAAAGTAGATAAAAACAACTTACTGTAGGGTTCTTCCATGATAAGTGACAATTTATCATCCAAGTATTTCACAACAGCAGTATTACCATCACCAAGTACATCAAGCCCACAAAAGTTTCCAGCTTCTTCAGTGAACTTTCCATCATCATCTACAGGAGATATAATAGGCAGTCCATACTTAAGCCCAGTGATATAATCTTCCTGACCATGTCCAGGAGCTGTATGGACCAGTCCAGTTCCCGACTCTGTTGTTATATAATCTCCTCCAATCACAACTGAACACTCCTTATCAAATACTGGATGGATATACCTGATGCATAAGTTTGGAACAATAATTAAATGTCTAGAACAACTTGTCAATTATATGAGGCCAAAAACCTAGTTGTATTTTAATGTTATGCGTTAGTTTTTGTAGAAGCAAATTAGCATGCACAGAAGAGTGCGAGGCTAGCACTTTGTGACACAACATGTTAGTAACTACAAGCACTATAAATAACTCTCGTGTGTAGGATTCATTTAGTCTGTACCTGTAGTTCTCAAGATCTGAACCTGACACCCTTCTCCTAACAGCAAGCTTATGCCCCCATTTTGCTTCCAAAGTTGGCACAAGATCTGAAGCTACAATAAGGAAGGGATTCTTTACTTTGAGAAAATTAGCCGGCATTTTCTTGTTATTTCCGGCAGATAAAGATATGCCCTCGGAGAGTGATTGTACTTCAACAACGGCATATATAAGCTTTGCATTCACTGCGACCGCTGTGAACATGAACAAGAAGAATAACTACTTAGTTATATCATTTAAGATGTTTCTCGCCGAACAAAATCGACATTAATTTCAGCTATGCTAAATCAAAGGCCTCCCAAAGTAAGAAAATTGGAAGGAGAACATAGATGAATATAATTCCAATTACAAAAAAGATGAGGATGGTTAACTTTAACACATTTACAGCATGTATCCATTCTGTTAGATTCAATGACTGCTGTAGTCTAGTGAACTTGATCTCGTAGGGAGTTTGTGTTTTGACCTAGTCCTGTTGTAGTTTGCAGTTAGGGTCTCAATTTGGTAGTTCTGCTCTTTGTGGACTTCTTGTCAACTCACATTTTCCTATCTTGTAACTCAGGCCAACTTTTGTAAGTAAGTTCAACCAATTTTGTAAGTCAAGCTAAACAGCACTAGGACCATGGAACTGAGTCATCAATTAATACTCAACCAGAAAAATAATTGACACATGTTCCCATCCACAACATAAAGAGCAGAACCTAAGAACAAAGATGATAGATTGACAAAGACTTGAGATCAAGAAGCTACTGTTGCAAAATGCCTACATAACAACGTCCCGAACTAAAAGCAGCTTTATAAAAAGTTACGTGTATGTATGAGAACTTTCCACCTATCAAATTGCCTTGTTCTCAGAAAACAATATTTTACAAGTTTTAAGTAGACACAGAAAGTATGCTTATGCTTAATATCATGTTACCACCATGAGATCCATGACTATCATAACTACTTTGTTGACTGCTGAATCAAAAACTTGTATAGACACTGTATACTCCTACAAAGAATCAGAGTATGACTGGTCTATAAAAAACAAAAACAAAAACAAAAACGATATAGCTCTCACCGGCATTTGCTGGAATTGTCCAGGGAGTAGTTGTCCAAATGGCCAAGCAAACATCTGGGTACTCATCCAATAAGTCACCTGAAGCTTTAGGTGCACTCGCTAATTTGAAAGCGACATAAATACTCCTTGAAACATGACCCTCCGGATACTGCATATATAATGCCAGTCAAAAGAGTAAGAAAAATTCTGAGAAAATTGAGATTAATTTTGAGCTTGTTCCACAAACCATCAAGTTGAGTTGACATGTATAGTATTTTACAGAAGCACAAAGAAAATTGTGTTAAATGAGAAATTGAAGGATCATCTGCCCCTACTTGCACATTTATAATATAATAATGGATAACCTATTCATCTGGAAAATTTTACAATTCATTTAGTCTTTTCTTTTGGATTCCGGAGCACATTGATAACCAAATACTTGGAGAAAGTGCTTTCTAGGGCACAATACTAAAGTTGTGAGAAATGAGCCTGCTAGACCATCAAATCTCGAGCAAGCTCCTTAACATCACACTTCAGTTGGATAGTTTACGTACGTGACATATAAAACATTTTCAGCATTTTATGAAGCAGGAGACTGTTGACATCAAGGGAATGTGATTTACCTCTAGCTCAGCCTCTGCAAGGGCAGTCCGTGATGAGGGACTCCAGTGAACTGGTTTCCTGCCTCTATAGATAAAGCCTTGAAGAACCATCTGACCAAACACTTCTATCTAGCAGATGGCGCAACAAAAATGAGACAATAACATACTGACTCAACAGCAGATAATACCAATATAGTATAAATAAAAATCAGACAAAATATAGGAATCATTTCAATTATCCAATTTCCAAATCTTCAACGGGCATCATCTTATGAATGCGTTTTTTTCCTTCAAAATTCGTATGGTATAGTACAACATTTTTGACCATTCTAGAAATTAGATATACCACCTTTTACTATTCTAGAAGTTACTTGAGGAACTTGTGACTACCTGAGCGGCCTCATATTCTGGATCAAGAGTCAGGTAGGGATTACTCCAGTCTGCCCATATCCCGTAACGCTGCAAAGAGATGGCAACATTATTGATTCACTGATATTCAAATAGCAACATTATTCCAATTTTACTTTTCAAAATGGAGAAAAGTAAAAGCATCCTTATCATCCCGACCTTATAAACAACTTGCAACGGACACAATTACCAAGAAACAAACAATTTATGCCAGAGATTTACCTTAAATGATTCCATCTGAGATTTAACAGTTTGCTTGGCAAACTTAGTTGCCTTTGCCCTCAACTTTATTGGTGTCAGATCTTTTCGAGCAGCTTGATCAAGGGATTGCAGAACTAAATCAAATGATGCAAGTTGATGTCAGGATTTAAGTAAATGGAGCACAAGACCTAGTCTACCTAATCTTGATTAAAACAGGATAGCCAAATCCTTTTAGACAATGAGAGTTATGATATAAGATAAGATTATAGATAACAAAGCCAAGCTTGTGATTTCAGATTTTTTTTAGTCAAAAGATTTGCATATGATTTAATCAGATTCATTACGTCACATGATGACACAATACTGTTTCAACTTAAAGTCAATTGGGTAGTTGATGATGAACAATTAATATGATCAAAACAATACTTGCCTTTCAACTCAATTGGTAATCCATGACAATCCCACCCAGGCACATAATGAACTTTATAATTTTGAAGAAGCTGCCCAAAGAAAAGAGTAAATCAATGTTTACATTCTGAAAGGAAGGAGCATAAAGTTTCAATCTAGAAATGTTTTGAAATTGAAGTTGTCTCGTCTACTGTCATGAATGTCGTTTATTGAGATGTCTGTTGAATAAACCATATTTAATGAGCAAAAAATTCATACGGTTTCTGTTTCTGCAGACCAGCAGCTGGAGTTGCAGTTTCCAATAAATTAGGAGATACACAAAGCCACACTGATACTAGTTAATGTAACAGTATATATAAATGAACTCTAATCCCCATGTTTTACAAATTAAAACAAAAATTTTGGGTGCACACATTCAACTAGTTTGGAAATATAGAGATGACAATAAAAAATGTCACTAGTGGTATGGTGCATTACAATATAGACTAACGCAGCTGGTGCACTGCAACCATCTTGAACGAGATAAAGAGAAATTACTATTCAGGAATAAGTTCAGTAAGTCTATTCCAATGGACCTAGCAATCAAGAAGATGGACACTAAATGCAATTCATCTCATATTGTTTCTTTCATAACGTGACTGAAAACTTGTAATCTAATTTTCAGGGTACTCTTGCGCTAACAAGCAACAGACCTCATTGAGCTCTTTGTCATGAAAGAAACCTTTTGATTGATCTAAATTACAGAAAGCTATACTAACTAAAACTGGTCAATTCTTAGTATTTTATATGATTACCATTAATATAAAAATATCAGTTTAAAAGCATGGGTCTATTAGAGAATGGCTAAGTAGGAGCTACATGTGTACCTTATAACGATTGATCATATCCTTCAAAATCTTATTTAGAGCATGGCCAATGTGAAGATCACCATTGGCATATGGAGGACCATCATGAAGAATGAAAGTTTCCTGCCAAATTCAGTTCAAGTCAGCCAATAAGTCATGTCCCCTTAACAGATGTACAAGACATGGAATGACACCCACCCCTGTATTTTTACTAGCAACTCTCTTAAAAACTTGATTGTCCTCCCATATCTTTTGAAGTTCAGGCTCTCGTGTCGAAGAATTTGCTCTCATGCCAAATGATGTCCTTGGCAGATCAACCGTGTGCTTGTACTTTCCATCTTGTTGTTTTCCACCTAAAGCAATTAAAAAGAACAGTCTTTTTTCAGTTTCAGAACAAAAGTAACATCTTACAAGAACCATTTAAATTGGTAAGACAACAAAGGCACCTTCAGCTGCTTTCTTTGCAGCCATGACAGGTCCTCGAGATCGTCGTTTTGATGAAGACACAAACTCATCAAAGGAATGGGTACAATAATAGTGTGTGATATTAAAGAGGGAGAATTCTTTAGCACAAGACCTCCCTCGGAAATAAAACAAGCCCACAGAAGCTGAGCTCCTAAAAGTTGATCGAGTCTTTTGTGACAGAACCTGATCATGCATGCAACAGCAGAAATTGGTAATTGTAAACAACATTGGTTCTCTTAATAAACTTATGGCCGTGCAAACCCCAAATGTTGTATATAAACAATAAGAATGACTCTTCCAAGACTATCCATGTACCTTGATTATGCTTTTCTCTTACTTAACCAATGTGGTCTATTACAGTTGTCAGTAGCTTAATGGATTATGTTCATCAAAGTTTTTGACGAAAGCGAAAAGCAGTCCTTGAGTGGCATTTCATCGAACAGTTGGTGTGCCACCAGCAAAAGCCTATATAAAAGCTACGATGAAGGAATAGACTTAGACTTGGATATAGAGGTATACCTTGTATGGAGTGGTTTGAATCATAGCCATTGTGGCGGCTTCTCTAGAAGAGTTTGTTGCCAAGGATTTGAAATTCATTGGAAGGAGAGCTTCTTCTTCATATGGACTGAGCCAGCTGGTACCAAAAAAATGAGGGAAGCGCTCTTCGTGCGGATAAAATGACCCAAATGGTCAACAATCTCCACAGCCTTTTGTTTGTGGTTCTCGACCCGACCCGCTCGAACGAGTGGTCGTTATTCGACCCGTTTAAATTTGGGTTTCAGAACTTGAAAATCTACCACCCCTCCCTCTTTTCCAAGAGGTCTTTTAAAGACTCAAGAATTGTCTCAAACAGGCCAAATGTCATCGAATTTATAACCGATTGTTGCAAATGCCACTCATAAAATTGTTAGGGTCACCCGGATCGTAGCCGGAGAATATCATCGAAAAAGTAAATACTGAACGAAAAAGTAATTGAAATAGTTAGTCAATTCATGATTTATGGTCCTTGCGGTCAACTTGATTCAAATTCTCCATGTATGCGAGACAAATTATGTACAAAACATTTTCCAAAACCATTTATTTCTGACACGATTTTTTAAGCAATTAAGGTTCCTCAATATAGACGTCGTGATGATGAATCATGTTTTGTAGTTAAAAAAGGAGTCTATGTTGGTAATAATTATGTTGTTCCTTACAATGCTAATTTGTTGTTGAGATATAATGCTCATATAAATGTTGAATCGTGTTTTCAATCTATGTTAATAAAATATCTATTCAAGTATATAAATAAAGGACCCGATAGAGGTCGCGTGTTAGTCCGTGATCATATAAATGATGAAATCCAAAATTATCTCAATTGTCGATATTTAACTTCTCGTGGATCTGTATGGCGTTTATTTGAATTTTCTATTCATTCTAGATTTCCTACAGTTCAATATTTAAATATTCATTTGCCCAAAGAACAAACTATTTGTTTTCATCAAACTAATTCTCTTGAAAATGTGTTAAATAATTCGAATATATAGACTACTATACTAACTGCTTGGTTTAAAGCAAACAAGATTTATAAAAAGGCAAAGAAATTAACATATACTCAATTTCCTACTAAATTTGTTTGGAATGATAATAAGAAATTATGGACCCCAAGGAAACAATATCGCGTACTCGGTAGAATAGCATATGTGCCACCAGTTGCAGGTGAATTGTATTATCTTATAATGTTTTTGAATATTCAAAAAGGATGTACCAATTTTGATTCAATAAAAACAGTCAATGATGTAATATACTCTACGTATCAAGATGCATGTCGAGTCTTCGGGTTGCTAGATGATGATAAAGAATGGGCCGAAACATTGTTGGAATCTACTTTTACTGCTACTTCTCCTCAAATTCGTTATTTATTTGTTACGATTATTCTATTTTGTAATGTCTCAGATCCTCGAGCTTTACTTGATGCATATTAGATTAGTATGTCTGATGATATATCACATAAATGAGATCAAATTTTAATATGTTAAATCTTACCGTATCCGAAGATGAATTAAAAAAATGCTGTTTTATATATATGAACTCAAAAAATTGTTTAACATGTCGTCCAGTACTTTAAAAGATCATCAATTACCAATGCCAAAGACACAACAAATACGTCAACTTGACAATAGCCTTATCAGAGAAGAACTAGATTTTGATTGTAAAGTGCTAAAACAAAAACATTCTGACCTAATCATTAAACTAAATAGTAGTCAAAAAATGATATACAATCAGGTGATAAAAGCAGTCAAACAAAAGAACCCAAAATCATTCTTTGTTTATGGTAGCGGAGGTACAGGATTTTTTTTTTATGGAATACTATAATTTCTAGATTAAGATCTGAAGGCAAAATTGTTTTAGACGTTGCTTCATCAAACATTGCTTCATTATTACTTCCGTTAGGCAGAACAACTCATTCACGTTTCAAAATAAAACCAATTATAGATAAAGATTCAAACTGTAATATAAATAAACAAACAAATCTTTCTAATTTAATTGAAAATGCTGAATTAATCATTTGGGATGAAGCTCCTATGTGTAATAAATGGTGTATTGAATCAGTAGACATAACACTGCGTGATATTTTGTCAAAAAAAGATGAACCGTTTGGAGGAAATACTATTATATTCGGTGGAGATTTTAGACAAACATTGCTAGTCATACAAGGTGGTAGTAAAGAACAAGTCATTCAAGTATTGTTTAATAATTCATATTTTTGGCCTAACATTACAGTATTTCATCTAACTGAAAATATGAGATTATCGACGATTGGTTTAAGTAGTATAGAAAAAAAATGAAATCAAAGATTTTGCTGAATGGATACTACAAATAGGAGAAGGTCAATTAGAATCGAAATTCGCTACAGGTGATCCTGATGTAAGTTGGATTGACATACCAGAAGAATTACTTACTAATTCTACAGTTCATCCTATAGAATCATTTTTTCAAGCAAGATATCCCAAATTTTTAAGAAAATATAGTGATGCAAATTATTTAAGAGAGCGTGTTATAATGACCCCAAAAAATATAATTGTTCATGAAATAAATAATTATGCACTTAAATTATTACCAATCATATTTTAGTTCGGATTCAATTTCATACAATTCAGGTAATAGCGATAATATAAATATTTTATATCTCATGGAATTTTTGAACAAACTTGAATTTAGTGGATTGCCTACGCATGAACTTATATTGAAAATTGGCATGTCTATTATGTTATTAAGAAATTTAGATCAGATACGTGATATATGTAACGGCACAAGGTTGATTGTGACAAAGTTGTTTGAAATTTGATTGAGGCCAAAATACTAATGAGAAACAATATGTGAGAAAAATTTCATATTCCAAGGATAGTATTATATGTAACGGAAACTAAATGACCATTTACGTTTAAAATACCTCAATTTTCTGCCAGGCCATGTTACGCAATGACAATAAACAAGAGTAAATGCCAGTCATTAAACCAAGTAGGAATATATTTGTCAGAACCAGTTTTTACTCACGGACAATTATATGTAGCGCTATATAAAGTTACGTAAAAAAAAAGTCTTAATTTTTTTTTATAAATAATGGTGACAACATCCCTAATAATTGTACAAAAAATATTGTCTATAAGAATGTGTTGCAAGATATATAACCATTTGTATTTTGATATAGAATATACATATTTTAAATACTGCAAATGCTTTAAATATATATGCTTTCATAGTTATCTCTACTTTCACACTACTAATTTCTCTATTCATATACATACACACACATACATTTACAATTTGTATATTGATGGTCATGCTATTTTTTTTTCCGAAATCAACCATGAATGCTAGATTTCTATATAACAATCATGGTCTAACTGTTCAAATGAACAGTATGACCAGCGATCTCACGCTGCGGATTTGCGAGATTCTATTATTGATAGGTTTGTGGAGGTGGTTGAAGGCGAGATTACTCTTCTCTCTCTCTCTCTCTCTCTCTCTCTCTCTCTCTCTCTCTCTCACACACACACATATCTTCTCTCATCTTCGTCAATCACCTTCAACCTCCCTCCATCGATGTTATATTCATAGTCTCCAACTGCTTTTTTTTTTCAGGTGATATCACCATTTATTCCTCTCTCTATTTTTCTTTGATACATCAAGTAAATGTCTTAATTCATTACTGATATGAATTAAAAACAATTCAAATAGTGAATCCAATCCTCACAATCACCGCTCTCCACTTGGTTCAATGAGTCTTCACATTCAAGCAGCTCAAAAAGGGTGTGAGCATGCCACAAGGAGGGAGGAACTCGCATCTGACCAGTTCGTCATTCGCCCTCATTTAGCAATCACTACTTTCCATCTTACTTACTCCATCTTCATTTTATTTTCTATCTGCAGGTAATTGTTTGATTTATGTGTTAATTAATCATGAGCTTTACAATTTGGGGTCTTCAATTTTATAATTTGCATCTATTTTATTGTTATAGAAGGATTGGTCATTCTGCTGCAAATCGAAGGTGAACCTCATAATAATGCATAACGTTACATAAGGTGAGCTTTTTGAAAGGACCCAACCCCGATTTAGCTCCTTAAACCGGAGTCAAACCCCTTCGAAAACACGAACCAACAAAAACCGTAGAAATTTTGGCAGAGTTTCGTTACTAACGTAGAATTACCATTACCTGCACGCGGAAAATACACTTCATCATATGCCACAAAAATCAAACTGTGGGCACCAATCCCATCCGGATTTCTCAACATATCAACAGTAAAGTAAAACAATAAATATATCTCTACTTTACTGAAATCCGGTGTAAAATCGTATAAACATATACATCAGAAAACTCAGAGCGACCTCTAATGTATAATCATATAAATATACCACAGTAGGTAGAACAATAAACCTACTGGAAGGAACAGGGTAGCTCGAGCATTATGCCTCCGACCACGACGTGCGACACCAGAGCCCGAACTGCAAACTGGGCACGGAAACCGAAAAGCCCAGGGGAAAGGAAAATAAAAACGTTAGAGTGAGTTGACGAAAATAAACATATGCCTTTCACCAGTTTATATACATACTCAATGTAAAACAGTGCGAGTTCGGAACACAACACATATATATATGGAGGTTGTCGGGCGAATCTCTCAAGCCCGACGTCAGGTGAATCGCTCAAACCCGACGGTGAAAGGCCAGGGGAATCTCTCAACCCCGGCGGCACTCAGGGGAATCTCTCAACCCTGCTTTAGAGGAATCTCTCAACTCTGGGCCAGAGGAATCTCTCAACTCTGGTAGCATCGATGCAATAAATGCCATCACCAATAAACATATAACACACCTCCGAAAATAACATATATCTCAATCATCGTATAAAATAAATACGGAAATCATAAAATCCACGAACTCGCAAAATCAACAGTGAAAATAGAAACTTGTCCACTCACACGCTTGCGTAACGCAGTTCGCGTTAACCTGTGATCCGGCGGAAAGTCCCTCGCCAAAATAACGATCACGAACCCCTGAATAATCACAATAACCATTCCTCAAAATCATAACTCGACAATTCAAATCAAATCACGAGAAACCACCGTTCTCGGAAACACATAATTCGAATACGACGAATCGTCGAAAATCCGATATGTACATCTCAATACCTCGCTATACTTTCGGACGCTCAACTTGAAAAACGAACCTCCCCACAGCGATCGGGGCGCGATTTCAAGTGAAATGACATGCAACTTGTCGAAAACCCAAAAAGTCAAACTGTTGACCGCCGTTGACCACCGCCCACGGCGCTGCCGCCACCAACCGTGAAATTTCTCGGAGAATCAACCCCTAGTCCACTCCAAATCACCCACTGAGCAACTTTGTCAACTGCATCGAAGGCCAATTCAGTCTCTAACTAGTCCAATTTCATGATAAACCGAATTGATCCCAAAATTTCACATCCAAAATTCTTCAAGCACAAGCAAAATTAGATCACCAAACTTACATGGTTAGAATCATGGAGATGAGGGCTTCAAAACCCAGTGCTTGATGTAGCTCAATTCGGCCGAAAATATGGAACCCGAATTCACTCCAAAAACTACCAACTTTTCGCCGGAAATTCTTCCTCCTCCGTGAGCCACGCCGTGCGTGGTGGCCGGAGTTGAGTAGAGGACCTCGAGACGAAGAGAACAACACCAATCCCAAGTCGTGGGGTGGCCGGAATATCCCTCGCCGTCGGCGAGCCGTGAGCAAGTCGCGCCACCATCTTCTCCTCCATGTTGACCGAGTCAACACAACAAATGACCCAGCTTTCACTTTCCTGATTTGGCAACCCCCCTTTAAATACTTGCCAAATAAGGAAACTTCCAAAAATACCTTTTACGACAAACTTCGAATTCCCATAACTTCCTCGTCGTAATTCCGATTTCGATAATTCTCGCGGCAACAAACTCGACTCAACATGTTCTTCAATAATCACCCGAGTCAAACACATCGACCAATCGGATAAAAAGTCAACGGTTCAAACCAACACATATTTAATCGACTAAACAATCAACAATCGGAAAAATTCACAACTTAATCTTCGTAACTCGGAAAAATCCTCCAGAAGTTCCCACGAGCTCGAAATTAAATTCTCAACAACTTTCATGAAGAAGCCGAAACCAAATTCTCGTCCGGTAATTTAGTCGTTAAGAAGATCGCCAATATAATCCGTTTCCGTCGAAACTTCAAATTTTCATAATTAATTCCTCGGTCGTCCAAATAAAGATCCGGAACTGCCCACGAACTAGAAATCACATGTACAACCACTCTCGAGAAGAGACCTAGCTCCAATTCTCGGCCAATAATTAAGTCGTTAACAAATCCGGCGAGTAAATCCATTATCGGAAATCCACGATGATACGCTAACTCGCGAATTAAGCTGATTCCACTGCTAATTCTGTTCTGAGTCGTCACACTTTTTCCTGTTATTATTGCCTTAATCTGAACATTATTATTGTCTTGAGTTGGTTTAGTGTAGTCTAATTAAGTTTATATTGAATATTGATGTCCATATTCTTGGTGATGACAAAAAAGATTGGTTCTTTGTGATTTAGAAGAATATAAAGATTGATTCTTTTTTTCCTTAATCGTTCACAGGACTTTTCCTTTTCTCGCTGTAATCACTTTTGGATTCTCACTTGAATTGTTGCAAGTATTCTATGGTGTTCTGTATTGGAGTTTCAGAGTGATGTTCCATAAATTTGTGGCCGCCAAATTGGTGAGTATAGTTTAGTTGCAATGTGAAACATATCATATTCTATCACTATAATATATAGTGTGCATTATGATTTATCAAACATATACATATCGGTCATCTCCTGTAACTTATTTGAAGTGTTTTGCATTTTAATGTAGATGGTCTGATATGGGTTGAAGAATGGAACTGTTTACTATATGCTATGTCTTCAGAATTTTTATCACTTTTGTATAGCGACTACATGCTTACGTCTCAGACAGAAGTTCCGTACTGTGATGGGAAACTCTTAGAGCCTCAAGATCTTCGTAACCTCGCCATTTCTCAGGTATTCGATTACTTGGTCATGATGAAATGTGAAAGTTGTTATTTTTCATGTCAATGTTCCTAACTGGTTTTTCGAAATATCAATAGGTTGATTATGCACTAAGGAAAAATCCGATGAAAATGAGTTATTAATTTGGTCGACTATGGGAATAACTATCCTCAGCAAGTGCACCATAAAGCATCATCGATTCCAGTTGATGCAAACACCGGCTGCAGTGATGGGTTTAAATAGCTCTACTTGCTTAGTCCAAATTCAAATGTAGTTGTTGGAGCTGTAGATATATACATGGCTCATGATGATGTCTTTGTAGCAAGATATCCAATGTTTTTGTAGTAAACTCCAAATTTGAGTATATACATGATTCATGATGATGTAATGAGTTATGTCTTAGGATTATGATATGGTGTAACTTTCATATCATTTAATATAATTTCAGTTGGACATCAATTCAGTGATGGATTGCTTAAATTCCGATTCAAGTGAAGTTTATGTACATTACGATACAACTTTTTATATTTAATGATGTAACTTTTTACCACTGCTCATGTTTAAGTAGAAACTAATTGGTATTGAAATTGCAATAACACAATGCTTAAAACCATGTATATTAACAGCTTCTCTACATTGTTTTACGTCAATTCAAATAAAAGATATCCGAAGTGGTTTATCAAAGACATATAGTACAGCAATCGTGATAAAACCGCCCCAACGGGACGGCAGCCACCTAGTCAATATAACATTGCTCAGATCAGCTACAGGCACTCACACAATCAACCAATTTACAGGGAGGCAAACCCTAAACCAGGGAAGAATCCGGAAAATGGCACATCAATTTAGAACAGGCTTGAAGTAAAGCAGTTCTATGTTACAAACACATGGGGCACATAATAAGTTTCTTCAAAGTCCGCTAGATTTAAATTTGGCAAATTCTGCCAGTGTGATCTTAGGCCCCGAACTTGGCGGTGATGGTAGTGAAAGGAAATCGGATTCTTCAAAATCCTGAGGGTCGATTGGTATATCCTGTAACAACATGAACCAAGTTAGTCTACTGTGACAGCCAAGACAGTGAGCAGAAGGACGTACACAAATGCAAGACAAAACCTGGCTGAGTTTTACGTTCTTCTTTTTAATTTTTGTTTGCTTCTACAGATCCTGGGTGATTTAATTGAAAACATTATATCTTTTAGAAAGGATATTTAAATTTGATTCAATCAAGAGGAAGAACCATTGTAGGATTGTTACTGGTACCTGTGAGTGTAATTGCTGATGTGGTTGTTGATCTTGGGCCATTACATAAGGCTGTGGCTGAGACATCCTATAGTAGGGCTCTTTGAGATCAAGTTTACACGACGATGACTGAATTATACCCCCTTGTTCAGCACCAGGACCCCACATTTTAGCTGACAAGTGAAACCATAACTTGTTAGTAAACCAGGGAAGCAAATCTAAAAACATTACTAACAATTTAGATAAGACTGACCTGATAATGTGAGATAAATTGTGTAACTTTGAGCATTGTGGGCGACCATGTGGAGTCGCCCAGTAATTTCTTGTCCTTGCATCACATAAATTGGCTGCGACAGAACGCAGCGTAATTGATACCAATGGGTTGTCGGTGCACCAGGAGCCGTGGTAAGCCACCTTTGCACAGTGCTGTGAACAAGCAGTTAATTAGTAATAATAAAGAAAGAACAAATTAAAGCTCACTACAAATGTACAAACAAAACTTACCTCCCACCAAACAAGACATCAAACCAGCATGCTAATCCATGAACTCTAGTGCCTACAGAAGCTACAAATCGTAATGGTATATCAAATTCATACAGGTCCTCCTCCTTTATCTTACTGAAGTCTATCACGTGAGACATGGAAGGAGCCACCAATAGTCTTGGATCAAAAGCATCAACGACAGGCTGTACGAGAAACATAGCAGAATATATTAGCATTTCCAAGTGGTATTTAACCAAGTCAGATCCATCATATAGTCGGTTTAATTTTTCAAGATACATTACTGAATTCAGCCAAACAAGTACATACCAGGTAGCCAATCAAAACTATACACAAAATTAATCTACAATTTCAAATTGGTAAACCTATTACTCACCAAGACACTTCTGCCTAGACTTCTACAGGGTTTAGAAAAGCACTTGCAAAGGTTGGGGATATATTTAAGATTCCTATCTAATCTAGAGACGCTCAATCTTTAACCGATCTTAAGGTAACGCGTCTTGGTTTCAGCTGCAAGGCAAGCCAACAAACGTACTAGCTTAATATCTCACAATATTCAATAACGATGAAGTAGTCCACTTATTTTACGGTAGAGTATTAAGCTAATTTGACCAGATGACCAAGATCACATTTCACACCTAATCTACTTTGAACAGATTTTGAAATATTGAGGGCAAATGTCATTAATAGTTTCAACAGTCCAACAGCCTCTCTTTGCTTGAAAATACAAATCTCATGTTATAGAATGATCAACAGCTGCTACAATCCAACTTGGTGATGAAAGGAACATCTTTCTTGCTCAAGATATTAATCTAAACAGACCAATGATGAGTAACACACCAGAGCAATAGCCTAAAGAACCAATCAGCAATGCACATACAATATATTCTGTTAGCTCTATTGATAAGCAAAAGAAAATGAAGACCTGTGAAAAATATCCATCGAATGCAGATCCATACAAGGGCGTCAAATCAACACCATAATAATTTTGTTGCTGCCAGAAGAGAGCCTGTACAGATAAGAACTAGGTACATTAATATTCAATGTTTCAAAAGAAGAAGAAAAATAAGAGAGAGAGCGGGGGGAGAATGATCATGCTGCAAGAACAATCTATTGAGCTTATAGGTGGTTATTTGCATGTCATAACATACTTAAACATATACCAATTACTCATTTCTTCAAATAATAAAGGCAACAATTGATGAGACGCACCTTATTTGCAATTTCAACAAATAAATATTCATCACTGAAAGGTGCCATGTGTATTCTGCATAAGAAATTAATTTGCATTGATGAGAATACAATGAGGGTAGTCGTACTAGAAACAAGAGAATTATAGACTACATTTATATGCAAGCATTACTAGGGGAAAAAATAGTGAAAATGAGTGTGCAATATAAGACTAATGTAAATAACATATACAGTAAAATCTCGATTAATTAATAAACTCATTAAAATAATTGTTTTGCCAGTCCCAACTTGGGGACTTGATTATTAATTTAATACTCGATTAATTAATAAGCTCGCTAAATTAATAAATTTTGTCAGTCCCGAGATTATTAATTTATCGAGGTTTTACTGTAAATAAGGTAATGTTAACATGAAGCTCCAATCACGCAATATGTATATACTGACATGTCTGCACATACGTTATAATGACTATCATATGAAGTTTCTCAATAATTACATGGGCTGTTAATGATCAAAAGGTTATTAAATGTTGCACTGGTACTTGTAATAGTGAAGTGTTGAATATTCCAAGGTTGTCAATTGAATGTAGTCCTATGATACTAGATAACTTACACATGCATGCATAACTATATGTATACCACGTTCAATAGGGTGGATTCAGTAGCATTACCTTCCTACTCCAGGAAACATTTTTCCGTTTGGCTGAAGAAACCTATCTCTTGCAATCACATAGGTCTCCAGCATTCTCTCATTAATCAACAATGTGCCTAAAGTAAAAGAAAATTTTATATTAGAACAACAAAGGTAGATGAGAAAAAAAAAAACCATGGAGCTTTGAAAATATTATCATGATCCTCATAATTTTGGAAGTACTCCAAAGAGCTTTCCAAAACACTGATCATAAAAACCCCTTAGCAACATAAAGGACATGGAAATCCATTTAGCAGTCTTACCCATAGGCTCCGAGATTAAAATATCTGCTTTCTCAGGTAATTCAACCTCCTCAACTTTTCCTTTGATTACCTATATGTGCAAGGAAGTACACAACATTAGAATAAGAAAACTGAAGAATAAGAACATTAATAGTTAAAACATGAGATAAAGATCTCACGGTTATCCGTTGCCCCAGCAAAGGGTTCCCAGCAATCAACTTGTGTGCATACTCTGCCATTTCAGATGCTTCTACTGCATAAACATGCTTTGCACCAGCCTATACAGTGATAGAAGATATTTAAGATCTAAGATAAAGATAAAGATGTACATCAGAACTATTTCAACTTGATATATTGAAGATAAAAGTGTACCTGTGCAGCAAATAATGACAGAATTCCACTACCAGCACCAACATCAACTACTACACGACCAGCAAAATCTGCACGATTTTCAATCACTGCTGCATAGTAGGTTCCTGAAGAGTCATAAGCAGACACATTATCAACATATTTGCCATGTGATTTGGGGTACAAATCAAACTTGCCCGACATGGACAGTCATTAGACCAACCAATGACATTGATCACTTAATAGGAACATATAAAAGTTGCATTACATTTACAATAATTAAACAAATTTTTGAATAAATAAATCAAAAGAAGGAACACAATGAACTCGAGCAAGAAAATCATGGATTCAGTGAACTCACCTGTCCTCACATAGTCTTGTAACATGTTTTGTTGATGCAGCAATTGTCCATAGTAATGGAAATACATTTTGGCGGAAGATGGCTCTATTTTGTCATCAAACTTGCTTTTGGAAGATGATAGCTCTCCATTTGGTAAACCTTTTCCTGCACAAGTCAACAAGAGGATAAGTGTTTAACTGCTATGTAACACTGTAAACGCCAGTAATATGATAGCTTTTAGGATCAAAAACATTGTTATATTTGTGTTATATGGCATATGATGACTGAAACAAATAATAACAGACTAAAGACCATTCAAATTCATAGGTAGTAAATCTTCTGAAACAGCACCTTCAACAGCAGGCTCCTTCTTCCACTGCTCGAATGCAACATGGAAGGCTCCACTCTCCTCCTCATTCTTAAAATGCACGGTGAGTCCCCTCGAATACAAT
Source organism: Geum urbanum (assembly GCA_946800695.1). Classification (NCBI taxonomy): domain Eukaryota; kingdom Viridiplantae; phylum Streptophyta; class Magnoliopsida; order Rosales; family Rosaceae; genus Geum; species Geum urbanum. Next base: position 46,137,144 of record OX327003.1, on the reverse strand, counting down.
TTCTGGTTCAAAAAAGGAATAAGTCAAAAGAACAAATATCATGCCGCAGTGTAGCAAATCACACAGGCTGTACTCAATAGAAACAAACCAACTTGCAAAACTGCAAATTTCACTAAAAAATTAAGATGCAACCGGCACTAGATCAGTTTGCTAAGTAGATCTTCAAGATTCAAATGCACAGAGCAAATTATCGTGCTCACCTCTTTGCTGGTACCAGAACCTTCAGATATGCAAACTGACTGCACGGGGCCTAACTTGTATAGCTGAGAAACACAAAAGTGAACACCGGAAATCATATTACAAAATTGCACAGTACATCTACGTATCCAACATTCTCCGTAATAACAATCAAATCGACAGTTTAGAAATAAAGGTGAATATAAAAGTCATAACCACATTTCTCGTCAATCTACTAGTAATCTTCACTCACATGATAACATTATACTTATTTTTATTTTCTCCTCTGCTTTTTTTCATCACTATTTCGGCAACAAAACCATTATAAGCTTAAAAGTTCAAACTTTTGTTTCATTGCTTTTACTCACTTCACTAGCAGCCAATCGAATAATAACAAGATCAAAGCAACACTCCGAGTAAAAAGAGAAGCAAACCTTAGCAGCTTGAAGATCGACATTGATGGGAGCAGCGGACTCAGCCTCGGGATGAAATCGGAGCTCCGCAACTCCGTTCTCGGCGCTAAACCGAGCAACCGCCGCCGCCGTCGCCGACGAAGAAGAACCGAGCTCCGAAATGGACACCAGATTAAACTCGTGCGCTTTTAGCCCAGCCGAATGCTCCATTCTCGTCAAATTAGATTTAAATTTTATTTACAAAAACCGCGTGAGTTTCAATTTGAAAAAGAAATAGTTTCTATAGGGGACAAAATTAGGGTTTGAGTGAGAATTTAGGGAGCCACCAAAGCCAAAGCAAGGAAGAAGAGATATCGGGGCAATAATCTTTTGCGCTTTTTATAGTGAGCCTGGCAGCTTAAGAGCTCTCACTTTCTCTGAAGCTTAAGAGGGAAATTTTCTGCTCAGTAGTCTCTTCACTCTTCACTGTTCAGTGCCCATAAAAACCTGGTGACGTGCTACTGCGGTCAGCTATTATTCTTGGGACATCGACACCGCTGCTAGGGCACCAAGTGATGACGTGGTGGATTTCTGAGGGTTGGATTTGGGTCTGTAGTAGGCCCAAAGGAATTTGGTTCCTTGCTTGTTTCAGGCTTGATACTAAGGAAAGAGATCATGTGTGATTAGAGAATATGATGTGATTAGCTAGTTGATTTGATTGATCTGTAATGTCATAGATAGCTTGTTATGGATCAGACTCTCATATATTCTGTATATAAACTGTATGAAAGCGTATCAATACAATGAAGAAACACCTTCACACTATTATGTTTCTCTTGATGGTATCAGAGCATCGATTTTGAGACACAAGACGAAGCAAGAAATCTTAAACACAAATCACAAACTCATACCCATGGGAGGAAACGAAGTGCTGAAACTAGGAGATGAAACCACAGGTTCAGCCTCATAGAAAATTTTTGAACCATGGAAGAAACCAAATCACCCCCTTTTTCTCCACCATTCATATCAACCCGGAGCTGTTCTTGTCACACAGTCGTTGGTGGAAGACAACTACACTAATTGGGTCCAGTCCATGACTATGGCACTCACAATCAAAAACAAGAAAGGCCTTGTTGATGGCACCCTCAAGAGGCCGATGCACAATGCTGAAGAACAACAACAATGGGATCGATGCGACATGCTTGTCAAGACCTGGGTACTAGGGGCTATGTCAAAGGATATATCAAGAAGCGTGACCCATTGCAAAAATGTGAGAGATATGTGGCTTGAATTACAGGAGAGGTTCTCTCATACTAATATTGTCCAATTATTCAACGTATAAAATGCTATACATGATTGTGAATAAGGCACCACCTCCGTGACTTCATTATTCACAAAGCTAAAAGGATGAAAAAGATTCAGTCTGTGGTTTTCCTGCTTGCACCTGTGATGTTGCCACCAAAGTGAAGAGTTACATAGAGACACAGAAAACAATGAAATTTCTCATGGGCCTTAATGAGAACTATGCTACTGTTCGGAGCAATATAATCAGTATAGACTCGCTTCCCACTGTTAACAAAGCTTATGCAATGGCCTTGAGGCATGAGAAACAATCAGAGGCTACCAACAGCAAAACATCTGCACCAACAGAGGCGTCAGCATTCTCTGTCAAGAAGCTTGGACGAGCCTCTACTTCTGATGGGTAACATGAAAGGCGAAAAGTGTGGTTTTACAAACCATACTACTCAAAAATGCAGGGCACATCTAAAGTGTACATTTTGTGATGGAAAAGGTCACACTTATGAGTATTGTCGAAAAGGAAGAATTCCATGGAAGGTGGTCAAGAGCATGCAAGAACTAACCATGCAGCCTCATCAAGTGAAGAAGTTGACAGCTTCCCATTGTCACAAAATGAATGTCAACAAATGTTGGGTCTTCTGAACAAGATCAAGACTGCACCAGGACCTCAAAATGACAACAATCAATTGCTGAAAATGTTGAACACAAGCAAGCAGGCTTCTGTCAATCTGGTTGGTAATGTTCCTAACTATGACGAGCTCTCAGGTAAAGAAACAACATGGCTTTTAGATAGTGGTGTTAGTGAGCATATAGTATGTGATTCTACGTTTCTTACCTCTACCAAACCTGTGCATAACCGATTTGTGAAATTGCCTAATGGAGCATCATTACAAGTTTCTCACATTGGAACCATAGTGTTTACCCCATCTTTTGTCCTACACAATGCTTTATGTGTCCCATTGTTCTACCTCAATCTTATTTCCATTAGAAAACTTGCCTTCGACTCATTTTATATCACAATATTTATCAAAAAAGTTTGCTTTATACATGACCTATGATCGGGGAAGATGATTGGGAAAGGAACTGAGAGCGAGGAACTTTACTGCCTCAATCTGCCTAAGAAAGGAACGTGCAATGTGGTGAGCACCAAAACCCAAGACCTGTGGAATTAACGACTAGGTCATCCATCCAACAAAGTGTTTCATTTATTTCCCTTGCTAATAAATCTTGTGATGCAAGTATGTGCCCAATCTGTCCCCTAGCTAACCAGACTAGGAAACCTTTTACACTGAGTAATTCTTCTAGTGATTCTTGCTTTGACTTGATTCATGTTGAAATTTGGGGTGGTTATCACATACCATCCATTTCTGGAGCACAATATTCTTAACTATTGTCGATGATCATTCACGGTGCACTTAGATTTATCTCATGAAACACAAGTCTGAGGCACGAAATTTACTTGTTCACTTTGCCAATATCATTGAAAACCAATTCAGTAAAAGGGTTAAAGTAGTTAGAAGTGATAATGGTCCTTAGTTCAAATGCACACAATTTTATTCCTCTAACAAAACTAGTTGTGTCAATACACCACAACAGAATGGTGTAGCCGAGCACAAACACATACACTTATTAAATGTTGCTCGTGCTTTACTCTTCCAGGCAAATCTGCGTAAAGAATTCTTGGGGGATGCTATCCTAACTGCTACTTATCTCATAAACAGAACACCGACACCACTTCTCGAAGGGAAAACTTTGTTTGAAAACTCTTTAATAAAATCCCAACTTATTCACATTTATGTGTATTTAGTTGTCGTTGTTTTGTTTCTAGCCATCCACTTCGACCTACCAAGTTTGATCCACGTTCTATCGAATGCATCTTTCTTGGGTATCCGCATGGCCAAAAGGGTCATAAGGTCTATAGCTTAAGTGACAAGAAGGTGATTGTCTCACGAGACATTACTTTCTTTGAAAATGAATTTTCTTACAAGAATGATTCTATTTATATCAGATTTCCTACCCCTATATTTCCTTCTCTAACCACATCACCTTATATTGATGATTTATCTCCCAAAAATCACGATCCTCCCATATCTTTTATTCCTAGTCAATCACGTTCCATCTCAGGTTCAATCCCCACAAATCCTGTAGGTCCTCTACCACCTTCTCTTCCCATATCTTCCGCTGACATCCTTCCATCTACTAATCAAGATTTAACAAATACAATTGATCATAATTCTTCATCATCTTCACAATCTCAACCTTTGTCTCACTCATCACCATGTCAAACAGAACCACCACCATGACAGTATACTCGCTCCACCAAGGTTCCTACCACATTGCAAGACTTTCATATTAAAACAGCTCTCCCTACACATACAGTTTCGTCGCCTTCCTCGACTGAAGTTATTCCTTCAGGTATCACCCATTCACTTTCTCAAGTTTTATCATATAACCGCCTTTCTCTTTCCCATAGAGTTTTTATTGCCAAAATTACTCTAGAACGAGAACCTAGTTCTTTTTCACAGGCTATGCTAGCACCACTGTGGAGAGAGGCCATGAATATTGAGATACAGGCACTTCAAGCAAATAAAACATGGAGTCTTGTGTCTCTTCCTGCTCATAAGAAATCTATTGGCTGCAAATGGGTTTATAAGATCAAGTACAATCCTGATGGCACTGTTGAAAGGTACAAGGCACGCTTGGTTGCTAAATGCTATAGTAAAGTTCAGGGTGTCGATTATCAAGAAACTTTTGCCTCGGTGGCCAAGCTAACCAATGTTCATGTCCTACTGAGTCTCATAGCCATTCAAGGTTGGCATCTTCATCAACTAGATGTCAATAATGCATTTCTTAATGGTGAACTTCTTGAAGATGTGTACATGCAACTGCCTCCCAGTTTCGGATGAAAGGGGGAGACTCGAGTGTGAAAAATTGCACAAATCATTGTACGGCTTGAAACAAGCATCGCGTCAGTAGTTTTTGAAACTCTCAGCAGCTCTCAAGGCAGTCGGGTTCAAGCAATAATGGTATGATTATTCATTATTGGTCCGAAACATGCATGGAAAATTCAATGCGTTATTTCTTTATGTTGATGATGTTTTATTGGCAGGAAATATCTTGCATGACATTAAGAAGACTAAGCAATTTCTTTCGAATCAGTTTAAACTAAAGGACATGGGGCAGCTGCGATATTTCCTTGGCATAGAAGTGGCAAGGTCAAAGAAAGGGATTGTCTTGTGTCAAAGAAAATATGTGCTTGAAGTACTAGAAGATGCAAGTTTTCTTTGTGCTAAGCCATCTCGGCTTCCAGTTGAACACAACTTAACATTAACACAAGGTGATGGAGTTTTATTGTAAGATTCTTCTTAGTATAGAAGATTGGTTGGCAGGCTCATATATTTGACCATCACAAAGCCATACTTAGTTTATGTCCTTCACATTCTGAGTTAATTTATTGACAAGCCGAGACAACCTCACTTAGATGCAGCGTACAAGGTTCTGAGATATATAAAGCAGACACTAAGACAGGGGATCTTCTTGCCTTCTACAAGACCATTAGAGCTAAAAACATTTTGTGATATCGATTGGGCACGCTGCAAGGACACAAGAAGGTCTACAATCAGCTATTGCATCTTCCTTGGTAATGCACCAATATCTTGGAAAACAAAGAAACAAGGAACTGTGTCACGTTCAAGTGCGAAGGCGGAGTACAAGTCTATGGCCACAACATGGTGTGAGATAACATGGCTACAAAACATACTGAAGGATCTGAATGTTGGACTTACACGTGCAGTGAGACTATTTTATGACAATCAGGTTGCAATCCATATAGTGTCAAACCCTGTATTCCATGAACACACAAAACACATAGAGATAGATTGCCATGTGGTGCGTGAAAAGGTACAAAGAGGACTAGTGAAGACTGTAAATGTTCGAACCAAGGAATAACCAGCAGACTTGTTTACCAAGCCTTTGATTTCGAAACAATTCATAGCGTTATTGGACAAGTTGGGAGTAATTAATATACGCTCAAACTTGAGGGGGAGCATTAAGGAAAGAGATCATGTGTGATTAGAAATTCCATGTAGTTAGGAATATGATGTACTTAGCTGGTTGATTTGATTGATCTGTATTACCATAGATAACCCCACAATCGTTGATCAGACTCTCATCTATTATGTATATAAGCTGTATCAAAGCATATCAAAATACAATAAAGAAACACCTTCACACTATTCTGTTTCTCTTGACTTGAGGCGACTGTTTTGGACCAGCTCTTTCTTTGCTTTCTTTTCTACTGTCTGGGCCGATTTTTTTTATTTTATTTTTGAATAAAAGGAACGATCAACCAAAGCTAGGGAAGGTAATACATCATATCATTACATAATTTAACAGCTATATCTTGTGGGGGGTCATTCATCCAGTCTGGAGAGTTTTCCAGACTTGAAGCTCTTGATGCTACCAAGTCTGCATAGTTGCTTTCTTTTCTACTGTCCGGGCTAAAGTTGACAATACTGTAGTAAGGGAATAAGCTTTGTCTTGGACACATAGTGAGTGCACAAAATTTTATGGCAAAGTGTTTATGGACAGATTCATCTAGCTCAAAACTCAGTGTGACTAAGCTGCTATTATTTGGCTTCGATTTTACTCCAGTTAGGTTTTCGTGATTGGAGATGTCGCAAACTATCTCTTTTGGTCTGTTGATGTAGGTGTGCTGTGTGCGAGGCATGCCACTGCCAATGGTAGAATGTTGTTGTGTTGTGCACCGCATAGTCTCTGCTTCTTGTCAAGTGATTAGAGCGAGGAGAGCACCAACCTCGCTCGTTGAGTACTACTTGTCTTGATGGTATGTAAGACGTAAGCTTTATGTCTCTTTGTCGAGCCATAAAGAATCTATACTTTATACACTCATGCAAGTATAAAGTAGAGCAATCCTAAGGACGAAGTGTTGAGAACACAGGATAGGGTGACTTCGTAGGTCTTTAGAATCCCCACGCTTTGTCGGGTGACCTAGACTCTTCCAATTGCCGTCGGTGGTATAGCTCGAGTGAATCTTCGAATCCCCATGCTCTGTCGGCTAACCTAAAACCTGAATTTGCTTTTGCCAGTTGTGTAGCTTGAGTGAACCTTCGAATTCCCATGCTCTGTCGGGTGGCCTAGATCCTGAGCTCGTTGTTCACTATTTGTTTACTCGCAGCGAAGTAAGATTTTCTTGTGCGCAAATTGTATGTATGTGTAGATGTCATCAAATCTTCTTTTGGTTCTTCTATTTATAGAGGTTGGTACTCTAATCTTCATGGTTTGACAATGTAACATTATCGACTAGGAAAGAAAGAGATATTATCTTGCCTATGGATTTCCCTAAATCTTTTAGGAATTGCATAGACATATCCTTTCCATATTCGCAGCTTTAATCGGTTTGCATGTGGTCGGCCCGTTCTGTCTCTGAGGCCCAAAAGTATTTAAAATGAATGTAATATTTATTTTGAGCCCAAACATTTCCCCCCAGACGCGTTTGGATGTGACGTGTTGCTTCTAGACAATGGCTCGAAATAGCCTCGCATAGGCTACTAGAGTGTTTTTCTTCAAAAGTCGCGCATCATATTTTCAGCCCTTTATACTCTTCGACCGTCTTCAACCTTTTTACTTTCCTTTAGAAGTTCCACAATCCAAGATTTTGGATTTTCGATCACTCTCAAGATACCTACTTTCCTTTTCCCTCATCTTTTCGAAAATGGCCCCTTATCAAAGATTCTGCTCAGAGGCTTCTGAGAAAGATGTGGAAGCTTTCCCCGCTCATATGGATTGTCGTCTTCATCAGGATCAAGACCTTCCTTATGAGAGGCTTGATCTTATGAAGGGAGATGAGGTTATACTGGGTCCAACCACCAGTACCACGAAGTCCTCTTATGTACTTGATTCGGCTGTGCATCGTCCTTTGTTGGTCACGCGAGGTGAAGTCGCTGCTCCTCTCCAGTGGGATCAGAAGGAACTTGAAGTAAAATTGGGGAAATGGCCCAGCACCGGAGCTAAGGAACTTCAATGGTACCGGGAGTGAAAATCTCTCGATGAGGAGCTCTGACAAAATGTTGGTATTTTGCATGCCCTAGATTTATGTTTCCATCTTCCCTAAGGTGGGAATCATATTGTCGTCGTCGCTGCTTTGTGCTATCCTGGAAAACACACTTGGTCTAGCCGCTCGTATGTTTGGTCTATTGGAATTTTTGTCAAACGCAATCACCGAGGTAGCTGCGAGCCTATTCATTCTCCTCTGAATTTGTTTCGGTGACTCCACTAACTGATATGGTTTGATCAACCCTTTGTCGAAGGCTTCCAAAGTCCTCTTCGCTGCTCCAAACTGACGCTGTAGCTTCCTTTTTCTGGTGGGGGTAATCTCCACGGTCTTTCCTCCTGACTTTACATACCACACATCTTCTTTGACCACCGATCTACTTATCGGAGGGATGTAAGGTTTGTTTGACTCTGCTCGCTGTTTATCACCAACTGCCTCAGTTTTCTTCTCTGTCATTCGTATCCTTTTGAATATATTAAACTTTCTGGCAACTGTATGTGATTCCTTTGGGCTTGTGGGCTGATAATTTTCAGGTGGAGATCTAATTAGTGGCCTTGCTCACACTGCTTCCACGAACTCTTCATAGGTCATCTTGAGGCCACACTCTGCCTTGCACTGAGTGCAAAGTATTACCAAAGTTGCTTCTCTATAGACCTCTTTTTGTTTCCCTTTGGGATCCTCTTTTTTGCTATTGCTAGAGACTACTTCATTGGTGGCTTTTAGATCCAATGTTTGCTTCCTCTTGGCTCCTCTACTCCAAGATACTTCTAGAGTACCAACCATGAATTCTCCTTCGACAACCTCTTCTTCCTAGCAACCTGAAATTGTGATCACCCCTTCATCTATCCACTGTTGGATATGAACTCGCAAGGCTGCATATTGGTTTGTGTTATGAGTCCAAGCGTGATGAAATTTGCAGTACAGCCTTCCTCGCACTTGCTGCGAAGACGAAGATAAAGGGATAACTATATTTGCGATGCCAGCTTTGACTAACTCGTCTAGGATTTCTTCCATTCTATCGCTACGGAAATTGCTAATCGTTCTGGGCTCTACCAACTCCACTGCTCCTACTGAAGCCTCCGCGAAAGGTTGGCGATCCAATAATGCAATCTTTGGTGATGCATATATCCAGTTTTGGATATGATCTTTCAGCTTGATGCAGTCTTTGGTGGTATGGTTCTACATGTTGTGAAACTTGCAGTACTTCTTTCCTTTCAACTGCTCTGTGGTAGGATATAAACCAAAGTCTGACTTGGTTAGCTTTCTGTCAATCAAGTCTTCCAGAATCTCATACGCTGCATTCCCATCATAAGTATATGATTCAAATTCTGACTTTGTAAAAGCATTAGTCAAAACCCGTACTGGTCCTTTTCAAGGAATTACTTTTTTTGACTTCACTGTAGTCTTGGCTATTAGTTCCAAACTAGCCACTGTCGCATCGTCCGAATCATATTCATCAAACTCGTCTTCTTCCTGCACTGCTGCAATCATCTTAGGACGTTCTCCGTATGGTGTTTTTGAAATATACGTTCCTCTGGATGCATTGCACCTATTTTCAGCTTCCTCGTACGTGGCATATGTCTGAGCTACTGCCTCTATAAGATCGTTCAAAGATATAAACTTCGCATCTACATACTTCGTATGCAGATGTTCTTCGAGTCCTCCCACTGCGATGTCCACCAATTCCTCTATAGTGCATGAAGTCCTACTCTTGGTATACTCGGTCCTAAACCTATGTAAGTATACCAGTGGAGATTCGCTTGACATTTGCGCCATTTGACACAGCTTACCAAGCTTTATAGCTGGTTCAAATCCGCCAAAGTGTTCAGTGAACAACATTTCCATCATTGCCCAATCGCGGACCAAGCCTTGTGGTAAGTTTGTATACCTGTGTAGCACTGCTCCTGATAATGAGGACGCAAAGACTTTTAGTTTGAACTCGCTGAGCCTTCCCCATGGTCCACATTCCACCCTGAATCGAGCAATGTGGGTGGATGCTAGCTCTGCTCTTTCACCGCTGAAGTGAGTGAACGAAATGGGCAGGTAACCCTTTGGCCACTTCCAACCAAGTGGTGGTGGTGGGAATGGCTCATTATAGGTTACTTGAACTCCTCCCGTACCTGGCAGCCTCTGATTAATGATTCGATTAATCATTTTCTCCAACTCTCGCTAAGGGTTTGGCGGAAGATGAGGTGGAGCTGGTATGTCATCATCTCTGACCTCTTCTTCATCGTGAAACGGAGGTTCTCGTTTTCCCAATCTTTCGTTGATCAGTGCGAAGCTAGCTGCCATAGTGTTAGTGAGATTCGCGAGGGCTGCAGTGAGGTTATCGAACTTTTTGTTGTTATCTGCGCAGTCGACCTCCCGAGCCTTGTAGAGGTTATCTAGCCTGTTCCGAATCCTAGACACCGCCTTATCGCTGGTTTCCATATTGTTCAACATTCGTTTGATGTTAGGGTTTCTTCGCTGCTCCTGTTCGAGCGAATAATCCCTATAGGCCTCGAAGTCCATGGCCTTGATTTCTTCTGTAGTCTTAGGTTCTAATGATGATGATGATCTAGCCTTAGTCATCGTTACTCCAAACCTCTGTATTACTTCCTCGTTGCTTAAATCCCTACAAGTGGCTGAATTATGTTTCCGGAATGTAGGTGTTAGATGTTTTAGGCAACTTATGAAAGTTTTCTGATAAGGATCAATGGTTGTAAGACAATAAACCTGAGTCCCACTAGGCGCGCCAAAATTTTTGGCATCGATTTTACTCCAGTCAGGTTGTCGCGATTGGAGATGTCGCAAACTGTCTCTGTTGGTCCGCTGTAGGTGTGCTGTGTGCGAGGCGTGCCACTATCGAGGGCAGAATATCGTTGTATTGTGCACCGCGTAGTCTCTGCTTCTTGTCAAGCGATTGAAGCGAGGAGAGCACAAACCTCGCTCATTGAGTCCTACTTGTCTTGATAGTATGCAAGACGTAAGCTTCATGTCTCTCTGCCGAGCCACAAAGAATCGATATTTTATACACTCGGGCAAGTATAAAGCAGAGCAATCCTAAGGACGAAGTGTTGAGAACACAAGATATGGTGACTTAGTAGATCTTTAGAATCCTCACGCTCTGTCTGGTTGCTTAGACTCCTCCGATTTCCGTCGTCGGTGGTATAACTCGAGTGAATATTCGAATCCCCACGCTCTGTCGGGTGGCTTAGATCCTGAATTCGTTGTTGCCGACTGTGTAGCTTGAGTGAACCTTCGAATCCCCAAGCTCTGTCGAGTGGCCTAAATCCTGAACTCGTTATTCGCTGGTTGTTTACTCGCAGCGGAGTAAGATTTGCTTGTGCGCAAATTGTATGTATGTGGAGATGTCTTCAAATCTTCTTTGGTTCTTCTATTTATAGAGGTTGATACTTTAATCTTCCTGCCTTGACAAGGTAACATTTTTGACTAGGAAAGAAAGAGATATTATCTTACCTATGAATTTTTCTAAATCATTTAAAAATCGCATAGACATATTCTTTCTCGATTCGCATGTGGTCGGCCCGTTCTGTCTCTGAGACTAAAAAATATTTAAAATAACTGTAATATTTATTTTGAACCCAAACAAGTATCGCTAATACACACTTGTTTGGGTACTACACTTATGGAAGTTAAGGTGGGGGCATGAATCCATCTTTGTGATAATATCACGAATTGACCTTTATCTATTACATTAAATTAAATAGAACAATTGTGAGTCGTATTCTGTTGGTTTAGTATCGCAACTAATATTACTCCACTGTTTATACTAATCGAGTTATATTACAAATGTAACTATTTTTGCATCACTTGTGTTGGTCGTTGCTCTATCTTCATAAAACATGAGTATCGATGACATCTATCCGATTGAGAATTTGCGGTTATCTTATGTGTGAGAGTAGCAGCTGCATTTTCCCCTTGGGTCGTCTTCAACGGCAGTCACCGGTGCCCGTTGTTGTGGATTGTGACTATATGAAACGTCAAAACACCCCGACAGAACACTCAATCAACGCAAGAAGCAGAACAATTAAACTCATCACCATTCATATAAACTTGAAGAAGCATAATAGACCAATCCCATGGATAGTGTATATCAATTGAATTATATAAGATCGCAAAATGAGACAATTACAATTTAACCCGTGTTATTACCTTGATCAAATAAATCAAAATACCCAAAAGAACAAGAAAGAAAGAGGTGGGGAAGATCACGATGATGGCCTGATAGCTTTGAACTCAGAATGGAGCAACCCAAGATCATCCTTGAGCTCAAGCGGTGTACTCGTCTCATTCCTGACTCTCTTGACTCTCTTACTCGCCAGCGTCTTATGCGTAAACCCATACATCTGCAACACCTGATTATCGCCAAAATTAAACGCCCTATCCATTTGCTTCAAGCACCTCTCCACCGGATAATCCCCGAACTTCCCGCACGGCTTACACCCCACGAAATGCGTCACCAGCGGCCACCTGTGATCGCCGAGGCCAGGATGGTAATTCTCCATATACTCCTCATACTTATCCACCAGTATCCCCCAGTATCCGTGCAAGTAGTAATGATTCTCCAAATACACCTTCTTCCCCCACGTGTCCCTCCCGGTGGCGAGTATGTAAACCATCGCGGACTGATCGTCGGCTTCGAATACGGGCCGGCCCTTCAACTCCCGGGTCAGGACTTTACCCGCTTCGTCTCTTATCTTCCCTTTCGGGCCCATCGGAGCCCAAACGTCGAGCAGATCCAACGACCACTGACAATTCCGCAGCAAAAAGCTACCGGTGTTCAACCCGATCCAGTTCTTCTCGTCGTAGACCATCTCGTTCCAGCCGTGCATGACCAAGTTGTGATCCTTGTAGCGTTCCCAGGGTACCTCGAAGGCCATGTCGGTGAACATGGCGTCACTGTCCATCCACCACAGGAACTCGACTTCGGGATGGGAGAGGAGGAGTTTGCGGATTAAAGGGAGCTTGGCCCAAAACCCGGCCATTTCGGCGTCGAGTAAGGCGAAGTTGTAGAAGATCTCGATTCCGTGGATGCGGCAGTAGTCGATTTTGTTTTTGATCGATTTCAACAGGTAGTGATCGCCGACCGGATTCTCGCAGGGCTTCGGGGACGACCCGGTTACTAATAGGACCCGGGGTTTAGTCGGGTTGACGAAGTTGGGGAAATTCGGGTTCTGTTTTAGCCACCCGGCCCGCTGTTCGTCCCAGTCCGAGATTTTCGGGCCCAGCGAGTAGGGCGCGTTCGGATCCTTGTTGTTCTTCTCGTCGTCGCCGATTTCCTCGTCTTTGAGGATTTTGGAGATGTCGAAAGTGGCGTAGTTATTGGAGTTAGCGTCGGTGCTGGTTTCGACCTCCTCGAGGACGCGGTGGGGCTCGACGCGCCGGTTGTGCGAGTAGAAGCGTTCGCGGATGTCGTTGAAGTCCTGCTCCGGCGTGCCGAATTTCCCGGCGCCGATCGTGCCGCGGAGGACGACGACGGTCATAAAGAGGCAGAGGAACGTCACGGTGCCGTGACGCGCCGCCCTTTGGATCTGCCGGACCCGCCGAGCTCCGAAGCACCGCTCCAGCATATTTGACTCTCACCTCAGCTCGCAGTGACGATTTGATTTCACACTGGGGTACGTTTGATGCTAAAAGATCTTGTTAAAAGGTTTCGATGAAGTGGTGGGGGTAGAGACGTAAATGTGGAGAAGAGGTGGGGGTGTTTGCGGGAGAGCGTACTGTTGCACTGGTGTGGAAAGCGAACGATGATAATGCGAAACAGAAAATCAGAAATGTGCTCCGACAAGTTTATAATTTTTTAAATTATTTAGGTGATTAATTTAATTTAGGTTTTCTTGCACGTCATCACGTTGTAGGGGAGGGGTTGGATCGATGCGGTTCATGCGGAGAACGAGTACGTATACCCGACGGGGAGCCAAGTAGAAAAAACGGGATGGAATCATTTTCCTTGCACCGAACTGAAAATTTAGGAATAAACCTTAAATCCGGTAGGTATTTCATTCAAATCCAACATTTTGTAAAAAAAAATAAAATTTAGTCGACTAAACTAAATTAAAGGACACTTTAGAGAATTCAAATACTTTATTTTAATTAGTAACACAAAATTTTACTAATAAGTATAAATTTTTTATAAGTTGTCATATGACAAGTAAAAAAATACTTTTATATCATTCTTTATTTATTTTGTATAATATTTATTTTATCCAAAAATATTTATTTTAAAAAAAAAAATTCAAAATTTTTAAGTTAGATTATTTTTTCATTCAAATTTTTTTGTATTCAATTTTTTTTCAACTTGAATTGATTATTCTCATTCAGTAACACTATCAATAAAAATTAAATACTAATTCAAACACAAATTTAATAGTAATTTTGATACAAATTTACTAGAGGTTCCGATATAAATTGAGTAATAATTTCGATACAAACTTAGTAGCAATTTTGATACACATTTCATAACATTTTTCAATACAATTCAATCCCTAAAATAATATAGTAGCAGTCCTCGAGCTGAAAATGCAGTAGCAGTTCCAAAAACGTAGTACCTGTCCTTGAACCGAAAATGCAGCAATAATTTTTATCAGAAAATTCAGTAGCAGAATAAAAAAAATCAGTAGCAGCTTGAAAAAAAACTTCAATAGCAACTCGACAAACAATTCAGTAGCAATACGAGAATGATTCAGTAACAACTTGACGAAACTTCAATAGTAGCTCGAAAAAAGACTTCAGTAGCAACTCGAAAAATAATTTATAGAATTTAATAGCATTGTGAGAATGATTCAGTAGCAACTAGATGAAACTTCAGTAGCAATAATTTGAATAACGGAAAAATAGTTTAACAAACGCAGTAACAACAGTTGAAAAAACATAATAGCATAAATTTAAAAACACAATACCAGTTTCGAAACAAATGCTCGCAAAAACACTCGGCACTCAAAAAACACATTCTCAATAGTAATGTAGTAATTTCGAGAAACGTAGTAGCAGTTTCAAAACTTCATTAATAGTAACATTAAATTTGAACCAAATTTAGTTGAACTTAAAAAACTCAATAGCAAATATTCAATAACAATCTTTAAAAAAATCAAAATTTCGATAACAATTCAAAGATATAATAGCAAATTCAAAACTTCATTAATAGAAACATTAAATTTGAACCAAATTTAGTAGCAACTTAAAAAACTCAATAGAAAATATTCAATAACAATCTTTAAAAAATATCAAAATTTCGATAACAATTTCAAAAATATAATAGCAATTTCAAAACCACAATAACAATTTCAAAGTGTGTTAACACAAAAAAAAGATACAATAATAGTTTTAAAAATACAATGGGCGAGCTTAAAAGCATAGCAATAAGAAGTTCAAAACACATTAACACTAAGAAAAACACAAATAGCAACATCCTCATGCTAACAACATTCGATGCAATACCAACCTTCTATGCAGTAGCAGCATCCACCCAACTTCAGTTTCAACACTTTAACTATATTTTCAAATAAGCTGAAAAAGAAAAAGAAAAATACCATGTGATCCATTTTTTTTGAAGTGCGATATCTTCAATTCATGCAAAGGAAAATCAACCATGTGATCTATTAACTTTTGCAAAGGCTACAGTAGCACTCTTTTGGAATTGGAAATTAAATGAGGAGAGTGTGAGTAAGCGCTTGTAAAGAAAAATAATTCAAAAACCATAGATCTGCCAATTTCCAAGACATTCAAACATGTTGATCTACAGATTACCACGACATGAGATCTACCACTATCTATCTCGTAACCACTCATAAACCATCTCATCATGCCGAACTCAAAGTCAAGCATGACGGCTATTAGAGGTTGATGACGTGAGCACCGGCTGGAGACGTGGAGGTTGCGAGGCCGACCTATTGCTACTGGAGGCTGCCGGTAGCGAGAGACAAGGCGAAGAGCTGCGTGACGGTGCTAATCGAGGAGATCGATTGCGAGGTTTATAAGGCTAAGGTCAGCGGAAGCGCGACAACGACTCACGGAGAGGTTGGAGGCCGAGCTCCCTCACATTGCTAATGTGCAGGCCCAACCTAAAAGGTGATCATACATGGTAGGGCTGCGGCGAGGCCTCGAGGGAGCTCCTTGCGGCACGACGGCAGGCTCTAGAGATAAATGCGCGGTATGACAACGCGTTGAAGTAGTAGTGTGGTCTGAGGCATGACGGAGTCGCGACGACAAGGGAAGAGTTTCACAGATCGAGGCCCAGCTTAAGGTTTACACATAGAGGCAAGGAGGCTGCCAACGAGCAGCGAGGCAGGAAGTGGTGGGGGAGCTTGAGCTTCTCTGCTACTACATTTTTTGTTGCTACTGTTCTGAGAGAGAGAAATAGGAGTTAGTCTCAAATACTCCTCCTCTCTCTACACCCCTTTTGTTTTGTTTTTTTAAATTGTCACGTGTCAACAACTGATTGGTTAATGAAGTATAAAGTCAACAAGCTTAGAATAAGCTTAAGGCTCCAAATTATCATCATTGCCCAGATTTCTCAACCGCGCTCTGCTGCCGGAGACCGCATTTTGCCACCGGAAACCCTCGCCGTCGTTCTTTCTCTCTCTTCTCTCTTTCAATTACGCCTCAAAGTGGTTTGTCCCCCTCTCATTATTACCTCGACGATCAATCATTTTTGATTCCTCCAGCAAAGAAGTGGCATGACTCATACCCTCCTCTTCAGTTCATAAGCAATGACTCGAGAGGCTCCACCTGAATATTTAAACATACATCACAACTCAGAAAATTTCGAGCAGGCCCGATTGGGTTTTCCAACGTTAGTCTCTAATATGTATGAAAAGAGATTACTTTATTCTACTGACTCAGGCTCTAATACGTATGAAAAGTTTTCGAACAAGAATCAATATCTGCCAGTTTGGTCAAAAGTTGTCGATGGCCGGAGGATTTGTATAAATATTGCCCAACAGGAAAGAATAATTCCTATTTTGACAAACAATTACCGATCAGGAAGGCTTTATTGCAATTTTCTCTCCTTAATGCCATATCACAATAATTTGTCTCACCGTCGATTTACAAGCTACCACGTTCCCAACCTCTGCTACACCTCCTACGACTCAGACTTGGCCAAGCACAACCTCCCATGCTCTACCTAAAATGCTGACGCCTAGTCAGAGATATTTGTCAACTACAACGCCGACGTAACATCGTCGGGTCGGGTTTCACGGGCTCTTCTGGGCACCCTTAAATCTCAAAATTGTCGAATCGTGAGAGAGTGAAGTAGTGCAAGAGCTAAAACTTGTGGCAAAGGCCAAGGAGGGCTCATCCCAAACCCTTCACTTCCTCCTACTTCTCCTCCTCCTCATAATCCAAGTCGTTAATGTCCTCTGCCTTTGGCTATATATTAGCCATTTATCATGAAGCGTTGGGACCCATTGCCGGTCTCGTTGATGGACTACGAGCACGACTCGTCTTTGGTGAGCTTGGATGGCTGAGGTAAATGTTGCATCGAGTCATCGTCTGTCATAGATTTTCCGAAGTAGGCACCGAGGGATTACTTATGAATCGGTGGCATCAAAGACGTGACATATGGCGAAGGAACCCTAGGTGAGGAGAGGCCTGGTCGTGGTAGCTTGTAAAATCGCCTGAACTATCGGTGGTGTAGGCAGTGAACATGTTTTTGTTATGACTTGCTGATGAGAGGGAATCTGTTGGCTCGACTTCATTGTAAGCTCAAATTCGAAGAGAGAATCTACAGCTGAGATTTAATATTTTTAGAGGGTGAATAGAGAGGGAAAGTATTTGAGATTAACGAGAGAGAGAGAGAGAGAGAGAGAGAGAGAGAGAGAGAGAGAGAGAGAGAGAGAGAGAGAGAGAGAGAGAGAGAGAGAGAGAGAGAGAGAGAGGATTTACTGAATGTCAGTAGGGTTTTCTACATATAGGAGGAGAGTGTCGTCTTTTGATCAGTTTTAATGGGCTGGGTTCACTGCTACTACGTTTAGGCTTAAAGTCCTGTCTTTTCTTGTCTAAATATAAGGATATTTTAGTTTTTTGTTATATTGAAACTCTCCTTGTCCTTGTATGTTTTCCCTATTTAATTTTTAAAAGGAGTTTAGTACCAAACCAAGAGCAATGTCAGGAGGCTCATCCTCACGCCTGGATATATTGAAATTGGAAGAATATATCCAGGGAGACATATAGCCAAAACCTAGGGAGAAAGTACAACCATCCTCAACACTAAGACATCCACTACCAGAAAAATCTACTTTGGCGACGAAACCTTAAATGATTTGTCGCCTAAGTAAAAATTAGAGGACGAACAATTTATTCGTTGCCTAAGTAAACTTTTCGTCGTTTAGGTAGCATTTAGACGACGAAAAAAAAAATATTGCCTAAGTTATGACTTAGACGACAAAATATAAATTCGTCGCCAATTTGGTCGTTTAAGTCACCATTTAAACGACGAAACATATATTTCGTCGTCTAAAAATACATCTAAAATGACGAAACTAATCTCCGTCGCCTAAATATTGACTTAAGTGACAAAATACATAGTTCATCGTCTAAGTATAAATTTAAGACGACAAACAATCATTTCGTCACTTAAATTTTGACTTATGCAACAAAGTCTTTTTTGTCGTTTAAATTTTCACTTAGGCAACGAAAATATTTAGTTTAGGTGACGAAACATGAATTCGTCATCTAAGTGGAACTCAATTATTTAGATCAAATTTCCTATCCAAATCGCTTGTCCTCTCTCTCTATCTCATCTCTCAACACCATCTCTTCATCGAAAAAAGCCCTCAACACCACCCTCCGGCTAAAACTCGATTTATATTTGGTTTTCCCATCTCCGGAGCTCAAGTTTACTCACTTATCTCCTTATCAGTGAAGCTATTAACTCGTTTCTCTCGATTATTAATTTTAAAAAAAAATTAATTACGTACGTAATAACATACGGTGATAAAATTTTTCGGTAAAATATTCTGACGAATATATAGTGTCTGGCAACCTTAATAATATAAGGTAATTGTATAGCTTAAGCAAGGTCGCCAGACACTATATATTCGTCGGAATATTTTACCGAAAAACTTTATCACCATATGTTATTACGTACGTAATTAATTTTTAATATTCCGACGAATATATAGCTTAATATATATTGTTAAGCTAATTGTATAGATTAAGCTAATTGTATGTTTTAATTGATTAGTTGAAAAATGTTAGATTAAGTTACTTGTATGTTTAATCCTTAAGCTAATGGTTTAACCTAATTGTTAAGCTTAATTGTATATTTAATTAATTATTAAGCTAGCTAATATATGTATAATTAGTTGAAAAGTTATATATATATAATATGTAAATGCATCTGAACTTAATAATATAATATATGAGCTAGATTAATTATAGTACCTATATTAGATTATAGCATATTAACTTAATTGTGTTATGTAATTTGATAATATATATAATATATTTGATTAATTAATTGGTTGAAAAATTATATAATATGATTATTAATTTACGCAGAAATATGGACAGGAGTTGGATACAGTTGGCGAATAGAAGTGATGAGAAGTATATGGACGAAATCAGAGAGTTTATGTTGTTTGTGATGCAACATGGTCAAGGAAAGAAGCATTACAAGTGTCTGTGCAAAAAATGTCTTAACCATCAGTTTGTGGAGATTAATGTTATGTCTCAACCTTTGTATGACTATGTTATGATGTGGGGTTGCACTACATGGAGTGAGCACGGTGAAGTAGTAGACTTTAGCTCAGAACCAGACTTCAGCTCATGGTACAGTTACTAGGGTACGTCATCCAGCGGTAGTGGCACACTTTCTTGGAACTCCTTTGTGGATTTGGTCCACGATGCTTTTCTGAAAATTAGTCATGGTAGACACCACCACAAATAGTGATGTTATGATACTCATCATTTGGACACAGACCCTGTAGCCTTGGCCACTGACACTACTGTGATGAATAAGTACATTATAATGTAACTTGAAGCCTAGACCCTAATATACACTGGATGTCTAGAGAATGTGTTATGATATGTAAGGAGGAAATTCAGATTAAAGTGAAGAACAAAATTTGAGATTGTGCTTTTGACCAAATGCAGGAGCAAATATTTAAGTTGCTTCCTCATCATCTCAAACTTCCTAAAACCCATTATAAGGTTAGAAAGATCTAGAGCATCCTCGGCCTAAAGTACAAGAAAATTCATGCATGCATAAATGATCGTGTGTTGTTTTACAAAGAGTATGCACATTTGGACTACTGTCATATATACAACCAGTGCAGATATTTGCACCGGGGGAATATGAGGTGTTCAAAGAAGCAAATTCCTGTAAAGGTGCTTCTCTATTTTTTGTTGATTCTCAGATTACAGCATCTGTACATGTCTTTATACATAGCAGATGCGATAAGATAGTACACAGAACAGAGAATAGATGACGATGTGCTCAGACACGTGGCAGATGGGAAGACTTTTAAATATTTTGATAGAGAATTTCAAAACTTTGTAGCACAGGTTCGAAATGTTAGATTCAGACTTTCTACAGATGGATTCAATCCTTGGGGCAATAAGAGCGTTGCCGTCAGCACTTGGTTAGTTATTCTTTTGTCGTATAACTTGCATCTGTGGATGTGTATGAAAAAGAAATTTAATTTCCTTACTCTGCTAATTTGAGGTTCTAAATAGTCTGAAAACTGTTTAGATGTGTACTTTAAACCATTGATTGACGAGCTAAAACTGTTGTGGAAAAATGGAGTCCCAACTTATTACAAGTCCACTAACACAATGTTCATGATGAGGGCAGCCGTAATGTGGACAATCAACGATTTTCTTGCGTGTGGATCTTGACATATTGCACAACTAAATGATACAATGTTTGTCATCACTGCTTGGACGACAATTAGTCTAGTTGGCACGCAAGGAAGGTGTGTTACATGGGTCACCGTAGATGGCTTCCTCATGATCACCCGTGGCGACAGGATAATGATCATTTGAACAGGAAAGTATAGAATAATTCTAAACCTCAACAGTGGTCTGGCCAAGATATTTTTGAGAGGTTAAACAATTTCTATTTCAGTGTGTTGACCAATGACACTGTAGTGAAGAAACACAATCCACACCCTCCAAACGATATTAGCTATTGGCATCACATGAGTATTTTCTTTGAAATACCTTACTGGTCAAAGTTGAAACTCAGGATAGAAAAGAATGTGTGCGACAACGTGGTGGGAAAAATTTTCGATATTAAGTTGAAGACTAAGGATACTCCCAAAGGGCAAAAAGATCTGGAATCTATGAATTTACGTCGTCCCTTGTGTTTAAGGAGAGATAGAAGAGAAGTGTACAACAAGATGTCAGATGCACCTTACACAGTGAAGCCGACACTAAGGGGTTCTATATTTAACACATTTAAAAGTGTTTGTTATCCGTCTAATTATGCAGTGAATATATTTGGAGTAGTCAACGTTGAGAAACACAAGTTCATTAGTTTAAAGACTCATGATTATCACGTCATGCTCCAATGTCAGATTTTAATAGTAATTCGACTATATTTACCTCGTGACGTCGTCAAACCAATAGTAGCATTGTGTAGATGGTGGCAGAGATTATGTGCTAGAGAGTTGAAGAAGTCAAATGTGATCGAACTACAATACGAAATATCCATATCCTTTGTAAATTAGAGAGGATTTTTCCCCGTGTTGTCTTGACATCATGATTCACCTTATGATCCACCTTCCCGAACAAGTGCTACTGTCTGGTTCGGTCCACTACACTTGGATGTATCCTCAAGAAAGGTACAATTAATTATAACGGTGTTTCATCATTTACATATATTTTTGTGTTTCTACTATTTGTCAAATAATTAATTGTATAATTTTCCAGACAACTCGGACAATACAAAGGATTTATCAAAAATAAATGTACCTCAAAAGGCTCCATAGCAGAGACATACCTAATGCATGAGTATGTTACCAACTGTAATAAGTACCTCAAGGATCTAGTCCAGACCACAGCCTCTAATCCAAATGCCCGCAACAATCTTTCAAACATCACAGATGTTGTATGACCATTTAGATGAGTATTAAACGAAAGATTAACTAAAGAAGAAATTATTAAAGTGCATTGGATAGTGTTGTGAGACTGTGACGAGGTTGACCCGTACATGCAAGCTTACAAGGAGAAAATTCAGAGAGCCAAACTGGACAAGAGTCATAACTAGGTTGAAAAAGTGTTTAAGAAGTTCTCTAATTATTTTCTCCAATAGGTACGTATGTTTAACTAATTTAAACCATGCATATAGGTTTGTGATATGTTTTTTGTATTGAGAAATTCGGATGGAAATAGGTGTCCACGGTAAATTCGAAGGACATTTGGTGTTTACTTATGTAAAGTGTTTTTCCTTAGTTTGCTCATGAAGTTTTTTTGTTTCTTTTCTTTAGAGGAAACTACGTCAAATTTTCGGTAGAAATTAAATACACATTCATATATCTTCGTCACTTTCTTTTTTTTGTGCAAATGATCGATCTAGAAAAATTCGTTAACCACAAGGAGTGGTGGTTATGGGAAAAATACTTATTGGCCTATAAGCTGGTTCAACACTATATTTATCCTGGATATTTTTTCAACAGTGTAAAGTTTTATTCATTTGACCGAGATGAAGGAAAAAGAATATAAAATAGTGGGATCACGGTTGGGAAGGGCGCTAATGTATATTACGGGGTTCTTGTTAATGTCGTTCAGCTAATTTACGGGAATGATATCAACGTTTTTTTATTTAAGTGTAAATGGTTCAAGCATACGAAGGAAGATGTGGGCCTTTTATCAGTCGATACAAACTCAAGATGGTATGAGGATGAGTCATTCACTCTTGCCATTTTAATTAGGTAGGTGTTCTATCTGGATGATCTAAAAGCTGGTGAAGGTTGGAAAATAGTAAACCATATGTCTCACCGAGGAATATGGAGTGCCACAACACTTGAAGGGACGTTGGCGACTAGCACCGAACCACATAATGACAATGCATATCAAGAGTCTAACACTTCTATCATCCCCAACATAAGGAAACTGATTTGGTCTGTAGAACACTTACTCATACCTAATGACGTCATAGATCTTACTCAAGAGGAGATTAATGACCTAGAGAATAATTCCCTTGAAGTAGAGCTAGAGGATGACGACAACGACGCTGGATATGATTCAGACGATGGAGATTATGATGATGAGGAACATTCAGTTGAGAGTGAGGATGATGATTCAAACAATGATGATTATGATGATGAGGAGTGATTGACAAATATACGAAATACTCAATAATAATTATTTAATAGATAGAAATAATTTTTTCGAGTTTCGAACTTAATTAATTAATTTGTACGTACGCGCGTACCATAATAATTAATTAGTTAATTTAATTAATTAAGTCACACAAATTAAAAGATGATTATTTAGAGTGTACGTACATTTGTAATACTTATTATGTTTTAGAGGAATGATTTAGAATAGACAAATGCAAGATAATTTTTTGGTATAAAGATGACATCTTAGACGACGAAATATATAATTTCGCCGTCTAAAGTTCACTTAGACGACGAAATTACATAAGTTCATCGTCTATGGGTGGACTTAGACGAAAAATACATATTCGTTGTGGAAGAACTACTTTGATGATGAAAATATAGTGATTTCGTCATCTAAGTACATGTGTAAACCCTAAACCCTAATCCCTAACCCTAATCCCTTTTTCCTAAACCCTAAAAGACTTAGACGGTAAAAGTAGTATCTTTCGTTGTCTAAGTCACACTTGGACGACAAAATTCTATCACTTTTGTCGTCTAAGTAGATTTTCACAATCTAACATCTATGAGTATGATCATGTATACCGTGTTAGATTGCGGATTATATTTATCGAGGACATAGAGTAAACAATTCTTGGGCTGTGGGTGTCGACGGTTCAAAAATCGGAGTTACGAAGATTTGTATATCAACGTTTCCGTTTCGTTGAAATTTTGATTTTATGATTGACTACACCGATCAAACCCTTAATGAATCATATCGAATAAAAATTCGTCTACTTACATATTAAGTGGTTATGAATATATTTGATAGTTATTTTTTCCAAATTCAATTTCGTTAATATGGATGTAGAGTAAATACAAGCATGCGACACTTAAGTTACAACATTAGTAGATGTATAACAAGTATTAACTCGTCAATCTAGTTTTTATGTCCAATTTCAATTAATTCATATGAAATTGATATATACTATTTCAACGTAAGTGGAAATGCTCGTAATGTTGGAAACGGTTTTACGATTATTAATATGTACGATCGTTTCGGTCTTTTAAACTTTAGTGGATATTCATAAATCTGTATCGATCGAATACCAAATTCTATCGAATTAGCGTTAATTTTTTCTAAAATATTATATAAATATAATGATTATATCTGATGGCTGATTTTTTCGTATTTTTAGGGAGGTAGTCAAATTTTTTTTCTTCAGATAATGGATACATTTTTTTTATAAATTATCACTTAGACGACGAAACTTAGGTATTTCGTCGTCTAGGTTCATTCTTAGAAGACGAAATCATGTTATTTCGTCATCCAACCCAAAATATATGGCGAGTTTTTTTTGCGCCAAATATTTTGAGAAATTTTTAAAAAATACTTAGACTACGAAATACCTATATTTCGTCATCTAAGTCGTTAAATCAGATCGATAAATTAGGGACAAATCCCTAATCTCTCTCTTTCTCTCTCGCCGGAAATGCACAATGCTAGTGCCCTCTCTCTCTCCTCTCGCCGGAAAAACCCAACTGTGCCTTACCTCTCTCTCTCTCTCACCAAAAATGCCCAATGTCAGTGCCTCTCTCTCCCCTCTTGCCAGTGCCCCCCATGCCAACCACTCCACACCAGTTCCCCCGTCGCCTCCACCATCACCATCACCAGTACTCCCCTGCCACCTTCACCTTCAACGAGGATCTCAAGCTCGGTCAATCTCTCTCTCTCTCTCTCTCTCTCTCTCTCTCTCTCTCACACACACACACACACACATATTTATATATAACTGTAAATTATATATATAATTTGTAATTTGTTGAAACTTATACGATTTTATAATTTGTTGTATATATATATTAGTTGACATGAAATTAGTTGTATATATATTAGTTATATATATTTATATTATAAAATTAATCGTATTGAATGAATTTATTGTTGAATGAATTTTTTAGTTAATGAATTGTTGAATGAATTTGTTGTTGAATGATTTGCTGGATTGTGGATTGTCGGTATTGTTGGTGGAGTTTCTGGATTGTGGATTGAAATATATTAGGAGTGTATTGTTGTTGATCAAGATTATGTGGACTTGTTGTTGATGGAGAACTTATGTAGAATTGTGGTTGATTAAAGAGATTAGGTAGAATTGTGTACTGATCATGGACATTATGGTGGTTATGTTATGAATAATTATTGTTGATGATCCTTTAATTATGTATTTTGTTGAATGAAAATGGATAATGCATGAATGTAAGTAGGAGCATGTAATGAGGCTTAAGGTGAATGTGTACTGGATTAGATGAAATGTTTTGTTTTTTGGTATGGATGTGTTTTGATGAATATGGTTTTCTGAGTAAATATTGTTAATATCCGATGTCGTACAACTTCATTAGGATGCCTGGCAGTAGAAAGAGGCTCACTGTCTAAGAGAATGCTGCCGAATTCCAATCCATTAGACGACATATGGGTTGGGGTCAAACCTCAAAGGAGACCATTACTGCTCCTACGAGTTCTGTGGCTCATGCGGCTTCTCAACAAATACCGAATGCTCCAATTGAAGCGATTACTGAATATATAGATGAGTCTATGATTTTCGCTTTGGTGGCGGTGTCACAAGGTCCCCAAGAATCTGTTGACGATTCTATTCACTATAACGCCCGACGCAAGACCAGGAGGGAGCCCTCAGACCCGGTCCCTAAATGCACTCGGGGACTTAGAAAGGGATCTAAAGGCAAGCATATAGTAAAGTCAACGGGGAAAGAAGATCGAAGTGTCATTCGACTAGTTCACCAGACGCCCTCCGACACTGGAGCTGAGCAGTTTATGTTTGCACAACATCAGATCAATCATACAGAACAATATACGTATGATAGCCCCTCTTGAAAAGAGCTGCCCCAATCCGAAAAGTTTAGGGTGTACTGCGAACTCTCTGTAATAGGGTTTATTGAATGTTATTTACTTTCATAATTAATTACAAAGCAAAGAGACATAGGGCTAGGAATTTAATTTTTATTTTTTCATTCTAGGTACATTTTGACTATGAAGGAAAACTGAAGATGTGGGAATTCGTAAAGGATACGGCTATCTGCATTTACAAGGTTTGGAAGTACGACCTCCACAAGTACTACAAGCAACACGGCGTCTCGCCTAGCCCAGAAGAGTTATAGATAGAAAGGGAAGACGAGTGGCAATGGTTGGTCGGGCACTTTGAGTCCGACAAGTTTAAGGTTCGTCTTCCTTTTCTTTAATGTAATAAAAATGAATAATTTCTTACTTTTAAATATTTATTTAATATTCATTTTTGTGAAATAGATAAGGCCGGAAGCTAACAAGTTTACTAGTGAGAAGAAGACCGACCACCATATTTCGGGCTCCAAAAAGTTCATCTACATAGCAAAGGCTCACAAAGATGCGGGTTCGAAGCATTATTTTCTGGATGTCAGCGTGTCTACTTATGTCAAGCCCAAGCAAGTCAATGTTACGAGTGAACGTGGCGTAAGTATCTATTTTTCCAAAAGTGATTGAATTTAATCGTACTTTCAAAATTTATTGAATTTAATATTATGGTTGGTTTGATGAAATTGAATTATGATTAGGATATTTAATTAGGTGGTGCTCTTGGAATTTGGTTTAGTTGGCTAAATTATGATTCTGAAATTGAGAAATCCATATGGGAATCGGTGCCAACGGTTAATTTGTTATGTTGGAATTGGTTATTCAAAGTATATTCTTTCGTGCAGATTTTTGGTATGCTCCATTTTTAGGGGAAACTATGTCAAATTTTCTTTAGAAATAAATATTCATATATTATTCACATGATTAATTTTAGGAGAGGTTGACACAAATGGCCTAGGAGGAATAGGAGCAGACACATTTACAAAACCCGGAGATGACGCCTGAAGAGCTGCCTCCTCTATCAAAAGAGACTCAGATCAGTATTACCGATGCAATTTTTGTCCGCCGAGTTGGGAAGGAGGTTCGTGGGATTTGACGGGTGGTCCAGAGAGATTTGACCAAGTCATATACATCATTGAGTAGGCAAAGTCAGCCAGACATCGATGTGGTCCGAGTCGCCCAAGAAGAGCCTCGACCGGGAGGAGGCTTGATCATTATAGCAACTAGTTCGATCAACCCAGAGTCAGATGAGCTTCATCCTCAAGTTCCTCAAGTGGATGGGCATGCAACCTCCACCCCAGTGCCAGCCCCTCACGCCTCCTGGGCCCGACGACGATGATCTAAGCAGCGACAAGAGAATCGGAGGGATCCATACTCCCGGTTTGGTTTCGTCGTTTATGTATATTTCGATTGATGTACGTAAAGTTTTATGTACACATTTATATTTAATATATGTATTCAATGAATATTTTTTTAATTTTTTTAATTTTTAATTCTGAAACAATTTAAAAAAAAATTAAAAATTGAACTTAGACGACAAAACATGAAGAATTTAACGTCTAGGTTCAATCATTAAGATGACGAATCTGTTTCTTTATTTGTCGTCTAGGTGTTATATCTTAGACGATCAATATTTATCTTCGTCGTCTAAGTGTTATCACTTAAACGATGAATATCCTTTTACGTCTAAGTGTTATTACTTAAACGACGAAGATCAATTTTTGTCGTCTAAGGTGCATCTAAAAGGACAAACAATTTCATCGCTTTTTCATAAATTTTTTGAGGTCTAAGTACAAAGATGACGAAACATATTTCATTGTCTAAGTAGTACCTTAGACGATGATAAGTTTCTGTTTCATCGTTTAAGAGATTAGACTATGATTCTTAGACGACCAAACCTAGGCGATGAAACTTTCATCACCTAACTATTTAGACAACGAAAAACGTCACTTAGACGACAAAATTACTTTGTCGTCTAATTACGTTTTTCTGGTAGTGAACGCAGATAATATCTGGAGTCTCATATAACCAGTAGGTACGAGCTAGGTGTGTAATTTATGAGCCATACAATTAGCTTCACAATATATATAATTAACATGTAATATATCAATATCACGCATATAATGGTAGCAATCTAAAATGATAATACTCACCTCAGCTACCGAAACCATCTTCGATTGAAAAGCTTCATTAATGCGAAAACCCATTCCCTCTCTGACTTTGGAGCACACAGCTTGCCACATGCCAACCAATTTTTTTTCTTGTCATTTCTTTGGTCCCCTTACCAAAAGTTAGCCATAAGTTTATGTATAGCATTGCAAATGTAACTAGATACCTCAAAAACAACTCATTGTATAAGTCGGAATGGATTAGCAAACAACTTTAATCATCACCTCATTTCTAACAACGCTTAATGTCTTATCCCTCCAGGCTTGTGTTCTATTCCTTACCTTCTCTTTGAGGCATCTGAAGGCTTCCTCTTTTGAGTAGCTAATCTCCATTGGGAGGCCAAGATACTTATCATGTTTGTCAACCCTATACACTCTGAGGAAGTCCGTGAGATCTTATTGTTTCTCAATCAGCACATTGTCACTAAATGAAATACTCGACTTCTGAAGATTTATTTGTTGCCCTGATCCCGCCTCGTATCTCCTAAGAATCTCCTAGATCACCTCACAATCCTGCCTTAAGGATTGC
The DNA here is from genome assembly GCA_946800695.1 of Geum urbanum. Classification (NCBI taxonomy): domain Eukaryota; kingdom Viridiplantae; phylum Streptophyta; class Magnoliopsida; order Rosales; family Rosaceae; genus Geum; species Geum urbanum. Next base: position 46,108,335 of record OX327003.1, on the reverse strand, counting down.
ATAAACACAAACCAATTATCTGGAAAAAGGATATGGCTTTTAGTGGGAGCCCCATTGCATCCCTTGACTTCCTAAAGAAGATCCTCCCTTTATGCAAATAAAAGCAACCATGAGAATGCCTTAGCACATAATAAAAAGAGATAAGGAGATATAGAATCACCTTGGCGTACTTCCCTTGATGGAATGATCCTCTGACTTGAATTGGTTCACCATTTACCGCAATAGCATATGACACCGTACAAATACATCTCATTATAGTTTACACCCACTCTATACAAAAACCCAATCTCTCTATTACCCTCTCAATAAACTTCCACTCAACCCTCTTATAAGCCTTACTCATGTTGAGTTTTAGCGCACAATGACCGACATTGACTCCTGTCTTCCTCTTCAAAAAATGTGAGATTTCAAAGGCAAGAAGAGAGTTGTCCGAGATCAACCGACTAGGCACAAAGGCACTCTTATATGGATAAATGCAACCATCTAACATAGGCTTCATTCTATTGGCAAACACTTTAGAGCAAAGCTTATACATAACATTGTAAAGATTGATGGGACAATAGTCACAGTCTGATGTAGGATTAATGACCTTAGGTATCAAAGTGACATGTGTATCATTGACTCTCTGCATCTCCTCATCTGATCTCCAAGAAGTTTGAATTGCAGCCACAACATCCTTCCCTACTAGTTGCTAGAATTGTTGTTAAAAATATGGTGCAAAAACATTCGACCCCTGGGCCTTGGAAGGCTTCATTTTCTTTAACACCCGAACCAATTCCTCCTCAGTGACCTCCTTGCTTAATTCCATGTTCATTGACTGTGATAACATTAGAAAATAGCCTACATATACCTTCATCCACCCGAGGTCTCGTTAAGGTGAACATATGTTGGTAATAAGAAGTGACCAGCCACATGATTTCATCGTCTTCATTTTGCTAAAGGCCTTTTTTCATCTTTGTGGCCCTTGATCAAATTCTTTCTCCTCTTGTTCCTCGCCTTCTGGTGAAAGAACTTGGTATTCATGTCCCTATCCAATAACCACATAACCCTGAAATGTTGTCTCCAAAATGTCAATTCTTTTGTTAGTAGGTCATTAAGTTCAGCTTCGAGCTCGATCTTGGGAGTCAGAGGATGACCAAACGGCGAGTTATCAAAGAAAGCTATGAGTTGTTTCCTCATGTCTAGAATCTCCTTTTGTAACCCTCCAAATTTTTTATGTGCTCCAGTTAATTACTGCCTCACGTGTACCCTAAATTTTACGACACCCTGCCTAAAAAGATCCTGAGTTGCTCTAGTCTTTCCATCCTTGTCATACAATCTCCTTGCACTCCTCATCACGTGGCCAAAATTCTTTGAAACATTATTTCTTCTTCCTCCTCCGTCGACGCTTTTTCCGTTTTTTAACCTCCAAGAGTATAGAGAGATGACCTAGCTCATTTGGATGTAGATGAAACACTCAGAAAGCCTCAAAATACTCTAACTAGGGAAGGCATTGGGTAGAGTAAGGTACAAATATCAAAATACCGTACCCATGCCCGAGTTCATATCTGCTTCTTCTTCCTTTATCGATGTTTTTTGCGTTTTTTAACCTCCAAGAGTACGGGGAGATGACCTAACTCGTTTGAAAGTAGATGAAACACTCGGCAAGCATCAAAATACTCTAACTAGGGATGACAATGGGTAGATTATGGTACACATATCAAAATACCTTACCCATACCCGAGTTCATATTTTATACTCGTACCCGACCCGCAAGGGTGGAGTCATGCATATGCGAAGTAGGGCATTGGTCCCCTGAAAGATTGATAATCACATTAGTTTTCTATGGGAAGACATACAAATAAAGTTTCCTGAGTGGTTAGACTATTGTTTTTAACAAACTTGATCAAGGGCTTGAGCCCATATGCACATGTTGCCTTCATTTTTGTTACACTTGCTAATTCCTTTTTCTTTCTTGCAGTTTTCCTAATTTCAACTTGTATTATCATTTTTTTCTTCTGTTTTCTTTCTATACTCTTCTAGCCTATGTTCTTTCCAGGGCCTAATCATATATATAGTTTCCTCTTTCATGTTTTATTTGTACTTTTTTCTCTAATTTTTGTGCCCACCCTGTGATCAAATTTTGGCTCCACCACTGCCAACACGATACCCGTAGAATTATATTGGGTATTATCCGTCTCCGTATTTGTTGGATACTAGGGCATCCGTACGCACCCGTTACCCGTAAAAAAATGTTAATAAATAAAAAACTATTATAAACAAATCCATCAATCCAAAGAATATAAATTAATTTCGTGCAACAATTTTTTAAATACCAGAAACACAAGACTAACTTATTTAAAATGTATAGCAAAAATAAGTTGACTAGGGTACTAAGTAAATAAATGATTGTTTACCTCAAAAATGTATATAAAAAACTGTTGCAGGAGAATATGTGTGACGACCCGAACCAGAATCAGTAGTGTAATTAGTACGATTCACGAGATTATGCGTAATCGCGATTAATCGATAACTGTGTGGTTTGCTGGTTACATTTACTACTAAATTATCGGCCGAGAATTTGAGTTGGGTTTCTTCTCGAGAGTTGTAGAGCATGTGATTTCGAGCTCGTGGGCGGTTCCGGATGATTTTTCCGATAACCGAGGAATATAATATAAATATTTGAAGTTTCGGTTTATCGACGAATTTATCCGTTCGTTTCGTATTTATCCGAATCGTAATGGTTATCCGTTTTGGACCGTTGATCGTCCCGATGCGCGAGTATAAATATCGGAAATAGTCGAAAAATTGTCGAAAACACTGTTTGAGGCGTTGACCAAGCGTTGACTTTCTATTTTTGGCAGTTGACCCGTTGACCCGTGGAGAGGAATTGACCCGTTTGAGCTCGCCGGCCGACCCGGATTTTCCGGCCACCTCCGGCCACGTTGAGGGTACAGATCGATTCCCCTTGAGCTCCTCTATTGTTTTGTATTTGGAATTGTGAGAATTGGTTGAGTTTTATTTGAATTCGAACCGGGTCAGTTTTGTGGATTTCGCCGGTGACGGTTAAGGGTGTTCCGGTGAGCCACGGTGGCGGGGGAGTGAGGGTTTCGACTCCCCTTGCTGCCGTGATGCTTCCTAGGTACTTGAATTTGGACGGGGTGGTGGTTTTAGGTTGAACTGTGGTGGTTGCCAGAGTTTAGCTCCGATTTGGTTTCGAGCTAATTTGGAGGTGTTACGGTTTGAATTGGGACTTGTTGTAGTTGTAAATTGTGTTGGGCTTGAGGAGATCTTGAGAACTGGAGCTTCCTCGCCGGAGAAACTCTCCGTTGACGGCGCGTCGCCGCCGCCGGCGGCCCGGCGTGAAAGTTGACTTTTTAGTTTTCGATGATTTTAGTGTCATTTTTCTCGTAATCGCGCCCCGATTATCGCCTTGAGGTTTTCGAATTGATTTGGGTATCGGATTTTCAGTCGAGGGTTTTGAGTTGTGATTTCGGAAATTCAGTCGATTGTTTTATACAGTTTTATATGTTCCGGGAACGGTTGGTTTCCGTGATGAAGTACAGTGTTGTGAGCTATGATTTTGATCAGATATGTTTTATGACTATTCAGGGGATCGAGATCGTGCTTCGGGCGAGGGATCTTCCGCCGAGCCACAAGATTAGCGCGAGTGCGCGTTTTGCTCACCTGTGAGTGGACAATTTCTTTTCACGGAATGATTGCGAGTCTTTATACACGTTTTACGAACTTGAGCATGCATACGAGATTATGTTTTATATGAGCATGTGTTATACGATTATGCTTATACCATTATACATTACATATATACATTTAAATATTACCTTATGCATTTGCATCGAACTATTTATGATTTGGTTTACACAAAGTACAGTCTTAGTATATGTTGTTGTATTGATACACTCGCATCCCGGCTGATCCCCGAGGGTGCCTACCAGGGGGGAACTGTTTCTTGTGCCGATGTATTTCCGGGTGGAAACAGATATCCTGACCTGAGGTCTTTCTGGCTAGAATCACGTGTGGGTCTGGGATCTCGTGATTTGGACTGTACTAGCACAGATGTGTCTACGAGCGACCCCGTGAGATTTTCCATGCATGCTCTGTACGCGTGAGGAGTTAGAGTCTCCCTCGTGTACCATATGATTTTTTTTATGCATTCTGACTCGCATATGTTTTTATAACATATATTATTCGGCGAAATACATTATTTTCGTCCACTCACTCTAACGGTTTTCATGTCTTTCCCCTGGGCTTTTCGGTTTCCATGCCCAGTTTGCAGTTCAGGTTCTGGTGTTTCACGTCGTGGTCGGAGGCTAGTAGTTCGAGCTACCTGTGTTTTCTAGTAGGTTTTTTGTTTCGCCTACTGATGTGTATATTGTATATATTTACACTAGAGGTCGCTCTGATACATTCTGATACATTTTTTATACGGTTTTTCCCGGATATACTATATATTACAGTATGTTTACTGTTTATTGTTAATGTTATGATATTGAGAAATCCGGATGAGATTGGTGCCCACAGTTTGGCTTTTGTGGCATAGGATGAGGTGTAATTTTTCGGGTGCAGGTAATGGTAATTCCACGTTAGTAGCGTTACTCTGCCAAAATTTTGATGGTTTTTGTTGGTTCGTGTTTTCAGAAGGGGTTTGATTCCGGTTTAGGAAACTAAATCGGGGTTGGGTCCTTTCAATATGTGATAACTAAAAACTATTACTCTTTCATTTATAGAATGCCTTATATATATGCTGATACAATCTGTTACAATAACTGTCCCGATAAAACAGAGATTCTTTGTATCTCTATCTAGACTAAATCATATCTAATTAGGACAAGACACACTGAAATTTACGGAGAATAAATCTCCTTAAACACTCCCCCTTGTGTCGATGGCCTAATGAATGATGCATGACTTGTTGCCTCACTAAAAATCTTGCCAAATAAACAAAAACCTCATGGGTAAAACAAAAACTTAGTCTAAGGGAAAAAGAGTACAATGCATCAACTACAAAGGCTAATACATGTGATTTAGACTTCCCCTTATGTCTACAGAAATATAACTCCTCCTGATTGTAAACTCGGTCATGGAATTCATATAACCTACGCATATTGGCATCTCACATGTTTCACAAATGTAGATTTAGGTAATGACTTGATAAACAAGTCCACATCATTATCTGCCAAACCAACCTGGTTCACATGGATATTCAACAGTTGTTATTGTTGCTTATTGAAGAAGAATTACGGTGATATATGCTTTGTATTGTCACCCTTAATGTAACCCAACTTCATCTGTTCAATGCATGTCATATTATTCAAAAATATGAAAGTTGGAGCCGTCGTAGTAGATGGTAATCCACTAGACCCTCGAATATGATGAATGGTTAACCTAAGCTAGACATATTCCCTAACCGCTTCATGCAAAACAATGATTTCTGAATGATTCGAGGAATTAGCAACAAATGTTTGCTTAGTTCATCTCCAAGAAATCATCGTGTTTCCCATGGTGAAATTATAACTAGTCTATGAACAACTTTTGTATGGGTCAGAAAGGTACCCAGAATTAACAAATCCGACCATAACATTAACGGGTTTTTTGGAATAGAGGACTGCAGTAAAACTGTTCGCACCAGGGAAGAAATTCGACGGGTCAAAGTCCTCACACGACGGGTCGAAAGGCACATTTTGGTATCACAGTTTACCGCTTTCAACGGGTCGTAAGATCCCTTTGATGGGTCGAAGGCTACAAATCCTGCATGATATGATTCAACCATCCCTTGTCTGGGAATTTCAAGCTTCTCTCTATATTCTTTATAAGGGAAGAATAATCCTAAGTCAATTGAACCCTTAAAGTATTTGTAGATTTATTTTACTCCATTCCAATGATGTTGCATTAGCATAGAGCTAAATCTAGCCAATAAGTTCATTAAGAAGACAATATCTGGACGCTTGCACTGAGCTAGATACAACAAAGCTCTAATAGCTCTAAGATATAGAAATTCAGCTCCCAAGACTTCCTCATCGTCATCTTGCAGACGAAATGGATCCTTCTTGGGGTCCAGAATGCGAACAACCATTGACATGCTAACAGGGTGTGCTTTGTATATATTAAATCGCTTGAGCATCTTTTGGACATAAGTAGTCTGGTGAATAAGGATTCCACCAACTTGATGTTCCAGCTCTAATTCGAGACAAAATCGAGTCCTACCAAGGTCTTTCATCTCAAATTCAGATTTCAAGTAGCCAACTGTCTCATTGATCTTATCAAGAGTCCCGATTATATTCATATCATCTACATAGACTGCTACTATAGAAAATCTTAAACTTGTTCTTTAATGAATACACAAGGGAATAAGTTATCATTCTTGTATCCTTTCCCAATCAAGTTGTCACTAAGACATGTATACCACATCCTACAGGATTGTTTCAATCCAGATAGTGAACGTCTCAGTCTAATTACATGAGCACTCTGTGGTTTAGAATTACTTGATTTGGGTATAGCAATGTCTTCCAGCACTTTCATGTATATCTCTTAATCAAAATCACCATAGAGATATGTAGTAACCATATCCATAAACTGCATGTTTAGTTTCTCAGACACTACCAAACTTATCAGGTAGTAGAAGGTGATGATGTCCATAATCAATTCCAAGACGTTGAGAGAAACCCTGCACCACAAGTCTTGTGTTATAAGTCTAGCTTTATAACATAAAACCTCATTATTCTCATTACACTTTCGAATAAAGACCATTTATGTCCTACTAGCTTCACATTCGGTGGGCATAACACTACCAAACCGAAAACCTACGTTTTATTCAGAGAGTCTAGTCTAGCCTGAATTGCTACCTTCTAATTTAGCCAATCTGTAATTTGTTGACAATCCGCAACAGAGCGATGTTCCACTACATCGTCATATATGATCTCCTAAGCAATGAAATAAGCAAATGGATCATCAACTAATATGGAAGATCTATCCATAAGAATGCGTGCATCGTTTGTTCTAAGTAAGATTTCTTTGTTTTCTGACATCACAAAAATTTCTGAGGCGTCCCCCAGACATGCCAATTGTGATTCAAGGACATAATTGTAGTCAGAGACAATCTTATGTGAAAGATTCACAATATTGATGATGAATGGATCTTTATGTGCCTCGATGACCTGCCTTTTAACCGGCAGCTCATCAATGAATTTTCTTGGTCTCCCCATTTTTCTGGTGGGAGCCGAGACCGACGCAACACCTTCCACATGGGCAGAAGGAACGCTTCATTGCCTGTTGCTGGCACTAACCAATTCCTTTTTTCGGGATTTCCAACCTTGTAGGAATATTTAAAGTAGGGTATATTTGATCTCGTTACTTTAGCGATATCAATAAATGATTTAGGCGTAGAGTCTGCTATTTTCTGAAGATCAAATATTATTTGTACTTCTATCTCACTCTGAGATGTGAGGGGATCATGATGAGACATAGTGATATTAGACCACGTCGATTTCTGACGTGGAGTTGGAATATATACATTACTTCCTTCCCTTAATGTTAGGAAGTATGTCTCATCGAAGTGACAATCTGTAAATCTTGTAGTAAAGAGATCTCTTATCAAAGGTTTAAGATAGCGGACTATAGTTAGAGCTTCGTAGCCAACATAAATGTACATTCTGCGTTGAGGACCGATTTTAGTACGTTGTGGAGGTGGAATTGGCACATATACCGCTTAACCAAAAATGCATAGATGTGAAATGTCAAGCTCATATCCAGTTACCTATTGGTACACACTGAATGGTTGGCGGGCTACGGGTCAAAAATAAAGAAGAATAGTTGCGTGTAACACTGTATATCCTTATGCATAAATTGATAAGTTTGTATGCATTATCAAAGCTCGAGACACAAACTATAACAGCTTAATATGAGCCTCTGCTAAACCGTTATGGGAATGAACATGAGTAACGGGATGTTCAACTTCAATCCTAACTGATATGCAGTAATCATAAAAAAAAATTGATGTAATATCTCATGCATTGTCTAATATAATAGAACTGATTGGATTTTTTAGGTGGTGAGCTCGGAGCTTAATGATTTATGCCAGGAGTTTTGCAAACGCAGCATTCCTTGTGGATAGCAAAATAACGTGTGACCAACGTGTTGGTGCCTCTACCAAAACGCTGAAATATTTGAATGGTCTGCATTCCGGTTTGATAGGTCCACAAATATCACCTTGGATCTTTTGTAAGAATGAAATATTGGCTGTGTTGTCAAGAACAAAAGAATGGTGTGCCTGTAACTTTGCTAATAAACAAGCTTTGCAAATAGAGCGATGTGCATCAGAGATTGCAACATATGTATCTGGTGGGATAACGCATGTCGCCTCAACAGTGCTTTGCCGAGATTGTGCTGCACCCGTCTTGGAGACCGAGCCAGGAATGAAAGGAGTAGTCCCATCCTCCCCATCTAAACCGATGAATTGAGGTATGCCCACATGCTTCTTCACTCAGAAGAATGGATAACTATGAGAGTTTTTCAATATTTTGATCATCATGTCACAACCTAGGTGTCCTAGATGAAAATGCCAAAGCTTGTATGAGTCTAAATCATACATAATAGTTATTTTCCATTCTCATAGAATGCGCTTGCACCCACATTCAATAGAGGTGATACATAATAGTTATTTTCCATTCTCATAATGTGTTTCCAAGTATAAACCGTTGGCATGAATATCCTTGAAACTTAGCAAGGTTCGGTTGACCTTTGGCGCATATAAGACATCAGTGATGAATAATCTTATACCATGAGGTAGCAGAAACTCTGCTGAACCACGTCTTTGAATAACCGGTGTTGTACTAATTATGGTAGTCACTGAGGATTTATATGGAAAAATATCCATAAAAAGTTGCCTATTCCGCAGAATGATGTGGGTAGTACCACAATCTATAAGACACTCAATCTCGCCTTGAGACATCTACAAAAGCAATGTAAATAAGTGAGTTTTTGAACTAAAGACCAGGCGAACACTTCAAGTAGACACTTAAAGATTTGAATAGGGGTGTGACCCTTGTTGAGTGTTGATATGGCATGCAAAATTTTTTGCTGAACCTTTATGTTTTGATAAAAACCAATGTACAACATATTAGAAACCCCACATCTGGGTACATTAATCGACAGGTCGAGTGAATAATACAACAGGTCGACTGAAACCCAAAATAGATGCTGATTTTCCGATACCTATGGGTCTAAATCCTGTCCAGGAGCACCTCTCAATGGGTCAAAGAAAAACCTAAAGCCGATATCGATTTTTCAAATATCTTTTTTGACGGGTCAAAAATTGCCTTGGACGGGTCGATTGTGGAAAAATTTGGAGACAGTAGTGTCCCTTCGATGTGTTAAGGATAACTTCAACATGTCGAAGATGAAAAATAGGTGACCAAAGACCACTTTTGACGGGTAAAAAATTGCAAAGAACCGATACAGAGGGTGGTCTTCGATGAGTCAAAAATTTCTTGAGATCAAAATCAACCTCTTTTTGTCTCATTTTTACTGTATCTTGGTGTCCTTATGCCATATGCAAATGTAAACATCGAACCATACACTTCATTTGTAGTGAAATATCATTTTCAACACTTTCATCTACCGAAAACTAGATAAATTGCATTACTCGCCAACTTTAAAAATTACATCATATATGTTCTTATTCGAAAAACCAAGACAAAAGTATACTAAAAATGACTGAAAAGTAAGCCAAAAAACAAACAAAATTTTTGAATACATAACAAGATAACCACCTATTACATAGGCTACTCAAAATCAGGAGTTACTAGGTCTGCCTCCTTTTGCTCTGCAATGACGAGATTGGTGTCAACTTCTATCTCGAAAATCTCCAGCATAGTTGGACTCTTGAGCTAAGTAATGTTTGTGCCTCTTGTAGATGTTCTGGATTTTTTTGCTAGCACGGCACTGTTTGTGCATATGTTTTTTAGAACCACATCGGTAATAGGGGAATTTTTCAGAATTTGAAGACCTTTGCTCATCATTCTGAGAACCAGATTGGTTCCTGTTGGAGTTGTCGTTCTAAGCTCTATGCCAAGTTAAATTTTGGTTGTGGCATCCACCACGTCCACGCCTTCCTCTCTCACCATGTGGAACTTGTCCTCCACATACGTAAGGTTCTAAACGAATGTAATTTTTCTCCTTACAGTTATTTCCTCCAGTTTGATAACTCTCAGGCTTTTTAGTAGCAGTCGGTCGGTCTTGAGTTATTATTGAGTATGATCTCATGATGTCTTTCCTTTTTGTCTAGGCTATTGATGAGATCACTGAAGGTTAGAATCCTCCCCTGTTCATACTCGAGCTAATACTGATGAGCAAGGATGCTTATGGATGTTGGGAAGGTATTCAACGACTTCTCAATCATGTCATTCTCTGACTTGTTCACCCTACAGAACCTCAACTCAGACTGCAGATCCAACATCGCTTAATTGTAATATTAGATGTTAGGAAAATCTAGAAGCCTAATGGCTTCTCATCTTCCAGTCAACTCAGAAAGTTGTGTATCATGCACATTGTTAAAGCGTTGCTTCATAACATTTTATAAATCCAGGGGATTGGTTTTCTTTAAGTACTGTTTCTTGAGAGTTGGATGAATGTGACGCCTCAAAAATATGAGGGCTTGAGCTTTTGCTTTATCTGTTGATGGAATGACATTTGACCCAGCGGGTTTGATGGTGTTGCTGAGTCTTTTTTCGATGAATGTGTTTTTCACATCGGAGACCCAACGATGATATTCTTTTCCTTGGATGTCAAGGATGTAGAATTTTGGCCTAACTGACTCGTTCAAACTCATCTACAAAATATAAAGAGATTTAATTAGTATCGATCAAAGAAGCACGATCACTAATATCATTTTTTAATGAATAAGAACGTGATCCATGATGTATGGTCACAAAACTCAATTATCAATAAACGGTGGCTCAAAAATTATACTCAGACACCATGATAAACCATCACATAGTATCAATTTCTCTTTCTTTTCTTTTCTAAACCGTGACTCTCCCAGGACCGTCACTTATACTCTATGGATATATGTCCATAGGAACTAGGGCACAGATATGCAATAATCACAATATCACAATCCTAAGATCTAGGGTGTTACAGGAAGTAAGTTTTATTCCTACATCTAAATATTAACAGTTTAGAAAATTTACCTCGATTAATATTATGCTCGATATGACCGGTACTGAATTTGGACGAGTTTGAGGAAGATCTCGTCTGACGCGATTCTTTGAAAGTTGAGCAATCTTGTCAAATTTAGAGATGACATGAGTGTATGCTACACAAGGATTACCAGATGGGTGGAGGTCGACGATGAGAAGTGTTGTCGGCGGTGAAAGCTAGTGTTTTAGGGTTAGATTTTTTTTTTCTTAGGGTGATGACTATTAACTCAAGAGCTGTTTATAACGTGTTGAAGGAGAATATGTGATAACTGAAAACTGTAACTCTTTCATTGATATAATGTCTTATATATAGGTTGATACAATCTCTTACAATAACTGTCTCGATAAAACAGAGATTCTCTATATTTCTATCTAGACTAAATCGTATCTAATTAGGATAAGACACACTAAAAATTACACAGAATAAATCTTCTTAAACAAAAATAAATTATTAGACATAATATTAATCCTATAATAAATAAATATGTAATATTTTTATATTTAATATTTTTATTGGGTGGGTATTGAAATACCATACCCGGCCATCCCGTACCCGTTCTAAAAAATTGGATACTGGGTACACCCGTATCCATTACCCATTTTTACCCGTAATTGTCATCCGTTAGCATCAAATACCCGATTGGTATTATTGTCATCCCTAACTCTAACCAAGCCCTCGTAGCAACGAAATGGTCAAGTCTCACCTTCACCTCTTATCTATTACGGGTTTCATTCCAAGTAAATCTTGGCCCAAAGAATTATATGTCAACTAGATCACAGGCTGCCAAGGAGTCGATAAACCCTTGAATTTGTGCATTACATCTCCTTGCCCCTCCCTCTTTGTCACATAATTAGTTGATCTCATTGATATCATCATCGACTGCCCAAAGAGAGTTGCTTGCTGGACCTAGACTCCTTAAGAGATCCAAAATCTTCTACCTATCCGTCACTTTTGGAAAGCCATAGAGTCTCGTGAATCTCCAACTCTTGGCTTGTGCAACTTCCTTCACTACCACATCAATGCGATTATTGGAATATGACAGCAAATTAACAAACTCTAAATCATTCTACATCAAAGATAAACCAGCCGAACGACTAATTCTCTTTCGTTTTTCCTTTCCAAAAAAGATACAACTTATTGAGAAGGCATTTTTTTCAGCCTATTTTATTTCGGATTGCATTCATCTCCGCAACCGTACTACTAGTCTTGCTAAGAAAAATTAAGTTGAGATGAGTTTGGCTAACCAAACCCTTGATGTCATCAACTACCTAAGGATTTCCAAGCCCTTGGAAATTCCAACACAAAACATTCATTGCTCGTGATGGATCGAGACCATACCCATCATAGAGAGACGTTCAGAAGTACGCTCGAGACTCATAGTTGCAATTTTATCGGCAACAGTAGTATGAGTTACCTTTCCATGAACCACATCCACTGTCCTGACAAACTTTCATCAATTTGATTCGCCACAATTTATGCTCTCTTCACATTCTGTGCCCCCAAATCCTCTTTGGTAATCGAAGACTCCAAAGTCAACTCCATATCCGGCTCCGCATAATCCACATTCAAATTAATAATCAAATTCTTACCAAAACTGGTCTTCGCTTGCTTACACAGTTATCCTCTTCGCTCTACTCCTAACAAATTCTATACATGAAAGATTTGGGAGAAGCATCCTAAACATGATTGACCCACCCCAAAATGATCATCGGGGGAGATTGAAGGGACTCAATTCGGGCCCAATGAGATGAGCGGAGATGGGCAACGCGAATGGAGAAGAACCCGGGAACGACAACAAACATAACATGTAGACTCCCAATATAACCGATACTATTCTAACTAAAATCACCTTAAGGGTGTTGTGTTTTCTACAAAATAATCTCGGTTAATAACGAGTTTAATCCAATTACTTATAAATTATATTTCTTTTGTCACTTTTTACCAACGTGGGATCTTTCCCCCCTCCAACATCAAGGTGATCAACAACATTACGTAGAGAGAGGTATAAAAAAAATGGAACCAACAATTTAGCTAGCTGTACAGTAGTACTGTTACGCATGCAGGTAGCTTCATAGTTCCAACTTCCACCCACAGTTTGATGACTGGTCATAAAACCACGCAATCCGGGTAATCATGCATCAAGCTCCGACGTGAAGAAGGATCTGAGTCTCGGAGTAGAAGGAGGAGGAGAAAAAAAAACAAAGCATGTGTCGCTGGGTGCCACTTGAAGCGAGCTGTATATACAAAATAGAGCATTGGCAATTTGGCATTTAATCGAGCACATGGCGTGCATGGTCTCCGTGTTTACGTGTTTTTGAGTGTGACGTTAACAGCTAATAGGAGTTTTGGCTACAGATTAACGCGGCTAGCTAATATACGATCCATGTGGAACAAATAGCCAACACAAACCGAACGGGGTAATAGACAAAAACGGATGGATGGATGGATGGATCTGCATGTCTGTAGGACCACACAGGTTCCACTGATCGAGAGTATGCATATGTAGCATGTGTTACAAATACATAACAAATTAAGATCGATATCAGCATTATGAAATGAAATTAGAGAACAAGGAATAAATAATCTGTATATATATATATACACATGTAAGTACATTTTCTGTCTCTGTCTCTAGTAGTTGCATGCACAAATTAAGAAATATCAAGGGAGAGTCGTATGATATGTCGTGATGTGCATCTGCCTATTCTTTATATCTAACGGGTTCGAAACAAAAGAAGTTGAAGGCTCAATTGTTTTAGATAATTAATTTCTAAAATATGTATTCGGCCCATGAATTAAATTATTTTTGGTTGATTTCTCTCATGATGTAAATTACAGAATTTCAAGATCAACGAGAAAAGATCAAAACTTCTGATCACCCAGGGACTCAATACGGCAATACGGATTAACAAAAGTAAAATTATCTGACTATTTTATTCAATATGATGTACAACTAACTAATAGGAAAAAGAAATTGTAAAGAGAAATTTGTCAATCAAAACACAAGGATCGATCGTGCGTGCTTGCACCGTGTTCATCACTTAGCTTACTGCCTTGTAAATTGTAATCCCCATCAAATTAAACAACACAAGTCTCATCCAACGTAAATAACTCCACACAAGTCACTCGATCGATCAGTACATGTGTTTACGAACAAAACTGCAATATGCATATGTATGAGATCAAAGAGAAACTATGTATATTTTTTTTCCACCTCTCCGTACGTACGTGTGTCTTTGTTAGTATGTCGCCTCATCCCTCTATTGCTAACTAAAACCTATGTATTATCTATCATGGTGTAAATTAAAAGTTACAATCAAATTCCGATGCATACAAGCTGACAATTAACGAGGGTGACATATCCCACCCAAGCCAAGCATGGTTTTACAAGATCTTTCGCAAACGGATTTACATTTCGAAAGCTCAAATAACAAACGATTAGTGTCCCAAAATGCACCAAACAAAGAACCAAACCCATCCAAGCCACCCCAAACACAAGCACAATCGGACCCCATAAGACGCTTAACGTAATCTGAACAATGTAGAAGAAGAGAGAATTGGAGCTGGATTGCGAATGAAACCCACCATCCGCCCAAACCAGCCACGCAGCCAAACCCATAAGGATGGAGGAACCCAACGAAGCCATGTGTATGAGCCAAACGGGAGGGAACCAAAAGGGTTTGGACAATGCTCGGTACTTGGTGCCTGAGCCGAAGATGAGGATGATGGTCATGCACAAGAAGAATGGGACAGCAATACCTATGGCCAAGGACCTGAGGGCTTTATGTGCCTTGGCCTTGTTGCCTTGTTTGGTCATGTTGGTGGTGCTCATGGGTTTGGAGGGGATAGGAGGAATGTTAGAGGGTTGTTCATTGGTGAATCGGTGTTGGCAGCCATGGATGAAAACTTGGTGGGGGCCGAGGATTAATTGGAATGTTCATGGGATTTTACCAAAAAAGAAAGGAACGGAGCTGATGGAGACATTATAGGACCAAGAGGAAAATGTACGTTATGGAGAAACTTCAGGGGTTTCCTAATATGTAAATAGGTTGTGCAATGCTCCACATGTTTATTACTTAGAGAATATATTCTATACACAATAGTGTACTTCTTGCACCGTCTATGTGTTAAGTTTCTATTGGCTCGATGTTAATTAAAAATTAAAAAATTTGAATAAAAAATAATTTAAAAAATGTTAAATTCCTCTTTTATCCTTATTTTTATGGGCAGTGCACTTGTACTGCCGTGTATAGAATAATTTTTCCTATTATTTATATCTAAAGTAATATGTATAAATATGGGGAAAAAGTTACCCACAGGGTTTAAACTTTCACCATAGTATCAAAATGATGCCCGAATTTTAAAAACTATAAAAGTGATACCCAAACTCTTAAAATCATATTAACGTGATGCCTACCGTCAATTTTCGTCTATAATGATGACCTGACAATTTATTTATTTTTTTCAAAAAAGAGGGGAAAAGAATATAACACCCTTCTAATTTTTTTAATTTTTAATTTTCTTTTTTTATATATATTTTTTAAAAATTCCCTTTTTTCTTTTTCTTTTCTTGTTTTTTTTTCTTTCATTTTTTCATTTTTTATTTAATTTTTCTATTTCATTTTTTTTTTCATTTTTTTTTCTCTCTCTCTCTCTCTCTCCTAATTTTCTTTCTATCATCTCCATCTCTTACTTGTCGTCGAGCTTGCTGGAGACGAACCACCCAAAATGCAGTGTTAGGTATCAATCTCTTCGACTCAGTCTCTTATCTCTTTTCCCCATAACCCTAGCACTCATCTCTCATTTGTTTTGCTCGAATTTGGAGAGAAAGGTTCGAAATTTTCAAGAACCCTAGAAATTTGGGGTCAATTGATTCAGCATCAATTTGGCCAAGGAGAGCTACTGGGGTTTATAGCCCTCTTTCTTATGAGTTTTTACATACCAAGCACAAGCTGTAATTCAAACCAAGGAAGGAAAATCGATGAATTTAAGATTTGAGAATTTTTGGGTGTTCTTGGATTCAAAAGGTAATCCAGTGAGTTCTATTTGGAAATGGATTTAAGTGTAGTTGAGAAAGTTGTTGTTAGGTTAATTTTGGACATGTTTGATTTCTGGTCGCCGAAATTTGGAGCGCCGGTACTGACAGTGATTTCTGACGGTGCATCCGGCTGATGTATTTTAGCAGATGTTTAATGTAGTTTTGTTCGTAATTACGCATTGATCACATTGAAGAGGTTCTCGAATCAATTGGACTTAGCTTGATTGTGATTTAAACTTTATCGGAATAATAATACGAATAGTTTATTAATTTGTTTGGTTTTTAGAAATCACACAGTTCGAGAGTGATATTCCTGACGGGTAATGAACTTAGTTAATTGATAATATTTTGGGCGGTTCGCTTCCTGCGAGTTCGACGACGAGTGAGAGGTGGAGAGGATAGAGAGAAATAGAAATAAAGGAAAAAAATTAAAAAGGAAAATTAAAAAGAAAAAAATGTAAAAATAAATATAAAAAATAATTAAAAAAATTGGAAGGGTTTTCAGAAATCACTTAGTTTATTGACAATGTTTTGGGTAGTCCGCCTCTGGTGAGCTTGACGACGAGCGAGAAATGGAGAGGATAGGGACAAAATCAAGGGAGAGAGAAATAAAGGAAAAAATGAAATATATATATATAGAAAAACAAAAGAAAAAAGAAAAAAAATGAAAATAAAACAGAAAAGAAGAGAAAAGAGGAAAAATAAAAAAAAATTAAAAATATGAAAAAAAATTAGAAGGGTATTACAGTATTTTCCTCTCTTTTTGAAAAAAAAGTGCCACATTATCATTATAGACGGAAATTGACGGTAGGCATCACGTTGATATGATTTCAAGAGTTTTGGCATCACTTTGATAATTTTAGAGTTTGGGCGACATTTTGATACTACGGCAAAAGTTCAGACCTTGTGGGTAACTTTTTTCTATAAATATATAAGAGAAATGATTTTATGCCTCAATAAGGTCATGAAGTGTAGGCCTCAATTTTATTGTAGCATATCCACATCATTTATGAAATTTCAGATCAAATATTTTATTTACTACCATTTTACAAAAGTCTATCATGCCCATTTTTGATCTAATGGCTATAACTTATTTTATTTTGAAATTCTTTCGGTATTCACCTTCTTTAAAGTCAATCGTTTAATTACGTCTAGAGATCTCTTCAATTTATTTTTCATCATATATCAAACAAGGTTGAATATCATAGAGATCGAGTAAATTATTGTTCTACGAAACGCATGTGGAGATCTCATCTCACCCTTTAATTATCTTATAAGGTTTGTGGTGAATCACGAAACACATCTAGAAATCTTAAATGAGAAGAGGAAGTCGTTAATTGTTGGGTAACCAATTCATACATGGACAAAAAGTTTTTTTTTCTTTCTCTTTTTGTTTTGTTTTCTGTTGCTCAGCGTACTAAAGAAAGAAAAAGAACACAATATTACATCTAGGGCAACCAGACTTACAATTAATGTTTGAAGCAGCACGGTGCAAAGAACTCCCATCCCTAGGAGCAAGCAATGCAATGGCCAATATCAGCTACTCTTGTCTACAACGAAATTGGCCTTTCTAACGCATGACCAAAACAATTAGAAAATAAGTGATAGGCAATGAATTTGATCGATAATTATTTTGCTCTAAGCTATCAGTATATTTTCTGGGTATTTGAGCAAGGGTTATACAGGTTTTCTGGTCCATAGCAAATTCTGCGTTCAATTAAGTTCTGAGGGGTTATCAAATTTTCTTTTGTTATTTGATTAGCTTTTATCTATAAATTTCACTAAATATAGGTTTCTGTCTTCTATTAATTTTGATCTATATATTTTCACTAAATATAGGTTTCTGTCTTCGATTAATTTTGATCTATATATTTAATCAAATATATAGAAGGACAAGATTAATTTTGTAAGTTAATATTTTCTCAGAAATTTATATAAAATTATTTTATTTATATGACATGTCAAGCCATATTAAATTGAGGCTTACACATCGTGGCCCTATTGAGACTCCTTAACTTTACCCGGCCAATATATAATTTCTACCACGGTTTAGACAAAAATTGACAATATTACACACTGGTATCCGAATTCTCATCTATTAGTATATTTAAATTTGTAATTTCCACCTCGAAGATGTTGTCTATAGAGATAGAGTGGTTATCAAGTTCTTCCCTTGTCTCTCTAGGTCTCCTAGTCTCACCCTAAACTCTAGCCGCCGTACATCACTTTTCCCTCCGATCTCTTCTGAATCTCTTCCAATTTTGCTTATTTCCATTAATCTCTTTCAGTTTTGCAGCCATATTATTCTAGAATTTCATTTGACAAATCCCAATCAATCTTTTCATCTCAAATCAATTCTTTTCTTGGTTTTCCTCTTCTATCATTTTTTCTGGTTTCCATATCCTTCTTTTTTTGTGCGTATTCTTTTACCACTTCATGCATTCATCCACATTGAAATCCATGGATCTGGTTTCTTTTCCGAAATTGTCTATAGGGGTGTCAGAGGAGGAGGATCTTCAACACTTTTGTTAGACAATCGAGCGAAGTCTCTCAAGCTTTGAATGATCCGTCTTTCGCAGAGACTTCTGAGATCTCATGTGATCCATATTTGGTGTTGCACCCATGATTTTTTTGTGGGAAGGTTTAAGGACAAATGTGCTCTTCGTAGGGAGATTGATTGAGAACCCTGGTTCTACCATGATATCACTGTGATGGTTGAAGAGTTTAACCTCAGTGCACTTGATCCCGACAGCCAAAGCTTACATATGGGCTCGAGTGGAGGTGATTGGTAGGGATCTAACGAGTGAAGTGGAGGATCGATACTGTTGGAATTTTCTAGGGAACTCCTTGGGTAGATTCCTCAACTCTGACATGGTTCGGTTGGAGGAAGGCTGAGAAATTTAGTTGTTCATGGAAGTAGACCTTCATCACCCATTGGAAACGAAGGTAAATCTTACACTCGGTCTGAAAACTTGGGCTGTGTTTGATATTTAGTATATTACCTTACGAGACTACTGTGTGGGGGATGTGGTAGTTTCAGTCACATTTTGGATGGTTGTCTGATCTAATGTGGTAACATGGAAGAGGCCGGGGAAGTAAAGATGAAGGAGGAAATATGAGCTGAAAAAGAAGCTCTGGGAGAGCCAACTGTTTAGGGATGGGATTAGAAGCAGGTGATCTTGTCTGGTTCTGGCAGTGGAGCGGGGAACCGGGAGGAAGAGGTTGTGGATAGTTGGGTCTTAAAGGTAGCAGCGGAGGTGACTACAGTCGCAAAATCGGAAGAGCTAGAGATGGAACAGTTACCTGATAGGCCTAGGAAACAGAAAAGACAATCTAAGCTTGGGCAAAGGAAGCTACAAGTTACGATGGCAAGTTAGATAGGGTGGATCGGTCTAGTCTTAAGCCATCAATTAGGCGCCAATTGTTCGCTTGGGATATAAGGCAATTGGCTCGAGAGGCTACTAGGGTTCAGGTAGTAGAGATATTGGCACGCCACAGCTTTTTGCAATAGGATCAGACATCAGAGAGTTAGACTGGAGGGAAAGCTCCAGACTTGGCAATTGACCGCAAGTAGAGAAAGTGTCTAACTAGTTAAGGGATGGTACGACAGGATTTTTTATTATAGCCAATACTATCCTGGTTTGCTACTCTAGACTTTGTGCTAGAACATGTTGTCTAGTATAATAGTATGCATAGGGCTTCGCTTTATACGGCCGGATAATCTAGTGGAATCTTTGTACTACTATCACATCTTAATAGAATATTATTGACCTTTTAAAAAAAAATTATGATTTTCACTAGCTCTTTTGATTTTTGCTTTTGCTATGTTTTGTTGGCGAAACATCAGTAGCATAAGTTGTGCGTAGACTAGTTGTAACTTTTTAAATTTTTGCTACTCCCCTGCACTGTATATCAACATTTGCCTAAGATAGGCATTGATTATAATGACAATTGTGTCATGTACTTGGTGTATGCTACTAGACGGTGGAAGTTTGAACAAAAAAACAAAGTTAACGAACAAACCACGGCTATAAAAAGTGCATTCTTTTCTTGGCGTATTCATTCAATGACTGAAATAAAGTGTTCTGTTCAGTAAATTTGAGGATAGAAATTGAAACCTTTCAAAACCTTATTGTTGTTTTTTAGAATTGGACAAATGGGAAGTTCTTGAGTGAATTGGATTCATCATGAATCAAGAGGAAATTTTGAAAAATCATAACAACTATTGACTCTGAATATAATATAATTAATAAAATTAAACACAAAATTCAAAATTATCAATAAACTTGTTTTGCACAACCTTACCAAACCCTACCAAGACAATCTATGCAATTTGGACAATGAAAAAAGCAAAAATTTATTCAGTGGTACCTGAACTAACTTGGTCCTATCAACTTCATACCTAAACTTTTAAATATTTTATTGTAATACCTGGAATTTATAAACCGTATATTGGTGGTACCTGAAACTAATTTTCCATCAACGTTCGTTTATTGTGATGACGTGGCAAACAGAAATTTCAAATACAAAAGGTAAACAAGTAATTTTAAATATTAGCTACCTCAATGATACTATTTTTGAAGTTTAGGTATCACTTTTATAATTTTTGTTTTATTAATATTTCATATTTCTTTTTTATTATTTTAATAGTTTTTAATGTTTTATTTTTCTTTATTTCTAACTTACCAAAAGTAAAAAAAAGGTGGAATAACCTGAGGTTCAAACCTCTGACCTAGCGAACACATTGGATTTTGAGATAATTAGGCTCAAATTTATGGTGAATACATATAAATATCTTTTTACCATACTATGAGGACTTCATGTAATAACAATATATATACATATACTTATTCAAAGGGTGACCCGCCCATTCCTCACCCTCCCTCTCTGATGACCCGAGAAGAAAGTGACTCTCTGATGACCCGAATCTTCTCTCTCTCTCTCTCTCTCTCTCTCTCTCTCTCTCTCTCTCTCTCTCTCTCTCTCTCTCTCTCTCTCTCTCTCTCTCTCTCTCTCTCTCTCTCTCACACACACACACACACACACACACACACACACCCTCAAACTAGCCTAGTCCAACTGCTATGGACACCTAAGTTGCTAATTTGACACCCATGCTTCTGTTGCGCACAACGGTAAAGATGCTCGACATGCGTGTAGCAAATCGAGATATAACCCTGAAGCATTAGCAATAGACTAGAAGTTCTAGGTCTATTATTAATAACTCAGATATGTGCCTCGATCTGTTGCACGTAAAACGAGCAGCTCAATTGAAGCATGGGTGCTCAAATTAGCAACATAGGTGACCATAGTAGTTGTGTGTGTGTGTGTGTGTGTGTGTGTGTGTGTGTGTGTGTGTGTGTGTGTGTGTGTGTGTGTGTGTGTGTGTGTGTGTGTGTGTGTGTGTGTGTGTGTGTGTGTGTGTGTGTGTGTGTGTGTGTGTGTGTGTGTGTGTGAGATGATAGGTGTTTTGCACCACACAAAAATATCCAATTCCTTACACAAGTTTTATCGACATAGAAGAATGGAAGTATGGGTCATTACCCGCTGAAGAAAGATGAGACTAAGTTCTTTAGATGCAAACAAACACGAATGTCAGACAACTAACAAACTCGACCACATAGTAGAGAATTAAATTAATAAAATAGTTAGACTCGACCTAAAATTACACAAAAATATATAAGACTCAGTGACAGACTACCACTTAAATTTACAGAAGATTCGAAGATAGTTTGGTCATCGAAATAAATTGGAGAACACATAATCCAAAATCAAAATAGAAATTGAAAGTATAGAACATCAAATGGATTGAAGCGTTAGGTACTTCTCTTCACCCCAGATAGTTCCGATTTACCCCAACCCAACTCACACAACAATGAATGAATGTCTCTCATGCATGATCTATGATTAATATATATTACACTTTCTTACTTGGCATTTTATCCAGATTGATTACCTAGCTTAACGAGATCTTAACTTAAGAGATATTGTACTATGATGGGTCTATATCTACTTAACCTAAGTCATTACAATCCATAGAGTGTCTGAGAAACAACAAGCCTTCTAGAGTTACTATAATGAGTGCTCTTGCATGACCGAAGAATTCCTTCACACAATTAGTCATGTTGCTTTTATTTCTAATGAATATGCAATAATAAGATGGTCATATACACATTCAAAATAATAGATCCTACCACATGCATATAAATTAGCCACCAAAGAGACACATAATAAAGATTATCAAAGATTAAACAGTGAAGGAAAACTTATTCAAAAGTTGCATGAATCACAAATGATTCAAAATCGAAACACATCTAGGACTTCGATTAGCCCCTAACAAGAAGATCTTAGCTAGTCATGAAATAGAAAATTAAATCAAAATAATCCATAAAAATGGATACAAAGAAGATTTGGAGAAGAACACTGGCTCGCGACTTGCTCTCTGTTTCCGTCTCTCTCTTTCACCAGTTGCCAACTAGCTCCCGCACTTTTCTTTTTTTCCTCTTTATATATCTCTCCAACTCCACATCTAACTAGGTTAAATAACCAAGTTCATTCCCACATTCCCGTGCAAAATATAAGGACTCCATCTTTGTCTCTAGCCCATAAATTAAGTACGGGCTGATTTCCTCTAATATTTTGGATTCATCGTAGGTGACATTGCTCTCCAAAATTCAATAGGCCATTTTGTAACATTTAATCTCCTTTTTTTTATTCAACTCCAAGATACTTAAAATTAAGTAAAGCTAATTAATAATAATAAAAATATAACAAAATAACAAAATAATAGGGATAATTAACATATTCAAAGTCGCATAAATAGATGACTATCAAAATACTCTACACTTAACTTTTGCTAGTCCTCGAACAAAACAATAAACTACGACTCAAAATAAAAGACAACATTCTACAAACACGACTCTAATGCCCTCAACACATTGTCTCGACAATCTTCATACAAATGCAACACCAAGATTGGTTCTCGTTCTCAATTCAATCCCACTAAGTTTCGAAAGTTAATTCCAATGCATAACACATATGTAATGAAAGGACCCAACCCCGATTTAGCTCCCTAAACCGGAATCGAACCCCTTCGAAAACACGAACCAACAAAAAAAATTTAAAATTTTCGGCAGAGTTTCGTTACTAGCGTGGAATTACCATTATCTGCACGCGGAAAATACACTTGATCCTATGCCACAAAAAACAAACCGTGGGCACCAATCCCATCCAGATTTCTCAATATATCAACTAAAAAGTAAAACAATAAATATAATTGTACTTTACTGAAATCCGGTGTAAAATCGTATAAACATATACATCAGAAAACTCAGAGCGACCTCTAATGTATAATCATATAAATATACCACAGTAGGTAGAACAATAAACCTACTGGAAGGAACAAGGTAGCTCGAGCACTATGCCTCCGACCACGACGTGCGACACCAGAGCCCGAACTGCAAACTGGGCACGGAAACCGAAAAACCCATGGGAAAGACAATAAACACGTTAGAGTGAGTGGACGAAAATAAGTGTCTTTCACCAATTAATATATATGTTATAAAAACATATGCGAGTCCAGGTAAATAGAAATAATAAAGTACACGAGGTAAATCATACTTCTCCAGTGTACTGAGCATGCAAGTAAAAATCTCACGGGGTCACTCATGGACTCCTCCGTGCTAGTATAGTCAGAATCACGGGATCCCAGACCCACACGTGACTCTAGCCATAAATGGCCTCAGGTCAAAGGTCTGCCTCCCCCGGTAAAGACCTCGGGTCAGGAGTCACAGCCTCCCCTGGCAATAAAGCCTACCATCGGGGATCAGCCGAGAGGCAAGTGTATCGATACAACAACGTAACCACGACTGTACTCTGTGTAAACCAAATCATAAACATTTCGATGCAAATGCATGAAACAGCATATAAGTATATGTATAGTCGTATACGTATATTCGTATATATATAATCATATAATCGTAATACATATGCTCATGTAATCCGTAATCTCAATACGCATGCTCAAGTTCGTAAATCATATGAAAGACTCGCAAATAATCCGTGAAAAGAAATTGTCCACTCACAGACTGGTGTAACGCGTATCGCGTTAACCCGTGATCCGGCGGAAAGTCCCTCGCCAAACGAACGATCACGAACACCTGAATATTCACAAAATCCATATCTCAAACTCATATCTCGACAATACAAGACAAATCACGAGAAACCACCGTCCTCGGAAATACGAAATCCGAATACGACGAATCGTCGAAAAACCATATATACCACCTCAATACCTCGTTTTACGTTCGGACGCTCAACTCGAAAAATGAACCTCCCCACTGCGATCGGAGCGCGATTTCGAGTCAAATGACATGTGACTTGTCGAAAGTCAAAAAGTCAACCCGTTGACCGCCGTTGACCGCCGTCCACGGCGGCGCCACTGTTGACCGGAAGAATTCACGGCGGAGCAACCCCTATTCCATGCAAAATCACCCACTGAGCAACTTTGTCAACTACAATAAAGGCCAATTCTCACTCTAACTAGGTCAATTTCATGTAAAACCGAATTAGAACACAAAATTCAAACCCAAAATTCTCCATGTACACATCAAATTGAATCACCAAATTTACAAGGTAGCATCAAGGGGATGAGAGCTACAAAGCCCACAACAAATTTCATCACAATTCGGCCAAAATTGAAGAACCCGATTACCTCAAAAATCCCCTAACTTTTAGCCGGAATTCCTCCTCCTCCGGCGTCCCACGCCGTGAGAAGAGGCCGGAACCAACTTGAGACAGCTCGGCCGAGTCAATTGTGCCCCCAGCCGAGGCCGGAGGTGGCCGGACGGCACGCCACCACCAAGGGCCGTCGCCACCGTCGCGCACCCATATCTCCTCCATGTTGACCGAGTCAACCCAGTAATGACCAATCTTGACTTTCCAAAACAGGTAAGTGCACTATTTAAAACTTTCCCAAAAAGGAAACTCATGCTTAACCATTTCGGCAAACTTGAAACGCGCGTAACTTTCTCGTCGTAATTCCGATTCCGATAATTCTCGCGGCCACAAACTCGTCTCGACATGTTCTTCCATAATCACCCAAAGTCAAACACATCGGCCAAACGGATAAAAAAATTCAACCATTAAACCAAGCACACATTAAATCGACTAAATAAACAACAAACGGAAATATTCGTAACTAATTCTTCGTAACTCAAAATCATGCTTCGGAAGTTCCCACAAACTCGAAATTAAATTCTGAACAACTTCCGTGAAGAAGCCGAAACCAAATTCTCGTCCGGTAATTTAGTCGCGAACAAACCCGCCATTTAAATCCGTTTCCGTCGAAACTTCAAATATTCATAACTAATTCCTCGGTCGTCCAAATAACGATCCGGAATCGCCCACGAACTCGAAATCACATGTACTACGACTCTCGAGAAGAGACTCAGCTCCAATTCTAGGCCAATAATTTAGTCGTTAAGAAGCTTCGGCGATTCAAATAATTGTCGAACGGCTGCGACTACGCAGTAACTCATCAATCAAGCTGATTCCTCTGCTAATTCTGGTCTGGGTCGTCACATGTAACATGTAAGACATAGACATAATCATGGTGAATGAAGCTATAGCATGCACACACAAATCAAAATTCAAACACACAAGGGTATGCTCTCACAATGTTTCACTCATAGTATTTTTCTTTAAGGTTAAACATTCAAGTCAAATGCTTGCCAAATGGACTGAACCACATGCTCAACTCTTGTGACTAATCTCTACAAATCAAAGGCTGTCATCTTAAGGATCAAAAGGTTTTTACTGGTTGTCAGTAGCGGAGGGACCAGAGGGGGACAAGCACACCCCCCCTCCCCCCCGAGATTGTATAGGGCTGAGCTCTTGGGTTAAGAAGAAAAATATATGGAATTCAACAAACAAGTTCCAAAACTTAGTATAGCCATCAAAGGTAGAGACATTGTAGCATAAACAACCATCAATTAGGAACTTCACGTCATTCTTTGCAATTTAGTCACCCCGGGTATCAAGCTAGATCTTACACAAAGCTTTTTTCTTCTTAAAGATATAATAAATGCTAGCTTGATACCCACATTTAGTCCTTCGCATCATCTTCACAAACTTTCACCTTGGTTCTTTTTCACATGACTGTCTCATATATAGCTCTACCAAGTTCAAGAACAAAGGTAGAGATAACTATTCTAAGGTTCGAGATTAGAGGTTATGTTGGTGATGACAAAAATGTTAAATGTAAGCACAAAGTGGTTAGCTAAGGGGTCGCAACTTGTGAACACATATTCATGGGACACATGCTAACTTTGGCTTTGGTGCTCATTCCTGGATGTCTTTATCACTTCCTTAATTAGAACATCTATTGACTAAAATCTTCGACTAGCACAAGAGCAAGTTCTAGTAATCTCTAGAGTCAATTAGCTTCATATGTGGTAAGCAATTGACCCACAAGAAAGAAAACATGTAATCAAATTCAGGCTCAATCGCTTACGGGTTAAATGAATCTCAAAATGTTTAAGCATGCTCATACTCTGTACCATATTAACTTGTTTCCATAACCACTACATATTCACACATGTACCATGCATCAAGATTAACCAATGAAACTTAAGTCACAATATTAAAAATAATCTCTTAGTCACAAATTAAGAAGATATAATCACATCATGGGCTAATTAAGGGATTTTAGGACTCGAAACATAAATCAAAAGACTCTTTTGTGTTACTTTTCTTGAAATTTTTTACTTTTGTATTTTATTTTTCATATAAGACTCAAAAACACACAAGAAAAACAAAAAAAAACTCAAAAATATCAAAAACTGACACTAAGCTTCGATGGGTCGAGAGAAATCTCTTGATGGATCGAAGCATGATCTTGGGTCTCATTCTGGAATAGCCCTTTGATGGGTCAAGGATATTCCTCGATGGATCGAAGGGTCGTCTTTGAAAATTCTAAGAAAGACTCGAAAATCGAAAAACTGATCATACCCACTTGAAAATTTTATATAGAATTCATTACACCTCCTAAGTAATTAAAATTTTGTGAGCATAAAATAGACATATATATACACAAACCCTCAAATTTTCAGAATTTTTCGAGACATCTAACCATGTCGGCTAAATTACACAAGACAACATATTGCATAGTTCCGAATTAACAAAAAAAAAACGAAAAAATTTATACATAGACGCTAAGGATATGATATAAACCTCACCCCACAATTCAAATTTGCATTGTAATCAATGTAAAACAAAGCTATAGCAAGAAATACATCAAACAAGTATGAAGCAAGACACATAACACATCACAAAACACACTACATGGAGAAAAATAAAGTAAAAGATAAGAGATAAGAGATCAAATCTGTCAGCCATGCTTCTCCACCAACATGGACTGCCTCCCAAGTAGCGCTAAGTTTAATGTCTTCAGCCACTGTGACACCAATCAATCTGTGATCAGTGTTTGGTCGATGAACTTAACTTCCTCCACCAAACGTTCCCCCACAAGCTCAAAGAAATGCTTGAGCCTATATCCATTCACTTTGTATGTGCTGCCATTTTTTGGATTCTGAATCTCAACTGCACCATGAGCAAACACATTTACCATAGTATAAGGACCATTTTATCTAGACTGAAGCTTACCTAGAAACAACTTTAATAACGAGACCTTTTGTCCAACAACAAAAGACTTTCCCTTTATCATCTTATCATGAAACACCTTGGTTTTATCCTTGTAAATCCGACTAGATTCATATGCATTATTCCGAATTTCATCCAACTCATTTAGCTGTAGCTTTCTATGAACACCAGCATCATCAACATCAAAACTAAACTGTTTTACCACCCAATATATTTTGTGTTCAAGCTCCATTTGTAGATGACAGACTTTGCCATAAATCAACCTAAAAGAAGACATTCCAATATATGTCTTGTAAGCAATTCGAAATGCCCACAAAGCTTCATCCAACCTTTGAGTCCAATCCTTCCTGCTAGGAGCGATAGTCTTCTCCAAAATCTTTTTGATCTCCTTGTTTGAGACCTCCACTTGCTCGCTTGTCTGAAGATGATAAGGTGTAGCCACCTTATGTGTGATTGTATTTCCGAAGAAAAGCATCAAAAGTCCCATTGCAAAAGTGAGATCCTCCATTGCTAATGATGTACCTAGGTATGTCAATTCTTACAAATGTGGACTTTAAGAACTTCAACACAATAGTAGAATCATTAGTTCTGGTGGCAACTGCCTCCACCCACTTTGAAACATAATCATCTGCAAGCAAGATATAAACATTAGAGTAGGAAGAAGGAAATGGATCCATGAAAGCAATACCCCACACATCAAATATTTCTACAACTAAAATTGGTTGTTGAGGCATCTAATCTTTAGCTCCTAAGTTACCTATGATTTGGCATTTTGGATATGTCACACTACAGACATGTGCATCTTGGAACAATGTTGGCCAAAAAAAGCCACATTCCAACACTTTCATCGCAGTTTCCTTTCCACCAAAGTGACATCCTTCTACCTGTGTATGACAAAAAGATAGGATTGATTGAAATTCAAAGTCAGGAACACACATGCGAATGTTAGAGTTAGGGCAATTCTTCCATAGATATGGATCATCCACACATAATGCTTGGTCGTCTTCATCAATTTATCCTTTTGTGCTATGGTGTAGTCACTTAGTACCAACTTTGAAACTTTGCAATTGACAATGTCTGCATATCAAGGATCAGAATCATGAATAACAAAGAGTTTCTCATCTGGAAAGCACTCACGCAATGGGAGATTGTCCTCATCTACACTGATTCATGAGTCAAGCGACTCAAGTGGTCCGTTACCACATTCTTGATCCCTTTCTTGTCTTTAATCTCCAAATCAAACTTCTGAAGGAGTAACAACCACCTGATCAATCTTGGTTTTGCATCTTAGTTTGTCATAAAATATCTCAATGTAGCATGGTCAAGAAAATAATCACTATAGTTCCTAAAAGATAAGATCTAAATTTCTCTAACGCAAATACAACAGCCAAAAGCTCATTCTCTGTAGTTGAATAGTTCAACTGTACATTGTTAAGAGTCTGAGAAGCATAATAGATCACATGGGGAAGCTTGTCTGGAGGTATCCCCAATACGGCACCTACAACATAGTCAGATGCATCACACATGAGCTTAAATGGAAGATTCCAATCTAGTGCTCGGATGATCGGTGCGGTGGTCAAGAACTCCTTGAGCTTGTTGAAGGCAATGAGACACTCATCAGTGAAGTCAAAAGCCACATCTTTTTGGATCAATCCATAAAGTGGTTGGGCTATCTTGGAAAAATCCTTGATAAACTTGCGATAGAAATCTTTATGTCCAAGAAAATAATGCACCTGTCTCACAAATGTGGGAGGTGGTAACGTACGCACAATATCAACTTTTACTTTATCTACTTCAATCCCTCTCTCAGAAACCATATGTCATGGCACAATCCCTGGTTCAACCATAAAATGACATTTTTCCCAATTTAAAACAAGGTTCTTTTTAACACAACGGTCTAAAACCAGAGATAAAGTATGCATACATTAGTCAAAAAAATCACCCAAAATTAAAAAGTCATCCATAAATATCTCGATGATCTTCTCAACCATATCTGAAAAGATGTGCATCATGCATCTCTGGAATGTTGTGGCGCGTTGCACAACCCGAAAGACATTCTTCTATAAGCAAATGTGCCGAAAGGACAAGTGAATGTGGTATTTTCTCGGTCTTCTCTGTCAATGGAATTTTGTTTGTAGCTAGAATAGCCATCTAGAAAGCAATAATATACATGACCAGTAAGACGCTCCAAAATTTGGTCAATAAAAGAAAGAGGAAAGTGATCCTTACGAGTTGTAGCATTGAACTTACGATAGTCTATGCAAACTCTCTATCCTGTCTAAACTCGTTGAGGCACTAACACATCTTCATCATTATTGATAACTCTAATGCCCAATCTCTTGAGCACAACCTACACAAGACTCACCCATCTACTATCAGAGATAGCATAAATAATACATGCATCAAGAAGTTTGATAACTTCTTTCTTGACCACGTCCATCATGGGTGGGTTGAGTCTCCGTTGGGTCTCCCTTATTGGCTTTGCTCCATCTTCAAGGAATATTCTATGAGTACACATTGTTGGGTCAATTCTTTTGATGTCTGCAATTGTCCAACCAATCACCTCCTTGTATTCTCTAAGCACGGTGAACAACTTCTCCTCTTCAAGACCAGTGAGCTTTGAAGATATGATGACCAGTAAAGTTTTACCATCTCCAATGAATGCATACTTAAAGTGCTCGGGCAAAGGTTTAAGCTCTAAGTCTGGTGCTTTCAAAATAGAAGGAAGAAGCTTGATGGTGGAAACTGGAAGGGAAAGAGCTTTAAAATTACCTTTCACATATAGCATTGACTCAAGGGATGCCATAACATCATCATACTCATCTCCCATTACCAACTCATCAGTGGAGTTTATTCTCAGAATTTCTTCATCCTCGATGGGTCGAGCCTGGGTAATTAGTTCCTCGAGTTTATCCATTTATTGAGTAATTTGGGAGTTTCCGATGGATCGAGAGGGTTCTCTCAATAGATCGAAACAAGCTTCTGAGAATTTTCTTCTGCCTTCTTCAAGTGCTTTCTTCAATGCATCCTCTTCCACTGAATATTGTATGTATTCCTGCACAAAACTATCAAAAGTATAAATGGAACAACAAGAGTACAAGTCTTTTTCACCTGGATACTTCATAGCTTCAAAGATATTGAAACAAATCTTTTCTCCATCAACTTTCACGGAAAGATTTCCACTAATGCAATCAATCTTGGTCCTAGTAGTCCTCAAGAACGGACGACCAAGAATCAATGGTAACTCGGATGGTTGAGGCTCCGCTTCCATCTCCAAAACAAATAAATTAGCCAGAAAGATTAAATTGCCAACCTGCATTAAGACATCATTAACAAAACCTCTAGGATAGCAATTAGATCTATCAACCAATTTTATAGTCACACTTGTGGGTTGTAATGCACCCATATTCAAAGTTACATAAAAAGAGTAAGGCATTAAGTTAATAGATGCACCAAAATCAAGTAAAGCACCAGTAAAGTTAGTGCTACCAATTATGCAAGGGACTGTGACTCATCCCGGATTCGCCATCTTTGGTGGTAGTTTCCTTTGAAGTACTGTGGATACCTTCTCACTCAATGCAATGGTCTCAGTACCCGTGAACTTCCTCTTCATGGTACACAACTCCTTAAGAAACTTTGCATATTTTGGAATTTGTTTGATTGCATCAAGCAAAGGACTGTTCACTTGGACTTTTCAGAATGTGTCCAATATCTTCTGCTCCACTATGTCTTTCTTCTGCTTTTGAAGCCTGCTAGGAAAGGGAACATGTGAGGAAACCAAATGAGAGGGTTCAGAGGGTATTTTACCTAATTTTTTAGATTTTGCATTTTATAGTCCAAAGGTTGCCTTCGATGGGTCGAGAGTTTCTTTCGATCCATCAAAACTTGCTCTTAGGTTCTACTCTGATGCGTCTCTTGATGGATCGAGAAATTCTTTTGATCTATCGGGTTTTCCACACTTTGCTGATATGTTTCCACTTGTTCTAGCACTGGTTCATTCCCTTATTGAGACTTCTTGACAAGGCTTGGGTTATCTTCTAACACGTTTCCACTCCTCAAGGTGATGACGTTGGCTTCATGTTGGCATCTAGGATTTGGAACAACATTGCTAGGAAGTTTATCGGGCTCTCTTGATGACATTTGTTCTGAAGTTGATTCACATGTTTCTCTAAGAGTTTAAATGCCTTGCTTGAATTCTTGTTGAACACCTCAATTCCCTCAAGCTTTGCCAATATGGCTTGGAGAGTGGGATTAGTGGTTGGTGCTACAGCTGGTTGTTGCACTTGTTCGTTCTTAGGTCTTGGCTTAAATCGAAGAGGTGGATTGAAGACATTGATGTTATTTCCATATCTGAAGTTTGGATGATTCCTCTATCCCGAATTATAAGTGTGAGAGAATGGATCATTCCTTGCCCTTTGTTGTTGTATAGAGTTCACATGTTCATATTCTGGAACAACAGGACAAGTCTCTTAAGTATGATTAGTGAGTGAACAAACAGAGCATATCTGAGCTGGAGAAGCCGAAGTTGTTGTTTGACTTTTGATGGAACTAGAAATAGTATCCAACTTCTTCTCCATGGCACTCATTCTCTTTTCCATGCCTGGGTCTGTAGAGACCTCAAATACAGTATGTTTTCTACTTGCCAAAGTGCGCTCTCTAGTGTAGAACTGTTTGAAATTCTCAGATAACCTCTCGATGATATCTTGAGCTTGCTCACCGGCCTAAACCCATTCCTCCACATGTTGAATCTACTTTTGTCTTGTTTGCTGGTTCCAACCTTTAATAGAAGAATGTCATTCTATCCTCCAAATCATACCCATGGTGTGGACACTTTCTTAACAACTCCTTAAAGTGAGCCCATGCCTCATGAGCCATATCTCCTTTTTTTTAAACAAAGATATGGATCTCTTTCTTCAATTATTTAGTGCGTTGTGCTGAGAAGTACTCCTTCAAGAATGTTGCCTTCATCTCTGCCCAAGAATTGATCGACCTAGGAGCCAAGGAGTTTAACCATGTCTTCGCTTCTTCTTTCAAAGAGAAGGAAAACAATATCAGTTTCAACACATTAGATTCAACGTTCTGCAGGTTCTGTGTCAATGCTTACTCCTCAAGCTCATCCAGATATTGTTGATGATCCTCAGAATATACTCCCCTAAAGTGAGGAAGGGCCGCAAGTAATGAAGGTGGCACTGAATAATTCCCCAATGATGGGATCATAATTAGTGATGAAGTTCCTGTTGCACTAGGTATAAAGGAGTTCATCAGCTTCTTTGGTTGTTCTCCCATAGTTGCTGGTGGTGATTGTGGCACTTCTTCTTCAGACTCAGAATCGGTTTCTATAGTTACATCAGGATCAGTCAACCCACTAGTGTTTCCAACCTCCAGTTTTGCTTGCCCCTTCTGCTTTCAGTTCTGTCTTGCTGAGCGTTTGATTTCAGAATCAATTAGCAAAGGCTCAGTTCTTCTGGACTTTCAAATATGCATGCACTAAGTACCTCCACACAAAATACACGTTAGACTCTAGAAACAAACACTAAACAACACAAAACTAAAACAAAAGACAATTTAAGTACAAAGAGTTCATCTTTCCCCAGCGACACGGCGACAAAATTTGATAGGTGTTTTACACCACACAAAAATATCATATTCCTTACACAAGTTTTATTGATATAGTATAATGAAAGTAAGGGTCATTACCCGCTGAAGAAAGATGAGACTAAGTACTTTAGACACAAACAGACGCGAATGTCAGAAAACTGATAGACTCGACTATATAGTAGAGAATTAATTTAATAAAATAGTTAGACTCGACCTAAAATTACACAAAAATACAGAAACATAGAAGACTCGGTGATGGACTACCAGTTAAATTTACAGAAGATTCGAAGATAGTTTGGTAGTCAAAATAAATTGGAGAACACAGAATACAAAATCAAAACAGATTTTGAAAGTATAGAAAATAAAATGGATTGAAGCGTTAGGTACTTCTCTCTACCCTAGATAGTTCCGATTTATCTCAAATCCAACTCACACAACAATGAATGAATATTTCCCATGCATGAGCTATGATTAAGTCACATACATATTCCCATATTATTCAGATTGATTACCTAGCTTAACGTGTTCTTAACTTAGGAGATATGATACTATGATGGGTCCAAATCTACCTAACATATGTCATTACGATCTATAGAGTGCCTGAGAAACAACAAGACTTCTAGAGCTACTATGATGAGTGCTCTTGCATGACCCATGAATTTGACAAAGTGGACAAAGTGGACATAAACTCCTCATTATATCGAGATATTTATTGTAACAAATTAATTGTATTAGCCTATATTTAATGTATTTTATCAATGAAAGAGTTAGAGTTTTCAATCTATCATATTATTCTCCTCAAACATAAAGTTAATTAATAATAAGAAAAATATAACAAAATAACCGAGTCATATGGATAATTAACAAGGGAAATTCTCCATTAAATTCTACGGTGGGGACTTGGTGAGTACTTTCTTATAAATCATACTTTCAAATAATATTTTGGAAGATCAACTATTGTATATCTAGTTACATATATGTGGATCATTTATATAAATTTTCATCCAATTTGAAAATCGTGAAGGTATCGAACAAGATGAAATAAATGAACGTTCCAAATTTATCAAACTTGAACCGTTCATGTTTATGATTTATAAACCATGAATTTGAATCCCTTAACAATTTTTGATTTAGTTGAAAATTTATAAGAATGATCTACTCATATATAGCTAAACATCTAACGGTTGATATGTCAAAATATGATCGAAAATTAAGTCTTATAAACCATTGTATAGAAAGTACTCACCATAGAGGTCTTTAATGGAAAAGCTCTCTAATTAACATACTTAGAGTCGCATAACTATTCGACTACTGAGAGAGAGAGAGAGAGAGAGAGAGAGAGAGAGAGAGAGAGAGAGAGAGAGAGAGAGAGAGAGAGAGAGAGAGAGAGAGAGAGAGAGAGAGAGAGAGAGAGAGAGGTATGAGCAAGTCATCTGTTGTATAAGTATATGTATGTATGTTGTTTTATATGAAGTTCTCATGGTATGGCGGTGAAGCCATTTATATGTATTCGCGAGATCAAATTTTTGAACCTTCATGTTATTTAACTTTGTTTTTATCTTTGAAAAGTAAGACAATAATAAAGAAAAATAAAATATAAACAATTATTAATTAAAACATAAAAACATGAAATGTTTATTAAACAAAAATTATTAAAATGATACCTAAACTTCCAAAACAGTATCATTAAGTACCTAATATTTGAAATTACTTGTTTACCTTTCGTATTTGAAAATTCTGTTTGTCACATTATCACAATAGACGGAGATGGATGAAAAATTAGTTTTAGGTACACCTAAGATATAATTTTTAAAGTCCAAATATCACAATAATATGTTTAAAAATTCTGTAAAGTCCAAGTATCACAATGATATGTTTAAAAATTCATGTATAAAGTTGACAAACCGAATAAATGCAAGTACGATAGAAAAAAAATTCCATGAAAGTGAAAAATAAAGGCGCCATAAGCAAATAGGGCAGAATGGTCAGTGTGTAGCTTTACTCCACTCCGCACTGCCAGTAATCACTATTCCTCTCCGCTTGGCTCCCAAATTGACTAAACACCACAATTCTCCGCTCTCCCGTGAACGAGCAGCCACCGCGAGTCTCCGAAACCTTCCAGAGCCTTCGAACATGGTAATTTCTTCTCCACTTCATGAAAATTTACCTCCGTCGCATTGTGATTTTTCATCGATGTTAATCTCGGGTAGATTGATCCCCTTGGGGTTCAGAGATTTTCCACTCGTATTAGCTGTAAATGGCTTCCGATCTGTTGTTTGATGCCGTCTGTTTTCCGTTTAAGCCTCGTCTTCAATTTTCTGCCTGGTTGTTGAAGAATGAGTCGAGAAGAGTTTATTTTTCTGGTGTTATATTAAGAAATTTTTTCAGTAAAAATGAGCTTGAAATTTTGGTCCGTAGTTCTCTTGGTTTATGATGGTTCGTCGCTTGTTGATGGACTTGGGCAGCCATTCGTTCATCTGTGTCTTTTTTTTAGTTTGTGTTATGTGCAAACTTGCTTTTCATATGTTGTTTATGCTTGTTGTGATGAAAGTGTATTAATTTCAGCTTTCCTGTATTTGAGTTCATCGGACATGAGTCAATCTCGTAGTCATTATTTGAATGATGTTTTGGTTGGAGTATCTGGGATTTGTATGACCAACGATGCTGTGGGTCAGTGGTGTGAGGAGTTACATGATTATCCGGGTGAATGTGTTCTGGTTAAGTTTCTGCCTAGTTCACTTAGTCTTTAAGATTCATTGTGAGTTTTCTGGTGAAGGTTATGCATTGTACATAGATGTGTAAGTTCAGAAACTTGTGGAGCTGTTACATACAAGGAATGTTGAACACTGAAACAAGTGGTGGTTAGATCAATAGGTATGATATCTACATGAATCTCTATGGGGGATCGGTACAAGAGTGCTGGTTCATGGTGGTCTGGACTCGGGAACATGTCCAACTTTGGTGAATCTCATCTTAAGTTAGATTTAACCTTGTTATGTGGTAAATGTGAAATTAAGGGCACATTCGTAGCTTGTTGGATAAAAGATAAGATGTGAAGTGTCATGTACATTGCACATAATTGAACCCAGTGCTTGGCATAGTATCTGGGTTGGTTTTGTGTGTTTGTATCAATTGATATGTTTGAAATGTCCTGCTACTAAGCAAGTGAGATATCTAGAGATTCAAATGTAGATGTTCTCTGTTATGTGGGCTGCACTGTTGTGAGACAATGGTTGGCGGTAAGCTACCATCCTCTGACAGTGCAGCTGTTTGTTGCCTTTTGGGAATTACGAAATGTAATCTGATATAACAGTTATCAACTGAGATTATTTTTGTAATAATCATTTTTCCTATGAACTTATTGAAAACTTAGTGCGTTAAACTCTGGTATAGGTATTTGGTAGCTATGTAAATCATGACACTTTAGTGAACTAGCTAATACATTTTTATTTTTGGCAGGATGGACATGATGTTGATGACCCAAAACAGAGCACTGCCGATATGACAGCTTTTGTGAGTTCCTATATGTCTTTGTTTTCCTGTATGGTGACTTTTAAATGACTACTAAGCATTGAGGTATCTAAGTATGTGACTATCACTCTAAAATGTCTCCTTCGAGTAGTCTGGTGCAAGCAGATTCAGTGATTATGTATCAACTAAACTTCTTTATCTAACAGTACTTACTAAATCAAGCAAAATGCTTGGTATTTTTGACCCACACATGAGTGCTATTTATCATTCAGTCTTCCTTTTACATTCATGTATGCTAGCAGAAATTATGAGGTAGAAACGATTGAAGTTCAGCATTTGCTTAGTCTTCTTTTGCATTTTGCAGGTGCAAAACCTCCTTCAGCAGATGGTGAGTTTGTCTACATCCTCGAGGTTTAATAATTGTAGTAATTTATTCAGACCTGCCTAATGGATTGTGTGGCTTTTGTTTTTGCATTTTGTAGCAAACCAGGTTCCAGACAATGTCTGACTCCATCGTCTCAAAGAATATCCTTTCATAAATTGTGCTTGTTATTTGCAAATTGATAAATGTTCTCATCTTGCTTGGTTTTTAACTTTTGATGAAACTTCATCGCCCTTTTCTTGTCTGAGGATTTCTATCAGTTGAACTTGGCATGATGGGATGCGTGGTGGTTGCCATGTTTAGACTTAAACTGATTTTTAGACTGGTTCTTTCAGTTGGAGTGGAGAGCATGATCAAACTTTCACTTGACCTAGATCTATTTGTTTATCACTTTTGACTTTTCTATATTGGTATCTGCCAACTTCCACTTATGTAAAGCTGATAGTTGTTATTGATATAGTTTGATCCAGAGTGTTTAAAGTGTTGTACAAAATAAAACGTACCAAATAAATGAAACAGAAAAATTTGGCTCTTGTTTCCTTGACCAAGATTCACTTGATGAGATGGGCAACAGGATCGAGGAGTTAGAGCAGAGTATCAATGATCTCAGAGCTGAGATGGGAGTGGAGGGTTCGCCATCTCTTTCAGCCCCTTCGAAGCCACAGATAGAGCCCAAGTCAACTGATGATTCTGCCAACAAGTAAATTTGGACGGGGACCTTACCGTGTTATTGCAATCACTAGAGTGTCTGTTCAGTACCTGATTCTGAGTGTTCATTTTGCTATTTTTATCCGAAATTAAACTCATATGATACTTTACATATTTGAAAGCAAATCATTGCTCAACAGACTCGTACAAAGGGCTAGATTTGATTATCATTTCTGGTAGAAATGTATGATGTTTCAGTACTTGTGTTTATCAGATTTCCATGAATGACGGTGATGGTTGAAGCTTGAACTGTGTGCACTGAATCATAGTTCTGTATTAGGAAGTTGTTGATTATCAAATTGTGGTGGCATTCCACTACTGTGGTTCTCGATCATTTTTATTGCTCAAGGATGGATTTTGTTGCTAAATGCGACAAAGTGGACATACGCGGTGCCTAATGCAATAGATCTGCCTCCGGCCACAGAAAGAGATATGTGCCAAAAAAATATAGCAAGATTCCCTTGCACAAAAAATAGGGGGGGTCATTATTGTCTTTCAAAATTTAAACCTATACCCCATGTGGAGGGTTTGCTTTTGCTATAATAATTCAGATTCCCATTCTCACAAAATTTATAAAGCATATGAGAATGCGCTGGAATTGACCGTTGGCTCAAGGTTGCTTCAATTTCAGTATTAGAAGTCGTTTAATCATCCAACTGTGTCAAAAAATGAAGCGAAACTCTCGTGTAGTAAAATGACCTCTAATTCGAATGATAGCTACATTGTCATGAAATCTGTAGAGTAGAGAATTAGTGTGACAGATTGCAAAAAATAAATAAATGGTGTAACCATTTTAATTTAATGGACCAGCCAAACACGATTAAAATCATACATCAACATCATACTCAAATCACTTTCTCTCTGAATACGTGTTTTTAATAGTATAGCAAAGACAGTTGTTGACTGCAAGGATACAGCTACTAGCTCAAATCTCAGTCTCACCTCAGCTAAATAAGCCAGAGAAGCTCTCACTTTACAACCCAATAATACACGGTTCTGGAATTCCCCAATTCCCAATTTCTAAAATTAAAATTACAACCACAACCAAGAAAGCGTAAGAAAAAGAAAGAAGAGTGAATAGGTATGAATCAAGGTTACACAATATACCCAACATCTATATCCTTATTCAAATCTCTTCCAAGTATATAAACGTTACACATACACGCACACCAGTTTTCCCCATCATGCCCTTCAATAAAAATATATAAACTCTTTTTTAATCGAAGAAAAATAAATAAAAAGAGCAACTTAGCGCCTGCAGCGAGAGATGGCGCTGCAGCCGCGAGAGTAGGGATTGGCCTGAGCTCCGGGTCGGCAATTGTAGTAAGAAGCGCCGCGTCTCGAGCAAGGGACAGTGTTCCTCCTCATCGCTCCATAGCTGACGTACTTGGTTGTAGCTAAGATACGGCGGTTGATCTCCGAGTCCATCAAGTCTTCTTCGTCCAGCTCATCGGAGGAGGAGGAGACCCAGCTGAAATCGACGGAGGAAGAAGAAGCTGAGGCGGCAGCGAAGATTGCGCTGAGGATAATGAGGCCGAAGAGTAGCGTTGTTGCTACGGAGATTCTCATTTTTGTGTGAAGCTCTGCTACTTTCTACTTTCTAATCTGAGAGATTGAGAGAGATTGAGAGAGTGAGAAGGGAGAAGTTTGGGAATATAAAGTGACCGTTGGGATGGAAATGACATTGGATTTGGGTTTATTTACGGGAAGATGCCACTTGAACCTTGAGGCGACCGTCCTCTTTGCTTGAAATGGAAGAATGTCGATGACTTTATGGACGTCCACTAATCACGTCCTTTTTCATAATCTCATATCTGTATTTTCCAAAAAATAAAATCCAAAATAAAGAAGTGAAGTTTGGCTTTCTCATAAATTCTAACATGTGTTAATATGGATTAATTTATAAATTAGTCTTTAAAATTATAAAATGATTATCTCAATAAAAAACGCCAGCCAAAGACAATTATAGTATCAATAATACAAAAAAAACCAACTACCATAAGATTTAGACAATAAAGGACATGAGCCTAAAATTCAAAACAAAGAACTAGAATCTCAACCTATTAAGCATATTAAAAAGATAATTTTGCCCCCGAATATAATTGATAAAACAACCAGAAAAAAAAAACAATCATTCCCCCCCTCTCATCTCTCTCTCACACATCAGAAACACAAAAACGTAATAGCACCTCGCCGACTTCCGCCTCGCGCAGTGCCGGTTCCGAATTTCAACCCTCGCATCTCAAATCTGCACCGTCGCCCCGCCGTTCGGCCTCCATCGCCATCCTCATCGCTTCGCTACCTCGCTTCGCCTCGCATCGCAAGTGCTACTCAACTGCCTCTCCTCACCTCGCGAGTGCTACTCGCCTCACCATATCACAGTAGCACGAGCTGGATCTCTGATTGTTTGTGATTTTTTAATAATGTTTTGTGATGTTTTGTGAGTTGATTCAATTTCTACTCTAGATCTCTAATCTCTACTCGCCTCACCAGATCACAGTAGCACGAGCCGATTTAATTTCTAATAATGTTTTGTGATTTTTTTGTTGTTGTTAAAAATTTGTGGATTTGTTAGTTTTGTGGCTTTGTTTGGGCCGATTAGAATGCTATGATCTGCTTGTGAAATTTTTGCGAGCAGTAGTAATTTTGTTTGTTTGAATAACTAGGTTGGTTCTCTTTTTTCTAATTTTTAGTATCAGCTTTTATTTCAATTTCGTACATGAATAATTCTATCCATTGTAGTTTTGAATTTTTCAGTAATAGTTTTATAGTAAATAGTTTTGTCATTTTTAATCTTAATTTTAGAAGGATTACTAGCATTTTAAAAAAATAGCAGC
The DNA here is from genome assembly GCA_946800695.1 of Geum urbanum. Classification (NCBI taxonomy): domain Eukaryota; kingdom Viridiplantae; phylum Streptophyta; class Magnoliopsida; order Rosales; family Rosaceae; genus Geum; species Geum urbanum. The sequence continues at coordinate 46,067,444 of OX327003.1, read as the reverse complement.
AATTTTTTTTTCAAAGTCACATGAAAAGTTTGAAATTATTTTATTTTTTGAATTTTCAGTAGCTGTGTTGTATTATTCGGTAACTGTGTTTTGGGGTTGTTATTGCATTTTTAGTTCGATTATACTACATTTTCGGGCATTATTGTTGCAGTTTTGGTTCAATGTAGCATATTCGGGGACTGCTACTACATTTTCAGAACTACTACTACAGTATTTGGGGACTGCTACTGTAAAAATTTGGATTGCTACTGCATTTTCGGTTCAATGACTGCTACTGCGTTTTTGGGCCTGATACTGCATTTTTGGATTTTTGGTTTGAGGGCAGCTACTGCATTTTTGGATTTTCGGTTCGATGACTACTACATTTAAGACTGCTGCTGCATTTTCGGCTTAAAAAAAGAAATAAAATAATTTTAACTAATTTCAGATAAAATATTTCTTTTGAAAATAAAATAAAATTTAAATACATACAAAAAGACAAGATAGAGTATAAAAGTAAATTTATACCGGTCATATGGCAGCCTACAAACAACTTGTTCTTATTTGCAAGATTTTATCTTTTATTGTCCAAATTAAAGGGCATTGTCCTTAAGTTTTTTTGGCTCCCCCAAATTGTTCTTTAGTATAGTTTGCTATTATCTCAACTAACACAAGCTCTTTACCCTTCATTATGTCCTTTCTCGGCTAACACTGTCTCCTAGTTTGATCTGATGGTAATCATTAGAGTTAGATGGTTTTCGTTTTAATTTGTATTTGTATTTTTTTTATCAAAATAACTGAGAAGTGAATTTTTTTTCGATACAGAGTAATGAAAATAAGAGGATGAAGTTAAGAAGTATAAGTATAAGAACATCATGAAATTAGTGGACGACCAATACCATGACGAAAGAATAAGAGTCACTTATTTTTATATGTTTTTGTTGCATAAAATGAATGTCGCTTATCAAGAATATATTGCTTTCGAAATTAAGCTCCAGAGCTATTTGCATTTTCAAGTTTAGGGAACAGAACAGTTGGTCATTGTAGACTAACCTTTTAGATAAAATTTTGATATGAAATGTAAGTTTTGGCCTTTCATATTGCTAAGTTTGTTGAAAAATAAGCTTATACATGTTTTTGCGACAGCAAAAGTTAGGACAAATTTTAGTAAATTCCCATCAAGTTTGTTCCAAACATCAAGTTGCTCCCTCATGTTTCAAAGTTGAAAGTTTTTCTCCTAAAGTTTGTGACTCACATCAAACTTATCCTTCCGTTAATTTTTCGTTAAGTGATGATGTGACAATTCACTATTCATGTGAAAATTCATATTTTACCCTTCTTTTATTCCAAAATTCATTTTGAGACAAAAAAAAGTAAATTCCTAACTCATAAAAGTTGAATTTACCTTTTTTTTTTCTCAAAATTATATTGATGGTGCAAAAACTGAGTAGTGCTAGATCCACCAAGTTTTATTTTCTAAAAAAATTCAATGCTATAATTATAAAGGGAAATTCTTCATTGATGACCCTTATAATGAGGACTTGGTGAATACCTTCTCATTAGACCCACTTTTTCTTTATATTTTAACAAATTCGCCATTAGTTAGATAGATAATAATGAGTAGATCACTCATGCAAAATTTCACAAAAATTAAAAATCGTTAAGTCATTCATAATCAAGATTTATCACTTATGAACATGAACGGTGTATGTTTGACAATTTTGGTTCGTTCATTGATTTGATCTTGTTTGAAACCTTAACGATTTTCAATTTGGATAAAAATTTGTAGAAATGATCTACTCATCAATATCTAAACATCTAACGGTTAACTTTGTAAAAATGTTATCGAAAAATGACTCTTACGACAATTTTATGAAATGTACTTATCAAGTCCCCATTATAAAGATCCTCATTGGAAGAGTTTCATAATAATAAAATATTTACACAAAAATTGCTAAATCATTTAGTTTTAATTTTTGGTTGAATTTTTCTAGAATTTCAAGCATTTTAGAAAGAAAAAAATTGCATTTTATTAGCTCAAAATAAAATTGGAGAAAAAAAAGAGTAAAATAAAAATTTCACATGAATGGTGAATTGCCACATCGTCACTTAACAAAGATGGTGGATAAAAAAGTTAACGGAATGTTGATGTTGATTGTAAATTTTAATGGTAAAATATTGAACTTTCAAGCATAAGAAAGTAACTTGATGTTTTAAGCAAACTTAATAGGGGTAAATTAAAATTTGTACCAAAAGGTTTTTTTCCCTCAACAGAAATAGGACCGGCCAATGGTCTTGCATTGTATATTTGTATAACAAGAAAGCCAAAAAAAAAAAAGTGGTCGTCTTCAACTACTATGTAAATCAAAGTTTGAAGTTAGGTATTATAAAAACAGATAACAAATGACTCACTTTTGGCAAAGATTATAAAGGTCCAATTAATCAAATACACAGAGATTTTAGATTCGTCCGGCCGGCACGGTGGTTGTTGATGGGAGTGGATGGATTTGTTGAAGCCTGCTCACTAACTCAAACGATCTCCTTAACTAATTAACTAAAAGGAAACACTCGGGTGGGTGGAGCATTGGATTGGCGTTTTGACGCCCATATATAGCTCACAGCTGATGAGTAGTGCATTGAACATAATTAAATCGAGAAGTTCGACCCGATAGAATATGGAATCTAGCTCGATCAATTATTTATAGTTGTCTTTAGCAAAGGAAAAGGTGTGATGAGATTGCTTACAAAACGAAAGCCCAAGCTTCGTACATTAGGCTATAAACGGGCCTCAAACAAAAGTTGCAATGCCTCAGAACCCTATATTACGTTCTCAGAAAGAAAAAAGAATCACATTATTCATTTGTGCAATAAACTGCTAGCAAAACAGCCCATGCTACACACGTTGTCGTGGTTTTTTTTGAATTGATAAAATTTGGTGTCTGATGAGATTTGAATACGCGATCTCAAGAATTATTGGGCTACAACTCATCGACTATTGTCGTAGATCTAATAAGGGATATTGATCAGATATTTGATTATCACCAACACAAATTTCACTTTGAGTTAAGAACCCTTAATCAAAATGACCAACACAAAGTTCTCTCATCTTCCATCTCTTCCTCACTATTCTTCGCCCACCTCTGCTTCTTATTCTTCCACTTGAGCTGCTTATTCTTTAGCTTCTTAACCTCCTCTACATCCCAATTTTTCCTTCAAGTATCTGATCAATCGTCTGATCAATTTACAAGGGTTGGCTCGTTGAACCCGAGCACCCAAGAACTCAAATTGAATTACTTGAAAATTACGGGTTCGGGTCGGGTCTTTCAAATAAAAACAGTCTAATATGTTGAACCCAGACCGTACTCAAAGTTCTGGTTCAGGTATTGTTTTCATAAAATAGTTAAACCCAAAAAATTCAAATAAAATTTTAGTAAGACACATGCCACATTTTAATTGGTTATTACAACAATATTTATTTAAATATAGCCCAATAATTAATAAGGCCATCTATATAATACAACCTTAATTTTAATATACTTGATTGTATACTCACTTGACAGTCATTAAATTGCTAATTGAGGTTCTCTATTTTAAATTTGTGTATTTTGAGCTACTAATATTCTTTAACTCTTATTTTTATATTGTGCACACTTGAAGTGTTGTAATAGGTTATAAGGATTTAATAGATTTATCTTTTTAGTATGGTGAGATTATGTAGTATGAATTATAAACTGTGTACTTTGAGATTGTGTATCTTCATTTTTTCTCACTCTACAATTTTGTTAGAACCCGAAAACCCGACAAATTCAAACCCAAATAATTTAGGTTGAGTTGAGTTTGGGTTTGCTTAAAAATTACTCAACCCTAACCCGTGTTGTGTAATTCGGGTTCGGGTCCTATTATTTTATACACAAACCCGAACCAAACCAGACCTACAATTTACAACTTGGATGGTTCACCAAAAAGCATTCTGATCAATCTTCTAGAAGTTATACAACTCGTTATACTTGCAAGACCATGATTTGGGTTCACTATAACTTCAATTGACTACCTAACGTTTCAATTTAATCATGTTACTACCTATAATTTGGGTCAAATATCATCATTTCACTATTTCACTTTTAAGTTTACTCATTTTACTACTTAAACTTGTTATACAATGCAAGTTGTAAACTTGTTATACTTCCACTTTAGTTGCGTTCTTTTATCATTAATAGCGGAGGAGATTGAGTATACAATTCGACATGATATTAATTATGTTAATAGGTTTTTTCTACAATTCTAGATAGTTGCAAGAACATTGGTGAAATTGTTTTTTATGTTTTCGATTTGAATTGTTTATCAAAATTAGTATTTGTTCTTAATTTTTAGTAACGGATAAATTTTTGGAAGTTTATGTCAAACAATTTGAAAGAAGATCTATTGAGAAAATATGGAGTCCCAATAAATAATTTCATATCGAAAATAATAAGATTGGAAAATGCAAGAGTTGTAGTACGTTCCAAATGGGCCGAGCCCTAGGCCCATAGTCAGCTATTATAAACCTACTTCCTCGCATGCCCTCACCCCACTTCTTGCAGCATCCTCTCTTCCGCCTCCAGGTAACTCCACCTCTCCCTCATTCTCTCGTCTCCGATTAGCTATCAGATTCTCTTCTTTTTGCTTTTCATACTTGTGCTTATAAAGGTTAAGACGCTATGTTAGTTTTTATTACGAGTTCGAATGATGCATGCGTTCAGATTTAGTTTACGAAATAGATAAATAGATCGATTTGAAAATTGTAGACTTTTGATATCGTGTTGTGCTGATAATCTTGAAACTGTGGTGTTTCGTGAAACTCGGCTTTAGTTTGTGTTGTGTTCGGAACAGGATTTGTTGTCTTTGCGATAAGTGTAATCGAACTCATTCGTCAAGATGCAGAACGAAGAAGGACAAATCACTGAACTGTACATCCCGAGGAAATGGTATACTATCTGAGACCTGCGTTTGTATAGTGTTGTTGTTATGTAATTTTTTATGGTGGGTTTTTCCTGAGTTTGTGGTTTGTGTTGTATTTGGATGCAGCTCGGCTACTAATAGGTTGATCACCTCCAAGGATCATGCCTCGGTTCAGGTTAACATCGGTCATCTTGATGAGAACGGCATGTACACTGGACAGTTCACCACTTTTGCTCTTTGTGGTTATGTCCGTGCTCAGGTTAACCCTCGTTCACATAATTTCAGTACTTTGTATTATTGTGATATTCATGATTGTCGAGTGTTTCTTAAAGAAATGCACATTAATCGTGGTGATTTGATCTGTTGTAAGATTGTTAGGAATTGCTTTGGTTGTGAAACTTGCTTCCCTTACATCTATGTTATACAATATCAGTTCACAGCAATGTAAACTTAACAAGATACAGAAATATATACCTGTGAATGGGAATGTAAACTTAATTAGATACAGATATATATACTATTCTGTCTTTATTTTTTAAGTTTTCCTATCAAGCTGCTGGATCATCACAGTGGTCATATGTCGGGGTTTTGATTGCGTGTGAATGGGAAATGACATTTGAAGAGTATTATGGTGTTCATGAGCATATTGTTGTTCTATCTTGTCTTTCTGCTTTTCAAATGCTCTATAGTATTGTAGGTTTTGCTTCTGATTTGTCATGCTCTTTGTCTCCAGGGAGATGCTGATAGTGGTCTTGACCGTCTCTGGCAGAAGAAGAGGGCCGAAGTGAAACAGTAGAAGAAGCAATCTGCTCTTGAGTTGTTTTTTCTAGTGTTTCTTGCTTGAATTTATGTTTTAGGGGATGGAAGTGGACCAATATCTGTCGAGTATTTTGTTTTTTGAAGAAGGCTGCAACTAGTTGACATATTCTCGCTATTGACTTCCGAATTATCTAGATATTGAAGTTAAATTTGCTACATGTTATGGTTTTTGCGGTTTGAATGTTTACCCCAGCAATTTATGTGGAGACTACGCTAGCCAAACATAGGATGCTTCCAGTGTCTGTATGCCTTGGGCTCCCATGATGCATCATCCTCTTTAGTACTTTAAAACTGGTCTCATTGATGTACTTTAAAATGCTGGTTTCCAGCTGTATCTACTCCACATAGAAGGGATTCTGTTCGTTTTACTTCCCGGAAATGCCGTTCTATGAGTTTGGTCCTTTGGTATTCATAAAGCAGTTTTACTGAAACCTCTAGGTACATTATTTTATTAAAAGGTAGGAACTAGGGATACATTTCATTAGAAAAGGCAGCTTTTAACTCGATGATTGAAGAGATTAGGATGCTATAATGTATATCTTGAGGATCATGTTGCTCTGCATCCAGGTTTTATGCATCCCCAGTACTAATTTACCACATGTGTCAAGTAACGAGTGGTTGATTTTGTTAACTTATTTCATTGTTAACTGAGTTTACATTAGACAATTTTGTGGTGGATCACGCCTTCTTAAACACGATTTCCACCGTGTCCCCATTGTGTCATAAATTCACCATCGTCGCTGAAAAATCACAGTCCTCTCTCTCTCTCTCTCAAAAAAGGCATCAACGTCGAGGACCTCAGATCTCAGAAGCCGGGAATCCAACCCAGCATTAGCCAACCCATCCTCGCCAAAGGTGGCTTCACCCTCCCTCCCAAGTCCTAACAAAGCCACCACCCTTTGCTCTAGTCCGGATGCTTTTGGAGCCGCCATGGATGCTCTTTCGACCCCACCACCAACCGCAGCCAATACGCCATTGGTGGCTCCCCACCTGCCACGCTCGCCGAGATCACCCTTAGCCACGGTCAGGGCTTCTACAACGTCTCACTCGTCAACAGATCCGACCTCGCCATCTCCATCACCCCTTACAAAGACTCCGGCAAATGGTCCCCTATCGGTTGTGTCAATGACCTTAACATGATGTGTCCGGTCCGGTCGGATCCCACGACAACCGGCGTGTGGTGGCGTGTAAGAGTGCGCTTTCAACTCGCAGAGGTATTGCCGTACTTGAAGCTTTGGAGGCAAGGAGACCAACGGAAGACGGCGGGTGGTGACCCCGAGTTGGGAGCTCGATTTGCAGATTTGATTTGCAAGCGTTGCTATTAGACTGTGTTAATATCCAAAACCGCAGAGGGGTAATTTATATTGAACGGATGAAACTAATACAAATCTACTTCGGATTCCGTATACCGTTATCGCTTATTTTTTTTATCTATACCGTTGTCGCTGTATTGATATCACTTTGTCTTATCGCTCTCGCCCTCAATTGGTATTAGCTCTTGCTTTCGCTAATGCTTTACGATCGCTCTTGTCCAATCGCTCTCGCTGCTAAGAATGACAACCATTAAGGAGAGACCGGGTGTGCCCGCCTTCAACCCTCCGATGCCTAACTCAGAAACGAGGTATGATTTAAATAGGGTAACAGTGTAAAAGGGTAATGAATGCATATCATTAATGCTGAACCACCCGGCTTATAAAGGTGGTTGAGACCAGAGCTCTTACCAATTCTCCGATGTGGGATTAGGGATTAGTGTTCTTACTCTTTTGCTGAAGTGCTTTCTGATGGGTTCCTTGGTGGGCGCGTGAGCGATAACCATGCCGAGGTAGAACTCGGGCTGGTCATCGAAGTTATAGGTCTCTTTCCAGTGAACGCTGTTACATTGGCGGTGAGATATAATTATAAGTTAATGAAGAACGTTAAGTAGGTACGAGATAGTGCAATTAGTCAGGTATATGTACAAGTCCTCTAACTCGCTCAGCCAAGGGAATCAATCTTGGTTGGTGAGTTGTAAAACCGGATACCGGTGATACTATCCGTACGTACTTAACGGGCATTGTTACCTGTTAGAGCTGGATATGTGTCATATAGTCCCCCAGCTCGCCGACCAAGGTTGTTCTGCTTGACGAGATTGGTACGTGTACTTAAGACAACAAAATAGGCACTTGTAGTTAGTATCGGTGAGGCCGATAAGTAGCTAGTTTACCGTCTCCTAAGGTAAGAAAAATGTATTGATGTTAAACGCCCTTAGGCTTGTTTGCCTCCCGAATGAGTCATGACGTCATATTGGGGTTCTTTCAAGTAACGGTTTAACCCAGTAGGCCTGTTCCCAATGAATCCCTTCCGGGTAACTGTCATACTCCTTCGTAACTATTCAGTGCGGGGGGATGCAATGAGCGGCTACATTGCATCAACCGAGGGATACGCTCTTTGGCGCTCAAACACTCGGTCCCTCCCCATCTGGTAGCTTTTGTTGCTGGCTACTGGTAGCTACACCAGTGGGGGCGCAACGGTGGGTGGAACTCGTTTGAATTGGTAACCCTTAAGTCCCCAAGTTCGTATCCCCCGCGCGACTTTACAGCTCTTTGGCCGATTGAATGATCTCTTCGGTGTTATGGCGTAGGAGATATTATAGGCGGTAGGAGAATACTTTCGGCAACATGGCATAAGAGATATTGTAGCCGGTAGAAGAACACTTTCAGTGATATGGCATAGGAGATATTGTGGCCGGTAGGAGAATACTTTCAGCGATATGGCATAGGAGATATTGTGGCCGGTAGGAGAATTCTTTCAACGATATGGCGTAGGAGAATCTTTTTCAATGCTGACAGTTGTCGCTAATGTGAGCATTACAGAAGGTTGAGGCGGTTAGTGTCCATCCTAGGGTCCTGTGACATCCGTCGCCGTTAGGTTTGAATGTTTACCCCAGCAATTTATGTGGAGACTATGCTAGCCAAACATAGGATGCTTCCGGTGTCTGTATGCCTTGGGCTCCCATGATGCATCATCCTCTTTAGTCTAACAACTTTTGAGTTTTCTATTTGTCTCAACAAAACTGGTCTCATTGATGTACTTTAAAATGCTGGTTTCCAGCTATATCTACTCCACATAGAAGGGATTCTGTTCGTTTTACTTCCCAGAAATGCCGTTCTATGAGTTTGGTCCTTTGGTATTCATAAAGCAGTTTTACTGAAACCTCTAGGTACATTATTTTATTAAAAGGTAGGAACTAGGGATACATTTCATTAGAAAAGGCAGCTTTTAACTCGATGATTGAAGAGATTAGGATGCTATAATGTATATCTTGAGGATCATGTTGCTCTGCATCCAGGTTTTATGCACCCCCAGTACTAATTTCCAAAGGTGGTGACATGTGTCAAGTAATAAGTGGTTGATTTTGTTAACTTATTTCATTGTTAACTGAGTTTACATTAGACAATTTTGTGGTGGATCACGCCTTCTTAAACACGGTTTCCACCGCGTCCCCATTGTGTCATAAATTCACCATCGTCGCTGAAAAATCACAGTCCTCTCTCTCTCTCTCTCTCTCTCTCTCTCTCTCAAAAAAGGCATCAACGTCGAGGACCTCAGATCTCAGAAGCCGGGAATCCAACCCAGCATCAGCCAACCTATCCTCGCCAAAGGTGGCTTCACCCTCCCTCCCAAGTCCTAACAAAGCCACCACCTTTTTGCTCTAGTCCGGATGCTTTTGGAGCCGCCATGGATGCTCTTTCGACCTCACCACCAACCGCAGCCAATACGCCATTGGTGGCTCCCCACCTGCCACGCTCGCCGAGATCACCCTTAGCCACGGTCAGGGCTTCTACAACGTCTCACTCGTCAACAGATACGACCTCGCCATCTCCATCACCCCTTACAAAGACTCCGGCAAATGGTCCCCTGCCGGTTGTGTCAATGACCTTAACATGATGTGTCCGGTCCGGTCGGATCCCACGACAACCGGCGTGTGGTGGCGTGTAAGAGTGCGCTTTCAACTCACAGAGGTATTGTCGTACTTGAAGCTTTGGAGGCAAGGAGACCAACGGAAGCCGGCGGGTGGTGACCCCGAGTTGGGAGCTCAATTTGCAGATTTGATTTGCAAGCGTTGCTATTAGACTGTGTTAATATCCAAAACCGCAGAGGGGTAATTGATATTGAATGGATGAAACTAATACAAATCTACTCCGGATTCCGTATACTGTTATCGCTTATTTTTTTTTATCTATACCGTTGTCGCTGTATTGATATCACTTTGTCTTATCACTCTCGCCCTCAATTGGTATTAGCTCTTGCTTTCGCTAATGCTTTACGATCGCTCTTGTCCAATCGCTCTCGTTGCTAAGAATGACAACCATTAAGGAGAGACCGGGTGTGCCCGCCTTCAACCCTCCGATGCCTAACTCAGAAACGAGATAAGATTTAAATAGGGTAACAGTGTAAAAGGGTAATGAATGCATATCATTAATGCTGAACCACCCGGCTTATAAAGGTGGTTGAGACCAGAGCTCTTACCAATTCTCCGATGTGGGATTAGGGATTAGTGTTCTTACTCTTTTGCTGAAGTGCTTTCTGATGGGTTCCTTGGCGGGCGCGTGAGTGATAACCATGCTGAGGTAGAACTCGGGCTGGTCATCGAAGTTATAGGTCTCTTTCCAGTGAACGTTGTTACGTTGGCGGTGAGATATAATTATAAGTTAATGAAAAACGTTAAGTAGGTACGAGATAGTGCAATTAATCAGGTATATGTACAAGTCCTCTAACTTGCTCAGCCAAGGGGATCAATCTTGGTTGGTGAGTTGTAAAACCGGATACCGATGATACTATCCGTACGTACTTAACGGGCGTTGTTACCTGTTAGAGCTGGATATGTGTCATATAGTCCCCCAGCTCGCCGACCAAGGTTGTTCTGCTTGACGAGATTGGTACGTGTACTTAAGACAACAAAATAGGCACCTGTAGTTAGTATCGGTGAGGCCGATAAGTAGCTAGTTTACCGTCTCCCGAGGTAAGCAAAATGTATTGATGTTAAACGCCCTTAGGCTTGTTTGCCTCCCGAATGAGTCATGACGTCATATTGGGGTTCTTTCAAGTAATGGTTTAACCCAGTAGGCCTGCTCCCAATGAATCCCTTCCGGGTAACTGTCATACTCCTTCGTAACTATTCAGTGCGGGGGGATGCAATGAGCGGCTACATTGCATCAACCGAGGGATACGCTCTTTGGCGCTCAAACATTCGGTCCCTCCCCATCTTGTAGCTTTTGTTGCTGGCTACTGGTAACTACACCAGTGGGGGCGCAACGGTGGGTGGAACTCGTTTGAATTGGTAACCCTTAAGTCCCCAAGTTCGTATCCCCCGCGCGACTTTACAGCTCTTTGGCAGGTTGAAGGATCTCTTCGGTGTTATAGCGTAGGAGATATTATAGGCGATAGGAGAATACTTTCGGCAACATGGCATAAGAGATATTGTAGCCGGTAGAAGAACACTTTCAATGATATGGCATAGGAGATATTGTGGCCGGTAGGAGAATACTTTCAGCGATATGGCATAGGAGATATTGTGGCCGGTAGGAGAATTCTTTCAACGATATGGCGTAGGAGAATCTTTTTCGATGCTGACAGTTGTCGCTAATGTGAGCATTACAGAAGGTCGAGGTGGTTAGTGTCCATCCTAGGGTCCTGTGACATCCGTCACCGTTAGGTTCCCTCCCCCCCCGAGTTGGTAGGTATAAGCATTTACTGTACTCATTAAATGCTGCCAAATCTGTAACCACTACATGCTGTCCTAAGGCGTCTTGGGCTTCCCAAACGTCCCGTCGTAGGTTGAAGTGTGATCATCTCATTTTCCTTGAAAATCGAAATTAAGGAAACGGTGCGCATCATTTTGTGTTCCGGACTCTTCTGTGCCCGATGACGTCAGTGGGCGCGTGTTTGCATCTTGGGAACCGACGTGTTTCTTTGAACGGTGGCGATCATGCCCATAGGTGGCATATTTATACTCCCCCTCTCTCTTTCCTTTCCACACTTTTCATTTTGAGAATATTCTGGAACTAGGCTTTTAGAGAGAGAGAGAGAGAGAGAGAGAGAGAGAGAGAGAGAGAGAGAGAGAGAGAGAGAGAGAGAATCCATCTGTTGCCGCTGTATCGTTGTCGTGCCGTCAAGCTTTGCTTCTACCACTGCTTTCAACTTTCGATCATATCCCTTGAAGACCAAGTAAGTTTCGCTTCTGTTCATTCCATGCTTGTTTTCTCTAAGTGATTTTTTTTGAATTTCTGTATCTGCTTGTCTCCGATTGTGGTTTTTCTGTCTTAATTGAATGTAGATAGTCTGGTACTGTGTCGTCGTCGTTCGCAGTGGTTGGAGATATCTTCGCCGCTGTTGAGTTTTTTTTTCTAGAGTCTACCTGTCCCTGGGCCATATCTACTATATGTGTCTGGGCCTGGATCCAGTCCCCCGACCCAATTAGTTTTTGGAGATGTTGGTGTTGCGTTTGATCTAACTGGTTTGATGTTAACGATTCTCCCGCTATGGGTTATGTAGGTTAAGCATGGATACCATAGTGTCATTATAGTAGTGAAGCCTCTAGTTCCGGTGACTCCTCGAGTTCCAGGTCTATGAGAGCGTTGCTGGATGAGTTAACAATGTCGCGTGCATTGTTTAACGTTAGGTTCGTAACCGCTAGAGAACCTGCTTCGGTGTTAGGGGGACCAGACATGTTCCTTGGGAAGTCGTTTACGGATTGGGAAACTGATATGGGTAAACCTTGGGATATCCATATCCGTAAACGTTTCGTAGGTAGCATGGCGTCATCCTCTCAACCAGAGCGGGGCGAAGCGAAGCTGATGATGTTAACTTCGGGCATGACCCCCGTTTCCTCCCAACCTGCTGATGCTTGGATTAGGTGGGCCAAGAGTTTGGACGCTAAACAACTCACAAGAAGTAGATGAGCCCGCCAAGTCGATGTCCTTCTCTGCCATCAAGGAAATGAAAACGGAGTTCCATATCTCTGACACCGTTATCCCTAGACCCTTAGGTAAGGGTGAATTCTTTACTAGACCACCATATGGTCATATCACCCTAGATCATGCTCATCTACGGTTCGGCGTGCGGTTGCCGCTTTACCCCTTTCATGAATACATCTTTAGTAAGCTGCGGTCCGTTGTCAGACAAGTTTCTCCGTTAATGCTTCAGTCTTTGAACGCTATGTTCGTGCTGTGGAAGCTTGCCGGAATGAAGTGTTGCATTACTTCGAGATGCTCTATTCGACGAAGAAGGGGTGCCAGGGGACGCTTTGCTTGGTTCATTGGCGGGGTAGTTCCCTTGCCCTGCACGATTTCTAGATGTCCAACCCGGAGTAGAGGTCTGAGCACTTTCTTGCCGGAGAAGCCTAGTCCAGATCAGTGGGCATTACAGGTCGGGTCTGCGTGCCTGCTAGGTTTCATCCCCGAGGTAACGCTGACGGTTTGATGTTTGTCGTTCAACTAGCGGTTTGATCTTTCCTTTTTCTTATGTGCCGTTTCCTTTGTTTGTAGTTACTCGCCATTATCATCTCTGTGCTACGCAAAAGCAGCGTTGTCACAGAGTGGAAAAGGGTTATAATGATAAGTTTTAGAGCGCGTACCTTTTGAGCGACTATCGAATTCTAGAGTCGACTGGTCTTGCCAAGACGCCTAGTTTGTCGTCTGCTGCCTCTTCTTTGCCGACGTTATTCCTGTGTAAAAAAATTTCTTCTTGTGTGTTTTATCTTAAATCTGCAATCTGGGATGAGGTTATAATCTTTCTCCTTTTCTTGAATTTGCAGTTGGCTACAGTAACGCTAAGCGGGATAAGAAGATGGAGTCCTTTGGCAACATTGATGATTTGATTGCCTATCTTGAGGAGGAGGGAAACAAGGCGATGATGCTTGACCTCGACGCTTAGAAATACCGTCACACTTACTGCCCCATTCACCACCAGTCTTCTCGATGAGGCAGAGACTGACCGGATAGGGACTGATGCTGTTCCTCCTAAGACGAAGTCTTTGTCGACCTCAGCCAAGGCTACCAGCCGTGGTGAGAAGCAAAAGAATGCCGTAGCCGGTGGGTCGCAAAGACAACCAAAGAAGACCGCTCCTGTTGGTGATGGTGTTGTCACGGTTGCTGGACAACTGGGTTCTGACAACCTTTGGTCTATTGGTATAGAGATCGTCCCTACTGCTCGACCAATTGTTGACATCGATACTCTATCGGATCGTGATCCTGGCGGCTCTAAATTTTATGCCGGAGATGATGTGGATGCAAGCATTTTGATCCCCAAGTCTGCCCAGTGGGCGGCTCCGCCACTCTACTCTGCTCAGATAGTGTCCTACCTTTAGGCAGAGGTGCGCACTATGGCCGACATCTCTGCAGGTGCTGACGAGTGTCTCAAGTCCTTTGCCGCCACTATTAAGCTGATATGCCATCAACGGTAGTCTATGGTAGCATCCCCAAAAAAGCTAGCTCATGTGAGCATGAAGCTGGGCCGGAAGGAGGAGCAGCTAGTGCAGGCTAGCAAGAGGTGGCAGGAGCTAGATCACAAGTGCGAGCTCTTGGAGGGGAGTTTGAAGGAGGCAGACGCTTGCTTGGAGGATTCAGTCAAACATGCCAAGGAGGTAGAGTTGGAGTTGAAGGGGGTGCAGGAGGGTCTAAAGGCTGTCGATATTGCATGCACCACCGCTGAGGGCCAAGTTACTGCTCTTCGGGGGTAGATCACGCAGCTGGAGGAGGGCCGGATGCAGGAGCTAACTGACGTCATCGAAGATCTTAAGCTTGGAGCTGAGTTCCGTGAAGCACTTCAGTCGGCCTTCAAGAATGGCCTTCAGGAGACTCAAGAGAAGTTCCTTCGGAACAAGTGGGCGAACGACAAGTACAAAGTTGACACCGCTCGAATTATCGAAGAACGACATGAAGCGTGCTGCGGAATGGGCTGCCTTGGAGAAAATGAAGTAGGAAGAGGCGGAGGCCATAGAGAGGAAGCGTCAGCGACAGAATGTGGTAGCAGGTATGACTCCTCATAGTGCTCATCCTTTGACTCCTAACCCATCACCGAAAACCGTGCTAACCCGCCATCTTCGTAATGCAGAAGGTTTGGACTAAGCGACCAGTCAGAAACTCACTGCAGGCTATCGTGAACGTCAGCGCGAAGCCGAGAAAGAGAAGGACCTGCACGGTGTCGAAAATCATGGCCTAATGTGAAGTTTGGTGCCCTTTTGTAATAGTATTAACATTTACTATTTTCTTGAACAATCTTAACTGTATTTTGGCTAGGTAACATTAATCCTTCTTGCCGCTGAGGCTTTTTGTTTTTTGGTCAGCGCCATGACCGTTGGTCATGAATTTGACCGATATGCTATTAATGATAAGGTATTTTTTGCAAAAATTTCTCCAAGTAAGATTACATATCGTTGATCAATGAAAGGTCTGAAGGAAATTCGTTTGCTTGTATCGTTTGCCTATTCTATCAAAGCGGTAGATGAGACAAATAACTACATCGAATGTTAGACGATGAGTTTTTTTTTTCAAGCAAAGGTATGAAGAATTTTCATTTCATTGAGGGCGATATCATAATGATATGAAAGTGGGTTTAGTCCCCGGTATAGCAGAGAAATTTTCTAACGCCAGAAATACCAAAATAGTAGAACCTGTTTCAATGGTGACAATATCGAAGATGCTCCGCATTCCATGTTCTTGGTACTTTAGTGCCATTTTTGTCTTTGAGGATGAACGTGGTTGGAGTTAGGATCTTGATGACCTTGAACGGTCCCTTCCATACCAGTGACAATCCTTTTGGTTTTGGGATGACCTCCTTCCACACCATGTCACCCACTAGGAGCTTTTGTGCCTTGACTCGGCGGTTGTAGTGTCGAGCAACCCGCTGCTTGTTTGCCATGAGTTTGAAATTTGTTTCATCCTCCCATTCTTCTCATAATATGTTTTCCATGTTGAGCCCTTCCTCATTGGTGTCCTCATCGTATCCTTTAAAACGGGGGCTTCGGTGCATGACCTCTAGTGGCAGGACCGCCTCTGCTCCATAGACTAGTGAAAAAGGTGAAGCTCCCATTACCTCAATCGGCATAGTTCTGATTGACCATAGCACCTCATAGAGACATTTCGCCCATTTGTGGCTATAGTCCTCCATTCTTCTTTTGAGTCTCGCCTTGATCTTTTTGTTGGTCGCTTCCACCTGACTGTTGGTCTGGGGGTAATATACCGATGCGAATACCAACCGAGTCCCTAGGTGGCTTGTGAATTTCTTCATTTCGTTGTTGTTGAACTGGTTCCCGTTATCGGTGACGATAGTGAGTGACGCTCCGTATCGGCAGTATATATCCCTCCATAAGAAGTTAATTACTTTCTACGTGGTGATGAGCACTAGCGGCCTTGCCTCAATATAATTTGTGTGATAGTTGATGCAGACGATGATGTACTTGAACTGGCATGATGACGTTTTCAACGACCCGATAAGGTCGAGTCCCCATTGCCCAAATGGAATGGGGCTGATGATTATTGACATTGGGGCTGCCATGGCGTGTATTCTAGTTGCATATTGGGCACATAACTCACACTTGTCTACAATTTCTCTCACGTCTTCCCTTATTTTCTTGTAGTAGAACCCGTAACGGAGGATCTTATGGATGATGGTGTTTGGTTTGTTGTGGTTCTCATATATGCATCCATGGACGTCCTCTAGCAGTCCCGACCCTCTTTTCGCGTGACGCACTTGAGTATGTGGAATCCATTCTTGCTCATGTAGACCTGGCTGTTGTGCATGCTATAGAACACCGCTTGCTGAGTTAGCTTCCGTGTGATCTGCCGGTAGCGTCCCGATGACCAAGTTGTTGACTAAGTCCATTCTCTATTCCTCTGTCGGTGGTGGGGCAACTAATGTGAGCGCGAATATGTTAAGGAAATTCTTGGAGATACTAGGCTTTTCCAGTGTTTCCATTATGGTATGCCATTTTGTGGTGTGTAGCGGTGTCGTTGCTAGTCTTGCTAGAGCATCTGCCCTTGCGTTTTTCTCCCTGGGGATGTGAGTAATGTTATAAAAAGAAAAATTATTTAAAATTTCCCTTACGTACCCTAGGTATGCCGACATTTGTGTTCCATTGGCTTCAAAGTCCCCGATGACTTGGTTTATTATAAGCTGGGAATCGCTAAAAATGTTAACGCTGATTGCTCCCGAATCGGTGGCGAGTTGCAGACCACCGATTAACGCTTCGCACTCATCTTCGTTGTTTGAGGCTGGAAAGAGGAATCAGAGAGCGTACTCGGCATAGACCTTGCCTGGCCCAGTCAAGATTTCTCTCGCCCCTGCTGCATCGGACAAGCGCGAGCTGTCAACGTATAGGTTCCAATCGGACGACCATACCGACGGTGTTGGTGATGCCGTCGCGGATGACACTAGTGTTAGTAATTATGTTTGGTTGTTCGACATTGGTGTTAGTTCCGCAATGAAGTTAGCCACTGCTTGGCCCTTGGTCACCGTCCTTGGTTCCTACTTGATATCAAACTCGCAGAGCTTTATTGCCCATTCAGTTAACCTTTCAAAGTGGTCCAGGTTCTCAAGTACCTTCCGGAGCAGTTGATCCATGAGAACATTGATGATGTGTGATTGGAAGTATGGTCTTAGCCGCCTTGCTGATATGATTAGCGCCAAGGATAGCTGCTCTAGTGCCGGATATCTCGTCTCTGGTTTATCTAAACCCTTGCTTGCAAAAAACACTGGTAATTCTGTATCCGCCTCTCGCATGACGAGGGCGGAGCTAATGGCGGTTAGAGAGACAATCAAATAAATGTATAAGATCTCACTCGGTATTGGGGCTGATAAGAATGAGATATGGGCGAAATACTGTTTGATCTCGATTAGGGCCGCCTCGCACTCGTCAGTCCACTTTACAACTTTCATTTTTGTTATCTTTATTGCTTTGAAGAAGGGATTACATTTGTCGGTGTAGCGGGAGATGAACCATGATAGCGATGCGAGCTTCCCCGTTAAGGCTTGGAGGTCTTGTTTTGTTATTGGTCGTGTCATGTTGAGGATAACCTGTATCTTTTCTGGGTTGGCTTCGATGCCCCTCTGATTTACCATGTATCCCAAAAACTTAGCTGCTGAGACTCCAAAGATGCACTTCACCAGGTTGAGCCTCATTCTGCTGTGATAAGGATGTCCAGTATCGCCTTCAAGTCCTTTACGCGGTTCTGCTAGCACCTTCTTTTTACTACGAGATTGTCGACGTAGACCGCTACCGTGTCGCCATCCAACAGGGTTAGCAGCTCTGTCATGAACAGCTGGTAGGTTGCCCTTGCATTCTTCATCCAAAACGACATGATGTTATAGCAATAGAGTCCTCTGTCTGTTGTGAAACATGTCGCCTCCGCATCTGCCAGATCCATTTTTATCTGATTGTACCCTGAGTAGCAATCCATTGTTCCAGGTTGATATGACTATTCGACGGGTCGGGGGAATTATTCGACCCATCGAACAAGTTTATTGGAGCCTCCATTTCAGAATTACCAGATCCTCAAAATTGTGTCTCCAACTGCTCAAGCTCTTCAACTTCCAGTAAATTCAGAGTATTTCCTTCACATTCTCTCTCCCTTGAAGGGTCTCTGAAACTTCTCCTGAGTAATATGGTTCAGATTCTCTAAAAGAGATATCAAGGGAGATATGAGTTTTCTTAGTGAGAGGATCTTAACACTGATAACCTTTATGAAATTTTGCATAGCCAATGAAGATACACTTCAAAGCACAAGGATCAAGTTTTCCCCAAAAAAGGTTGTGAATATGAACATAAAACACTCGAGGTTCAAAATTGGGAAGAGAATGGACGTTCAACATCTCATGTAACTTCTGGTTTGGACTCTGGAATGTAATGACACAAGAAGGAGCATGGTTGATCAAATATGCAGTAGAAGTATCAGCAGTAGCTCAATAAGACCGAGCCATATTCATGCCAAACAATGAAGCACGAACAACCTCCAGTAATTTTCTATTATTGTGCTTTGCTAAACAAATCTGTTGAGGAGTATAAACAATGGATGTTTGGTGACGAATCTCATGAGAGGCCAGGTAGGGAGACATAGTGTCATTAACATATTCTCGACCATTGTCAGATTGAAGGACCCGAATAGGCTGTTGGTATTGTGTAGCCACCATCTTATGAAACTCAGTGAAACGAGAGAACTCATCACTCTTGCAAGTCATCAACGAAACTCATGTCATTCGAGTACATTCATCAATAAAAGTGACAAAGTAATGAGCACCAATTGGTGTAGAGATTCTAGCAGGACCCGAAGCATCAGAATGAATTTTCATAAAAGAAACTGAGCATTTATTCAAACTAAGAAAGTAAGTAACACAATGGCTCTTGGCCAGTTCACAAACATCACACTTAAACTTAAATTCATCAACACCTAAGATATATATCCAAAAGAAAGATTACTCAAACGATGATTTCATAACTAGATGGTTTCCTTGCCTTTATTTAGACTACTAACACTGTTGGCTTGACTCACGAACTCAGCTGCTTTTCTCCACTGGATGTCAAATCGAGATAGTAAAACTTCCCATTCTAGTACCATAGCCAAGAATCTTCCATGTTAAAATGTCTTGAAATACACAAAAGCTGGGATAAGACGTTACAGAACAAGATAGGGGCATAGTGATTTGACTCACATATAGAAGGTTATAGGCTAAAGAAGAAACAATTATAATAGAATCAATGATTAGGTTAGGAGAAAGAGTAACATAGCCTTCATCAACGTTAGAAGAAGAGGAAGCATCTGCAGTAGAGACACTAGGAAATGTAAAGGGATCAATAGAATGAACTAAGGTCATATGATCATATACACTAGTATCAATTATCCAAGCATCATTCCGAGATAATGTAGAGAGAGATGTCTTACCACCCATACCTGATTGTGCTACATTATTAGTAGAAGCTGCAAAAAAGTGCTGGTAGCAATAATAGTCTTGCGTGGGCGATTACCCAACCATTCTGGATAGTCAATAGTAGAAAAGTCGGTGTCCTTGGAATGAATATTATCCTTGCACAACGGGCAGATAGAATCAACAAAAGGGTTTGGAAGACGAACACTAAACCTGGAAAAGCTAAAGGAGCGTGAGGAGGATGGGGCCCGTCAGTTAGTCACGATAGCCTGAGCCTCCGGTGCAGACGCCGGTGGCGGTGGAGGAACGATGGTGGCAGCAGTGGTGGTCATGAAAGCATGTTGAGTAGGAGCACTAGAGTGAGTAAGATGATCAGTGTGAGCCCAATGAACATGAGCATAGGTCTTGTCAAGACTCAATAATTCCTCATGACGAAGAAGTTCTCCTCCAATTTGATCAAACTCAAGATCTAAGCCTCCCAAGAACATGTGAACTCGAAGCATAGATTTGTAGGTCACTCATGAACAACTCCGGTCACTATAGAAGAGAAGGAGGCAACACGTTGATCAAGCTCCTCGAGCCATCCCACCAACTCATTGTAGTAAAGAGAGAGAGACCGCCCATCTTGTTTGGTGGTGAAGCAAAGGCGCTGTAACTCATAGATCCGGGTAAAATTTGAATCATTATAGTAGGTTTGGTGCAAGGCTTTCAAAATTTCAGCAGCAATCTTGAGACAGAGATGACGGTTGATAATGGATGGAGATGTGTTATCAATCAACCAACTTTACACATTCTCATTTTTAGTACCTCATGTAATTTACTCGGGTGTGCCAATAGTAGGGGCAGGCGAATCACCAAGAAGAAATCCAAACTTGTTGTGCTCGCCAATGTGCATCTACATAACAGGAGCCCAAGTAGAATAATTGGAATCGGTCAAGAGAACGCCAATTGGAAAAGAGGAGTTTTCTTGTTGGTAGTAGATAGTAGTGGTTTGTTGGGGAGGAATAACCATATTAGAAATGATTTTTTCCCCATGACAACGTAATTTAAGTGTAGTGGGTGACCAAAAATAAGGTTTTGTCGATAGGTTTACATGGCTCTGATACCAAGTAGAAAAATATAAATAAAAGTATTTAAGATAAAATGCAATAATTCATTCACATCCAAATTGAGGAATATATACAATTTTGCAAACATGTTCCTAACTAATAAGAAAATAATATTTATAATAAAAAATAAATCAATTATATTAAAAAAAATATTAAAGTATTTACTATTTAATATTTGCCAACAACATCAACTTTACTGTGACTATTCGACCTATATATCTCAGTTTTTGGATATGATATGAGAGAGAGAGAGAGAGAGAGAGAGAGGAGTGAGACTTCTTTGCACGGCTTCTCTCTGCATGCCCAATTTTTTTAAAATCTCAGTCGTCCATATTTTCAAACGTATTTAGTCAAATAGAGCTTACAATAAGCTCAGGGCATATGATCTTCGTCCTTGCTTGCAACATCACCCACTCTCTGCCGCCGGAGATCCTTTCCGCCGCTCTTTTTCCCCTCCCTTTGCCTTTTTCCGTGGGCTCGGCTCTGGACACCGAGATCTCGCCACCGTCGTCGACCTCCACTCTCTCCTCTATCTCTCTGTCGCCCTCAGCCTCCATTGTGGGCACCAGAAACTCTGTCGTTGGCGCCATCCACCTCCTCCTTCCTCTCGCCCTCACCGTGTCGACGACATCGTCTCCGCTGCTCCGATCCCCTTCCCTGTCGCGCGAATGCTTCTGCATTCAGGTGGGTCCCGCGACCACGTCAGAGTAGATGAAGACGACGTTGTCTCTGTGGCACTTAATGCCAGACGCGAGGGCTGTAAAGGAAGTAAGGGGTAGATCTGAGGAGGCTTCTATTATGCCGAATCGAAATAGATACCCAGTTGTTCAGCGAGCCCAGAATCAGGGGAGGAGCTGTCCGAGCTAGTCTACATGATCAAATCCCGAACCCGCACCCGCACCCTCCTCTCCGAGACGATTCAGGAGCTCATTGCTCGGTGAAGATCCGCTGTCGATTCTTGGGTCCACCGCATCTTGCTCCTTGATTCATGACATGGTATATAATCTGGAGGAGCTCATGGTTTTTTTAATTTCGTATACATTACTCACTGTTTTCTTGGCCTTATTTAATTTTTATAAATTTGTTTTAGCCAAATAAATGTTAGGCTGGAACCTGTTTGCTAGGAGTACTTGTCAGGAATGCAGCTCTGATCGTTTTGTGGCATCGCTGATTCTGTTTTATTGTTGGGTTTGCACCCATCGCCGGTTCAACTCCCACTAAGCCTCGCGACTCGCCTACTCTGCTTCTTTCGGTTTCTGGTCAGAGTTTTCAACACTTCCGGTGGTACATTACTCTTAAGAGGTAGTCAATGTTATATATTTCAATATTCGCATTTCAATAATTTAGTATTACAATTCCATGAGGCTGTGTTCATATTGCTTTTGAGTATGAATGTGGCTGGCATTTTCCGATGTGATACTAATTGAGCTTAGCAAATTGATGGTCACCTCTCGGTGAGGCAGTTTTGGTTTACAGAGGAGTAGCTAGAGATTGGGTTTTTGCCAAATAATTGTACAGTTTCAGTGGTTTTGAAGAGCTGTGTTAAATTTTGAGGAAAGGAGAGGGTAGAAAGATTCATGGTGTGGTTGTGATGATTGGTTTTCAGTGGGATGTATATGCTCAGAACTCGCTTGTGCATTTCTGTAGTGTTTCCGGTGACTGTGATTCTGCTTGGAAGGTGTTTGCCAATATGCCTGAGAGATGTGGTGTCTTGGACTGATTCGATATCAAGTCATGTGAAGGCAGGGTTGTTTGGTGAGGCTGCATCAGATTCATTCTTATGACTAAGAAGTACGTAAGAATTTAACTTGGCTATGATTTTAGTTATTGACTGTTGTTTTGATATACGTATCTTGGCCATGCATATAGTGTCACAGATTTATACTTTTTTCCGAACAAATGATCATATGAAAACAAACTTTCTTCACAGAATGTGATTTAGATTTCGCTCATTGGTAGTTGTAGGGTATTCGTATGATGAAATTAATTTTGCTTGTGGAATTCATGTAGCTAGATAAGTGTGCTATAATCCTGGATGGTATAATATCCATATATATCAATTGTGATCAAATAGCACATTTTAGCATTAGCATCTCATTCACATGGCTCCAACTACCACCACCACCACTCTATATTTCTCTTCTTCTTCTCCTTTTGGGGGTGCACTGAGGTAATAGCTTGATTCTTTCATATCTGGACACTTGAAACCTGGTACCTGTTGATTGTTTAAAGAACTTGATCATGGTTTTATGACATGGGTTTGATTCATTTATCTGAAATAAGTTGTGGGTCGATTCAATTAGTTTTGACTATTGTGTTGTTGTAATGGGGTAAAGGTTCATGGTTTATTTCTGGGTAAAACTTGTAGATTTGTAACTTCATTAGTTTGTTGACCTCAATGACTATAATGTCTGCCTTTAGTTTTAATGGTGTGTTTTTTTTTATCCATTCCTAATTAGTATTGAAACAAATTATTCGATTTAGATAAACATATTTAGATGACATGACTCTATAGAGAAATTATATTGTACACTTATACCTAACACATGATTAACAAATGAGTATGATTGATGAGTGGAAACAAATTCTATTTATAACTTCTTATGAATATTAAGCATATCTCTTTTGCGAGACATTGGAAGACTGAAGCAGAAAAGTTTCCTAGGGATAGATAGTTTGCAAAAATTTCATCAATCAAGGCCAGAATATATGCCTAACCAGAGAATTTTATATTGAAAATTAGAGTTTGGGTAGTGTGTCAAGCTCTTCTCTTTTCTTTTAATTTTTCCAAGAACTAAATAAATTCGATACTGTGTGTTGCAGCCAATGATGGGGTGTATGCGCTTTTCTTGACTGTAATACCGGAAGTTTCAGCCTCCAATTTTGCTGTTTCTGCCGTTCTTAACCTTATGCAGAGTCAGGCTAGTTAACATCTTTAAGCTGATGGAATTCTTGGATCATAGTATTCATATAACTTCTGGTTAATGATTGCTATTTCATATGCGTCTTTTTGAAAGATCCAGGCTAAGGCCATGGATGGTGATACTACAGTAAGGTCATTGTTAGAAAAGATGGCTGAATGTGCAAGCAATGCATACCTTGATATATTAGAGGGATACTCGTCTCGAATGTCAACTATCCATTGTTGTAGTTGTAGGAGTTGCAACTTTCCTCGAAAGGTCTTACATATATCATCGTATCAAATCTCTAGTTGATTGTGATTTGTTATCTACATAAGTTTAAACCTCAAGTAGATCATGCAGAAAGATTGCCTGATGTCGTTTTAGTGATAGTTTTAAGTTTTGTGTGATTGTTCATTTAGTTGAGATTTTTTGTGTACGAATGTTGAATAGGTGAAGTTTGACCAAGTTGTGTTGGTCTCTAAGTCTTGCTTGTTGGCTTTAGATGGATGAGCCGCAGTACAAGGGCATTAAGCGTGTGCTTTTTATGCTGATGCTGTTCTACACCAAACAAAGCAAGAGTATTCGAGGAGACAATGTGGTGTATAAGTCGGTCGTTTCACAAGTTGATAGACTTGACATTTATGTATATTGACCTTAATGATCACTTGGTGCATTTCAATTGCTTGTTCTGGTAGTTAATCCTTTATTTTTTGGATTCAGGGGGAAATCTATATGCCTTGTTATGACATTTTCGGCAATTTACTGGAAGAGTTGACAACTCATAATGCACCAAATCTTATACCAGATGTCCCATTAGTTGCTGGGTCGTTGTGTCTCTAGCTTGTTATCCTATTGAACTGGGAAGAACACGTATGCAGGTATCTAAAGGTGTATAGACGGGTATCTTTGTGCCTTCATTGTGGGTGATGAGAAGGGTCGGTTTTTGTATGGAAGTGAGAATGAGTATAAATGTCGGTGGAAATGCAAAGCACCTTCCAGTGGCAGCTGCTCTTGTATTTTCCAGGGACCAAAAAAAACTTATTTTGTTTACAAAGTTAGTTATCTGCATGCTTTTCCCAGTTGGGCTGCTTTTTAAATCGCTAACACATATGCCTTCACAATTCTTACATGTAAAATTAAACAAACATGCATGTATTGTATGCAGTGAACAGAGAAACGAGTGGATTGAGAAGCTTTAAAACCAAAGCCCACAGCAGTATATCTCTGTGAATGGATTGAGAAGATTTACCGCCCGTCGTTCCGCGATTTCTTTGCTGAATGAATTGAGGTGTGCACATTTTGAGTTGTTTGATTTTCGGTGCTGAGTTAGCATTTTTTTTATTTTTTATTATGAGTTGTTTTGTTTACGTTGTGGATTTATCGGCCAAGCTTTATGATTATCTTATGAGTATTGGTTTCGCAAAGTTAGCAGTTGGTTCCTCTGAACACTGTGATGTAAGCTATGCTATCGAAGAATTATGCTCATGTGCATTTGGCTTATGTCCTTGACTGACTGTTTTCATAATTGAACCATGAAATAGAGCGGGGCATGCAATCTGTTCCTACAAAGGTTGGTAAGCGGCAAAGAGCAATTCTATCTGGGATGAGGTAAATGTCTTATTATTCTTAAATTCTACTCTGATGATATTCTTGAAGTCATTGGTTTGTTAGCATTGTGCCAGGGCTGGTAGTTAAGCCCGACAATTGATATTCTTGCCAGCACTAAAAAACCGTACTCCATGTTCTGTGGAGAAGATAGAAGTGCTTACTATAAGCATATTTACTCTTCCAACATATATTATCAATTGATTTATAAGTTTCTAAGCAGTAACTATGGAGTATGTGACTTTACGAAATACATTATGAGCGAGTGAGTAATAATCTTGGTCTGAAGAGTGCTAGTACCTAATGACCAACTAGATATATAAGACTAATGTAATTACTTCCATTTACATCTAGAAGTTCTCTTGCATTGTTAGCTGTTCTGAATGCTCATTATACCATCCAAGCTCAGCTCTTATTATCCAGCCAGTTTATGTCAATCTTATATATAGCCAAGTTTTTTTTATCACCTTTAAAGTACATCTTTTGTCCAGTTTTTCTTTGTTTCCAAGCTTCAAGTTGGAGCAGAATTGTAGCTGATCATTTGCTACTATTTCAGGTTCAGTGGGATGAATGATTTTTGAACTCTTTACTTAAAGAATAGCCGACAAAAAACGGTAAGCACAGAAACTAATGCAACATCTTCTCGGAAGGTTGAGTCCTTGAATTCATCCGTGTGCTTGGACATGCAGTTAATGTTTTTCTTTTTTCTGAACTCTGTGCTAAAGATCCTACATCTCTTTGCTGAACTTTATTATTTCTGTAGGTAGAAGATAGAAGAAATATTATCATCAACACAATCATTTTTGACAAAGCGACTCAGAATGGGACTGCAATCTGCTTGAATATGATTGTTCTTTCTTGTGCTTGTACTTCTAAATTTTGATACCAAAGCATATTCATTTGTAAGCTATGTATCGAAACTTCATAAATGAGAGTAACCATATTCATTTTGCCAAACGGAGATATACTTGAGAGTGGAGATGAACTATTCTGTAAAATGAAATTGGTCTTTAGGACTGAGAGGCAAGAATTTAGTCAAACTGCAGGTAGTAAAGTTGTAGTATCTTAGTGACAAAGACCTTTTTGCTGAGTTCTGCAGGTATACCATAGTCGTGGAAATTTGTCGGGAGTTTGATCTCCTGGAGGTATACCAGAGTCCTGGCCAGTGCGGTGGTGCGAGGTATGGCACAGCGCTCAGGGAAGAGCAGTGATGGCGAGGAGGAGATTCGCAGTGGCGTGCGAGAACAAGTGCGATGACGAGAACGAGTGTCGCGACGGTGTGCGCGTTTTTTTTTTTTGTCCTTTTCAGGGTCAGGGGTTAGGGTATTGGGCTAAGTTAGGATTAGGGTTTGATAAAGTTAAAGAATTTCCTGAATTAACGATAAAGGATTTTTATTAAATTTATCATTTGTAAAAACATTTTATATAAATAATATATAATTATCTTTCAGAAATTAATAGAGGACCCGAATTAAATATGTAATTATTCAACGGTTGTAATGCAAATAATATGTTATGAAAAGACTTAAATATATATCATTTTGATTGATTTTGTTCATTCTCTTATAGGGGGGAGTATCTAAGTTGATTTATTTTTTCAACCATTTTGACATAGTGAAGTAGATATAAACCCCACGAGAATATGTGTTTGAAACTTAGTCTCAAATTATTTTTTTACGGAGCACTATTCGCATCTTAGTCGTAAGTGCATTAGGGTCAAAACGGTCGAACACATGGATCAAAGTCGAATTCACTCGAATATTTTTTTTTACTTTTTAATAGCATGCTTAGATTAAGCCAGTCATCACATCCTATGGTCGATTTTGCAAAATAATTTTTCATTTGCGATTTAGTATCACAAAAGTTTGTGTTTTCATGTACCTAACAAACAAAGTAAACGACATTAGTAGTCATATGGTGACTTTCAAATATATGAAAATTTATAATAGACTAACGAATATCAGCACGTACATACTCATGTATCCACATAGTCGAAATATGCATTGTGTGAAAAGGAGTTCGATTAGACCTCGCTCAGTGAGGTCAAACCTTTTTGAGTAATTACTTAAATACTCATTCATGTATTTTGTTCATTCTCCTATGGAGGTAGTACCTGAGTTAATTTTTTTCATAAAATATTTTGACATGGTGATGTATATATGAATCTCACGAGAATGTGTGTATGAAATTTTGTCTCAAATTATTTTTTTAATGAGTGGTTATTTGTGTTTTAGTCGTAAAGGCATTGTGGTCACAATAGTCATACGCACGGATCGAGGTCAAATTTAAGTAAAAGAAAATCGAAAATTTTCACAACATTCTTAGATAAACTCAATCATCACACTCTACGATCGGATTCACAAAATAAAATTTTATTTCCGATTTAGTATCACAAAAGTTCACATTTTGTTATAACATACAAACAAAGTAAACAATATCAGTAGGTTACTTTGAGACATGTTTGAAATTGAAATAGTAAAATGAAAAATCATCACACACTCATGTGTCCAGCTAGTTGTATTATGTATTGTGTGAAAAATTTATCTTCGTCGGAGTTCGTTTAGACCTTGGTCAGTTGGGTCAAATATATTTTTGTGTAATTACTTAAATACCCATTAATGTATTTTGCTCATCCTCCTAAGGGTGGAGTACGTAAATCGATAGTTTTGGCCAAATATTTTGACATGACGAGGTAAATGTGAACCCCACGAGAATGTGTGTATGAAATTTGGTTTTAAATTATTTTTTCAAGCAGTGGTTATTTGTGTTTTAGTCGTAAGTGCATTGCAGTCACAATAGTCAGACACACAGATCGATGTCAAATTCAAGTAAAAAAATTCTGAATTTTTCACAACATTCTTAGATTAACTCGATCATCACATTCTACGGTCGTATTCGCAAAATAAATTTTTATTTCCAATTTAGTGTCACAATGGTTCACATTTCCTTGTAACAAACAAACAAAGTAAACAACGAGACGATCTCGATACCCTAAACTATTATAAAAATTTGGTTCACACAGAACCATTATAAAAATTTGGTCAAAATTTTAGTCAATTTCTTCATGATTTCGGTCTTGATCCGTTCTGTCAAATAAGACGGTCGTTTATGACCCTACTTTTTATTTTCGTTAATTTTGTCTCATCGGTGACTTCGACAATTCAATTTTTATTCTTCTCGCATCCATGACATCGTAAGGGGTATCTATGTGTGCAAGTATTACATTTCACTTTGTCAAATAGATGTGTGATAGAGTTCTTCTTTGAAACTCGTATATAATGAAAATATGGACATAAAGGACCATTCGGGTTGACTATGCGGATCGAGATTCAAACGATGACTAAAACAGCTCAAATTTTTACACTGCGTATACAATAGTTCTATGTCCCCATCCTACGGTTGATTTTTTCATACTTGAATTGTTTCTAATTTTTTACGTTTGAATGGTCATATTTGTTTAAAGCATCCAACAAGTTATATAACACTAGTGGACACATCATCAATTTGTTCATTCCGCCAACACAATGTTTTTTTATTTCCTAATACAAGATATTTTAAGTGAAAATAAGCACTATAAATAGTCGCGGGTATTTTTTAATAATTTTTTTCACCGACCGAACTATTTGTTTTTTTATAGTTTCAGATAGACAACTTCATCAAAACAATAGTTTAGTATGTTGATCGAACTCAAAACAGTCACCAAAATTGTTCTAATTTTTTTTGGGCGTACGAAATAATCCACTGATATAATCGTAGATTTTATTTTTTAATTACTAGTAGATTTTTATAACATTTACATTTTATTACAAATAATGTAAAATAATTGAGCGACGCATGTAAACTTGATAAATTTTTTAAGTTTGATCATGTAGTGTGAAGTAGACATCAAAACGATTTCTTGAAAATTGTGTAAAATAATTTCAAAAAAAAAGAGAGAAATAGTGTTGAATATTTCAAAAACTAAACTTATTTGATATAATTTTTAGATGAAATTAAATAAAATGTATTATAGAAGAATTTAATTTTTATTGATCTAATCCATCCAATTTTTTTTTCATTTTTTCTGGAATTTATGGGACGTCGATTCTTAGGCCTTTAACAGTCTATTTGCTAATGATGTTGTAAATATATCAGTGGTATTACTGTCTGTCCAAAAAAAGGAAGAAATTATTTAAAAACTCAAAACACATTTGGTTTCCAAAAAAACTCAACTTATTACACCAAAGTAAAAAAGACTCAACTTATGACTCCTATTTTTTCAAAAAGGCCCAGCTAATATCATTTTCTCGCAAAAAAACTCAAAAAGTTATAAAACTTATTTCGTCTGACGATTTTGCCCTTCCTTTTCTAATTTGAATTCTCATCGCTGGTGTCGTCTTTAAGAGAGAGCAACTCTCTCTTCCCTCCTCAATTTTTGTCGGGAAAAAGTATCTCTCTCTCTCTCTCTCTGACGATTTTGCCCTTCCTTTTCTAATTTGAATTCTCATCGCTGGTGTCGTCTTTAAGAGAGAGCAACTCTCTCTTCCCTCCTCAATTTTTGCCGGGAAAAAGTATCGCGATCACGATCTCGCCGCCACAAACACTTTGTTAGATCTTGCTATCGTTCGATATTGAAAATTTCAAGCGCTATAAGTTCGAACGATCTTTCTTTCTCAATCTCTCAATCTCTCTCTCTCTCTCGATCACGATCTCACCGCCACAAACACTCTGATGATTTCATATGTTAACTTCTATTGTACATCCAATTTTACTCTATTTTTGAATATTGTTGATGATTTGAATTGATATTAACTGAAACTGTTTCCGTTCGTAGTTCTATTACTCAATTTCATGAAAGTATTGATTAGCTTAATTAATTTTCTCCTCAATTAGGTCTGGATCTGATTTTGGTTCTGAAGTCCTGTTTGGATATCCGTTAGAGTATCTGTCTGTCTATCTATTTGTTTATTTGTTCTGTTAACCTATCTGTTGGAAGTATCAGACCTAAGTGTTAGTTAATCAAAGTAGCTACAATATTTTTCAAAATAAAATGATGATTTTATATGTTAACTTCTGTTGTACATCCAGTTTCACTCTGTTTTTGAATATGATAGATGATTTGAATTGATATTGCATGAAACTGTTTCTGCTCATAGTTATATTACTCGATGTCATGAAAGTATTGATTAGCTTAATCAATTTGCCCCTTAATTAGTTATGGATCTGATTTTGGTTCTGAAGATCCGTTTGGATATCTATTAGAGTATATGTCTGACTATCTTTTTTTCTACTTGTTATGTTAGAAGTATCAGACCTAATTGTTAGTTAACCAAAACAGTTACAATTTGTTTCTTTAACTCTTTAACAACTTTTTAATGTTTCTTCTGCAGTATATTCAATGACAACAACACCATTTCCGATCATTGTGAAATATATTCATGGTGGGGAAGGTGATATGGATATTTTAAGTGCTGATATCACACTTAATGAAATTGTGGATATTGTCCGTCAACGATTTAAATCACTTAACAACTCAAACTTGACGTACAAGTACTATATCCCGCCAGTCAATGTGTAGCACGTAGAATGAAAACTCAGGGCAGGATGTGCAGATGGATGGCTACATGGAAATTAGTAATGCTCACTACTAGAAAAATACACATAGACGACAAAGCATTTTCGTCGCCTAAGTGACTTTTTTCGTCACCTAACAATTGTAGCCTAAGTACGTAGATGACAAAAAATTTATTTTTCGTCGTCTAAGTAGCTACTTAGACGACGAAATAAATTTTGTTGTCTAGGTTTTTGGACGGCGAAAAATTAATGGAAAAATGACGAAATTTTTTCGTAGTTTTAGTGAGCACTTAGACGACGAAACTCACAATTCGTCACCTAAGTGTTACCACTTAGACGACGACATTTTAAGATTTTCGTCGCCTTAGTGTCTAATTTTAAAAAATAAAAAAAATAAAAAATCTGGTTAGACGACAAAGGTTTTTCATCGTTTAAGTGGTAAATTTTAATAAAACAAAATTAAAAAAAGAAGTAAATAAACAAATTATACGACGAAACTATTTGTTTCGTCGTAGAAGTGTTTTTTTTTTAAAAATAAAAATAAATTAAGTAAATGTTAATTATTAATTCAAAAATTGTAATGTAATTAGGAGATAATTTAATGATGATGGTGGTACGTGGTGGTGGCGGCAACGTTTGTGTGGTGGTGGTGTGTATGGTTTGAGAAAGAGATTTTGAAAGATTGTGAAAAATAGGGGATGAAATTTTTTTTATAGGCGATCACTTACGCGACGAAACCAACATGTTTCGTCGCCTAAGTGACTTAAATTTTAGTAAAAAAAAATTGACGGGAAAAATTACCTCAAAAAATTTTAATTTAGGCGACGAAACCAACCAGTTTCGTCACTTAAGTGATTTTGAATTTTTGGTAAAAAAAAAAAATTGGCTTAGGCGATGACACTATTTATTTTCGTAGCCTAAGTGATTTTTTTTATTTAAAAAAATAAAATAAATTTCACGCAGGCGACACAAATAAATAGTTTCGTTGCCTAAATAAAATTTATTTTATTTTATTTTATTTTGTACAAAATTCATTTAAGAGACAAAGGATTACATGAAAAATGATTACATGACAAAACCATGGGCAAAACTGATGCAAGAAAATGGGCAGAAATTCTTAGATTGTGTGATTGAATTCAGGCTGAAACTCAGAAATTACTCAATCAAAAGTGGATTCAAGTTCACATATATAAAGAATGAGCCGACACGCGTAAGTATACATTGCAAATACAAAGGGCGCGGTAAATGCGAATGGTCTGTGAATGCAAAACTATATCAGGCGAAGGGATCATTTTACATCACTAAAATCAACAATAAGCATACATGCAAAGAGAAGGTTTGGAAACAAACCGGTGAGATGATGAGATCTTCTATTGTCAGATATGATACATTTTTTAAACATAACCAGCTATTGAAATATCTGCCTAAAGAGTTCTTCCTTTCTACCAATTGTTTTATATACTTAAAACTTATCACTTCTTCAACACTCAGTTCAATCGTTAAGGAAAAACTACACACTGATCCTAATAAGGGAGCCAAGGCCTTACAGACAGAAATCAGAGAGAGTCTTGGCTTGAAAGTCCCACTACAAGAAAACAGCACTTAGACCACGGAAACGTAATTGTTCCGTGGTCCAAGTGACACCTGGACCACGGAAAAGACTCCGTGGTCCAAGTACCACCTGGACGACGGAGAATACCATCTCCGTCGTCCAGGTGGTCACCTGGACCACAGATTCTTTTCCGTCGTCCAGGTGATCACCTGGACCTCGGAGTCTTCTCCGTCCTCCAGGTGATCACCTGGACGACGGAGATGGTATTCTCCGTCGTCCAGGTGATCACCTGGAGGATGGACCGACACGCCGTCGGCCGAGTACGTAACGTACTTCCACTTAGACGACGTACTGACACCTCCGTCGTCTAAGTGAAGCATTATATAAGCCCGATGCCAAACTGAATTCAATCCTCGATCTCTTCATTCCATTTGAAGAAGAATTGAAGGAGAAGGGAGAAGGAGAAGGGAGCTAGCTAGCTAGAAGGCCGAGAAGAATCAGGATCGATAAGGGATCTCCGCTGACTAGCTAAGTAGCTTAATTAACGTACAGATATCGAGAATGCCAGCAGGTACGTACGTACGCAGTTAAAATTTGCTTAATTAATATATATTTAGTGAAAACGTACGTACATACATGCAAGGATGTTAGCTATATATATATATGTACATATCGATTAAATTACGTACGTACGTACGTAATTGATGGATCGATGTAGATCGAGTACGTATAATTAAGCGTAAATTAATGGACAAATATATATATGTAATAATTAATTAATTATAATATTTTGTAGCAGTATGGACAAGAGTTGGATGAAGTTGAAGAATAGATGTGATGTCCGGTATATGGATGAAATTAGCGAATTTGTGAATTTTGCGATAGAACATGGTCAGGGAAAGAAACGTTTCAGGTGTCCGTGTCAGAAATGTCTTAATTGTCAGTATGCGGAGGTTAATGTTATGGTGCAACACCTGTACGAAAATGGTATGATGTGGAGTTACACTACATGGAGCGAGCATGGTGAAGCAGTAGAGTTCAGTGCAGCAGACTTCAGCTCAGGGTACAGTTACCATGGTGCCTCATCCAGCGGCAGTGGTGCCGGACCCCCAGCTTGCAACCCAACTGCAGATTTGGTCCATGATGCGTTTCCGGGATGTAGTCATAGTGGACACCAACACCAAGACGGAGGTTACAGTACCACTAATGAGCATGATGACACATTCCCCGCAGCTAGCTTGGCCACTGACACCAGTGAGATGGAAAAGTACAACCGGATACTACTTGAAGCGCAGACCCCGGTGTTCCCTGGATGTCGAGAGAATGTGTTGCAATATGTGATGGAGCAAATGAAGATAAAAGTGAAGCACAAAATGTCAGTGAGTGCTTTTGACGAAATTCAGGAGCAAATATGTAAGTTGCTCCCTGATGATCACAATCTTCCTAAATCTCATTATAAGGTTATAAGTATCCTGAGCAGCCTCGGCCTAAAGTACAGGATAATTGACGCATGTCCGAATGATTGTGTGCTATTTTACAAAGAGTACAAAGAGTTGGACTATTGTCCCGTATGTGGCCAGTGCAGATTCCAGTTGAATAGGAAGAGTTCGAAAAAGAGAATTCCTGTGAAAGTTGTTCGATATTTTCCCTTGATTCCCAGATTGCAGCGCCTGTACATGTCTCTACACACAACAGAGGCGATGCGATGGTACGCAGAAAAGCGAATAGATGACGATGTCCTGCGACACGCCGCGGATGGGGAGGGTTTCAAACATTTCGACAGAGAATTTGGAGACTTTGCTTCAGAGGTTAGAAATGTTAGACTCGGCCTATCTACAGACGGATTCAATCCTTGGGGAAGTAATAGCTCCGCCGTCAGCACTTGGCCAGTTATTCTGATGCCGTACAACTTGCCTCCGTGGATGTGCATGAACAAGGAATTTAATTTCCTTACCGTACTAATTCCAAGTCCTAAATCTCCATCGAAGTGCTTAGATGTCTACCTCAGACCTTTGATCGACGAGCTGAAACTGTTGTGGGAAAATGGAGTCCCAACTTATGACAAATTCACTGACACGATGTTCACGATGAGGGCTGCCGTAATGTGGACGATCAGCGATTTTCCAGCTTATGGGATGTTGGCAGCCTGCAGGACAAAAGGATATAATGGATGTCCTATATGTTTGGACGACGTGAACTCTAGTTGGCACGCGGGGAAGGTGTGTTACTTGGGTCATCGTAGATGGCTTCCTCACGACCACCCGTGGCGACATGATGAAGCTCATTTCGACGGTACGGTAGAGAACAATCCTAAACCCCGTAGTTGGTCGGGCGAAGAGATTTTAGAGAGGTTGAGCTATTTCAACTTTGGTGTGTTGAGCAATGACGCGGATGTAAAGGAATGCAATCCAATTCCTCCACATGATCTGAGCTATTGGGATCACAAGAGTATATTCTTTGAACTCCCTTACTGGTCGAAGTTGAAGCTGAGGTACAACTTGGACGCGATGCACATAGAAAAGAATGTGTGCGACAACGTGGTGGGAACAATTCTCGGTATTAAGTTCAAGACTAAAGATACTCCCAAAGCGCGCAAAGATTTGGAATCAATGAATCTACGTCGTCCCTTGTGGTTGAGGAGGGATAGGAAATGAGTGTACAACAAGATGCCAGATGCACCTTACACAGTGAAGCCGACGCTTAGACGTTCTGTATTTCACTGGTTTAAGGGCGTTCGTTATCCGGCTACGTATGCAGCTACTATAACTGGAGCAGTGGACGAGGTGCAACACAAGTTTGTTGGTCTAAAGACACATGATTATCACGTTATGCTGCAACGTCTGATTCCAGTGGTAATTCGACCATACTTGCCTCGGGACGTCGTAGAACCAATAGTAGCATTGTGCAGGTGGTGGCAGAGGTTATGCGCCAGAGAATTAAAGAAGTCAGATGTGGTGGAATTGCAACAACAAATTGTGCACATCATTTTCAAACTAGAGAGGATTTTCCCCCCTGCTTTCTTTAACATCATGATTCACCTAATGATCCACCTGCCCGAGCAGGTGCTCATTTCTGGTCCGGTCCAGTACACTTGGATGTATCCTCAAGAAAGGTACGTACAACTAATTAATTAATTTGTTCCACTGGAGATTATATATATACTAGCTAGCTATATGTACTTATGTAATGTGTACGTTTGATTTTGTAGACAGCTTGGACAGTATAAGTCATTCGTCAAAAACAGGTCGGCCCCGGATGGCTCCATAGCAGAGACATACCTAATGCATGAGTGTGTTACTTACTGCAACAGGTACCTCAAAGATCCACCCCCTCCCACTGCCTCCGATCGCAGTGCCCGCATCAATCTTTCTGTCGTCACCAATGTCGTCCGACCGTTTAGAGGAGTATTAAAGGAATCGTTAACACGGGAAGAACTTATTGAGGCACATTGGGTAGTGTTGCGAGACTGTGACGAAGTTGAGCCGTACATGTTGTCATACAGGGAGAGGCTTCAGGCGTTAAATCAAAACAAGAGTTCGGCGTGGATTGAGAAAATGGTTAAGAAGAAGTTTCCTGATTATTTCTTCCAATGGGTACGTACGTACGACTCGGTATTAATTATTTAAATACATATCGCTCATGTTTGTACAAAGTAAACCCTTATATTAATTTGCCCTTTTTCGCAGATGATTGATCTGCAAAAATCTGATAACCACGGAGGGTGGTGGTCATGGCCAAAGCACTTGCTAGCAGGGAAGCCGGTTAAACACTATATTTATACCGGATGTTTTGTGAACGGTGTAAAGTTCCATTCATTGGCCCGAGACGAAGGAAGAAGAACACAAAACAGTGGGGTAGCGGTTGGGAAAGACAATGATCTATATTACGGGGCTATTGTATACGTGGTTCAGCTATGTTACGGGAATGATGTCAACGTTTTCCTATTCAAGTGCAGATGGTTCAAGCGTACAAAGGAAGACCTGGGACTATTATCAGTCGATACAAAATCGCACTGGTATGAGGATGAGCCTTTCGCTCTCGCCACCTTAGTTCGGCAGGTGTTCTATCTCGACGATCCGAAAGCCGGTGAAGGGTGGAAAATAGTGAACCATATCTCTCACCGAGGAATATGGAATACAGAGACAATTGAAGGGACACCAGCGACGACTGAAGATGCTGCTGAACCAGAAAGAGACATTCCTGCCTATCAAGAGCCTAATATTTCTATGGTCCGCTCCGATATAATGGACCTGGTTCAAGATGGTGAACGGTTACCCATGCCTGATGGTTGTACAGATCTAACTGAAGATGAGATTATCGATGAGGTAGATGAAGAAGACGAGCAGGAAGAGGACGCGGACGAGGACTCAGGTTATTCGTCGGACAATGTTGAGTACGATGACGAGGATGAGCCGTCGTCTAACGGAGATGAGGACGATGATGATTATGACGAAGAATACGGTCATACGACGAGGGAGATTAATTGGTAATCAATTACTGTAATTATTGTAATATATATATGATCGATG
This sequence comes from Geum urbanum, assembly GCA_946800695.1. Classification (NCBI taxonomy): domain Eukaryota; kingdom Viridiplantae; phylum Streptophyta; class Magnoliopsida; order Rosales; family Rosaceae; genus Geum; species Geum urbanum. The sequence continues at coordinate 46,030,558 of OX327003.1, read as the reverse complement.
CCGGTTTACGGTAAGAAATTAATCCGAATTATATATCCTGGACAACGAAGAAATTAATTGCAGGTTGTCGCCCAATCTCAATCTCATATAAAACCCTAGCTAAATCCTGGACCCTAAATCTAGTAGTTCGGATCGATCGATCAATTTTTTAATTATATTTTTGAATCAGAATAATTGAACGGACACACAAATGACCGGGGACGACCTAAACCGTAAACCCTAAGGCCCTAACCCCTGAAATCGGGGTTTAGAACTTGGACGACGGAGAATATTCATTATCCGTCGTCCAGGTACATACTAGGACGACGGAGCATGGTCATTGTCCGTCGTCCAAGTTCACAAACCCTAAACCCTAAACAGTAAGGCCCTAACCCCTGAATTCAGGGTCTATGCACCTGGACGACGGAGAACGTCATTCTCCGTCGTTCAGGTAATCACCTGGACGACAGATAACTTCATATCCGTCGTCCAGGTGATTACCTGAACGACGGAAACGCTCATTTCCGTCGTCCAGGTGCAGATATCGTAATTTTTTCTAAGACAACGACCATCTAGACCTTCTTCCAATGCAAAGTCTTTTCATCAAGACTTTAGAGTAAACAATTCTTGGTGTGTGAGCTTCAACGGTTCGAAAATCGGAGTTGCGAAATGCCTTGTATCCACGTTTCCGGTTTGTGAAATTATCCGTTTTGCGGTTGACTGTGCCGATCAAACCCTTCCCGAACTTATTATTTTATGGTCCTTTGAAGACAATTATATATTATGTTACGACGAACATATCCAACGGTTGTTTTGTCCAAATTCAATTTCGTTAATACTCTGCTGCAAATGAGCGTCTACTCATGAACACTTAAGTCGTAAAGATTAGTCGATACTTAACATGTTTCAATACGTAAAATTAATCGTCGGTTCAAATTTAACTGTTAATATATACGATGCGTTCATCGATATTGTACGACTATTTCACTCGAATGATAGATCGCTAAATTCCTAGCGAATTATTTTTAAAATTTTTTTTTACGTAATTTGAACCTGGACGACGGAGATGGTCATTTTCCGTCGTCCAGGTTCAAAAATCATGGCGGTTCAAATTTTTTTTTGTTTAATTTTTTCATGTAATTTTCACTTGGACGACGGAGATGGTCATTCTCCGTCGTCCAAGTCAAAAATTATGGCGGTTCAATTTACCGCTTCCATTTTTGGGACCGCTTGAATTTTCACTTAGACGACGGAGAATTCATTCTCCGTCGTCTAAGTCCAAAATCATGGCGGTTCAAAACGTCCCGCCGATTAATTGGCGCCGCTTGAATTTTTTTGAAACCGCCACCTAGACGACGGAGAACACTGTTTCCGTCGTCCAAGTGGACTTAGACGACGGAGAATAGTGCTCCGTCGTCTAAGTAAATAGAGTTGCACCCCCCCTCATTTTCTCATCATTCCATCTCCTCCTCTCCCTCTCCTCTCCTCTCCTCCGGCGATCCTCCTCCGGCGATCCTCCTCCGGCGATGCTCCGACGACATTTTTTCCGGCGTGGTTCCTCCTCTCCGACGACTCAACTCCGGCGAAATTCCCGAAAATTTCGCTTCGGTACATTTCAATTTTTCCCTTATTAAAATAATTTTCATTTATTTAATTAATTAAATTCTAAATATAATTTAGAAGTAGAAATTAATTTATTAATTAGTTTAAATATTTAATAAATTATTAATTATTGTTATTAATTTATTAAATCATAATTATTGTAATTATTTATTATTAGTTGCCTGATTAAATGAATTTATTATTAAATTTATTAAATGAATCAATTTTTTATTAAATGCATGATAAATAAATATAAATTATTGCATATAATTAAAAATTAGTAGACAATATTTATGTTTATTTTCTAGTAAATTAATTAGTAGTACGTGTTCGATTTAAATTTAGTACATAGGCTTGGTTTATTAAGTCGCACTCTTTGGAATAGATGACGCCTCTTTTCCTTGCTTATCTCCTTAACCCCTCGTGATGTGTGGATTTCATCACCGCACACCATAACCTAAGTGAAGTTATGGACACGAGGTTGAGGGCGGAGTTTGCAAAGGACTTGAGGGAGTGTAAATTTTCGAAAAATTGGCTGAATGTCGGACATGGTGTCTAGATACGGGTTATGACTGGTGACAGGATTTGGACTAAGAAAGACTTTTGTCGAAATTAGTCCTGCCTCTCGCGTTATCTCTATCCCTAACTGGCCATGTTTTTCGATTTAACCAAGGCTGATTAATTGAAAATTTACACTTTATCGCGCGGGTCGCACGTCCATTGAACGACCGAAAATGCCAAGCTAGTGTACTCTATTTAAATCTTAAACGTACTTAATTAATTAACGTAATTTTTTAAGTTGTAAATATTATGGTAAGTAGGTATTTTAACACCGTACTCTTAGGTTTAAATGGCTCTGCCAAAGACGACATCCGGCAAGAAGAAAGACCAACAGGAGGCAGAAGATGAGATGCTCCGAATGTTGGTGGCCCAAGTTGGTTGGGTTCAACAGGAGGGCAACGACGCTCTCAATCCGGACGGATCATCTGGTCCGTCCGTAGCGCCCTCTGGGGAAATTCCCGCTCCCCCATTCATCTCGAGCGGTGATGACGTCGACCCCTTCCAATCTCCGACGCCCGGTACCGGTTCAACGGGAAGTACTCAGGCGTCCTCAACCGCCGAATCAATCATGTACAGCGCCCGCCGTAGGCAAAGGAGGGCCCCCACTGACCCGGAACCGAAAAGGACTCGGGGTCTCGTTAAAGGGGGCAAAGCGGAGCGTATTTGCAAGGCGACCGGTAAAAAGATCGACTTGCCGTACGACGAATTCACCGGTGGCCCTCCCACAGCTCAGCTAGCAAGTCTCTCGGCGCATGGGATAGGGTCAATCATCCGTAACCGAGTTCGTATCACTGCCCCTACTTGGAAGGAGGCGCCGGATCATGAGAAGGCGAAAGTCTTCAAAGATCTTTCGGTACGTAATACGTCCAATTTAGTTATTATATAATATTGTTAATCTCGGCCTAAAATTTCATAATATATACGATTATAATTTTCTATTTATTTTTGATAGGAACAATTTGACGTGGATCCGACACCGGCTATGTTGAGGCATATCAACCAAACCGCCAACTCCATCTACAAAGATTGGAAGTACAAGCTCCATAAGTACTTCCAAGATGTCGGTCCCGTGCCTCCCCCAGTAGGGCTACAAGGGGAGAGAGAAGATGAGTGGGAGTGGTTGTGTAACCACTTTGCCGATGAACAATTTAAGGTATTAATTTTTTTTTATTTCAATTAAGATAATTGAATTATTTAAATTGTAGTTATTCATTTTTTAATGATTTAATTATGTTGTGTAACAGAAATTCTCCGGTGTCAACAAAGCCAACCGGGGGAAGAAGGAGAAACACCATACTACCGGCGCCAAGCAGTTCATTCAAATAGCCAAGGAGCACAAGGATAAGGGCTCCAAACACCCTTATCTTGATGCAAGCGTAAGCGCGTACGTGACGCCAGGGCTCGATAATGAAGCGAGTCAATGCGGCGTAAGTGATATATATATATATATATGTGCTTTTAATTATAGTAATTATTATTTAAATATGATTTCATTATAATAAATTAATTATTCTTTTGTAGGCAATGGCGATAGAGAGTGCGCATGAAGAGTTGGCTAACACTCAGCTTGCGTTCCAAGATGTGCCGCCGGAAGACCTGCCTCCTCTATCCTTAGAGAGCCAAATTGCAATCGCGGATGAGGTCTACGGTCGTAGAGCTGGTAAGGAGGTTAGGCACTTTGGGCCTAGGGTGGTACGAGATTTTTCGACGACCTCCGGCTCATCATCTACGGGAGGTTCGGGGCAACGGAGAAGGAGTCAGGCTGCGGCCGTCGAAGCAGCCATTCAAGAGGCTCGACTGGCACGAGAGGAGAATGAGTCAATGCGGCAAAGACTTGACGAACAACAAGCACAAATAGCCCAACTCATCGCCCTCATGCAACAAAATCGAGAAGTATGTCAACCTCCTCTGAACCCACACCCCGACGACAACGACCCGGCTGGAGGCGGAGGACTCGGCGGCGCATCTGCTCCTCCAGTGTATTAGCTAGCTAGTAGTTTATTATCTCGTTTCTTTCCGCATTCCGAACAATATTTTAATTTTTAATTTATGGGTTTTTTCGATTATTCATGTATGTACAAATTAATTTTAATTATTTAATAATTATGTAATATTCAAAATTTAGTTTATTTAATTAATTTTAGCATTTTTCATTATTTAAATTAAATTAATAATAAATTAAATTAATAATATTTAATTTCAATTTTTTTAAATTAAATATTCACTTGGACGACGGAGATTATGTTCTCCGTCGTCCAGGTGAAAAACCCTAAACCTAACCCTAAACCCCTAACCCCTAAACCCTGCCGTTCTCCGTGGCCCAGGTGTTCACCTGGACGACGGAGAATTAGTTATCCGTCGTCCAGGTCAACACCTGGGCCACGGAGAAGCTAGCATTATCCGTGGCCCAGGTGTTGACCTGGACGACGGATAACTAATTCTCCGTCGTCCAGGTGAACACCTGGGCCACGGAGAAACGAGCAATGTCCGTGGTCCATGTAGACACCTGGACGACGGAGACTTAGAGTTTCCGTCGTCCAGGTGTCTACATGGGCCACGGATAATGTCCGCGGTCCAAGTGAACTTGGACGACGGAGCACTAAATCTCCGTCGTCCAGGTTCTTGGACGACAGCACTTGGAGCATGGACCTTGGACGACGGAGATTCCGTCGTCCAAGTACTTAGACGACGGAAAACTGCACCTAGACGACGGAAATGGTCCGTGGTCTAGGTGCAGTTTCCTTGTAGTGTCCCTTACAAGATGGTGTGGTATGGCAAGGAATTAGCAATGAATTCACTGCACGGAAACGAAGCTGAATCATACACAAACCTTCTTTGATTCCGAGAAGAATTAATGAAGACAAATCCTGGCTCAAAAGTTATTGTCGATATTCATCCATAAAGGTTTCAGTGCCTTTTTGTGTTATTCAGTGCTTGCATGCAAGGATTCCAATACTGCAGACCCATGATATTTGTTGATGTAAGTTTGCTCAAGAACAAATACAAAGGACAGATTTTGGAGGCCTCTGTAAAAGATGCAGATCAAGGTAATGTAGACATGTAAAAGAATAGGAGTTCATGGATAGCTGTTTGGATAGCTGTCTGGGTAGCATTCTGAATATCTGTTTTTGGTTTATAAACTACATTTGACTACTTACTATTCAATTAAGATCCTTACCATTTTTGTTCTTTCCAGGACTGTATCCAATTGCATTTGTAATAGTTGATGCGAAAAATGACAGCAAACTGAAGATAGTTCTTAAGATGAGATAGATAGACACAGCATCAACCAGGAAACTAATACTCAAAGGAAAATAACATTCCTCTCAGATCGTCATAATGGAATTATGAGTTATCTTCCAGAGGTGTTCCCCATTGATGAGTATGGATACTGTTTTCGGCACTTGCTAACCTCAAAGACAACAGAGAACCCTTGAAGGGTAATATTTCTGACCTCTTCATGCAATGTGCATATGCAAGAAGCGAAAGACAATATGAGTTCCTTCTTAACCAGATGAACCTAGAAGGTGGATATGGACCCATCATTGAACTCTTGAAAGACCTCCCAAAGGAAAAAGGGTTTGTTGCATTTTTTGGAAGAGATATGTATGTTGAAATGACAAATAACATCTCAGAGTGCTTCAATAGTTGGATACTACATCCCCGCACACTGCATGTCTTCTATCTTGCTGATGAAATCATGTCATTTATTATACCCTGCACTTTTTCATTCTATTATTTCTCGGATATCTGTAAACTGCACTATTTCATTCCTTTTTTCTGTTACTACTTTTCCAGGAGAGAAAAATGTTGGAAAAGATTTCAAGCAAAAAAGAAGAATCTGAAAAATGACACACTATAATGGGATCGAGAATGGAAGGAAAGCTCTTGAAACACTTAATATAGGAAGGCATTATGAACTCCATTGGTCTTGTTTACGAAGTTCAGGCTAACAAATAGAGTAGTGCAATCAACATGGAGACATAGACCTGCTCATGTGGACAGTGGCAGTTTCTAAGGTTTCTGTGCGCTCATTCCCTTGTTGTCATTCAAGGGATAGGAAAAGATCATTATGATTACGTGGACAACTTGTACAAAGTTCCATAATACAAACAAGCATACTCTTTCACAATCAATTTAGTGGCAAACATTGAGAAATTGCTTCAGGACATGTCACAATATAGATTGGACGTCAGGCCTCCATTAACAAAGAAGCAACCGGGAAGACCAAAGAAAAAGAGAATGAAGAAGAAGGGTGAAAAACAAACAATGCCGACAAAGTGCTCAAGATGCAGCCAAACTGGCCACAACATGAGAGCCTGCAACAACCCTATCAATTGAAACATACATGTCTGTCTAGCTTATCAAAAATATGTTGTCGAATAATTTTTTAAGATTTGGAATATATGTTAAGCTATATGTCTGGATAGCTGTCTGGATATCTGTATATGAATTTCAGATCTAAAATTTGTTACTTGAAATACAAAAAACAAATTTGAGGTTGTTTTTGGATCCCTAATTTTTTTTATTTTATATTGCATCATAAAGAAGGGAAAAAACAAACATTTTATTGCAAAGGTTAATACATTGAGTCACTAAACATTCATGGATAGCTGTCTACAAAATTGTTTGGATATCTGACTAGACCTGGCTGATGATACTATATCACTCAATGGCTTCATACATACATTCATTCATCAAGTTCATTCCAAAATATAAAATGAGGAACAAAAATAAATCAAAGATAGAGAAATAATACATTTTGTTGCATAGGTTAATACATTGATTTACTAAAATTCATGAATAGTTGCTTGGATATATGACTGGACCTGGCTGATGATGCTGTATCATTCAATGACTTCATCCATATATTCATTCATCAAGTCCATTCCAAAATATTAAATGAAGAACAAAAATAAATCAAAGATAGAGAAACACAAACTTCATTGACATTACCAATTTAATTACAAATAACAGCAAAAAACATCCCACTAAAAAAAGAGGTCAAACTAAAAACATAAAAAACTAAAAAATTAATCTTGTGCTTCACATCTTCCTCTTCTTGCTGCCATTGTTCTTGGTGACACTACTGCTTCCCTCTTCAAAACCTAATGGCAGACGAGGTAGACGAGATATGATGCTCATAAGCAAATCAAACATCTGGTCTTATTTGGCAAGGACCTGGTCCATATCCTCATCCATCGTCTCCATCAGACGTTTCATATGACCCATCTTCAGAATCATAGGTTGAAGTGAGCCATCAGGAACAAGACCTACAGGAGGTCAAGCAGCAGCAGGATGAGGAGGGCCAGAAACAGAGTCTTTAGAGGAGGAGGACTTGGACTTAGATGGATCAAAGTTCTCATATGTGGAATGACTACTGGTGTCAGAATTATTTGGATTCTTCTTCCTTGGAGCCATTATTTTTTTGGTTGATAAAACACTTGGAGAAGAAGATGAACTCAAGCAGAAGGAGTAGGAGTTGAAAATGAAGCACTAACACATTATGGAGAATATGGAAAGCCAGTCTTATTTATAGATAACAAACACTATGCCGTTTCTGGTTGAAACGGTTTTCTCCCACGTTTTTCATATTTCCTTCTCTTTTTAAGATAAGACGCTCCCTCCCTCCCTCCCTCCCTCTCTCTCTCTCTCTCTCTCGCTTTCTCTCTCTCTGCTTCGTCTTCTTCTCTTCTTACGACAAAACCCTTCCACTCTCTTTGCTTGTCCCAACAAGTGTGCATAACTGCATTGAACAACGTTAATTCACAACTCTTCAACCAAAAAAAAAGTCTCAACTTTTCACTCTCTATAAATAAAACGCAGAGAACATAACTTCTTCACAAAACAAAAACATTCTTCTTAAGCTTCCTTTTCTTCTGCTCAAAAGATCAACTGGCCAACTCCTATAATAACTCATTTCAGGCATCTCCTCCCCACAAAAAATCTAAGCATGAACCAGAGGACTCTATTGAAGAAATGGTCCAAGAATGCAAGGAAAACAAACGTGTCGCCGTCAACGTCAACAAGAAACTGCTCCACCTTCACCTATGCTCTAACAGTTATCCACAACGATAAATAACCTTGAGGATGGTTCGAAAAACCTCAATAAAAAGCATAAACTCATCCAGAAGGATGATGAGACAATCCTTCAACTGCTTCGCAAAATCTTTGAGATGCTGCCTCCTCCACCGCCAGGATCCAAGGGAGCAAGCAGCACCACGAAGAGGAAGCATTGATTTTGTAGTTTATTATGTACATTTCAATTTTTATCACCTTTCTATTATTATATTTTGTTTCCTATTATCAATGAATCTGTCTTACTTTAAAGAATGAATAGTGTTTCATTTCTGTCAATTAATTCTATCATTTTCAAAGTCTATGTGCCTAGCTATCTGTTCAAGTATCTACCTATCTATCTATTCAAGTATCTATCTGTTCATTTGTTGCTACTCAAATGCTTGTTTTGTTCAAAAGACTTGATCAGAAGCTCTACTGAAATCCCAGATACAGCTCAAATGCTTTTTGGGGATGTTCCGAATGAATGTAGATAGGGGGAGAAGATGCTTGTTGTTGCTGCTGGTTTCTATTGCTGCATGTAGATAGGTTGATGATTTGGGATTGTAAGACACAAATCGACTTATCTTATTTATTAGGAATTATCATTAGGAATTATCTGTTGCTGCATGCTATGGATTTTTTTGTGTATGAATTGCCAAATGAACAGACGTGACATAAAATAATACGTCGTTTCTCAACTATCATAGATAGTTGTTTAGAGAGCTGTCTAACTAGTTGTCTGGAAAGCTGTCTTTGGTTTATGAACTGACTTTAAGTACCAACTGTACAACGAAATTTTAGTTGTTTTTGTATTGTAAAATGCATCAGAGAGTGACACAAATTCCATAGACTTAATAAATTGATTCATTCAAAATTCCACAGAGCAACACAAATAGTATTATACAGATAAATACTCAAACAAATACTCATATGATACCATTCATAGTGCTCATCAAACAAAAGAGAGGACAAAAATTTGGAGACAAACATAGGTGTATGTGTCTCACTTGCGTGCTAGAAGTACAAAATAGATCACATATTTGTTAACTATCTGTTTAGATACTCTATCTCAATTATTGTCTATCTATCTGTTAAGGTATCTGCTTATCCGTGTGAATAACTATCTAAATAACTGTGTGAATAGCTGTCTAAATCAGGTTGCTAATAAGTTGTATGATTCAATAGCTTTATACATTCATTCAAAAATGAGACATCAAAATACAGAGAAAGAAGAACAAATGAGAAAATCAATCAAAGGACACATAAACAACATAATATCCCATTACAAGCAACAGAGGGATCGTAATTCATGAACAAGCTAGGTCATTACAAAAAGTCTTTCTCCAAATCATCATTAACAACCACACAAAATGGACGGTTTGGAGTAAGCAAAATGGATCCCAATCACTAAATATAAACCCTAATCAGAAACCTTAATCTACAACCTCCGGCACATCCTGCTCTGCACCACCATCCTGCCCTCCGACATGAAACTCATCCAATCGCTGTCAAAAAGAATGAATCTATTCCTCCATCAAATAAATATAATTATTTAAGTTCGCCTCCAGGAAAAGGAATCGCTCCATGAAAAGATTCTCCAACTGGCCTAGAAGATAATGAACGGAATGTTGTGTAAGGCCCGGAGGAGGGTTTGGGAAACCAGAGGCAGAAGCCTGTTCCTAAGCCAAAATTTAGGGGGGGGGGGGTTCAATCGGGTAGATCGCCTCAAAGGTACGGTCACTGCAATCTCCTTCTTCTTACCCACCATCTTCACAGATCTAGAAAGAGATAACCAAAGAGACGAAGAGAACACTAAAATAAAGGCTCAGTTCGTCAATGTATTTATATGGGGAATGACGGCTCAGTAACCCTAAAAGGAATATACACGACATAAAACAACATGTCATTTCTCAACTACCATGGATAACTGTCCAAGTAGTTGTCTTTAGTTTATGAAGTGCATTTAAGTACCAACTTTGAGTTGTTTTTTGTGTTGTAAAATGCATCAGAGTGAAAAAAAAAAGAATTTTATTTCATAGGCTTAATACATTGATTCATTCATTTAAAATTCTAGAGCAGCACAAATAGTATAACACAGACAAATACCTAGACAGATACTCATATAATTCCATTCATAATGCTCACCAAAACATAATACTTACAAGACAGACCTATACAACTTACAAAATGTTCACAGAATGATCACTACAAAAAAATATACACATTGATTACTGTCATACACTAGTTCATGAGATGATTCATTCCTTCAACTTGTTCTGTGATACCCATGATAGATCAAGATCCATAAATGATTCCAATAGTTTGGCTTTGAACCGAGCCACATCTTCACCATTCATAATGCTCACCAAAACGTAATACTTACAAGACAGACCCCTACAACTTACAAAATATTCACAGAATGATCACTACAATAAAATATACACATTGATTATTGTCCTACACTAGTTCATGAGCCGATTCATTCATTCAACTTGTTCTGCGATACCCATTATAGATCATGATCCATAAATGATTCTAATAGTTTGGCTTGGAACCGAGCCACATCCTCACGATTCAGAGTATGTGGCTCGGTTCCATAAGAGCTAGGTGATACCTGATGTAGCAAACAAAAGTTTCATAATCAAGGCCAGGAGGTTGTGAGGACTGTTAATGGTGGACTGCACATGAATGTTGTTAAAATCTAGCTTATAATCTTTCACCTACTGAATGCCTTTACATCCATTTTTTTATATTGGGATCTCTCGCATCATCAGTTGTTTATCGGTGCTCTGAGAGTCATCTACCAACATCCAAACATTGAGTGATAGTATATCATCACTTACATCTCTGATAGAATCCATCCATATAGATACCAAACAAACAAACCTGCATCAATATAGTAAACTATCTATCAACCTATCTATAAACTGTAAATACTAAAAATCCTAAAAAGAAAGAAAAGAAAAGTAGGAAGAGAGAATAACCATTAGCGTTTTTAATGCCTCCTGAAAGTGTTGGTTGTTTGTGGACTTTGAATTCCTTTTAAGTGAGTCAAAATGAGACTAGCATGACACATTTTTATCAAACACTAGAATGTGGAAATGATCATGAGAAAGGATTGGGAACAACATCTTTGCACCGTTGCCCAAAACCTTGAACAACCTCTCAAAAAAGCGTTTATGCACCATCTTTAACTTCAGCTCTGACCCAAAAGCCTGTCAAAAGCAGCACACAAAAATTAAAGACAACCATCACCTAAACAAAAGGGGACCAAGAACAGACATAAAGAAGAAGGACTACATGAGCCAACGTGTGGAAAACATAAAATTTTTTGGATCCCAACTCATTCATCTCTTCACTAAGGATAGTGGAATAACAATCCAAAATAGAGTTCGAGATCTTATCCCTATTAATAATAGCATGCAGATCTTTCTGGTCGAAGAGCTCAAAGGAAACAATACCAGTCCAAAAGAAATCTCTGTCCAAAATAACAGCAGAACACAAAAAAGGTTTTAAAAAACTGAAAAATAATTAAACAACCCTTTAAACAAAAAACTTTGAAAATTTGAGAGACTTACTCAGTTTTGGCAGTACCCATCTAGTATCTCACCAACTCCCTCTGGTACCGCTCTCCTATGTACTGAAAAATGTCACAATCAAAAAACGGTATAGACAAATCCTTCTCATCAGTCAAATTCACCCAGATTCTTCCTGGCTCGCCCCTATTCTTGTTGAACGCTTTCACTATCAAACGTGAAGGTACTTCAACAATTACAAACTCTCTAGTGGGTACTACCTCCGCCACATCAAAAGTTTTCTTTCCTCTTCTACTCTGGCGCTTTGCCTTGATGTCGTGATCTACAACCTCAGTATCGCCCGGATACCAGTAAATCTCATCCCTCTTCAACGATTTCCTGGCCTTATCTTTTAACCTCTTAACATAAGAGTATAGATAAATATTTTCTCTATTGAGTCTCTCACTAGGCCCAGAAAGATCCTTGGGAATCAAATCTGTTCGGACTCTTAGAGGAGATGCACCAACAAAAGGAGGAGAAAGACTCACAAGGGTTTCCACTACCTTTGGAGAGATAACCATAGAAGTAAGGAATGTCACTGGAGTCTACACGAGACCAGGAATGGGGTTAAATAGATGGAAAGACGGTACAAACTCTCCTCGTTTGTAGCTCTTCTTGGTCCTCGACAAACTCCCTAACATAAATACAAAAAATAATTCTATAAAAAAACAACCAAAAAACAAGGTACAAAAATAGATACACTACATGTCCAGAGCACAAACAGATATTCAAAGAGATATCTAAACAGATATCCAAACAGATAGACGATGCTGACACAAATACACAGAAAGATATTGATACAGATAGACAGACATATAGATAGACAGATAGATAGACCATAAAAGTACTTATGTTATATTCCTTAAAATTAGGGGAGCTATATAAAATGAAATGATTGAAATCTATTCTTTTGAAATGTCAAAATCAGTACCAGCAAGTCCCTTTCTAACTACAACAACATTCTTCATGATTTGATTCTCTTCAACAAGTTGTTGATTAGTAAGTTCCATTTTCTGCTTTGTAACTTCAACATCTTTCTTTTGCTTCTCAAGCTCCTCCTTTTCAAGTTGAAAAACATCTAATCTCCTCTGAAGCTCCTCAGTTGCTGCTTGAGATTATTTAACTGGTTCGACAACACCATCTTCAACTTGCTTCTGCAGCTTACTTTTCTTTTCAGCAGCAACTTGTGTCTTCGCTTGAGCAACTTGTGCTTCCTTGAGTTGCTTCTTCAAAATTATAATCTCTCCAGCATCAACTCTGGCAGCAGCGTCAGCAGCATACTTTCCATCCCTTAACATTGCCTCAAGCACAGACTTCTCTTGGGCAGTTGTAGAAAGTTCTCTCTTTGCTTCCAGCAGTTTATTCTCAACAACAATATTTTCTGCCTTCAATGTTGCAAGCTCATCTGTAACATCTACATAAGTTGCTAATTAATTTTGAAGAACTGCATTCTCAGGCTCCAGATTCTCCATTCTTAACTGGTAATGTTTATTCGGGCTCTGGAGACCATCAACCTATATCCGCAATTCAACCAGTTGATGGTTGAGAGTAGATGACTTTGCTTTCAACTCCGCATTTTCATGCTCCAAAGACTTGAGATCTTTTCTCAACACACCAATTACATTCCCAAGGATTATATAGTTATTGCCCATTTCCTGCAATTCATCATTCATACCAGACATCTCATCATCCTTCTGCATAATGATGTCTTGCAACTTCTCAACATATTCTTCACTTTCCTTCAAATCATCTTCCTTGGCAATCAACTCGGCTTGAAGCTTTTGATAGTCATCATCTTGGGCCATATCATTAAGAAATCTCAAGATAGGACTTCCACCAGTATCAACTTGACTTTTCTTCATCCTTGATGACAAAAAATACTTGCACTATGAAAAAGAGATCAATGATATTAACAAACAGCTATTTACACAAATATTCAGGCAACTATTAACAACACATAGTTAGATATTCACCCTCAGCATGTTCAAGCTTTTGATGTTTCTAAAGAATTCCATAATATCACTAAGGTTGTACTTGACCATGCCTAACTTTGAATCCTCCTTGCCAGCTCTTGGTTTAGAAATGTTAACGATTGAAGCAAGATAAAACTGATACAAACAACAATAATGAAACAGTCAGTGATACATACAGAAAATAGATAGTTAAACAGATAGTCAAACAGTAGTCAAAGGGATCAAAGTGAAAATAAAAACTCAAGGAAGATAGTCAAATATGTTTGACGAACAGATAGTCAAAGGGATCAAAGTGAAAAAAAACTCAAGAAAGATAGTCAAAAAGATAGTCAAAGGGATAGTCAAACAGATAGACAAAAAGATCAAAGTGAAAAAAACTCGAGAAAATTTACTGGAATAATAATCATGCACCCTCCGACATTCTTTGCATTTGCTCTATCAGAGTTTTTCTCCTCCTCATCATCATCATCATCATTATCCTCCTTCATCTTATTTGCCTTAACTATCTTATGCTTCTTTTCTTCCTCCCTCTTCTTGACTACTTCAGGATCAAAGTCTTTGCATAAATGTTCAATGCATTAAACAGATTATCATAGGCAATAGTTGCCCAAGCATAATCATTTATTTGTTCAATGCTGGACATGCAGTTTGCAAAACCAGTCGCCAAAGAACCATAGGATTTTGGCAGCAGAACAGAGGCTAGAAGAAGCAAAACAAAAAGATAAATAGAGTCGTCAACCTTCTCTTTGTCACTAATTATTTTCTCCAACATCTTGCTAATATTGGTCTTGTTGATTGTCTCACCAGCAAACAACTTAGTCAGCCAGTTTGACAACTTGACACTCTATCGCTTAATAGAATTGGTCTTCCAGAGCAGCTGAGACCCAACACAGATCTAACAAAACCAAGAGAGATATGGTGAACACGCGTCGGATGGAACTGAAATTCCCTATTGTCTTTCCTGTATGCGTCAACCATCATAGTAATTGTATCATCCAACTTCAGGCAGTCCCGTCGATCAATATTACCGTCGATGAATGTTTGAATTAGATCATTAAACGGTGTATTCTTCAGCCTATTTTTGACATCCTCGCTGATTCTATTTCGGATACTCATAATAAACTTTTGAAAGTAATATAAAGATCAACGAAACTGACACTTCTACGTACGTTCCACCGGAACAATTCGCTATTCAGCTAACTTCTCCTCTCGTTGCTGATGTTTTGCAGCTACATCCTCATCAGTCTCAGTCTCTGAATCACTATCTGACGTTAATTCAGAAGACTCCACTTTCTTCTTGACCTTGCCTTAGAGTTTCCTTAATGATCTCCAGAATGTGAATTTCATAAACGTAAAGACCAGATGAAGAGGATGCCACTATTCTTCCCTTGTTTTTTTTTGGAAATAAAATGGTCATCCTCTGAAGAAGAAGAAGAAGAAGAAGAAGAAGAAGAAGAAGAAGAAGAAGAAGAAGAAGAAGAAGAAGAAGAAGAAGAAGATTCAACATACTTCACTCTCTTTCTAACTGATTTTCTACATGCTTCACTCTCTTTCTAGCTGATTTTCTATGCCTTAGCTCAACTTCACTATCTGAATCTTAGATTACTCTCTTATGTTTACTCATTAATATAAAATAATTACAAATGATCAACACACATATAGTTAGACAAATACTTAAACAGATATCCAGACAGATAGTTAAACAGATTTCTAGACAGATACCTAAACAGATATTCATATAGATACTTAAACATATATTCAGACAGATACTTAAACATATATTCAAACAGATACCTAAATAGATATCCAGAAAAAAGCCTTTTGAACACAACAACAACAACAACAACAACAACAACAACAACCAAAACGTGTTTCAAACAAACTACATCACATAACATCTTCAAAAAAATCACTGAAACTCAAACTAAAAACCCTAGAAAAATGTCAACAACAACAACATTTAAAAATTCAAAAAAGTATAGATACGAATCACAAAGACAAACATCTAAACTGCTTAGAAACAACGAAAAATAAAGAACCTATTATTGAAAATTGATTACTTACGCCGAACGATAACAACAAAAGGAGATGACGACAAACATCGAAAAGACAATGGAGAGAACGAAATAAACGGCAAGGACGTGAACGCGACGGCAACGATAACGAATGCGACAACGAAGATTTTGAAACACAAAGAGAAAATGGAGATTTTGAACGAGTGAACGAGAAAACAGAGATATGAAACGCTGGTCTGTTACGTAAGGTAGTATGGGGAGAAATAGAGTGGTAAATATGTAAATATGATGAAAACTCTGGTCTGTTACATACTTAAAAAACAGAATGAGTTTTTTTTAATTGAAAACTTATGATAGGTTTTTTTTAAGAAAAAGAGCGGTAAAATAGAGATTTTATTTCATTTTCCAAAAAAGAAGAAGATGTCCCCATCCGCGACAAAACCTGAAACACATGCTCAGAACCAATCAAAAGTAGGGTGCGGATCAAGTCTGTAAGCCGTTGACAAATCCATCATCCAACGATCGACACTTAACTTCAAATTGCTATGAAAACTCCTTCTCCCCCGAACTCACGTCTCTATCTCAAACCCCCTTTTAAGTAGACCGCTCGCTAAATCCAAGGACAAAGACAATCTGGAACTTGACAATGTCGTCGACGGTTCAAGACGGTGCGTAGCGGCCGAAAAGGAAACTAGATCGTTGAGCAGAAGCCACCGCGATTTGGATTCAACCTGATCCTCAAATCCTTGGTTCTCAAATCGTCGTGGTCCTGCTTATAGCCCTTTTTATGGGACAATAGTACGGCTTGAGGGCCTCAGGTTCAGGCCTCTCCATGGGCAGGTGAGCTATTTAGTTTCACTTACTAGTTTTGATCAATTTCCTAGGTTTCTTGTCTTTGAATCTTGCTTTTCTGTGTTGTTGTAGATCCCAATTGAGACGTAGGTAGTGGCTCAGTTAGGGCTACAAGAGTCTAAGATGGACATCCCTGTTAGTGTTGGGAGAGCACGAGATATGCTTTAGCATACAAGTCGCACTCTGCTTGGGAGAGCGTATCCTTGAAACAATTCATGTAGATATGATGCTCTACGGGGTCATATTAGACTGAGTGCAAATCATATAAGAAATGACCAACTTTAGCATTTCCCCAAAATCAGTATCATTGTTTACTTTCTTGTGACTTCATAGCAAGGAGCTGCTTTTCCTCCAATAATGCAGACACTAGGTATAACCTTGCTCTGTTGACTCTTATGAAAGATTAATCTTAAGTTCAGCATCAAGTAAACACAGTTACACAAATTGTATGAAGAAAAAAATATGTAGAAGTAGCTTACCAACAACGTTAATGGTGATGGCCATCTGTGCTTGATCAAGAGAGAGAGAGAGCTAAGGCTTCTGTTCTCTACTGTATTCTGTTTCTTATGATGGGAAAGAACCTTATGCAATTCACATAGAGAAACAGGGGCTCTAACTTATCTATATATAGTGTACAATTTGGTGCCTACCCATAATAGAATCCCAGTTGTATACTAACTCACATAGCAACATAATGAGACCATGTCAGTGTCTAAAATGGACAAGAACCAGCTGAATGATGCAGTAATCCAGCTAGCAACTGTATAAGCAATTACAATGTGAATTTAACTAGTAATCAGTTTGTCTATGCACTTAATGTATATTGCAGAAATTAAGTTCATATCTAACAATCTCCCACTGAACTTAACTTACTGCATTTATGCATAAACATAACAGATCAACAAGTTACTAAAGCGGCCATGAAACACAATTTGCACAAGTCCTAACAATACAACGCTGTCATGTTATAGTTACTGTTGTTGAACCTAGGACGGAACTGATTGGAACCAACCAGAATGTTAAAAAGACTACAACAATAGTTCTTGTAACACACATGAGCTCCAGATATGGTTATGAGAGTTATTGACATTATACATCTCAACTCAATTGTCAAAACAATCTCTCTGTCCTACTGTATGATTTTACCAAAACTCCAAAATCAAAAACACTCTTAAGTAACAGTGGATACATGTTTGTTCTCTGAAAATATAGGCATACTTACACAGCACAAATGTTGCATAAAACATCCACCTGATTAAAATTCCAATTGTAATCACATAACAATCAAAATCATTGATCATAATTCATCAATAAATTGAATCTACAAAATGTCATTACAGTGACTAGTCAATAAAATGAGAACACCTTCTCAATACAACCAAACAACAAGAATTACAATAAAACTGAAAATTCCTTTATACTTTGAATGCTCCCACTAATTCTAACAATCTAGACTGTTTAAAACTCTCATATTCTGAACATGAGCTGTAAACACTCCTACTGCCAAAGCCTTTGTAAAAGGATCTGCCAACTGATCTTCAGTGTCAACATTCAGTACTTCAATTTCACCATCCTTTACCCTTTTCTTGATACTGTAATATTTTAAATCTAGATGCTTAGAATTAGGTGACCTTTGTTGTTCTTGCTAAAGAATACAGCTGCTTCATTGTCACAGTACAATATAATTTTTTCTGCTACTATAGTTTTTAGGACTCTGGTCTCCAGCATAAATTCCTAATCCACAAACCCTTACACATACACTCATACAAAGCTATGACTTCTGCCTACATAGTGGAAGTAGAAGTTAGGCCTCGTTTCATTATTTTCCAGGCCACAGCTCCACCAGCCAACATAAATATATAACCACTGGTAGATTTTGTAGAATTAGGATAATTCCCAACAAAATCAGAATTAGCATAACCTTCTAAAACTAAGTTTTTCACTCTCCTATAAACAAGCTGATGATGCTTGGTTCTTTGCAAATATCTCAAAACTTTCTTCCTTGCATTCCAGTGCATAATATCTGGACTGGTTTGAAACCGTGAAATACCTACTGCAAAAGCTAAATCAGGCCTTGTGCATACCTGAGGATGCATCAAGTTCCCTATTAGCCTAGCATATGGTTTTGACTTCATATCTGCTGCTTGTGCATCATTTTTAGGAAGTAAATTTTTGGTTAATTTTCACCTTTAGACATAGGTATCTCACCAGCTGTACAATTCTCCATACCAAATCTTTTAAGAATTTTGGAGACATAAACATGCTGAGATAAACCTAAAAGTCCCTGAGTTCTATCTTTTTAATCTTAATTCCCAGAACAAAAGATGCTTCCCCCAAATATTTTATATCAAATTGTTTTGATAGAAAGATTT
This sequence comes from Geum urbanum, assembly GCA_946800695.1. NCBI lineage: Eukaryota > Viridiplantae > Streptophyta > Magnoliopsida > Rosales > Rosaceae > Geum > Geum urbanum. The sequence continues at coordinate 46,011,569 of OX327003.1, read as the reverse complement.
TAGTATCTTTTAGAAGTTTCATGTTACTCGATGCTAACAGAATGTCATCCACGTATAAGATCAAGAAAATAAAAATTTCTCCCATTGTTTTGAGATAGACACACTCAACCACAATGTTTTTAGTGAAACCAAACTTAGAAGTTACTGAATCAAACTTCATATACCATTGTCTTGATGCCTGTTTTAAGCCATAGATAGACTTATTAAGTTTACAGACCAAATCCTCTTGTCCTAACTCTACAAATCCCTCTGGCTGTTTCATATAAATGGTTTCTTCTAGCTCTCCATTAAGAAGAGCAGTATTAACATCCATTTGATGTAGCTCTATATCATAATGAGCCACCAAACCCATGATTATCTTGAATGAGTCTTTTGTAGACACAGGAGAAAATGTTTCTATAAAGTTTATGCCTTCCTTTTGAGTAAAACCCTTAGCTACAAGCCTTGCTTTAAACCTCTCTATATTTCCATTTGCATCTCTTTTAGTTTCAAATACCCATTTACAACCTATTGATTTTTGTTCTTTATTAGGCTCAACTAATTCCCAAACTTCATTTTTACTCATGGAATCAATTTCTGCTTCCATGGCTTCTCTCCATTTTCAAGAATCACTACCTTCAACAGCTTCATTGAAGGTGACTGGATCAGTTCCTTCCTCCAGTGCCTTCTCAATTTCTTGAGAAAACACTAGATAGTCACTTTGGCCTCCAAACGTGGGAATTCTTTCTCTCACAGACCTTTTTGGAGGTGAAGTTGGTTGTGGTTCTGTAGTGTTTAGGGCTCCTGTATCACCGGCCTTTTCTAAATTTACTGAATTTTCTGCAGAACTTTGAGTTTCTACAATATCAGTAATGTCAGGTATATGTTGATGAAAAATTGGTCCTGGTTCCCCCAAATTCATATCTTCTGGTGTGATTACTGTCTCTATAGTCATATTAGTAATATGTGGCAATGTGTTAAAGTTACTAGGATTTTCAGAATTCCTTAAGTCATCTTCAACATGTTCATCAACTTCAATAAATTCTAAGGATAAATCCTCAGGATTCATACTGTATGTTGATTCCCCTACAAATTTTACTTGATGAGTTTCAAAAACTCTAGGAGAATGTTTGGCTGGATAGAGTTTATAACCCTTAGACTTATCACAACATCCTATAAAATGACAACTTATAGATTTTGAATCTAATTTTCCCAAGTTAGGGTTGTGAATCCTAGCTTCTGCAGCACATCCCCAAACATGACAATGATGTAAGCTAGGCTTTCTGTTACACCACATTTCATATAGTGTTTTATCTAATGATTTAGTGGGAGATTTGTTGAAAGTGTAATTTGCAGTTCTTAATGTCTCTCCCCACAGAAACCTAGGGAGGTCTGAGCCACACATCATGCTCCTAACCATGTTCAGCAGTGTCCTATTTTTTCTTTCTGCAATGCCATTCTGTTGGGGAGTCGTATACTAAGCCTTTATGCCACACTCCTTAAAATATAAGGCAAATGGCCCCATACATTGGCCACACTTAGTAAACTTTCCATAAAACTCTCCCCCTCTATCAGATCTCACCATCTTAATCTTCAAACCAAACTGAAGCTCAACTTCAGTTTTGAAAATTTTGAAGTATTCTAGGGATTGAGACTTTTCTGATAAGAGGTATACATGGCAATATCTGAAAAAATCATTTGTGAACGTTATGAAATAAGTATTTCCATAGATGGTTTGAGTTCTAAATGATCCACATATATCTGTATGGATTAGCTCCAGCAATTGTTTGCTTCTCTATGCACCCTTTCTATTCAAGTTTGTCATTTTTTCTTTGTAACATTCAACACAGTCTTTTAGGTCACTAAAATCTATTTCTTGTAACATCCCATTCTATACTAAAGTTTTCAATCTTCCTGCTGAGATATGACATAATCTTCTATGTCATAGGATAGCAAACTTTTCATTAAACATGGTTCTTTTTACACCTGTAATGGTATCATTAACAGATGCTGCAGTATTTTCTATGGAGAAAACTTCATGTGATGATAAAGTGCAATTCAATTGTAAATAACCATTCACACGTTTTCCAGAACCAACACACATTGAATTTCTAAAAATCTGTATTCCTTTAATGTCATACAAGAAACTGAAACCATTCTCAAGTAAAAGATCAAAAGAAACTAAATTCCTCTTCATTGAGGGAATGTAGTGTACATTGTCCATAAAAAGAAAATTGTGAAAACCTAAACTAAGCTTCAAGGATCCTATAGCCTTGAATGCCACGCGCATTCCATTTCCTACTTTGATGTTTACTTCATCCCTTTTTGGGTTTCTCTTTCTTATTAAACTCTGCAAGGAATTATCTATATGTAAGGGGGATCCAGAATCCAGCCAAAAGGTACTTGGCTATGAATCAATTAAATCAACTTCTAAGAAATAAAGAGATGAAATTTTAAGGGAGTTAAAATGAGTTAAAGGCGTACCCTTTTTCTCTAACCAGGCCTTAAAATTAGCATAATCTTTCTTCATGTGTCCAAGTTGCAAGAAGCATTTGAACTTAAATGACTGCTGTTTCTGGTTATTACTTGAGGCTTCCTTAGGTCCAGAGGCTTTAAAGTTAGTTTTCTTAGGTCCTAACTTCTTTTTCCATTTACTTTTCCCAACCAGGTTGACTGAAGTTTCAGGTTTAGGCACTACATCATAGAAAGGGTCCTCTTTCATTATCCTGGACTCTTCTGTAGCTACAATGGCTATGAGTTCATTCATAGACCACTTGGCTTTCTGAGTGTTGTAACTTGTTTTCAGCTGCCCAAACTTGTTAGGCAGTGACTGTAGTGCTGTCTTTACAACATGCTCATCAGCCATCTTAATGTCCAGGTTTGCTAACTTCAGGGCTATGTTTTCCATTTGCAGCAAATGCTCTCTGACTCCTCTAACACCATTATACTTAGTTGTGTTGAACTGGTGAGATAAAGTTGCATTTTCTACCTTGTCATATTTTTTAAACTTTTCCTCAATCAGCAACAAATAATCATATGCATAGCATACTTTAGGAATGGTTCCTGCAATTGTATCTGAAATGTAGGCCCTTATGATGTTAGTAGCTAAGTTGTTCTTCCTATGCCAGTAGTGATAGTGCTTATATTCTTCAAGGTATATGTGCTTCTCCTCTTCTAGGACAGGATCAGGAACATTTTGATAAAGAGCTATGTCTAGATCATTTTTGTTGCTGAAGTATGTGTCAATTTGTCTTCTCCACACCTTATAACTTGAACCAGTAAGAAGTTCAATCGTGTCCAGTGACACAATTTGGTTACTTATGAGAAAACAAGTAAGGAAAAGGAAATAATTAGTTCTTGTTTTCTACAGTTTCTTAATGAAAGCTAGAGTTCATGTCTTTATGTGTTTTCAGTAAGTTTCTATTATTGTCTTACACTAGAATTCACAAAAAAGAAGTACACAGAAATAAAACCATAGCAAAAGAAAACTGCAGTCATGCATATGTATTTGTAAGCAGTACAGAACACACACACATCATATCCCATCACTGAAAAACATTATATACAACACTTTGTGTACAAGATATAGAATACTGAAGCTTAATCATCATACCACAGAACACAAAATCATATTATAATCATAGATTCTCTACACCTTTGTGGCAGAAGAAGAACTTACGCTATCTGAATATGAATTTTATGTAATATCTCTGATGTTGTTTATGTATCAAAAGTATGCAACAATACTTCTTTGGAAGTCAAAATTCACATAACCTTTAAAACACGTAACACAAGTGCTGAAACCTCATCAACTTAATCTAATTCAATGCAGGTAAACAAAATTGTTTTTCTTCATGCAACATATTATCTTATACTGCAGTGATTCAAGGTTTCCGTGTTGAATTCTAAAACATGCTCTTACAACAATATTTACTTTAGACCTGTCAGAACAGTATGAATTCGACCTTTGTAAGCACTTTTTCATGAATATACACGTACACAAGGAGATTTCATCATGTTTTATCCACAAAAATTACCCATATGAACATCAGCAGGCAACCAATAGATTGTTACCCTTGTAACGTGCTTTGATTTCTAACACTTATAATCTCAATTAGAAACAGATGCTCAGATTGTTCACAACATCGAAAAACACATCCATCGATTCAGAACTAACATTGGCCTCTGCTCATAGCGTTGCCATGTTAGCAAAAACAATAATAATATCACATAGCGCATGCTTATATAACAAACAATCCACAGATGCTCACAATCAATCAATCAGCACATTTGAAATTTAATTTTCATCTGGTCCATTTATCCTAACCTAATTGCACACCGGGATATGCTCTAGGATCTTTCAACAATGCAATCTTAATCTAACCTTGTTGCGAGCTCGGGTTTTGAATCCCAAAACGAATTCGTGAAAGGAATCCGTGCGCGTTGCTCCAATCCAGCAGAAGAACCAAAACTTTCTGTTAAAACTTTAACGGTCACTAAATCCTCCACCGAGGGGTTTTAGTTTCTGGGTGGGTTGCGCCACGCATAGCAGGCCCCAGGTTAAATCAAATTGGGCCAGCGAAAATTTTTAATATTGGCCCCAAAAAAATCTAAAGCTTTTGTTCTTCCTTTAGCTCTAAGACACTTAACCGGATTGTCTTTAGATTTCTTTGTGTCTGTTCTTAATTTGATTTACATGATGATGAAAGAGACGTAGCTCTGATACCAATTGAAAGATTAATCTTAAGATCAGCATCAAGTAAACACAATTATACAAACTGTATGAAGAACAAAATATGCAGAAGTAGCTTACCAGCTGCGTTAATGGTGATGGCCATTTGTGCTTGATCAAGAGAGAGAGCTGAGGCTTCTGTTCTCTACTGTATTTTGCTTCTTATGATGGGAAAGAACCTTATGCAATTCATGTATAGAAACAAGGACTCTAACTCATCTATATATAGTGTACAATCTGTTGCCTACCCATAATAAAATTCCAGTTGTATACTAACTCACATAGCAACATAATAAGACCATATCAGTGTCTAAAATGGACAAGAACCAGCTGAATGATGTAGTAATCCAGCTAGCAACTGTATAAGCAATTACGATGTGAATCTAACTAGTAATCAGTTTGTCTATGCACTTAATGTATATTGCAAAATTATGTTCATATCTAACATCTTATCCATGTTCTTCAGCAAAGTAAAAAAGCAACTTATTGACTAAAATCAGAAAAATGATAAGCAAGTAGTGCTACAGAAGTGGTTAAGATCAAACACGGTTCTGCAAAAGTTTCAATGTGGTGACCAGTAATTGACTATTGTGATGCATTCGAGGACAAACTAATTTATGAGGACAAAGTTTCAATAAGGTGACCAGTAATTGACTACTATGATGAATTGGAATACTCGACCGCTAATTTCGCAAACTCTATCGGAGGAACCTTATCATAGTTTCCGAGCCACCCCTCATCCAGCTTTTGTACACTTTGTTGATCTTAGCTTGCTTTTCACACAGTAAGTGTCTGGCCTTCAATCGATTTAATTTGAGTGAAGCTCAATTATTTTCGCCAATCCTAGAAACGAGGATGATATTAGGTATAGGGTTCAGGGTTTAGGGGGGATAAGGTACAGGGTTAGCTTTTAGGATTTAGGTTCAATGTTTACTGTGTATGTAATTTTTTTTATAGTAAATTACCAAAATAGTCGTGTAATACCCTCGAAAATTACCAAACTAGCCTCTCATGTACTACAAAACTGATCAGTGATCACTGTTAGAAAATGGGTATTTTAGATAAAATACATGAATTGAGGTTAAATTCAACTTTTGACCTCATTAACCAAGGTCCAAACGAACTCCAACAAAGTTAAAATTTTCACACAATACATATTACAACTAGGTGGACGCATGAGTGTGATGATTTTTCATTAGACTATTTCAAATTCATACATGTCTCAAAGTCACAGTATGTCTACTGACTACTAATGTTGTTTCATTTGTTTGTTTGGTATAAGAAAATATGAACTTTTGTGATACCAAATCGGAAATAAAATTTTATTTTGTGAATCCAACCTTATAATGTGATGATTGAATTAATCTAAGAATGCTGTAAAAAATTCAAATTTTTTTACTTGAATTTGACCGCAATCCATGCATCTGACTTCTGTGACCGCAATGCCCTTACGACTAAAACGCAAATAACCACTCCTTAACAAAATAATTTAAGACCAAATTTCAAACACACATTCTCGTGGGATTTGCATCTACCTCGTGATTTCAAAATATTTGGCCAAAAAAATCGATTTAGGTACTCCATCCTTAGAAAAATGAGCAAAACACAATAATGGGTATTTAAGTAATTACACAAGGTATCGGAGGGTTGAAGGAGGGTTACCCCGTCTCTCCTTGACCGTTGTTGATCTTAGCAGCAAGACGAGATCGCCGAGGAATACCGAGCACGATCATACACCGACATCGCCCAACATCAACAATCAAGCAACCTCCACCCATCTCCGATCCCGCTCAACACCCGACATACATATCGCGGATATTATTTACTAACATTTGCTCATATCTTGAATACCCGTTATTCAGGATTTGAACATTGGCGCCGTCTGTGGGAATCGCACACAAGAATTTTTTTTTTCAAACCACGAAACTCTCAGCAAGCGACAAACATGGACACAAGCCTGACACTGGGAATATCACCCGGTACCGGACAACGGGAAACACACTACGATAGCGAACACGACAATCAAACACTACGACGGCCAGGTAAGCGCCACGTAAGCGTTACGCATGACCACATCGCCGCCATGCAACGCCGATACGAATCGGCCATGGAAAGATGTGCGGAGCTCGAAAAGGCCAGGGACTTCGAACACCAGCGATACAAAGCGGCATCCACGGGAAGGAGAACCACGGAACGTGCAGAACCCAACCCAGATCCATTATCGGAGGCAACCCCCCCACCTCAATCCCATCACCGAGAGCCGGAATCGCCCCAGGGAAACAACGAACTGCAAGGCATTGACGGGCCGGAACCAAATAACTTCGCCCGCTCACCAGTATCACCACCCCCACACGCCAACACTAGAACGAACGCGAGCAACCCGCTCGGCGGACAAATGGCGGCACGAGTGGCCGACCTCGAAATGGTGATACGACGGTTATCACAACCGGAGCCCAGTTACCTTGACCGTACACTCCCAGCAGTGCGCAAGGAACCGTTCTCGAGCGACATTATGCGCCGAGGGCGACATCCGTTGGAAAAAATCAAACTAGAGCGGTACAGGGGAAAAACAGACCCATCCCTCCACATCGACGTTTTCACATCAGCAACAACCGGCAGAGGCTACGACGACGCCACAAGCTGTTACTTATTCATGGAAAGCCTAACGGGCGATGCGCTCAGCTGGCTCTTTAGCATCCCGCCAAAATCCATAAAATCTTTCCCAGAACTCATTAAAGCTTTTCTAAAGAGATACATAACATCAGCGAGTTGCTCACTAACTTACAACCAATTGCAGGCTATAAAGCAGGAACCCGTGGAGGGACTATCCGCATTCATTTCTCGATGGAACACCGCCATCGCCAACTGCCGCGGCATATCCAGCGACTCGGCCTTCTGCGTACTCAGAAACGCCCTACAACCAGGATCGCTGACCTGGAAGCTCAACGAGAATCCAGCTACCACATACGCCGACCTACTAGACCGCGTGACATCTCACGCCCAACTAGAACTGCAAACTTTCGGCTCCAATCCCACGACAACGCAACAGGTAAACACATTCACCACAAACATACAGGAAGCGCTCCCCGCCCACGATCGATCACGGGTAACCCCACCCAGAAATAAGGGAAAATCACAGGACCAGGACCAACAGCGATGGCGACAAGGCGGACAACGGCACAACACCGGAAGGCACAATTACGCCAACAACGGCAAAGGTTACGCCAGCAGCGGGAAAAGACAACGAGAAGAAAAAACAAACTACACCACCCCGCTACCACAACCGGTGTTCAGCGTACTAAACGCCAAGTACGCCGATATCCTCACGGCCCACCCGGAGCTATTCACACTACCCAAAAAGTCATTCCGAGCAACAGATTACAGGAACACGGGGAGATGGTGCGACTTCCACCAAAACGAATCCCACGACACAGAAAGATGTCACGAAGTAAAAAAGGCAGTACAAGCACAACTGGAGAAAGGAAACCTAACAACATTCAGAACGGGACACAACGCTCAACTGGAGCGCCCAGCAACGAACATCAATAGCGTCAGAAGAATCAACGCAATCACGGGTGGCAAGTCCAAAACGGAGCGAAGAAACGAACGGGCGATATGTAACCTACGACAAGGACCGGAAAAGGCCGCCAAGACCGGATGGGGATCCATAACATTCCACGAATCAGAAGAACAGGAGAGACCGCCGGTATCTGAAGACTACCCCTTCCTAGTGGACGCCGTAATCGACCTATGCAGCGTCGGGCGATGCCTCGTGGACACAGGTTCATCAGTAAACGTCATATTCCGGCCGGCATACGAGGCACTCAAGCGACTTCCATCCAAACTGAAAAGGGACCACCACCCACTAGTAAGCTTCAGCGGCGACCAAATACAACCACTGGGAAGCGACTACCTCAGAATCGCGCTGGGATAAGAGGGCTGCAGCGCCGAGACACACATCGAATTCCTAGTTGTCGACGCCCCATCATTCTACAACGCCATCATCTGGTGCAACACCCTAAACAGATTAAACGCCATCGTATCACAACGGATGCTAACAATGAAATTTCCAACGACCGGGGGAGTATGCACCGTCAGAGGAACGACGCCCACTCTACCAGGATCCCCCGAACACGTCAGCTACCCGGTAAGAGAGGTATGCGCACTAAAAGGAAATAGACTTCACGAGGCTCCCCAAGATCCACGGACGGGATCGCTAACGGCCCGTCCATCAGCCGAGACAGCCACAAAACCAATCTCCATCTCTGACGAACACCCCGAGCGAACCATCAAAATCGGGACCAACCTGGACCCAACAATCGAGACCGCCCTTGTCAACATTCTCAGGGAATGTGGTACTGTATTCGCATGGTCATACGCCGACATGCCAGGAATAGCAACGGACATCGTCTCACACAAACTAAACATCTCACCCGACGCCATCCCAAAGAAACAGAAGCGGCGAGCGTACAACGAAGAACAATACAGCGCCATGCGAGAAGAGGTAACCAGGCTACTCGACATAGGGTTCATCAGAAAGATCCACTACCCGGAATGGGTCTCAAACGTCGTCATGGTCAAAAAAAGCAACCACAAATGGAGAATGTGCGTAGACTACACCGACGTCAACAAGGCGTGTCCAAAAGATTCCTTCCCATTACCACAAATCCACCAACTCGCAGACGCCACCAGCGGCCACGAACTCTTGTCAACAATGGACTGCTACTCCGGGTACAACCAAATCAAAATGAACCCGGCTGACAGCGAAGCAACATGTTTCATCACCGACCGAGGGCTGTACTGCTACAACGTCATGCCTTTCGGAATGAAAAACGCCGGAGCAACGTACCAGAGATTCATGACGGAGCTGCTCGCGCAACTAGACAACGACACCGTCGCAGTCTACGTGGACGACCTAATTGTCAAAAGCCGACGCCGGGAGGACCACGTAAGAAACCTCAAAGCAGTGCTAGACACACTCATCAGCAGCGGCATGAGACTCAACCCGGCAAAATGCATCTTCGGGGTAACAACAACGAAATTCCTGGGATACATGGTGAGCCAACGCGGGATCGAGGCTAACCCGGGAAAAGTACAGGCCGTCCTCGACACAACTCGCCCAATAACAAAAAAGGAGCTTCAAGCGCTAACAGGAAAGCTAGCATCACTGGCCCGATTCATAGCACGATATACAGACAAATGCGGGCCGTTCTTCAAAGCAATCAGACTCACCAAAAAGAAGGCAGTAGAATGGACCGACGAGTGCGAATCGGCACTAACCGCCATAAAGCAATATCTCGCCCACATCCCTTTCCTCTACGCACCAGTTCCGGGCGAGGTCTTATACATCTACCTCGCCACCTCGCTCACCGTCGTAAGCTCAGCACTAGTTCGATAGGACACCGACACCGAATTACCAGTATTCTTCACCGGAAAAGGATTGGAAAATGCAGAGGCAAAATACCCGGCACTCGAGCAACTGGCCCTAGCGCTAATAACAGCGGCGAGACGCCTGCGACCGTACTTCCAATCCCACACTATACACGTCCTAACAGACCAACCACTACGCCAAGTACTGGCTAGCCCCGACCACTCCGGAAGATTAACCAAATGGGCGATAGAACTCAGCAAGTTCGACATCGAATACAAACCACGAGGAGCAATAAAGGGGCAGGCAATAGCGGATTTCATAGCAGAACTGACACCGACAATTACCGACCAACAACAACCAGCGCCCAGCACATCGCCCACAACCCAGGTAACAACACCGTCGTACTGGAACTTATACATTGACGGATCCAGAACGGCCATAGCAGCAGGAGCGGGGGCAATCCTAACCGGTCCCGGCAAAACCTACGCCGAGTACGCCCTACGATTCACATTCCCGGCATCCAACAATGAGGCCGAATACGAAGCCCTAATTGCCGGTCTACAACTCGCCCTGGACACAGGGGCCAGGGACGTTAATATATTCAGCGACTCCCAACTAACAGTCAATCACGTAACCGGGGAATTCGAGGCACGAGGGACACAGATGTCGGCATACCTAGGATACGTAAAGGCGCTACTGGGAAAATTCTCCTTCTACAACATAACGCACATCCCAAGAGAGCAGAACAAGAGGGCTGACGCCCTGGTAAGACTAGCAACCACCCCAGCAATCGCGGCAAGGGGACACACAATGGTGGAAACACTAGAACGACCAAGCATATCCAAAAGCTTTCAGGAAATATTCACAATAACCACAGCGGCTCCACCAACAACACCAGAGGAAGACTGGCGAACAGGCTTAACCAAATACCTCACAGATGGAATAACGCCAACCGATCGAACAGAGGCAAGACAACTCGCCCAAAGAGCGGCATACTACAGCATACAGAACGGCCAACTGTACATGAACAAAAGGGGATTCCCAATGCTTAAGTGTATCACGCAAACGGAAGGCAGGAGCATGCTGAAAAACCTCCAAGACTGCGAGTACGGCAACCACGGCGGACCAAATAACATCATACACAAACTACTCCGATATGGGTTCTACTACAGAGGGATGCGACAGGACGCAAGAAATATCGTCGATCAGTGCCAGGCCTGCGCCCAGCATGCACACCGGATACACGCCCCGGCAGCGCCAATGTCCATCATCGTCAGCCCTATACCGTTCGCACAATGGGGACTCGACCTAATCGGGCCACTAAAGGCATCTTCCGGCCAATTCAAGTACATCATCGTCTGCATAGACTACCATACGAAATACATCGAAGCCAGGCCGCTCGTCCTCATCACCACAAAAAAGGTCATCAATTTCCTCTGGAAGGACATATATTGTCGGCCTCCAACCACCAATATATACCGGTCAACTGAACATTAAATGGTACGCGCTCTAAACTTACTACACCGTTATTCTGCTAAAACTTCTATACCGATTCTGACTTAGGCATCGGAGGGTTGAAGGCGGGTTACCCCGTCTCTCCTTGACCGTTGTTGATCTTAGCAGCAAGACGAGATCGCCGAGGAATACCGAGCACGATCATACACCGACATCGCCCAACATCAACAATCAAGCAACCTCCACCCATCTCTGATCCCGCTCAACACCCGACATACATATCGCGGATATTATTTACTAACATTTGCTCATATCTTGAATACCCGTTATTCAGGATTTGAACACTCGCGAGGCCCCGACGCCTCTTCCATGCGAGATCTGTCGCCGTTCGACCCGGGCTTTGCACTGGCCGGCGTCCGAGATCTTGATCTGTGCTCGGCATGAGCACGAGTAGTCATTCGTTAAGGACGTACAACGTCGAACACTCGAACTGCTATGCCTCTTCGAATCTACTCGTCGGGGATGCCGTAACGAGAACCCACGTGTTTCGTGGACAGAAACCACCGAAGTCTGATTGGGCAAGGACTCGAATAAAGAAATGAGCAAATTGACTCGGTTTCTTAGAGCACTATCACATGAGAGGTTGCTCTTTTTAGGTCTCAACGTGTGGAATTCGCGTCAGCAATTAGCCAATTACAGTTTATTTCAAAGAGTGATAGAACAACAAAGATTTGGGCAACATCTCCTGCCTCAGTTGCTATATTGTTTCGTGGATAGTTTGGGGAAGTGTAGAAATTTATAGGTTATATATATATTGGGAGTATAGTAGGTTCTTATAGAGATGTTTAGGTGGTGCGTTTGAACTTCGCATACCTTGAGATCCTGATTAGTCATTAATTGTACCACTTGTTTGGTGAAAGTTGTTACAGCATTAGCACTCTTAGCTTGGGGAACTTTTGACAGAATGTACAATGCTGGTTCTTGCAAGCCAGGTTAGGTGTTCAGACTTCAGAGCCTAGCCTACTCCTCCCTCTGATGGTAGAGAAAAGAGGGGAACACACCATTCGTAGCGATATATGCCTATATTTGTAAATGCGGCTTTAATTGAGGTACCTTCTACCATACATTTCTTCTTTATCGAGCATATATATTTTGCCTTGGAGACCTTTTGTTTGGGGACGAGTTGGGATAAAACAGCATAGCAAAACGGACCCGAAATGAAGTTGACCACTTGGCAATGAACGCAAGTGTCGAGACTTGTTAAAAATCTGGCATGAAGATGGAACTTAGATGAAAGTAAAATGAAAGTCTAGTAAACAAGCCTGTAAACCATAAAGCTGTTATAGTGATATCCTTTTTTCCTCTCTCATTCTTTGTTTAACTGTATCATTAGAGCATCCGCACCGGTGAGCAAAATTTGCTCAAGTAAATGGTGGAGTCCACCACAAATTGCTTGCTTGCTCAAGCAAAATTTTGCTCTTGCTCAAGCAAGAGCTCAAGCAAATTTTAGGACACAATATATGTCTTGTTTGAGAGCATCCGCACCGGTGAACAAAATTTGCTCAAGCAAATGGTGGAGTCCACCACAAATTGCTTGCTCAAGCAAAATTTTGCTCTTGTTCAAGCAAGAGCAAGAGCAAGAGCAAGAGCAAATTTTGCTTGAGCTCTTGCTTGAACAAGAGCAAAATTTTGCTTGAGCAAGCAATTTGTGGTGGACTCCACCATTTGCTTGAGCAAATTTTGCTCACCGGTGCGGATGCTCTCAAACAAGACATATATTGTGTCCTAAAATTTGCTTGAACAAAGTTTTTGTGGTGGAGTCCACTATTTGCTTAATTTACTCACTGGTGCGAATGCTCTTATAGTGCACTCATTATTAATAAAGGACACAACAACGATGATTAATATCCAGAACCCTATCTAGTATCTACATTATACGCAAGACATTGAAATGTGAAATATCAAACAAATAATTTTAAAATCTATGTGGAACCCAAAATAGCTCAACTTTCATTCCCCCCACCCCAGATGAATCAAACCCAGAAACAACCGATGAAACAAAAATGATTCATATACCTTGCTTAAAATAAACCCAAAACAAAAAAAACCAAGAATCCACAAGCTCGAACACTTAATCTCATTTCCATGCAGCTCTCAATTGATCTAAAAAACCCAACAATGATTCAACTAATAATAAACACAGTGATAGCACCAAGATCCCCAATAAACCCCCACATTTCCCTAAAACAACAAAACAGAGCATAATCCCTAGCATAAAAAATCCAGAACTACAAATAACACTATTTCCCTACAATTGGCATATTAAATCGAAATTTACACTCAATTTTTTTCATGTCTGGAAATAATAGAACGAAAGCAACACTATTTCCAAATCTTCACCTTCATCACCTACCTCAATTCACAAACAACGAAAGAGTTAACGAGAGCAGAGACCAAATTCAATCACTCACCCATGTATGAAAATAAACTCGAACGGATTCTATCATAAACCAATCTTATAGTGATCGATGGTAATGCTATCACTACCACATTTTGATCCATTTCCGGCGATTTTTAAATCGCCGGCAATGTTTTTTAACATTACCGGCGATTTTTGTCGGAAAAATCGCCGGTAATGTCTTTTTTTTTTTAACATTACCGGCGACGGAAATTTATGTCGCCGGTAATGTCTTTTTTTTTTTTTTTGCATTACCAACGAGACATTGCCGGCGACTTACATTTAAGTCGCTGGTAATGTTAAAAAAAAAAAGACATTATCGGCGATTTTTCCGGCAAAAATCGCCGGTAATGTTAAAAAACATTGCCCACGGACCTTGCAGAAACATGGGAATTAAACTTAAACAAATGCAATGACCAATCCATAAATCAAATATGCACTATAATTTCAAGCTATTTCAACTAAAAAACTCTTTAAACAGAGGTAATTATAGACTTCTAAAGTTGTAAGATACGCACTAAACCGTCAATCGATCATCAGAGAATCTAAAAAAAATCACTGTTATAGTTGTGAGTACAGACCAAGAGAGAGAGAGAGAGAGATACTATTAGATGATCGAACCTGAGATATACTGGTGTACGTGGGCTTTGTTTAACAGTAGCCGCAGGTGCTCTTGTTCGATGACGATGCTTTTGGCTTCGGCCTCGCTCGAACATCTGGTCGACTAGTAGATCTACCTACCCTTATCTATCAACAGAGTGAATAAACACCGTGGTACTCCGTGCGAGGTAAAAACCCGATTTTTTTGGTCCGTCGTTAGTTGCAACGGAGACAACAGCGTGAGCAAGTCCTCTGACGTGCCTTCACGTGGCGAAGGTTTTCCGACGAAGGCCATGACTCCGACAAGTGAGAGAGGAGGTGGCCGGAGGGAGATAAGAGGATAGAGAGAGAGATAGAGGAAGTGGATGATGGCGGCGATAGGGAGTAAGAGGCCAGAGGGTTTTTCGGTGACCGCGGTGGGGCAGCGAAGAGTGCTGCTCTTTTTGGGACTAAATTGAGCGGCAGCAGAAAATTTCCGGCGACAGAGTTGTGACGGCCGGAGGCGGAAGGAGGGCGGATTTATCTGGGCCAACGTGGTGTGATGGTGCCCTCAGCTCATCGTAAAATCATGGTGTAATTACGTATGGTGGAGGAAAATAGAATCTTAACACTCGCAACCCTAACCCTATTCCACCTGGTCCCTCATGCACACTTCTTGGCTAAACTTTGATACTAACGGCACATCATTTATTTTATTCTTTATTCCGATCATTCTAGATCTCTCATATTTTTCTCTTCATTCTTTCTCCTCTTGCACCAAAAGTAAATTAGTTTTTTTTATCAAGTATATATGAAATAAGTTTAATTAGACAACTAAATTAATGAAACATTTTGAGAGAGATCCGGTTTCTTTTTCATGCCAATTTCCTTCTGATCCATTAGATTCAGCAACAAGTACATGCACGTTATGTAAACTCAAAACAAAGATAATTACTTGAATGATAAAAGAGAAAAAGAGATGTTGCTTCGCTTCGAACAACAATGGATATATAATCTCCACTGTCTGCAAGATCATTACTAATCTCCATGTCAAAATTACCACAGCCAACCACTAACACATCCTTGCCTTTGAAGGGCTCACCAGATGTGTAGTTACACATGAAAAACTACTCCGCGGAATGTTTCCATTCCAGGCAGCTTTGGGACAACCACCTGGCTATTCTCACCGGTGGCAATCACCAAGAAATCGGTTACGATGGTGTACTCTTTCTTAGGGCCCTCCTCATCAGTTTTCCTAGTTCTGGTCACTGTCACTTTCCACTTGTTCTCGGCTTGGTTGTAGAAAGCCGAGTCAACAGTGTGATAGTAACGAGGGTTCACGTCAAACTTGGCAACGTACTTGTCTACATAATTTATGAAAGCATCCTTGGACATGAAGGTCGATGTCATGAGTTCGTGAGACATGAGTGGCAAAGAACAATATTACTTGGCCAAATGAAGGCTCAGACGGTTGTAGGATCGTTTCTTCCAAAGGGAAACACAACAGTCTTTCTTCTCGAAGACGATGTTCCGCACCGAGTTGGAGTTGAGAAGTGCAGAAGTCGCAATGCCGGCGGGTCCGACCCCTACGATCACGACCGAAGTGTTCTCCAACACATTGTTGTTGTTATTTCTCTCCATCTTAATTTATGAAACTCAACTCACTCTA
This sequence comes from Geum urbanum, assembly GCA_946800695.1. Lineage (NCBI taxonomy): Eukaryota > Viridiplantae > Streptophyta > Magnoliopsida > Rosales > Rosaceae > Geum > Geum urbanum. The sequence continues at coordinate 45,995,326 of OX327003.1, read as the reverse complement.
GTTACTGCTCTCTTTGAGCTAGTTAATTAGGGATGGTGAACTAGTGAGTAATGGAGTTAGAGGACTATTATATAATAGAGGAAGGAGAGTGAGGGTGATTGACTGACTATTGCCATAGATGTTGGAAGTAGGGTATATTTTATTGTTAAACTTATAATGATCACTGTTACACTCACTACCACCATCCTCTTGTTGATGCATGCGAGTTGTGAGGATGTATAATGTGTTCAATATGCTTGACGATGAAGAATAGTTTCATTTGTGCCGATAAGATTCAAAATAAAAGTTCTGGAGTGGTCAAACTATAAGATCAAAACGAAAAAAGTAGTTGAGATTTTTGACCAATTGCAACATTAATTTTGTTCAAAGGAGATCATTTCTAATACACAAAATATTAATTACAGAAATCAAGAAGTTAATTATACTAAAATATTAATTTCTATTACAAGAAGAGAGAGAAGAAGAAAAAAGACTAGATTCATTGGATGCACCTACTACTATTTAAAGAATTATCTGAACAAAACTTAAACTTGACAAAGAATACCAGAACATTATTTAAAAAAAAAATACTTGACCATATTTAAAATGTTGCATCAAATAGTAAAACTCGGTCATATTGATGCCACTATTTTTTTTCTCCTCATTGAAAGCTTATATAATTCGGGAGATGGGGAGCTGATCTTTATATAGTTTATCTTGAGATTTTTCTCAAAAATAATCTTTTTGCGAAGTAAAGGCTTTGTCTTGGGCTTCCACTTTAAACTAGCCAGGTCTACGTTGGGATCAAGGCACACTATATGAGCACCAATACTGTGCGGAACACAAGTGTGTGAGACTATTGTTATAATCTTAACTGTGTTGGACTTAGATGAATTGTGCATGAGAGAAACTAGACCATAGATTACTCACTTGCACATTTGTATTCTGCACATATATTACACGTAAAATTACTCTTTATTTGGGACTTTTTACGATTACAAAGTTTGTAGCAATTTAAGAATGTTTCAAATCCTAAATACTCAAGGAATTTGATCATTCATATCTAAATTAAGTTACAAATCACATATAAGAGGAAGTCAATATGTCGTATATATATAATATAGTTTTCTATCAATTAATTGTTGTTACCGTTGACCTGCGTAGTATTTGCAGTGGTGGAGCCACGTTGGGACCAGAGGCACCCCCCTCCCCCACCCCCACCCCACCCACCTCGAGTTTGAATATATACCCAAACTTTTCCCATATATACAAAAGAAGAGGAATGAAAGAGTGGTAATCAAACTTGAATTTGTTTTTGGGGTTTTTTTCTTCAGCTTTTTTTTTGTTTAATTTCAATTTGGTCCCCCTGAATTAGCTAGAAGTCTAGCTCCGCCCTTGAGTACATGCATCTTGTGACGATCCATAGACATTGCATCTACTGTTAAATTTGTTATCCAATCTTAAAACGTTGAAAATTTTGATCATTGATATCTTATTATTGGAGGCGGCCGGTATGCCCTTACGTATTGAATGTACTTCTTGACAGCTATCGACAATCTTACATGATACATATGATTTTTGTTGTTATTATTGAAATAAATGCAGATGTTGCACATATATAAATTTAGAAAGAACAATCTATTGAAAATGCTAGACCAATTATTTAATTTGTATGATCGAAATATGTCAATGCATGTATCAGAAATTGAATGAATCATGATTACTGTTAACTAGAGATCGAAAGATGTAAAATATCAATATATATATATTTATGCAGATTCTATCTGGTGCGAACCTTTGCACTGAAACTTCAATGTAAAGTTCAATTTTACATAAGTTAAAAACTTAATTCGATAACTGAAATCAATCATCTTTTAAATTCGCATTCCAGCATCGTGCTTGCCAAATTTCAACCCAATCTGTTAGGCTAAACTTGACGAATTGTATGTAGCATTAAACTAAGTAACAAATAGATGATCAAACGATCTCCGAGTAAGTTGAAATTTTGCAAGCACAATATTTGTATGAGATTTAAATGATCAATTTATATTGTAAATCTTGTGTAAAATATAATTTCACACTAAAGTTAATGTGAGAAGCTTCGTTCCGGATAGAATCCGTATTTTTTTTTTGAGAGGGAGAATCCTTATATTATGATCTTATCGATTAGCAACAATTAATACACAAACATCTAATACATTTATCCCGCCTAATGCTTAGTGTGATTTGATACGTGATCTCACGTTGTTAATTAGCTGAATGAGCTAATTAACCAATAAATCGACCACAAAACATTTGGTATACATGCACATATTTGAACACACATTACTTGTTGAATAACCTTTCATACACTATCTAGTGGCAATGCGCTAGCTGTGGAAGTTGAAAACAAAACCTTAATTGTCCACAAAACTCAATGGTAACATATGTAAGTTCATATGAAGGAAATTACTGATTTTAATGACAAATTAAAATAAACAGAAGAAAAAGTGATCAATATGAATTTCCTATATACGATTATACGACAACAACTAGTCTTTCTAGAAAACACTACATGACATTAATATGTTCTTATGAATAACCTTTCATACACTATCTAGTGGCAATGCGCTAGCTGTGGAAGTTGAAAACAAAACCTTAATTGTCCACAAAACTCAATGGTAACATATGTAAGTTCATATGAAGGAAATTACTGATTTTAATGACAAATTAAAATAAACAAAAGAAAAAGTGATCAATATGAATATTTCCTATATACGATTATACGACAACAACTAGTCTTTCTAGAAAACACTACATGACATTAATATGTTCTTATGACTAACCTTTCATACACTATCTAGTGGCAATGCGCTAGCTGTGGAAGTTGAAAACAAAACCTTAATTGTCCACAAAACTCAATGGTAACATATGTAAGTTCATATGAAGGAAATTACTGATTTTAGTGACAAAATAAAATAAACAGAAGAAAAAGTGATCAATATGAATATTTCCTATATACGATTATACGACGACAACTAGTCTTTCTAGAAAACACTACATGACATTAATATGTTCTTATGCAACTTGGCAATAACAAATTAAACTTAATTAGCAAAATAAGGGTCTAGAAGAGCAGGCGACTCGGAAGGCATAGCTTGCAACCCTCGTGGAGGGACAAGACAGGTTGAGCGAAGACCTTTTGCAAGTCATGGATCTTGCTCAGGCGCATCAGGCAAATGGGGTGACATCCTTTTACAAGAGAACTGATAGGGACATTGGAAATTTGACCAAGTCCATCTCCGAACTCACGAGAAAGATGAGGTAGGCTGAAAATTCTCCAACCGCCTGGAAGGAGCGGTTCGAGAGGTTCATGGAAGAGTGCGATATACACCTCGCTAGGGCAGATGAGCTGTATGAGACTCCCTACCCGCCTGTGCAGAAAGGCATCGCCAACGCTTGGCAATGGCCAAGGACCTATAAGCTGATCAATTTTCAAACTTTCACATGCGACGATGATGCAAACACGGCAACACATTTGGCCTATTTCACTTTACAGCTTGGACCTTTTGCTGAAGATCCAGCTTAAACTACGAGTTTTTGGTTCATCTTTGTCTAGATCAGCACTCATATGGTACACAGGTTTGGAGAAGAGGTCCATAACAGATTGGCCAGTGATGGAAGCTCTGTTCATCGACCATTTTGGAACGTCAAGGCCGGAGACAAACTTTAGCAAGCTAGTAGCCATGAACGAAGCACCATCAGAAAGTCCAGTAGCTTTCCTCCATCGATTTAGATCGGAGTATAATCTGTGCAAGACACCTCTGGGGAGAGATGCAGTCGTTGAGATGGAAATCAATGGACTGGAAGATCTATACCATAGTTTACTCTTCAATCATAAACATTTCACCTGAATGAGCTTATTACGACAGTAACCAAAGCCCATAGTACCATGCAAGAGATGGATAATATGCGTAATTCCTCGAAGGGAACGTATGCGCTGAGGTCCACGTATGAGAGAAACAAGCCAAGAACTGTGGCTTATATCAAAGATCAAGAAGAAAGAGGATCAGATTCAGAAGAAGAACAGGTTCATGTCGTGGAGCTTCCTTCCAAGTTAGTGTTTAAGCATAAGAAGTTACAACAAATCATGGGACCATTGAAGATCTCGATGGTAGCTTTTACGAAGCCAGAGTTCGAGACATATACCCACGACGCCAATATGGCTCATGAAATCCTGGAGGAGCTTATTAACCAGCGAGTGGTGAAGACAGACTTTGACCCTATCCCTAGTGTTGAACAACTTAAGGGAAAGAAGTATTGTAAATTTTATGGTATGTGGAATCATTCAACCAAAAATGGTGTTAAGCTCAAGGACCAGATTTAGAAGTGGATCAATGAAGGCAAACTGGCCTTAGATAGTGCACCTAAGACCGTCTCGCTCGTGGACTCGCAACCATTCCTAGAATTGCAAGTCAATATGATACAATAGAGATGATGTTGATCGATAATATCGTAGTGGAGTGGGATGGCAGAGAAGAGTCAGTCGGTCTCGAAGATTGTGGTACCCCCAAACATATAAGGTATACCTTCAAGCAGGATAGGATGTACGAGCTCCACAAGCATGAACTTATTAGCTTTTGGCCTATAAGGAAACTGAAAAATCTGGACTACCTAGGACCAGGTAAACATTTCTGTAGGTACTACAATAAGTTTGGACACAAGACCTCTTCTTGCTATGGACTGAAGGACACCATGTTAAGCCTAATCAATTATAAAAAAAAAATAGGATTCAGTTATGGAGATGGAGGAGACCGTGATCCTCGGCCTTTACCACCATTTCACAAAAAGTTTTTCGGGGCAGCATTGGTGCCTGCCACAACACCATAGAAGAATTGGTCGCCGAAGAGACATATCACATATGATGTGTCTCGGATGTTTGAAATCCTGGAGTATCTAATCCAGACAAATCTCTCCATGGTGCCATATGGCCGTCGCCAAACCCTGAACACATTGAGGGCTTACCTTTCTGCCGTTTCCACCATGTTTGGGGAACGCATTCCACAGAGCAATGCACGAGCTTGAAATTCAGAATCCAACGTTACATCGATGAGGGAGAGATAGTAAGTGAGCAAGCAGCACCGGATCCGGAACCTAGTGAGGGTTTGGTGGTAGGAATGTTGGAGTTGACAAGGAATAACCCTAACAAAAGGAAGCGGACCCAACCTATCGGTGAGAAAAAAATGGACCCGAAGGCAGAGTCACCAGTGGCCATGTGTGCTCGATGCAAATTTCATTATGTTCTCAAGATTACGTACGAGAAATTGAAGGAAGTTGTCAAGGTATGTCCAGAATTGATGTCCTCCCCTGAGCACTATCAACCTGATAGTCCAAAGGAGCTTAATAAGAAAGACTCACAAATTTTCAAGCAAATGTGAGTGGTAGAAAGGTTCTTAAAGCTAGTGGCAGCAGAACAGACCGTAGCAGATCAACTCATTAAGCCATATGTTCCCCCAGCATCGAGGACCATCACTAAAGAGAACGTGTTGTATGTGAAGGAGAGAGGGAAAACTATTGAAATGACCCCTAGTAGGCAAACAAATCTGTAACGACGGTTTGGATAAGCCAAGAAGGCATTAGAAACTTTGGAGATGGGAATAACTCAACCAGAACAATTGGCTTGTTCGCCAGAGAAGTTGCAGCAATGGCTAAATGCCTTGGCAACCAATCCTTTGGTAGTCTTTGGCAACAAATCTCACAAGCCTAAGGTTAGAGTAGCAAGGCCAAGCGTCTTTGACCGTAACCCAGAATTACTCGCAAGAGAGAATATACAAGAACCTATTTTTGAGGTTTCCCAGGACCGTAAGCGGTCTAGATATGAGAAATAGTGCGCTCGGGATATTGATATATCTAAGTAACCTGTGGTACTCAAGAGCCTCCAAAGATCGGGTAAACTCACCCAAGGTTATAATGTATCAAGTGAAACGAAAGGACTTAGGTGGAGGCCAAAACCATTGGTTGAGAAGGAGCGAAAGAAAGTGGCTTCCCAAGCTGAGACAACTTTTGCTACCACCAGCATGAGTAATGGTTTATTCTTACCAGCCAAACTAGAATCTATACCCGAGGTTCCAATCGAGGATGAACTTATGGCAACCATCGAGCCTATGTTCTCCCGTGATCAGGGGATAACTGAGGCTCGGACACACGGCCCAGGGACTAAGAACGACGCGAGCAAGTTGGAAAACGACGAAGAGCAGTTAGACTATGAGGAAGATGAAGAACTAAATATCCAAGAGTACAAGAACAACTTGGACGTGAGCATTGTATACGTATTTCCTTCCAAGTTTGCAAGCTCTTTAGCTAGGAAACCATGTTTATTACTTGCAGTCCCTGCCAAACTCATATCCAACAATATCAACAACTTGGCAATGACAAATGCTACAGAAGATGCACAAGAGAAGATGTTGCTCGCAAAGCAGCTAGAGATTGACCTATACTTGAGGAAAGCACACACGTTCTTCAGAAAGCCAATGGTGAACATTGCGATGCATATGAGACCGTTGTACATCACTGGCAAAGTTTAAGGGATTAAGATTAACAAATTGCTAGAAGATTCTGGGATAGCAGTGAAAGTCATCATCTTCAAAGCATGAATTAGTGGATGCAAGCTTAAATATATGCATGCATGTTACCTTAAGCCAGTTGTGGACTATACTACGATAACCAGTCACCATAACTATGGCATTAAAATGCTGGCAGGCACCATTTTTGATTCCACAACATTATTCTTTACGTTCTCAACTCCTAGGAAAACTTGTCGATCAACAATGTATCATCCTCAGTCTGTCATCATTTTGAATTGGTTTTCATTCCAAGAAAAGGTTAATTCTACTAGAGAAAGAATAATTTAATGCTCGATCATTTATACACTAAGCTATCAACAAACATTTCTTTACTTTCATATTTTTGGAGCGAATTTTCTGGATAGTTCCACGATCGATCACTGGGGTCTTTCTAGTAAGTGCTTTGAAGGAGAAGGTCCCTCCATTGGTCGATGAATCCCATAACTGGACAAATCACTGTAGTAAAACTTGGCGCGATAAATGAGATGAACCTGTCCAAAATTCTCATCGACAAATATTTCAATAGAAGCATCCTGAAACGCATGACTTGTCTGTTGAGTACATGAAGCTGCATAAAAATCATATACTATTATATGAACATGTTTAAAAATTTAAACAAAAAATTATTAAAAATAGATAGGGAAAATGTATTTTCTACTTCATTTCATTTTTCTGAATTGTTTATTTGTAGTTACGTATGATGAGGAAAATAGAATCTTCATCACTCGCAACCCTAATCCTATTCCACCTGGTCACTCATGCTCACTTGGCTAAAATCTGATCTAATGGTGCATCATTTATTTAATTCTCTATTCTGATCCTCCTAGATCTCTCATATTTTTCTCTTCATTCTTTCTCTTCTTGCACAAAAACTAAATTGGTTTTTTTATCAAGTATGTATGAAGTAAGTTTAATTGGACAAGTAAATTAATGAAGCATTTTGAGAGAGATCCCGGCTTCTTTTTCATGCCAATTTCCTCCCGATCCATCAAATTTAGCAACAAGTACATGCACGTTATATAAACTCAAAACAAAGATAATTACTTGAATGATAAAAAGAGAAAACGAGATGTTACTTCGCTTCAAACAATAATGGATGTATGAGCTCCACTCTCTGTAAGATCATTACTAATCTCCATGCCAGAATTACAACAGCCAACGACTAACACATCCTTGCCTTTGAAGGGCTCACCAGATGTGTAGTTGCATGTCTGAAAAACCACTCCGCGGAATGTCTCCATTCCATGACGCTTTGGGACAATTGCCTGGCTATTCTCACCGGTGGCAATCGCCATGAAATCGGTCACGATGGTGTACTCTTTCTTAGGGCCCTCATCAGTTTCCCTAGTTCTGGTCACTGTCACTTTCCACTTGTTCTCGGCTTGGTTGTAGAAAGCCGAATCAATAGTGTGACAGTAACGAGGGTTCACGTCGAACTTGGCAATGTACTTGTCCACATAGGGTATGAAAGCATCCTTGGGCATGAAGGTCGATGTCATGAGTCCATGAGACATGAGTGGCAAAGAACAATATTCTTTGGCCAAATGAAGGCTCAGACGATCGTAGGATCGTATCTTCCAGAGGGAAGCACAACAGTCTTTCTTCTCGGTTGGAACTGGAATTTATAACTGGAATTGCCGAATGCTTCCTTCATATGAAACATCTGTGGTCCTCAAATTGCGGCAGGCTATTTTAGTACACTTGGAGTGACAAATTCTCCACTTGGGTGTAAAACTATCTAGACGTAAGAGTTTTTCAACTTTCAAAGTGTTTATGGAATTGACAAAAATATCTCGGTTCAAGAGATTTGGGACACTCTATGTCGTCATCTTGGTATTTGCTTGTACAATGAACCATAGCTCCGAGTGAAAAAAAACCTTATATAGAGGAGTCTAATAAACTAGCAAATGAAAATAAATTCTATTAGAGTATTGTTTAAGATATATAATACAGCAAAGATTGTTACCTAAGAAACCATTAAGCTTCTGGTGTTAACAGAAGACTCGGATCGAAACAATATGAACATCTTAACTTGAGTTCCTCTTCACAAAAATAAACACATTCTAGTCTTGAACTCTAGACTTTAGTGTTGGGAGTGCAGGTCGACTTAGTCACAGAAGGTTGCATGTTTTACGTAAGTTCTGTTAATAAAGCCGTGGTCTGTAGGGTGTAGATTAGGTTTGAATTATTCCATTGTTCACCCCACGTTTAGGAGATACAGGTCTGCAAATGTGGAGGAGTTTGTTACAATTCGTGTATTGCTAAGGCTATATATATAGCTGTTTGTTCCATTTAATGAGAGATCAGAAGCTTTGAGCTCCATAAGTGTGTTGTGGTGTGTGAAGTGTTAGATCAAACCAGGATTTAACAAGTGGTATCAGAGCCCCAAACAGGGCCTGATTGTGTGAGTGAAAACAGGGTGAGGAAAAGAGAGAACGAGATGGCGGCTGAAGGGAGTTTTGTACCGGTGTCCATTCCAAAGTTCAACGGATACTATGACCACTGGTCTATGCTCATGGAGAATTTTCTCTGATCCAAGGAGCTCTGGAATCTCATAGAAGATGGAATCCCGACGGTGTCATAGGGAGCTCAACCATCAGCCACCTTCTCTGCAGTGGTGGCTGAGAGAGGACAACAAACAGAAACTCAGCCAAAGCAAGCTGAGGAGCAACGTCAGAGGAACGAGGAGATGAAATTAAAAGATCTCAAGGTCAAGAACTTCTTGTTTCAGGCTATCGAACGATCAATCATGGAGACCATCCTTGACAAGGAGAGTGCCAAGAGCATCTGGGATTCCATGAGACAAAATTATCAAGGCTCAACTAGGGTTAAGCGTGCACAACTCCAAGCCCTCAGGAAAGAGTTTGAGATCTTGCACATGAAGGAGGGAGAGAAAGTGGATGATTACTTTGCCGGAACTCTCACAATTGCCAACAAAATAAAGATCCACGGAGAAAGAATGGAGCAGGTGGTCATCATTGAGAAAGTTCTGAGGTCAATGACCTCAAAGTTTGACTATGTAGTGTGTTCTGTGGAAGAATCCAATGATTTGGATACCCTGACAATAGATGAGCTACAAAGCAGTCTATTAGTCAATGAGCAAAGGATGAATGGACATGTCAAGGAAGAACAAGCTCTGAAGGTCAGCTATGAAGATAGGTTTGGAGACAGAGGCAGAGGTCGAGGAGTGTATCGAGGAAGAGGTAGAGGTCGTGGAAGGCAATCCTTCAACAAAGATCTAGTGGAATGTTTCAGGTGCCATAAGCTAGGACACATCCTCAATAGATGTCCTACTGCTGCATTAGAGAAGATGACTCCTGAAGAAGCATGGGGTGGATCCAAGCCTTCAGTGGATCACTTCAGGGTGTTTGGGTGTGTAGGGCATGTGCACATTCCTGACAACAAAAAGGAAGAAACTTGATGACAAGAGTTACATATGTGTCTTCTTAGGCATAAGTGAAGAATCAAAGGCCTACAGACTGTATGACCCTGTGTTGAAGAAAATAGTGATAAGCAGAGATGTAGTGTTTGAGGAGGATAAGAGTTGGTAGTGGGATGCTGCTGATAAAGGAGTAACTAGTGCTAAACTTATGTGGGGAGATGAAGATGAGATAGAGGAAAGAGAGCAAGATGAGGAAAATGAAGTAGGGGAACTGAATGTTGGAGAAGACAATGGAGTCGAAGAAGGAGGCAATGGTTCAGGAGCTTCTTCCAGTGAACTGGACTCACCACCTAGTCCAGTTCAAGGGAGGACACGAATAACTCCTGTATGGATGCAAGATTATGTGAGTGGTGAGGACCTGTCTGAAGAGGAAGGAAACCTTGTGATGTTTACCTCATCAAGTGATCATGTGTTCTTTGAAGAAGCTGTCAATAGTTTGAAATGGAGAGAGGCTATAAACCATGAAATTGAAGCTATTGAAAGGAATGACACATGGGAGCTATGTTCATTACCAGAAGGAGCAAGAAGAATAGGGGTGAAGTGGCTATACAAGACCAAGCTGAATGAGAAAGGTGAGGTTGACAAGTTTAAAGCTCGACTTGTAGCAAGGGGCTTCACACAACAACATGGAATTGACTATAATGAAGTGTTTGCACCTGTAGCTCGTTGGGATACCATTCGCATGGTTCTAGCTCTTGCAGCACACAAAGGATGGAGTGTGTATCAACTTGATGTGAAGAGTGCGTTTCTACATGGTGAAATCAATGAGGCAGTGTATGTTGATCAACCCCAGGGTTATGAGAAACATGGAGAAGAAGATAAAGTGTACAAATTAAAGAAGGCTCTATACGGACTCAAACAAGCTCCCAGAGCTTGGTACAGCAAAATTGAATCTTATTTTGCTGCTGAAGGATTTGAACGATGTCCTAGTGAGTGCACTTTGTTTATTAAGAGTGAAGAAGGTGGGAAGCTTATTGTGGTAAGCTTGTATGTAGATGATCTTATCTTCACAGGGAATGATGAGACTATGTTTGCAAAGTTCAAAAACTCCATGAAGCAACATTTTGATATGTCTGATCTCGGGAAGATGAGGTATTTCCTAAGGGTGGAGGTGGTTCAAAGCCCTGAGGGAATTTTCATCAATCAAAGGAAGTACATCAAGGAAATGCTGGAGAAGTTTGGAATGGCACACTGTAATCCTGTGAAAAATCCTATTGTACCAGGTTCCAAACTTGTGAAGGATGAAGAAGGCTCTTGTGTTGATGTCACTGTATATAGACGGATGGTGGGCAGCCTCATATATTTGGCAGCTACCAGGCCAGATCTAATGTACGTAATAAGCTTCATCAGTCGTTTCATGGAGAGGCCTACCAGATTGCACCATCAAGCTGTGAAGAGGGTTATGAGATATTTGCAAGGCACCATGGAGCTTGGGATCTTATACAAGAAAGGAGGGAATGAGAGTTTGTTGGCTTTCTCTGACAGTGATTATGCAGGAAATATTGAGGATCGAAAGAGCACCTCAGGCTATGTGTTTCTACTAAGTTCCGGGGCAGTGGCTTGGTCATCGAAGAAACAATCTGTTGTCACTCTATCAACCACTGAGGCAGAGTTCATTGCAGCAGCCACTTGTGCATGTCAATGTATTTGGATGCAGAGAATACTTGACAAGCTTAAGCACAGATCAAGTAAGTGCACTACCATTTTGTGTGATAACAGCTCAGCTATCAAGTTATCAAAGAATCTAGTTATGCATGGTAAGAGTAAGCATATCGATATCAGATTTCATTTCCTTCGTGATCTGTCAAAAGATGGAGTGGTTGAATTGGTGCATTGTGGTTCAAAGGACCAACTTGCAGACATCATGACAAAGCCCCTGAAACTGGATATGTTCATAAAGATAAGGGAGTTGCTTGGTATGTGTAAACTGACTAAACATTATAGTTCAGTTTAAGGGAGGATGTGTTGAGAGTGCAGGTCGACTTAGTCACAGAAGGTTGCATGTTTTACGTAAGTTCTGTTAATAAAGCCCTGGTCTGTAGGGTGTAGATTAGGTTTGAATTATTCCATTGTTCACCCCACGTTTAGGAGATACAGGTCTACAAATGTGGGGGAGTTTGTTATAATTCGTGTATTGCTAAGGCTATATATATAGCTGTTTGTTCCATTTAATGAGAGATCAGAAGCTTTGAGCTCCATAAGTGTGTTGTGGTGTGTGAAGTGTTAGATCAAACCAGGATTTAACATTTAGATAATAAAGCAAAACTGATTCACACCCTTGAGGGAAATGGTAGCCTTTGTCTGGCTTTAAATCACCTAATCCCACATTCTTCATACACACATCTATCAGATGCCCAGCCGAGTGTAGCCTGCACAAGAAAGCATTCAACAATGACCAAACTAAGTAACGTACAACCAAAAGATAAACTCTATACTTCATTTCTTATACCGTCTAGCTCAAACAATATCTTATTATCATTCCATTTGCTTGATATCCACCATACCTAGAGTTCCGCTTGCGCCGAGTCTCATCCACCTTCAAGAACACCACTTTCCCTTTCTCAAATTTCGATTCCCATTCCTCACAAGAATTATTAACCAAACCATAGTGATACACCTAAATTTGTACCCAAAAAACCATTAAAAATAAGACTAAAGCACACTATTCCAACATTTTTAACATCAAATATCAAACCCCATTTGAATTATCTCAGTCTCAAATACTTACAACCCCATCTTTGGACCGCACATCTTTGACGACGAATTCGAGCTCGGAATCGGCGACGGAGATGAATCCAGTATCCGCCGGTTGACCGCCGCCTTGCGGATGGAAGACCGGAAGACCGTCCGATCTAACACCAAAGCGGTCCATCCATCTTCACCCTTCAATTAATTCACAAAAAAAAAACGAATAAAGCCAAAAGCTTCAGTTACACAATTCAAAGTTAAAACTCGGTGGAAGTTAATTAAGGAACAGAACACCGACTTTAACAAGCGACAGCAATGTGGCTTCCGACTCCAGCTTCCGCATGTTTTGGTAGTAATCAAGCTTCGTGGGGGTCACGATGTCCATGCTCGTGTCACTCTTCGCCGATTACCGACTCGCTTGATCAGCTCGATCACTCGCAAAGTCTTTAGTCTTTACTCTTCTCCGGGTTGCCGTATACCACTCTAAGTCTCTAACTCTATATATGCAAGGAATAGAATATAGCTTTTTACCGCGAACGGGGGTGATTATGTGGCAACCGAACGGTGTCGTTTCGATGCGGGAGGACGGCTGGTGGGTTTGGTTGGAAAGGTGAAGCCACGTCAGGTCGTCCATTGAGTTGACTCGGTCCAATGTATAGAGTAGAAACCCTAGTTAAGTTAGTGTGTTTACTACGTAATGCATACGTACGTATTATTGATTGATTGCCTAGTACGTAAGGGAAGGAAATCTAACTAAGATATGTAAAATCTACTTCTCTTTGGTTATGGATGATTTCTTGTGTTACAGCTTTTTGCAAAATATATAAGAAAGCTTCTCGATCATTTGTTCATGCAAAACCCTAGTCCATCTTCTACGCTTAGCTATATATTATATATCATCAACTTCTCTGTGGATTTATAGCTAATTCCTTCATCCTCCTCATTTTTGCCGCATTTGTTTTCAAATTACACATTCTAGTTAGTTCAACATAAAAAGAGAGGAACAGACACTTTCTTTTTATGTTCTTTCTGCAGCTAGCATCTATATTCTGCATGGTTATAAACTTATAACACGTACGTGCACCTCCCTTTATTTAGTGAGTACGTTCCAATAGTTATATATACTTCCTTACTTAATTCCCTTTGGATTGTATTCCTTTGGCTTTTGGTGATTCAATTCGTACGTAGTCAAGAAAAGGTTAGAAAGAAGTTTATTGTCTTGGAGGCAATAATGGCAGGATCGCTCCCAAGGGCTGCCACGGAGCCATTTGGGGGCCAGGGTGGGCCTGGGCCCCCCCTCAATTTTTGGGAAAAAAATTAGTTTATTAGTATTATAATATAAATATTATAATTTATTTGAAGTATATCTAAACTTTAATTACGTGTATGAGTGTATGATTAATTCAAATTTGACGACTTTATAAGAATATTATTATATATTATTTCAATAATGAAGTCCAAATATTAGATCAATTAGGATTTAATCTCTTACCAGGTTTAAGATTTTATGGTATTTTTTTCTTTATAAAAGCTCTACCGTTCCTGAGATTATAATACAATCATTTTTGTTAAGTTGATTAGATATGGAGAGATACTTCAAAAAACAAATCCTCTTCTTCTACTCCAACATTAGATGAGCAACCACCTACGAAAATTCAAAAGAAGAATAGTAACAATATGAAAATGTTTCGTGCTAGAGATATGACAGAAAAGTATCCATCGGATCCTGCTAAACGCCCGCCAATTTCAAGTTATCATCCTAACATTCAAGAAGAAGTTCGAAGATATTATCTACAACAAGGCCCTTATCGACCTAAACATCATACTTTTCCTTTCACGGAATTTGAAGAAAAAAGAAGAAGAAAAGAAGGTTTATTTGTGATTTGTTTATTGAATTTTCATATTGGTTAAAGTACAGTATTAAAGAGGATGCTGTATTTTGTTTATGTTGTTATCTTTTTAAACCAGCTATTGGAGAACAAGGCGGTGGTGAAACTTTTGTTGGTGCTGGTCATGGATTCAGTAATTGGAAGAAGAAGCAAACGCTAATATCACATTTTGGAAGATCAAATATTACTCATAATCAGGCTGTGAGTAATTGTGATGCTTTATCAAACCAAAAACAAAACATTGAAACTGTTTGGACAAAATATACAGATCAAGATTGAATTGACTACCATAACCGAGACTATTTTTTAAGTTTTTCATTTAGGCCCCCCCTAACCGAAAATTCTGGCTCCGTCCCTGCCCAAGGGTAAAGAAGAATATCAAAAAGAAGAGGCCAGGAAAGGGTGTTCATCACGTCTCAGCCATCAAGTCCCTTCCCATCGATCTTTTGCTAGAAGTAATCGCAAAGGTAGCTTCAAAATCTTTCGATGATCTCGGCCGCATTAGGCAAAGTTGCAAGGAGTTTCACAAGGCGTGCCAGGACGACTACATCTTCCGATGTGTATCAATGGACAAGTTTGAACTCATTCCTTTCAAGAGAAGGAAAAGGTTTTACAAAAAAATTTCAGATTTCTTTCGACGTTGCAAAGAGTGTGGCAATGCAGAGGCTCTATACAGACATGGAATCATCGGTCTTTTCGATTTAAAACAATCATCTGAATCAGGATTCGAGTCCTTGAAGAAAGCTGCATCCATAGGCTACGTAGAAGCCAAATACATTTACGGGGTGTCACTACTGGAGGAGGAAATCGGGGCGACGTAGAAAGGTGGTCGCCTCGATTGAATTTTACGTCGCCTCGATTTCTTGTGACCAAAACTACGTCGCCTCGTCTTGTCGCTTCAGATTGATCACGCCACCATTGGGGCGACGTAGATACAATCTACGTCGCTTCGTTTCATTTCACGCAACGTAAATAATGTTACGTCGCTTCAATTGAAGCGACGTAGATTGATCACGTCGCTTCAACTGAGGCGACGTAGATTGATCAATCTACGTCGCGTAATTTTATTTATTTTTAATTTATTTTTCTTTTTTTAATAAATTGAGGCGACGTATATTGATCAATCAACGTCGCCTCAATTTATTTAATATTTATTTTATTTTATTTTTGAATACATTGAGGCGACGTAGATTGATCAATATACGTCGCTTCAATTTAACTAAAATTTATTTAATTTTTATTTTTTTTATTTTTTAATAACTGAGGCGACGTAGATTGTTCTATCTACGTCGCCTCATTTATTTCTAAATAAAAAATAAATAAATATTAAATACATTGAGGCGACGTATATTGATCAATCTACGTCGCCTCAATGTATTTAACATTTATTTTTTTTTATTTAGAAATAAATGAGGCGACGTAGATAGAACAATCTACGTCGCCTCAATGTATCTAATATTTACTTATTATTTATTTAGAAATAAATGAGGCGACGTAGATAGAACAATCTACGTCGCCTCATTTATTAAAAAATAAAAAAATTAAAAATTAAATATCATTGTACCAAGTCACGACCTATCGCAATTTACAAACACAAAAACGCATTCAAATTGCAGATACGCATTCAACCACAAAAACGCATTCAATCACAAATCTTAACGTTAAAAGTTTATACAAATCAAGTTTACACAAATCAAGTTTATACAAATCCTAGATACAGTTTACGAGCCGGGAGGTGGTGGAGGAGCTTGAGGTTGTTGACTCGCAGCCTGGAATGATCGCATCATGGCCTCCATTTCTTGCATCCTTTGGGCGAGCGCACTCGCTTCCGCTATGGCCTTCTGCGCCACCTCTTTGGCTTCATCGATCTCCTTTTGCATTTGAATTTGGCGTTCCTGTACCCGGGCCCCTCCTCTCGGTTTGGGGTAGCGTGTGAGAGCGCGCCCCACCCCTGTAACGTCGAACAAGAACAAATATTAGTAAACTATATCGTAAACCAAAATAAAGCAAAACGTAAATCGAGATATGCATCGACGGAATCGTTTTGGAAATTTATTACCTCTTATAGAGGTCCCGTGCCTTGAACCCACCTCTTCCTCTATGATATTTATTTGTGTATCAAGAGGAAGAGGCTGGGGTTGGGAAACCTCTTCGCCGTCAACTGGGCCCGCAGCACTATCTTGTTGCGACAAGACTTCATCGAGTCGACGCTTCACTGCCGCCTGCTCAATTAAAATAGATAAAATAAATAATATTACAATTTAGTAAACAAAAATAATTGAAATAACGTAACGTGAACCTATTTGAGCTTACCACTTTCTCAGCCGCATTCCTCTCCGGCTGGTATACGTTAATCCACGTCTGGACGGCGGGCGCTCTATGACCCTCCTTCTCCAACACCTCGCTTCAGTACGAGAGGGCGAGGGATCCCGAATGGTGGTTGATCTGCTGCTCCTTGTTCTTGTTTCGGTTTCCTCGGTTCCGTTCGCACAATCGCTGCCACACACACACAAAAATCATTTTAAAATAAGAACAGATAAACATGCATATTGTTCGAATGTTGGCTACCAAAACTGTAGGTTCGTTTATGAAACTCACCAAGTAAGCAGGGTCTTCGAAGTGGGCTTTTAACCACGCCCATTGGTCTTCCCTCCCGAGAAACTCGGCCGGAGTCTCCTGGCTGACGTGGAGATAATGTTGATGGCAATAGTACTTCCAATCCTTATAGATTGTTTGCGACGTCCTATCAATGAAGTTCCACATCTCCACATCAGTCGTCGGGATGTCGTAGTTCGTCTAGCACAAGACATTTAAATTCCGTTATGTAAAAGTTATATTTACATTTACTACAAGTATGTAAGTAAGCTAAGGCCAGCAAGTATACCTCAAGACTGTTACTGACGATATCGCGATGCAAATCGCTAAGTCCCAAGAAGCTAGATGCAAGCATTGGAACTTTTCCGCGGATGATGCTACCGATGTCTCGGCACATCAGACTCCTCATTTCCCTCGTCGCAGGCCCCGCATGCCTCGTAGAGTAAGCGACTTGTAGTCGCCTATTGTTGTTCATCCGGACGAGGTACTCCGTCTTCGTCCCGACAACGACTCCGCGCTGTTCCGTCGTCGGGTCTCCGGTTGCCATGTCGACCATGTCGGGGAGTTTGGTCTTCTTGCACCGGATGCTGAGGGCGGGAGGGTGCTGTGACGCCGTAGTGGCGTCGCTGCTGTCATCCGCTCCTTGCGGAATTGCATCCTCAAGTGGAGGGGCGGGCGTTAACATGGGAGCTTCTGGAATCGACGGGGTCGCCGATTGTCCCGTGGGGCAACCCAACCCGGAAGCCCCATCTCGGCTGAATGCTCGCCACCCCGCCTCCGCCGCCTCCGCAGCTGCCGCCGCTTCCGCTTCACGACGCTGGATCGCCGCTTTCCTCCTCTTGTATGCAATATCTCCGGGAGCCATTCTATCAAAACTAAACTGTTATGTATTAATTAGATGATTTACTCGTTTGTACTTCTATAATGCTATAGTTACCTAGGTTACGCATATTCTTGTTCAAGTATACTTATTGGTGCAGTTAACCAAATTCTGACCATGTCACTATGTCTAGTTTTTCTCCATATGAAAAAAAGAAGAAGCATGTAGATGACTAAGAACAAACTGATCGAACAATACAGAAACATTCATGCTTATCATCACATATAGCAAGTCGCTTTTATTTTATTTTTGTTTGTTGGGTTAGATATCAAAAAGAGTATGAACCGAAGTACCATCACATATAGCTTATCATCACAAAACACATCACACAAAACACATATAGCTTATCGCATTCGCACAGGAAGAATCACATTCATTTATCGCATATAAGCAATCAATTTTCAATATATCCTTATCATCACAACCGAAGGAATTGAATCCCTTGAACACAAAACACAATACACAACACACAAAACACATATAGCTTATCGCATTCGCACAAAGCATCATCACATTCACAAAGCAACTAAACATGAACATTCAGCAACTAAACAATCAATATGAAATTAGGTTCTTCCCGAAGGTTTGCTACTGCTCTTAAGACTCTATTTACCATTTGAAGTTCAAAATTGAAGTTCAAAACGATGTAACCAATTCAAACTATAAGGACCAAAGAAGTTGATGGCTACATGATGGCTACAAAACACATTTTATGTAATCAGATCATAGATTAGTTTGAGCACAGTCCTTGCACATTCTTTCAAAAATATCAAGTGAAGATAGATAAACACATAACATAAGATTAATTAATACAGAAAAGTTCTTGGATACAAACTTTGCATATTGGAAACTTTAACTGCAAATTGCACTCTAACAAAACATCAAATCAAAAAAAGAGACTCTGCAGCTAGTGTAGCTTATATCAGATTACTATGCAGCTCATATGCAGCACTTCCATTAGTTCATCATGAACATCAGTGAAGATTCCCATTAGCTCAATCAGTTCTTTTCGGATAAACCAGTTTATAAAAAAAACACAACAATTAAAGACACAAACAGTTGCATCATGTCACTTGAATACAAGCATCCAAGACAATCTATCATCCATACTAGAATCAGTAAATTGCCAATTTGGTAAAGCAACATCAAAGAGAGAAATGCTTACTATTTCCAGACTGGGGGAAGCTTCTTGGTCTTTTTGTAGTAACGAGCAAGCCTGTGAATTCTGCTCTCCACAAGAATCAAACGGAACTTGGAGTCCTTGTCCTTCCTGTTCCTCTCCAAATGCTTCCTGACTGACACGGCCTTCTTGATGAGATGGTAAGGGGTTTAGGGTTTGCGATTCGGTGGAGGGGATTTGGTGGAGGGGATTTGGTGGAGATTGATCGGGAAGGGAGGGGGAGGAAGAATCGATATCGACGGTGAGGGAGGAAGTAGACGGCGAGGCCGATTGGTTTAGGAATCGAAGAAGGAAACGAAATGAATTAGGAAGAAGGAAACGGGTTTAGGGATTTTTGATCCGAAATGAGGAACTGAAGAAAGAACCTGTAAATCTGGAATACATATACACAACTAGGCGACGTATTTTGCATTCTTCGTCGCGTGGTTTCATTTTATTAATCTACGCGACGTAGAATGATCAATCTACGTCGCTTCATAATTTCAAATTTTTAATTTTTTTTTAATAAATTAGGCGACGTAGGAATTAATATACGTCGCTTGGATTTAATTTTTAATTTTGTTTTTTTGAATTAATCAGGCGACGTAGATTAATCAATCTACGTCGCTTCCTTCTATTTTATTGTTTTTTTTGTTTTTTTTTTTTGAACAAATGAGGCGACGTAGATTGATAAATATACGTCGCTTGGATTTAATTTTTAATTTTGTTTTT
Source organism: Geum urbanum (assembly GCA_946800695.1). Lineage (NCBI taxonomy): Eukaryota > Viridiplantae > Streptophyta > Magnoliopsida > Rosales > Rosaceae > Geum > Geum urbanum. Next base: position 45,975,360 of record OX327003.1, on the reverse strand, counting down.
TTGAATAAATGAGGCGAAGTAGATTGATCAATCTACGTCGCTTCATTGTATTTAATTTTTTATTTTGTTGTTTTTATGAATAAATGAGGCGACGTAGATTGATCAATCTACGTCACTTCCTTCTATTTAATTGTTTATTTTGGTTTTTTTTTTGAATAAATGAAGTTTAGAATTATAAAGTTAGTAATATTTTCTCGTATACATAAATTATGCTTTAAAGAAAATACGAATTTAGGTTTCAAATTCATAATAATATTAGTTTAGTCCTCGTCTTCGTCCTCCTCCTCCTCCTCCTCCTCCTCCTCATCCTCGTCTTCGTCCTCGTCCTCGTCCTCCTCCTCTTCGTCCTCGTCCTCGTCCTCCTCCTCGTCATCGTCTCCTTCTTCGTCCAAAAGTAGTTGAAAATCTGGGTAAAATTGTATCACCGTGGGAGTGTCCTCTTGGTAAGGCTCGAATATATGATCTCCTGTACGCGATATGTTTTCATCTATGGCCAGAACTTCGGCGCTGTAGACATTGCGGTGCGACATTTCTTGTACTACCTTCCAAGTACCACCAGCCTTTGGATCGTCTATGTAGAATACCTGTTTTGCTTTGGTTGCAATTATGAAGGGTGAATCCTCATAGTAACTGTTGTTTGTATTCACTGATATCAGTCCATGATCTTTTATAAGGGTGTTAAGATCTTCAGGGTCCTCGGAGTTGTGCCATGTGCACTTAAACAACACGGCTAGCATACGGCCTGCATATAATACTTCGACCACGTAGTTAACATGGCCGTAGAACTTGGATGAACCCCTGTCTATCATGACACCGCTGTTTTGAGTCACGGTTCTTTGATCTCTATCAAATGATGTGAACTTGACACTGTTCACATAACACGACTTATAAACCCGACATTGCTGAGGTCCTTGAGCTAATGACTTTATTCCTGCAACCAAGCTCGGGTCCGAGTTTTTTTCTTTAAGGGACACCTGAGAGATAAGTGTTAAGAGGAGTTAAAGATAAGTGTTATAAACCCTCAAAGAACCTTACAAGAATTAATAGGCATATGTACCCATGTTAAGAACCATCGAAGAAAACTCCTCCTCCGCTGCCGCTCGTCGAAATCTTCACCATTTTTAGCCTCGAACCTTTTGAGATGTTCTTCTAGGTAAGGTTTGACTTCGTCTGTTTCCACCAAGACTTGCCAGTGAGCCTCAGCAGTCTCTGACTCAGTCAACCTGAACTGGCGACGAGGCTCGATAATATCTGGTCTTACTAAGAGTGAAACACAGCTGACATTCCACCCAGATATGGAAGTGTCGATATCTTCGTTGTCCATCCGTCTGAGATAAGCCTTACAATACGTCACCGACTCATGTACGAGGTACTGTTCAGCAATACTACCTTCCGGGTAACGTGTATTCCTCATTAACTTTTTATATTTTCCTAATTGCCTGCAAAAACACCACTCAAAATTAGTACAATATTTTCCTAATTGCCGACATATTACACAAGATTAGTACAATAATATTAGTACAAACATATTTTCCTAATATTAGCAATAACAAAAAATTTTACCTTTCAATTGGATACATCCATGTATAGTGTACTGGACCTGTAAGGAATACTTGTTCGGGCAGATGAACCATGAGATGAACCATAGATGTAAAAAAATGTGGAGGAAATATTGCCAAGAATCATCACTATCTTAGTTTCCATGTCACGCACAACCTCCTTTTTAAGCTCCCTACTACATAGTTGACGAAACCAATTTGACAGTGCTATCAATGGCTTGACAACGTTTTCTGGCAGGAACCCTCTTATAACCACAGGAAGAAGACGTTGAAGCAAGACATGGCAATCATGCGTCTTCAATCCATAAAACTGTGACTGGGAACTTATTTTCACCTTACTTCTCAAACTACCTGCATAACCAAGAGGATACTTAACATCCCTGAACCACTGGAACACATCTTCTAGATCATCCTTTTTAACTAAAAAAGGTGCATGAGGAACTTTCCCCGTAGCCAAGTCACCCGCTCTTTGCCACTGGTTTTTTCGCACATTCCTCTTCTTCAAAGCAGCGCGAGCTTTTGGACCATCCTTAGACTTCGATTCAATCGAAAAAATGGTTCCAAGGATGTTTTCACACACATTTTTTTCAATGTGCATGACATCTAGGCAATGTCTGATCTTCAATGATGACCAATACGGCAGCTTCCAAAATATGCTTTCGTGAGTCCAACACTGTCTATTATTCGGATTGTACGGCACCTTCAAGTCTTCATGTTGGCTAAGAATAGGGTAAACGTTTGACCTAACGTCCTCCAAAATTTAATCTCCACTCTTACGATAGGGTCTTCCACCAAACTCCTCCTTCCCGTTAAATGCCTTGCTCAATCTCCAAGGGTGATGCTGGTGGAGCCATTTTCGATGACCTTCATAAACTATCCTCCCACATATATGCTCTGAAGTTAGCTCATCTAGACAGATTGGACATGCCTTGTACCCTTTCACAGTTGACCCCACAAGCATCCCTAAACCTGGAAAGTCGCTAATAGTCCACATTACCACTGCCTTCATCAAGAATACCTCATTGTCTACTCGATCAAAAGTATGGACTCCAACGACCCATAAATGTATTAGCTCCTCGATCATCGGCTCAATAAGTACACTAAGGCACTTTCCGGGAGATTTAGGGCCTGGAATCAACACTGATAACATGTTATATTCCTTCTTCATGCACATTGATGGTGGTAGATTGTACGGCATCACAACAACGGGCCATGTACTATGCAAAGTTCCCATTGTTCCGAATGGATTGAAACCGTCTGTTGCTACTCCAAGGCGCACATTCCTGCAGTCCCGTGCAAAACCTGGAAAAGTTCTGTCAAAATGTTGAAACGCTTCTCCGTCAGCTGGGTGGCTGAGGCTACCAGCCACGCATATCCGCTCCCCCAGCCATCGCATATGCTTGGCAGTGTGTGGGGACATAAACAAGCGCTTCAACCTTGGTGTTAGAGGGAAGTTACGAATTATTTTTTTGGGAATATCATTCGTATTTGGCTTATATCTTTCAGAATAACACACTGGACAAATCCTCTTGTTTACGAGCGCCCCCCTGAACAACACACATTTAAACTCACACGCATCAATTCTTTCGTAACCCAGTGAAAGATCACTCAAGATTTTTTTTATTCTCGAGTATGAACAGGGGAATGTGTGCCCTTTAGGAAGAAGTTTATTAATGTAAATACATAAAGAGTCAACACTTGTGTCCGACCATCCATTTTCATTTTTCATTTCCATTGCATCTAATATGGCACTCAAAACAGTTTCCTCACTGCCTTCATATAATGGGGTCTGTGACTCCTTCAATAATCTATCGTACTTTTCATAATCATCGTCTACCATGTCATTGAAGTTCATGCCCGAATTATCTTCCACAAATTGTTGGGGTGCATCTGCATGGTATCCAGGATAATAGGGATATGCATCATGTAGAATCTCCAACTGCGGGTTCACTGAAGGACCGGCACCACTAGAAGGACCGACTCTGTCTTGAAGCCACTGTCTTCGTTGACTGAGCATTGTCGGTTCACCAGAAACTTCCCCGTGAATGTGCCAGACTGTATAAGTAGGACTCATACCACTGTGTGATAAGTGATGATACATGACATCCATAGTAACCTTGAACGGACCGTTCTTACAACGTTTGCACGGGCAGAAGTAATAATCGGCTCCGTTACTATGTAGCCGGGCAAAATTCATGAACTCGAATATGCCGTTGATGTACCTTGGATCAGCACGATGATATGTCATCCAAGTTTTGTCTGGGAGTCCGTCCATGTTTCATGTCAACATAAACAATCAATATGAACAAAGTTACCACGCCACAGTTGCGATTCAACCAAAACCCCACACTTCTTCGCCTTATGCCTCCGGGTTGGGTCCTATCCCCTTCAGGGGAACACGACATTTGTCAACGCTTTTGCACCCATGCGTTTCAGCTCCAGTTTAGGGAAATTTCGGCAGCATCTCCCTACAGTTCCCCGAGTGCACACATATCTAAACAACCTATTTTGCACTCGGGGAACATTTAAAGGAGACACTGTCGAAACCATATCCCAAAACTGAAACTGAAATCACACGAATAGCAAAAGGATCAACAAAGTCATGTTCACCTAAAGTGTCCAAAAATGGGACAATTCAAGAATCAACAACTCAACTCGATCAACTAGATGAGTTGTTCATTCTCAAACGGGAGTTCTAAGTTGATAAACACCACAATTATATATAGCCATACGCTCGAAATCATGATTAACACTAATAACACTACTAATTAAGGCTCGAATACACATAATCTACACTAATCATCAATTAATTTCACTAAATTTAACCAAATTTCAAACATTAATCATGAACCCATAACATGATTTATCACAATTCAATGATTCAAACACTAAAACTACAACATAACACCAAATTCAATTCAACTTCAAACATTTCACCAAAACTTCAATTTCACTTCTAATTTAACATATTATGGTCATAAAGAGGGTTAAAGAGATACAAATCAAACTAACCTTACTCAAGAATCAAATCAATAGCAAGAACAACCTTCTTTCTCAATTTTCTCTAATTTCTCCCCAAAATCGCCCAAAACAGCTGCAGAACGAAATGAAACTGTTTTTCTAAACTTCTCACTTTATGAACGGGTTGACTTTAAGAAGAAGAGTAGATCCAGATTTAAAAAAAAACGAGGCGACGTATATTGATCAATCTACGTCGCCTCGATTTCATTCGAAGCGACCAAACGAATCTACGTCGCTTCGAATAAAATCTAGGCGACGTAGATTGCTCAATCTACGTCGCCTAGTTTTTATTCGAAGCGACGTAGATTCGTTTGGTTGCTTCGAATGAAAAACTAGTCGCCTCAGTTTTTTGAAGCGACGTACTTGAATCTACGTCGCCTCAATTTTTTGAAGCGACGTACTTTTTATCAAAGGCAATTTACGTCGCCTCATCTAAAATCGGAGCGACGTAGAAATATAACTACGTCGCCCCGATTCCTTCCTCCAGTAATGTGTTATTATCTTCTTTAGGATGTGATGAAGCCCACTACTGGAGGAGAGAATTGGGGCGACGTAGTTGCATATCTTCTTCGCTCCAATTTCAATCGAGGCGACGTAGATTGCCTGAGATGCTAATTACGTCGCTTCAACAAATTGAGGCGACGTATATTGATATTGGTCGCTTCAATAATATGAGACGACCACTTTTGACATTCGAAGCGACGAAAAATAGTTTGGTCGCTTCGAAGAAAATCGAGGCGACGTAGATTGCTCAATCTTCGTCGCCTCGTTTTTTTTAAATCTGGAATTACTCTTCTTCTTAAAGTCAAACCGTTCATAAAGTTAGAATTTTGGAAAAACAGTTCATTCGCGTTCTGGAGCTGTTCTTGTGCAATTTTGGGAGAAATTTTAGGAAATTGAGAAAGAAGGTTGTTCTTGCCATTGATTTGATTCTTGAGTAAGGTTAGTTTGATTTGTATCTCTTTAACCCTCTTTATGAGCATAATATGTTAAATTAGAAGTGAAATTGAAGTTTTGGTGAAATTTTTGAAGTTGAATTGAATTTGGTGTTATGTTGTAGTTTTAGTGTTTGAATCATTGAATTGTGGTAAATCATGTTATGGGTTCATGAATAATGTTTGAAATTTGGTTAAGTTTAGTGAAATTTATTGATGATTAGAAGTGAAAATGAAGGTGATGTGAAATTTTTGAAATTGAATTGAATTTGGTCTTATGTTGTAGTTTTAGTGTTTGAATCATTGAATTGTGATAAATCATGTTATGGGTTCATGATTAATGTTTGAAATTTGGTTAAATTTAGTGAAATTAATTGATGATTAGTGTAGATTAGGTGTATTCGAGCCTTAATTAGTAGTGTTATTAGTGTTAATCATGAAATCGAGCGTATGGTTATATATAATTGTGGTGTTTATCAACTTAGAACTCCCGTTTGAGAATCAACAACTCATCTAGTTGATCGAGTTGAGTTGTTGATTCTCGAATTGTCCCATTTTTGGACACTTTAGGTGAACATGACTTTGTTGATCCTTTTGCTATTCATGTGATTTCAGTTTCAGTTTTGGGATATGGTTTCGACAGTGTCTCCTTTCAATGTTCCCCGAGTGCAAATTAGGTTGTTTAGATATGTGTGCACTCGGGGAACTGTAGGGAGGTGCTGCCGAAATTTTCCTAAACTGGAGCTGAAACGCATGGGTGCAAGAGCGTTGACAAATGTCGTGTTCCCCTGAAGGGGATAGGACCCAACCCGGAGGCATAAGGCGAAGAAGTGTGGGGTTTTGGTTGATCGCAACTGTTGCGTGGTAACTTTGTTCATATTGATTGTTTATGCTGACAGGAAACATGGACGGACACCCAGACAAAACTTGGATGACATATCATCGTGCTGATCCAAGGTACATCACAGGCATATTTGAGTTTATGAATTTTGCCCGGCGACATAGTAACGGAGACGATTATCACTTCTACCCGTGCAAACGTTGTAAGAACGGTCCGTTCAAGGTTACTATGGATGTCATGTATCATCACTTATCACACAGTAGTTTGAGTCCGGATTATACTGTCTGGCACCTTCACGGGGAAGTTTCTGCTGAACCGACAATGCTCAGTCAACGAAGCCAGTGGCTTCAAGACAGAGTCGGTCCTTCTAGTGGTGTCGGTCCTTCAGTGAACCCGCAGTTGGAGATTCTACATGATGCATATCCTTATTATCCTGGATACCATGCAGATGCTACCCAACAATTAGTGGAAGATAATTCGGGCATGAACTTCAATGACATGGTAGACGATGATTATGAAAAGTACGATAGATTATTGAAGGAGTCACAGACCCCATTATATGAAGGCAGTGAGGAAACTGTTTTGAGTGCCATATTAGATGCAATGGAAATGAAAAATGAAAATGGATGGTCGGACACAAGTGTTGACTCTTTATGTATTTACATTAATAAACTTCTTCCTAAAGGGCACACATTCCCCTGTTCATACTCGAGAATAAAAAAAATCTTGAGTGATCTTTCACTGGGTTACGAAAGAATTGATGCGTGTGAGTTTAACTGTGTGTTGTTCAGGGGGACACTTGTAAACGAGAAGATTTGTCCAGTGTGTTATTCTGAAAGATATAAGCCATATACGAATGATATTCCCAAAAAAATAATTCGTAACTTCCCTCTAACACCAAGGTTGAAGCGTTTGTTTATGTCCCCACACACTGCCAAGCATATGCGATGGCTGGGGGAGCGGATATGCGTGGCTGGTAGCCTCAGCCACCCAGCTGATGGAGAAGCGTTTCAACATTTTGACAGAACTTTTCCAGGTTTCGCACGGGACTGCAGGAATGTGCGCCTTGGAGTAGCAACAGACGGTTTCAATCCATTCGGAACAATGGGAACTTTGCATAGTACATGGCCCGTTGTTGTGATCACGTACAATCTACCACCTTCAATGTGCATGAAGAATGAATATAACATGTTATCAGTGTTGATTCCAGGCCCTAAATCTCCCGGAAAGTGCCTTAGTGTACTCATTGAGTCGATGATCGAGGAGCTAATACATTTATGGGTCGTTGGAGTCCATACTTTTGATCGAGTAGACAATGAGGTATTCTTGATGAAGGCAGCGGTAATGTGTTGAAGCGACCTCAGCAATGTTGGGTTTATAAAGTCATTAGCTCAAGGACCTCAGCAATGTCGGGTTTATAAGTCGTGTTATGTGAATGGTGTCAAGTTCACCTCGTTTGATAGAGCTCAAAAAACCGTGACTCAAAACAGCAGTGTCATGATAGACATGGGTTCATCCAAGTTCTACGGCCATGTTAACTACGTGGTCGAAGTATTATATGCAGGCCGTATGCCAGTGGTGTTGTTTAAGTGCACATGGCACAACTCCGATGACGAGGAAGATCTTGACACCGTTATAAAAGATCATGGACTGATATCAGTGAATACAAACAACAGTTACTATGAGGATTCACCCTTCATAATTGCAACCAAAGCAAAACAAGTATTCTACATAGACGATCCAAAGGCTGGTGGTACTTGGAAGGTAGTACAAGAAATGTCGCACCGTAATGTCTACAGCGCTGACGTACTTGCCATAGATGAAAACATATCGCGTACAGGAGATCATATATTCGAGCCTTACCAAGAGGACACTCCCACGGTGATACAATTTTACCAAGATTTCCAACTACTTTTGGATAAAGAAGGAGAAGAGGACGAGGACGAGGACTAATCTAATATTATTATGAATTTGAAAACTAGACATTGTATTTTCATTAAATCATACATTGTGTATTTGAAAACTTTCAAATTTGTGAATTTGTAAAAAAAATAAAAATGAGGCGACCAAGATGTCAAAGTTCGTCGCTTCAACAAATTGAAGCGACGAAGAAATCAATCTTAGTCGCTTAAACACATTGAAGCGACGAAGATTCAATTTTAGTCGCTTAAACACATTGAAGCGACGAAGATTCAACATTAGTCGCTTCAACACATTGAAGCGACCAATATTGCATTCTTCGTCGCTTCAATGTGTTGAAGCGACCAATATTGTATTCTTCGTCGCTTCAATGTGTTGAAGCGACCAAGACTGAATCTTCGTCGCCTCAAAACAAGTATAATTGCTGTCACAGTTTCTTTCTTCTTCATTCTGGTTCGATCACTTTCCTCCTTCCTAAACCTAGTTCTTCTCCCTATTTCGTTCTTCCTTCTGAAAGTTCCTCAAAACCCTAATTAAAACCCCAAAACGCAAAATCCCTTCCACCCCAAACCTTAATCCCCCTCCCTCCCCTCCTCCTCTACCCTAAACCCCCTCCCTCCCCTCTATAAAAACCCTAAATTCCCAAATCAGTTTGCATCCCCAATCTGTAAATATCAAGGTATGCCTCTCTCTCTCTCTCTCTCTCTCTCTCTCTCTCTCTCTCTCTCTCTCTCTCTCTCTCTCTCTCTCTCTCTCTCTCTCTCTCTCTCAATCTTCCCGAATCGATTTGGTTTACAGTATATTGCTATTTTCCATTTACCTTAAAATGATTTACCATTGTTAGATTTATATGCTAGACTAGACCCGAACTTGTGATCATGAACTGTCCAGTTTGTGTGTGTGTTAGATCCGGATTGGATTGGATTTTGGGTTTGTTGGGTTTGTGTGTGTGTGTGTGTGTGTGTGTGTGTGTGTGTGTGTGTGTGTGTGTGTGTGTGTGTGTGTGTGTGTGTGTGTGTGTGTGTGTGTGTGTGTGTGTGTGTGTTAGAGTATGTGTGTGTTAGAGTATGTGTTAGTGTATGAGTGATGGCTTCTGCAATTTTATGAGTGATCATGAATTGATTCCGTTTGTTGGGTTTTGGGTTTATGAGTGATGGCTTCTGCAATTTTAGTTCGGATGTGATTTTGAGTTCCGAAATATGATGTGATCTGGTCTTTGTTTAATTTCCTTCAAGTTTATTTCCAAAAATCTGGGATCAGTAGAACAATTTTCCTGTTAATGTGCATTTGATTAGAATTGTTAGAGTATGTGTGTGTTAGTGTATGTGTTAGAGTATGTGTGTGTTAGTGTATGTGTTAGTGTATGAGATAGTGTATGTGTAAGAACGTGTGAGACGGTTAGTGTCTAGGTACTGTGTATTGTGATTCATGTTAGTGTCTAGCTACTGTGTATGTGTTCTTTGTGATTCATGTTAGTGTCTAGCTACTATGTATGTGTTAGTGTATGTGTGTGTTAGCGTTGTATATCTAGCTACTGTATTGGCATAAGTTGTGATTCATGTGAAATCGATTTAGGAGTTATCGTGCTCCATATTGCAACTGTTATTGGAATGGCAACTGTTTAGTATAAGTTATGGACCCACAATGCAGGTTATGATTAAGTTATTGGTTTAGAATAGGGTTGCCAAAGTGCTTGTTTATGAGCAGAGTATGGTTTAAGAATAGGATTTTTTTTAATGTTTTAACAGAATGGCTCCCGGAAATACAAGTCACCAAAGGAGGAAAGCGGCGATGCAGCGTCGTGAAGCGGCGGCGGTGGCGTGGCGACCACTCAGCAGAGAGGGGGCTTCCGGGTCGGGCTGCCCCACGGGACAATCTGGGACTCCAACGCCCGCCCCAAACCTTGAGGATGCGATTCCTCAAGTGGATGACAGCGACGCCACTACGGCGTCACAACACCCTCCCGCCCTCAGCATCCGGTGCAAGAAGACCAAACTCCCCGACTTGGTGGACATGGCAACCGGAGATCCGACGACGCAACAGCGCGGAGTCGTTGTCGGGACGAAGACTGAGTACCTCGTCCGGATGAACAACAATAGGCGACTACAAGTCGCTTACTCTACGAGGCATCGGGGGCCTGCGAAGAGGGAATTCAGGAGTCTGATGTCCAAAGACATCGGTAGCATCATCCGCGGAAAAGTTCTAATGCTTGCACCGAGCTTTTTGGGACTTAGCGATTTGCATCGCGATATCGTCAATAGCAATATTGAGGTATACTTACTGCCCTTAGCTTACTTTGTTACTTTACAGTTTATGTAAATATAACTTTTACATAACGGAATTTAAATGTCTTGTGCTAGACGAACTACGACATCCCGGCGACTGACGTGGAGATGTGAAACTTCATTGATGCGACTGCGCAAACAATCTACAAGGATTGGAAGTACGATTGTCATCAACATTATCTTCACGTCAGCCAGGAGACTCCGGCCGAGTTTCTCGGGAGGGAAGACCAATGGGCGTGGTTAAAAGCCCACTTCGAAGACCCTGCTTACTTGGTGAGCTTCATAAACTATCCGCACAGTTTTGGTAGCCAACAATTTTAAAATATACATGTTTATCTATTCTAATTCATCGATGATTTTTGTGTGTGTGGCAGCGATTGTGCGAACGGAATCGAGGAAACCGAAACAAGAACAAGGAGCAGCAGCTCAACCACCATTCGGGATCTCTCGCCCTCTCGTACCGAAGCGAGGTGTTGGAGAAGGAGGGTCATAGAGCGCCCGTTGTCCAGACGTGGATTAACGTCTACCAGCCGGACAAGAATGCGGCTGAGAAAGTGGTAAGCTCAAATAGGTTCACGTTACGTTATTTCAATTATTTTTGTTTACCACATTGCTCTGTAATTTATTTAATATATTTTAATTGAGCAGGCGGCAGTGAAGCGAAGACTCGATGAAGTCATGTCGCAACAAGATAGTGTTGCGGGTGACACGGACGGCGATGCGACGGTTTCCCAACCCCATCCTCTTCCTCTTGATACACAAATAAATATCATAGAGGAAGATGTGGGTTCAAGGCCCGGGACCTCAATAAGAGCAGCTGCACCGCAGTAGCTCGAGCAGGGAGATTTCAGGCGGGCCCCAGCTGTGGCAGCACGAGCAGCGAAGAAGGAAGCGTGCACCGGGGAGAAGGAGAGGAGGCGACCGCTGGTTGACGCCGGGCTCGAGCAGCTGCTCGAGCAGAAGCTGCTCCTCCTCCTGCTCGATCTGTTGCTGACGTCATCCACGCGCGTGGGTGACGTCAGCAAGGTTAATTTTTTTCTACCAGGCGCGTGGATGACACGCGCCGGTAAAAGTAAAAAAAAAAATTTACCAGCCAATTGGGTGATGACACGTGGCAGCCCGAACAAAAAAAAACATAACGGTCAGATTGATCTGGACCGTCCATTTCAAATCAAAAAATCTGATCGGACGGTCCAGATTCAACCGAAACGGTAACCTGGTTTTTTTCTGATTTTTCTGATTTTTCTGCCATTTTGCAAAATAACCCCTAAAAAATTGCAAAAAAATCCCTAAAAATTCTAAAAAATTGCAAATAACACCCTAGTATTTTTCTATAAATACTACATCAATTTCATTCACATCTCACACAAATTTATCCTCTCCTTCCTCTTCTCCTTCTTCCTCCTCACAAATTCATCCTCTCCTTCCTCTTCTCCTTCATCCTCCTCACAAAATGTCCAATTGGCTTGCTTCCGAAGATTTGCAACTTTGTATTTCTTATTGTCGCATTAGCGTTTGCCCAATTACCGGCAACTCGCAAAAGTGCGACAAATTGTGGGAAAAAGTCTATGCCGATTATAAGGAAAATTGGTCGCTTGCGCATGGTGAATCAAGGCCGGAGCCTAGGACCCAAACCGCGGTTTCTTCTCGTTTTACAAAGTTGAAGCCGAGTTTTCGAACTTGGGGTGCCGCTCTTGCATATGCACGAAGGAATGTACAATCCGGGGAAAATTTGCAAGATGAGGTAAGTGTTATAATTTTGTCGTAAAGCTCATCTATTACATTTATTTTAATCAATGTTGACATCTCCATTTCCTAGATATTATTTTGACATACAAATTTTTGGCACCTTAGATAAGAAAAGCTCAATCATGGTACGTGGCACAAAAAAAGAAACAGTTTACCAAGTTTGATTGTTGGGAAGTGATGAAAAACCATCCAAATTTTCGGGCCGTCGAACCTACTATACCACCTCCTTCATATTCCAACTCCGCAACTACTCCTCCTTTTACCTCAATGCCTCCCCCCAACGACGTGGAGGATGATGAAGTCATTCCAACACCACAAAGCAATGAAGAAGAAGTGTACTCTAGTCCGGTTAGACCAATCGGAGTGAAGGCGGCCAAGGAAGCCAAAAGAAAGGGGAAAAGAGCATGCTCATCTTCAAATGAGGTAAGAGATGAGGTTTTGAAAAGCATGATGGAAAATCAAAGAATGCATCTCGCCTGGCAAAAAGAAACTGATGTCACTGAACTAGCTTTGTACCAAAAACAACTCGCCCTTAAGGAGAAGGACTACAAATTGAGGGCCGAAGCGGAGGATTCAAGGATAATGGCAATGGATACGGATGCTATGACCCCAAAATCGAAGAGGTATTTTTCGAAGAAAAAAGAGAGTATCCTAAAGAGAATGGATGAAGAGGAAGGAGATGGTAGCGATGAAACATTTTCAAATTGTTATCGGCCACTGTTTCAGTAGTTTGGTATTTGTTTTTCCATTATGAAATTATGTACTTTAAATTTCCAATAATTCTAGGGTTTGATTGAAATTATGTACTTTAAATTTCCAAGTAATAAAAACGCACTTTTCTTATTCCATCAAAGCAGAAGCACAGTACAACAACACATAATGACTTAAAATAAAACACACAAAGCTCAAACAACTAAAAGGAAAAACAAATAAAGCAAACATGTTGCAAACCAGGTTAATTAAAATTACACACCCACATCATTTAAAGTCGTTCGCCGGTCTCTAAATACCAGTTGTGCTTAACTAAGTCCTTTTGCAACTCTCCATGGATGTACGCAGATTGGAGATCTACAACACGGTCGGCAAATCGTTGTTCATTTTGTGCATCCCTTCCAACAGGCTCAAAAGGAATACGATTACCTTGTTCATCTACTGGCCCATCATAAACATTGAAAGCAGTTGATGGGTTTTGAAGATCTTTTTCTTCCAACTCCTCGAACTCCTCCTCCACAAATTCTTCTTCGACAATCATGTTATGCATTATAATGCAAGCCAACATGATGCTCTTCAATATCGATTGGTGATGACACCTAGCTGCATGCCGAATAATTCCCCAACGAGATTGTAAAATTCCAAAGCACCTCTCTACATCTTTGCGGTATGCCTCTTGTTTCTTGGCAAAGAGTTTCTGTGGAAGCTCTTGGGGATTGGAGATTGTTTTCACAAACGAGGAGTACCTGGGATATATACCGTCAGCTAGATAGTAAGTATTGTGGTAAGTCATACCGTTGACTTTATAGGTCGCACTCGGACTGTTTCCGGCAAGGAGCGAATCAAATATGTCCGATTGGTGGAGCACGTTGATGTCATTTTGTGATCCGGGTACCCCAAAGAAGCTGTGTCATATCCACGTGTCATATGAGGCCACCGCCTCTAAAATAATAGTCGGACGCTTCTTTCGGCCCGAGAATGCTCCTTGCCAAGCTGTGGGGCAGTTCTTCCACTCCCAGTGCATGCAGTCAATGCTTCCGATCATACCAGGAAATCCGCGATGCCTTGCTCTCTTTAGAAGTCGGGATAAGTCTGTGGCATTTGGAGCGCGGAGATAGAGGTCACCGTAAAGCTCGTAGATATGCATACACCACTTCTTCATGCATTGTAGTGTTGTGGATTCACCCATCCTTGTTATTTCAGCACACTGATCTGCGGCTGCGCCGTACGCCAACATACGAAGAGCGCCTGTCATCTTTTGTTTTGGAAGAAGTCCAACCAATCCGACGGCGTCAGCTCTTTGGTGCCAAAATTGGTCGTGGTTGCAGAGATCCGTCATTATACGGTTGAATAAATTGGTACTCATTCGATACCTTCGACGAAAGGCTTGTTCGTTGAAGACGGGGCGTTCGATGAAGTAATCCTCCATCAGATTATGTCCCCTTGACTCCCTCATTCTTTCTTCATTTGGTCGGCGGCGAGGTGGTTCCTCATCGAACATTGCATCGACCACGACCGCTTCAGTGATGAAATTGTTAGCAATTTCGGCATTTCGCCGACGTTGCTGTCGCCTCCTCCGGAAAAAATTCTCAAAACTAAAAGGATTCATCTTATCGGAATGTGGAATATATGGTTGGTTTTGGTGTGAATGAACGATGAGCACCGATCAACAAATATATAGCCGAGTGTAGATGAAGTGATTAGATAAGCTGATGACACGTGTCGGCTTTCAATTGGTCGGAAATCTCTCCGAGAATCTTATACAATTAGTAGAGCCGATCATGAACAGTTGACATGACACGTGTTGCCTCGTGATTGGTTGAAAATCTTATCGGAAATTTTGTACAATTATTTACCCGATAACCTTCTGTCGGCGTGACACGTGTCAACTCGTCATTCGTCGGAAATCTTATCCGAAATCTTATTCAATTATTCATACACGACAAATTTAATTTATGTCAAATTTAAAAAAAATTAAAATTTATTTAATTTAATTATTCATACACAACAAGTTTATAGATTGGTTGAAAAATTTAAAAAAAAAATTCAAATTTTGTTTATGAACAGTAATAGCACGTGCTATTTTTTGGACACCGCTGCGCGAAAAACAGCTTCTGCACCTCCTATTCGATGAACAGTGACTGCTCCACCTCAAACAGTGCCTGCTCCTCCT